>JAUIMM010000039.1:5540000-6140000 GCA_031769625.1 Taudactylus pleione
GGGTGTGCATAATTAACAAAGCAGCGTCATCGGCCACGTCACTTGGTTGTCTCTTAGCCTGAACTGTTCGCATGATTGGGGTAGGAAAATCCAACCACAAGTACTGCAAGCAGTTCAGACGCCTTTCGATGTACTCGATTAATCTAATAAATAGCGGAGATGACATAAGATGTGAGCGGCCAGGGGGCGTCTTTACAAAATAGCGAGAGCATGTTTCATTCGCTCGCTCAGACATAGTGGTGTCAACAGACCGCAAAGAGCGAGCACTCAATTTAAATAGCCGGCCCCTTTTTCTGAACTAGCGAGCGCAAATAGCGTCCGGCTCAGAATCAGGCCCACTATTCCCAACTCTGTATCAGGCCCTTAGTGTCAAGTAGAGATGTGAGCTGACCCCTGTTTTTTGGTTTTAGTTTTGGATTCATCTTCATGTATTGGTTTTGGTTTTGCAAAACCACCTTCAAGCGTTGGTTTTAGATCTGGTTTTTTAAGAAAATTAATTATAAAAAGTTTCCAAAAACACCTAGAATCCTGTAATTTTTGCAATCCAATACCCAAAATTCAGATTGAAAATCTGATTGGAAAAACAGAACTGCTACTTGAATCTGTCCGGATTTATGAAATTTGGGGGTATTCGGATTTTTGGAGAACCAAGCACAACATCTCAAGTATACATAAGCCACTTACCGTTATTATTGTTATTGTGAGTAACTAAATAAATTTGCATACATATTTAGAAATAGATAGCAAATTCATAGGGGTTAAAGCAGCCCTAAACCTCCCAAAGGTGCTTCAAAATATGATGTCATAAAAGGAAAATAAATTAGTTGCTGAATCCACTTTTAACTAACAAAAGGTGCAAATGAGAAGATTTTCCAGTGATACCACTAGGCAAACCTAGGCGTTCTCCAGGGCGTTCTCTTAGAATGCACCTAGAACACAGAACTGTAAAGCTACTGGTTGCTGCTCCTCTATGTCATTGATAGACAGAGTAAGAAGATTCAGCAGTTATCTAGGCAGCATGACCTCTCTTATTTTTGCTTTCAGTTCAGAGAGCACTGTGGATTTACCCCAATAATTACCTACTACTGGGATGATTCAGAGTCTAATGGATCTTGCATCATGGGTGCAAACGGCAAGTGTTTGCATACAGCACATGCACAGAAGCTACTCTATGGATTTATGCATTACCGTCCTATTCTGAGTCAGACACAATTTGGCTGGATCTATTTTTCCATAAAATAGGGCGTTTCAAGGTGAGAACTGGTTAGTGGCAAAGTAATTGCACGGAACCAACCTGACTTGTGGGAAGATCTGTGAGAATCTGAGTCATGCTTACGGGGAAGGGAAGCCTGTTTCTGACCGATTCCTTTCACCTAGCATGGGACTGGTGCAAGCACCAATACTAGAGATGACAGTTGTGGCCGTCATTGTAAAATCAATTGACGGCACTGGTTTCTGCTTGTAAACACACGTACCCCCACTTTAGTTGAACTGATACTGGCATTAGCATAAAATAGCAAATAAATAAATAAAATAGTAGCACAACAGGCTTCTGCAATTACAGCCACTTTGCGGGCAACTCAAATCAGCTGCTACGTGCACAACCACACATTGCACAAGGTTCTGCATCACACTGTCTGACAGAGGGGCAGAAGATCCTATCCCAATCATGTGTACACAAGGTAAGAAGTGGGTTGTGTGGTGAGTGATGTGACACCTAGGGCCTTATTGTAAGTCGCATGCTGCAGCATCTGTGTCTGCATCATTTGCTGGTCGCACGTCTGCGACTTTATGCAAATACCACTACAAGACCTTCTTTGGTGCACATCCATGCGTCTGCATGTGCAAGGACTGAGACGCCACTGTGTGCATTATCAGATGCTGCAGTCATACATGGTGCACCTTTATACACAAACATCCAAAGTTTCACTAGCCCCATGCTAGGTGTAGATTGTCCATCAGAGTATGGCCTCCAATGTGAGTGATTATGAGTCTGAGTTCACAACCACTATCAGTTACACACCTGAGACAACTCCCATAACACACTCATAAGGAGGACCATCTACATGCGCCCTTATAGCCACCTCCTAGTCACCGCCCTGTCACCATCCAGGAATGCCCACTACATTTTCAATACATTTCTGAGACTGTGTGTCTCAATATCAACTGCTACTCTGTGTGCACAGGCACTGGGCGCATGCTCAGTATGGGGCACATTTACTACAGTGCAGGTTTTTAGAAACGGAGATGTTGCCCATAGCAACCAATCGGATACTAGTTATTATCTTCTAGAAGGTGCTAGATAAACGTTAAGTAGAATCTGATTGGTTGCTATGGGCAATATCTCCACTTCTAAAATGCTGCACTTCAGTAAACATACCCCTAAGACTAAGACACATGCACGGTAGAAAAAAAATTGCTCAACTGCATCCAACATTGGCAGTGCGTCCAACACAGAACCTTTTTGGGTCATGTCGATGCCTGCGTCTGCAATCCAGTATGCACAAACCATGACTCCGGCGTCTCAGTTCAGGCTGCCATTTTGTGCAAACATAGAGTTACTCAGGAGGCTGATTATCGAAGCAATTGCGTATACGGCTGCGTATCAGTATGGGGTTGCTTGGATTTGCGATGGCATCTGGGGGCGTCTCAATATAAATCCTGGTGTCTGCGACATTAGCATATTTTCAAATATCCTCTGCGTACAAAATCACAGCAGTGACAATGGTTTGAACTCGCTGCAGTTCAAACGAAGTTTGGGAGGTATTCATCATGCCTCCTGCCCTAAACTATCACTTCTTTAAAACTGCTGTTTCTACAAAGCCAGTTTTTCGGAAGTGAGAGGCTTTTCTCCTGCTCCGCTGGTCTTTCTTCAGTTTTTACTATCTGTCTTCAAGCTGCACATGCACCGCTTGTAGTAAGGCTGCGAAATGACTGAGCTGCAGCAGGAGAATAGAGAACCTCCTTCCACCTGCCTATCTGCGCAGTGATATATCCTGTGTTACATAAATGATGAATTACCCTGACACTTATACAAAAGTAGGTGAAAATCTTAATTTTCATCTGCTTTTGTAGAAATTAAGTGATGATGAATAAACCCCTATGTGTGTCCAAATGTATCCATGTCATTAGTGTACTTGTATGAAAATGAATGAATGAATTTTTTTTAGATGTAAGTTTCTCTCTATATATATATACCAGAGGGCAGAGACTGTTTGGTGATTACAATCCCATGTGCTTACAAGCAAAGCTTTAATTGGATGACTTTTTGGGGGCAACACCCAAAGGTTGCACACTGCTTATGACACCAGGTCCTTAAAGGATTAATCAGCGATGAAAAGTTTAAAGTCTTTTCATAAGGGTGCAAAATCTGTATTCTGATTGTACCCCTGAGGATGTCCTGTTTAAGGGATGACATGCGTAGGGTTATTGGTGCCTTACACATCTGTCCTACGTCAAGTTTCCTCCATCTACCTAACAAAGGTGTTGGCTATTCGACACCATTGTTTTTGATGCCATTTGGCCATTTTTGGGGTGATATTTTGGTGAGAGGGTATATTTACAGGACATTTCCATTCACCTTAATGGTTCATTACATCATCTGAAGAAAAAACAAAGTGAATAACTGTTCTGGACTGCTTTGATACACTTCCAACTGGAACAAGTATAAGGATTTTTCTTAAAGATACGGACTATCCTTGATTTGTATCTTATCATTTTATCACATTTGTGGAATATTTTATAAATGATTGCTGAATAAGCGCCCTCAGGTCCATCTATTTATTATTATTAACTGTTAGGTTCCCGCTGACAGTGGTCCCGCTTTGAGGTGCTGCTAGTACTGACCTTAGCGCAAAATAAGGGTGTGTCTTGTGGTTTATATTTTACATAACTACACATAATGAATTGTTTCTGAGCCTGGGCCTGATTCACTATGGATCGCTATTCTGCTTATACGCACGCAACGCAGTTGCTAATATCAGCGGGGATATGTAAACGTTTGCAATCGCATTGTGATCGCAGCGTAACATTAGTACGCCCACTTCCCCTTACTCAAATCCACCCACAAACGGCACTTTCTGTCAATCACTCTGCTATGGGTCTGCGTATCCTCTGCGATCGCTGTCCTGATCACAGTGGCTAGTTCACACACGCACACTGCGATGCATACGCATGCGTAGTACGCAACAATCGGCGGATTGCGTGCGTATAAGCAACTGCGTTCCTTGCTGAATCAGGTCCACTGTCACCACTATTTCAACTTCAAAGTTTAAACCAACAAAGTAACCTTTCAGTAATAAAAAAAATCTCAGTATGCATTCCTTAATATAAGGGCCTGCATATATTCTTAATTAAGTGCCACCCATTTGGATGTAGCAATGCCTAAAATAGATAAATCCATACTATATCTTTCATGTGTATACCTTTCTATCAACTGGCCTATTTTTACAGTAAGCATATATATAAACACATATGGAATACGTAAACACTTCTTACTTCTTGGAGAAATGTGCTTGTCTGGTTTAAAAAGTATTACAAACTTGCCCGTTAATCCCTGTCTGATACTTTCCCAATGGTAAGCTGATTTATAATGTGGTGACACCCATGTTCCATCACAATTCAAAAGTAAGGTTGTTATGATCTTAACTTCTTGGTTAGTGAAATATAAATGAGCCTAGTGTGGGAAAATGTGGGAAAAAAGAGGTGAATAGTGAACAAAGAATTCCCTATGCCTATTGCTGTGTAAGCTGTCTTAGAGGTGAAAGAAAATGAGTTAGTCTGTGACAGACTGACTCATGCATTTATAAAGTTTAAAAGACCACACACATATTTATTTAAAACCTCATGGGCATTTGAGTAGGTACTTCTTTGGTTATTTTTAGGTTTATCTTTAGTAAATCACTTGGCTGTAATCAATAGCAATTTTGTTTTCACGTTTAACACAGTATGTATTACTGAAAGATTTGCACATTCTACGCCTTTAAAAAACACCTACTGTACAGTATTATCAATCAAACAAATCATTGAACATATGTACAGTAGCTTTGGAAATTGTGGACTAATTAACCAACAATCTTGCTATTGACATTCTGCAATCTTGCTAAAAATTTGTTGAAAATTTGTAAATGTGAAAAAAGAGTTTAGTCCAGAATTCTCAGTCCTAAATGAAAAGGCTCCAAGAGAGGTGTAGAATAATGTCTCAGAAAGTTTGTAGATAATGGAAAACATAGGGGACAACTTTCTGCCATACAGTTAGTGTGATACAATAAAGGTTTAGTATACAGTATTTATATTCAAGAATACAAGTTTTAGATGTGCTTTTATATGCACTAAGTGGACAAATTAGGGATTTAGGGAGTGATTCAGCAGAGGACGCAGTAGTTATTGAAGCTACTAACATGTTAGCAACTGCGACAGTGTAATATGGTAATGCAGCAGGAGGCGTCACACCTCCTGCATGCATTACTTATCCGAGTTGCGTCCAAGGACGCAGCATTGGATAATCTGCGATGCCATCAGCTGGCTGAGTGACTCATGGTGTCACGCAAGTTGGCCGCCATAGATACAACAAAGAGGCCAGAAAATCTCCATCAGCCAATGGAGATCCTGGACTCTTCCCTCCTCCCCAACGGTGCAGAAGCGCCTCCGTTTTGGGAAACGGAAGCCATTGCTGCCCCCTCCCAACCCACAATCGACAGCAGACTGTCAATCACTGACAGTCTGCTGCTGCTCTGCATGTGATCACGCAGGACCCGTACTGCACATGGGCAGTACGCAGTGGCGGACTGGGCCAGGGGGCAGGGTGCCATCTGCCCCCCAGGCCGCTACAATTGTGCAGCACAAGGGCCGCTGCTGCACTGCCTGTTGGGCTGCCATGCAGGACTGGGGGAGAAGGGCTTTCCAGTCCAGCCATCGGACGAGTACGGCGCTACCCGCTCAGCAGTTCCTGCACTGCAGGGAGGCGCTCTCCCTGCGGCTGCTGCTGAGTCATATTTTGCTGCTGCCGGCTGCCGCTCTGCCTGACAGGCAACGGCAGCCTGCTGCAGAGAAGCAAGGCTGAGCCAGAGAGGCTCCTCACCCAGTCCCACCCCTTGCTGTTCCCCCTCCTGGCCGGATCCACCCTCCGCTATCTTCTCCTCCACGCTCCTCTGAGCGGCTCTTCACCACCGACACCATTGCACTTGTTTCCCCTTCCTACTCTCCTCTGCTCCCTGCTGCGCTTTTCCCGATATGCTGACTGTGCTGTGACAGGGATTAGGGGAAGCAGAGGATAAGTTGCCCATTGACAGTGCTGCAGCCTGGTAACATGCTCTCTGCCTATTATCTGCCTGCTGTACCCACTATCCCCCCTACTCCCGGCACACTGCGACCCTCTCACTTCCAGCCCAGGCTGCAGGGAGATGACAGGGTGATGCTGTTTCAGAGCAGCAAGGGTTAAGCTATCAGCTTCTAGGCGGGGCTTATGGTAGGCAGCTGACCAATGAGATGAGGGATATAGGGCAGGTGATCCCTGGGGGAGACTGATGATCATTTATGTGTTGGGCTGTTTCTGCCTTCGTGAATGTGTGCACTGTGCACAGAGGATCCAGGGTCTGCTGTGGGTGCAGGTGGCAGGAGGCCTCCTCTCACTACCTCAGTGCCAGCTGTAGATGTTTGAGGCAGCAGGGGAGTTTGGACCTGGCAGCTCAGAGGTAAAGGGGACAGGACTGAGGTCCCTGGGAGAGGGGGGGTGGAGGGGGGTACCTGCAGGGTGAAGACCAACTTTCCTACACTCCCCAGGCACAATGCAGGTGGTCACCCACATAAGCTATATGTTGCAGAACTACAATCCCCAGCAGGAGACTTGCATGCCATGCTGGGACTTCTAGTTCCACAGCAGGAGATTCAGGGGTTGCATATAATTACGGAGTATGTACAGAAACATAAGAGCATGGGGTATACATATGTGTGCAATAAATAGGACATTTCATGTAACAAGCTCCATATACCCAACCTCTGCCCTGCACATGCCTGGGGATGTAGTGAGGAAGCCGGCGGTCAAAATGCCCACCATCGGCTTTCCGACAGTGAAATGCCGGCATGGGACTAATGATAGGCGTCTAAATACCGATGTCTATCATCAACCCCATGCCGAAATCCCAACGCCCGGCATACCGAACGTTTGTAAGCCGGGCGTCGGGAGCACTTATCTGCAGGGGAAGGGAGGAGGGAGGATAGGGTTAGGCACCCCTAAGGGAGGGGAGAGTTAGGGGTGTTACCTGAGTCGGGATCTTCAACTGCCGGCCTTTCAGCGTCTGTAATTCTTCCGCCGCGGTTAGGTCCGGCAGTGATTCATACAGATTCCCATGCCTGTGTATAAGGGATGACTATACAGTAATGTCCACTTCTAATGCAGACTCTTTTATTGCAAAATAGTTTTGACCCAAAACAAATGTGGCTTTGTAGCAGTAATTCTGCTGCAGAAAATGTCTCATGTCCTACACACATCTAACTGCATACAGCATTGCAGCTGGCATGTAAGCATTTTTTGATGTGTGCACAGGACAGGACATGTGTGCAGTATAGTGGTCCCATGACTGACAATTTCAACTTATTAAATTCTAAAACCCTGGATACAAACTGTTATGTACATCAGATTTACATGTCTGATAAAGAGCAACATGTGTACGTGAGTGTGTGTGTATGTATCATGTCCGGCACAATATGGTAAGCCGGCCCTGTGCCGCTGCCACCGTGTAAGGGGCACCACTAATGTGGGGATTGTGTATAAAGGGCACTACTGTGTGCTGTAACATGAAGAAACGAAACTACTGTATGGTGTAATGTGAATCGGGCACTATGTGCAGTGTAATATGTAGAAGATTTATTTTTAAGCGAGCGCTGTCCATTAATAAAGAATGGGAGGGAGGGCGCAAATTTATGGTTTGCATGGGGGCGTCTAACACCCTAGCACCGGCCCTGACTGGACTGTAGTATGATCCTTCTTTATCCTCCTCGCAGACACCGGCGCCGCTGTGGAGGAGCTACTGTGGTCTCGCGAGATGATGACATCATCATCATCTCGAGAGTCTCTCTCTTGGACTGGGAGGCGAGAGTGGAAGCAGCACTGGAATCTACCTGGGTGCATTGAGACTAATGATGGCCTCCCCGTGTATGTGTGACCAGGGCCTTGGTAAGGTAAGCTGCAGCTCTCCCCACAGTGCGTCACCTTCACCAGTCTGCCACAGAAGAGATGATCTAGAAGTAGATAAGTGCGGCACTCCATGGTTCTGATGAAAATGCTTTGAAGTAGCATTGAAACGTTAACCCTGTCAGCTGTGTCTGTGTATTTCTTTCTGCTGGAGTGCCGCACTTATCTACATCTATATATATATATATATATATATATATATTAGGGGTGTGCACCGGCCACTTTTCGTGTTTTGTGTTTTTGTTTTGGATCTGGATCTTTCTTCGTGTTTTGGATCTGGATTGGTTTTGCCAAAACCACCCTTCCGTGTTTTGGGTTCTGGGTTTTGTGTTTTGGATCTGTATTTTTTTGAAAAAAAGCATAAAAACAGCTAAAATCACAGAATTTGTAGGTTTTTCTGCTCCTATGCTATTATTAACCTCAATAACCTTAATTTCCACTAATTTCCAGTCTATTCTGAATACCTCACACCTCACAATAGTGTTTTTATGTCCAAAAGGTTGCACCGAGGTAGCTGGATGACTATGCTAAGCGACACGAGTGGGCGGCACAAACACGTGACCCATCTAGGCGTGAAACTGCAGTGGCAGACAGGATGGCATTGAAAAACTAGGCCCCAAACTGTACATAATGCAAAGAAAAAAAAGAGGTGCAAGATGGAATTGTCCTTGGGCCCTCCCACCCACCCTTATGTTGTATAAACAGGACTTGCACACTTTAACAAACCAATCATTTCAGCGCCAGGGTCTGCCACACAACTGTGGCTGAAATGATTGGTTCGTTTGGGCCCCCACAAAACAAGCTGGCAATTAATGTGTCCCTGCACAAACTGGCTCTATGGAGGCAAGATGTCATCCTCATCCTCCTCATCCACCGATTCCTCACCCTCTTCAGTGTGTACATCCTCATCCTCACAGAGTATTAATTCGTCCCTGCTGGAACCACAGGTCCCTCTGTACGTTCTGGAGGCTGGTCTCCCTGGAAGAGTTGATAATTCATTTTATGAACATCATCTTCTCCACATTTTGTGGAAGCAACCTCCTACGCCTTTCGCTGACAAGGTTCCCGGCTGCACTAAACACTCTTTCGGAGTACACACTGGAGGGGGGGCAACTCAGGTAAAATAGAGCCAGTTTGTACAGGGACCTCCAAATTGCTTCTTTTTCCTGCCAGTACAGGTACGGACTGTCTGACATGCCTACTTGGATGCTGTCACCAATGTAATCCTTTAACAGACAGACGCACGATTGTCGCTGCTGCTTTGAGGATTCAAGTGCGGCTACAGCCCACACAATTCACAAAGACAGAAAAAAAAAAAGAATATTTTTATTGTTTGTGTAGCACACTTTGAGGGTTACACCACCCTTTAACAGACAGACGCACGCTTGTCGCTGCTGCTTTGAGGATGCAAGTGCGGCTACAGCCCACACAATTCACAAAGACAGAAAAAAGAAGAAGAATATTTTTATTGTTTGTGTAGCACACTTTGAGGGTGTCACCACCCTTTAACAGACAGACGCACGCTTGTCGCTGCTGCTTTAAGGATGCAGGTGCGGCTACAGCCCACACATTTCACAAAGACCGAAAAAAAAGAACAATATTTTTATTGTTTGTGTAGCACACTTTGAGGGTGTCACCACCCTTTAACAGACAGACGCACGCTTGTCGCTGCTGCTTTAAGGATGCAGGTGCGGCTACAGCCCACACATTTCACAAAGACCGAAAAAAAAAGAACAATATTTTAATTGTTTGTGTAGCACACTTTGAGGGTGTCACCACCCTTTAACAGACAGACGCACGCTTGTCGCTGCTGCTTTAAGGATGCAGGTGCGGCTACAGCCCACACAATTCACAAAGACAGAAAAAAGAAGAAGAATATTTTTATTGTTTGTGTAGCACACTTTGAGGGTGTCACCACCCTTTAACAGACAGACGCACGCTTGTCGCTGCTGCTTTAAGGATGCAGGTGCGGCTACAGCCCACACAATTCACAAAGACAGAAAAAAGAAGAATATTTTTATTGTTTGTGTAGCACACTTTGAGGGTGTCACCACCCTTTAACAGACAGACGCACGCTTGTCGCTGCTGCTTTGAGGATGCAAGTGCGGCTACATCGCACACAAGTCACAAACACATTAAAAAAATAGTTTTTTATTTTTTGGAGCACTTCGAGAGTTACACCACCCTTTAACAGACAGACGCATGCTTGTCACTGCTGCTTTAAGGATGCAGGTGCGGCTACAGCCCACTGCTGAATAAGGCCCATAGTCATAATGTCTACATTTACAATATTGACATTCATTATGTCGACACCACAATGTTGACAGTTATGATGTTCACATTGTTGAAATGGTACATGTTGGCATCTGCAGAATGTCGACATTCTGCCTAGGACTGGAGGGTTAGGGTTAGGCTGCGGCAGTGGAGGATTATGGTTAGGCTACAGGAGGTGAGTGTTAAGGTTAGACACCAAAGGGAGGGTTAGGGGTTAAGGTTAGCCATACTCACAGCCAGAAGCGCTGCAGTAAGTCATCAGTAAGTCACAGCTGGAACATGGAAGGCACCGCTGGAGCTGCCAGACCAGCCGGACCTGGTAACTTATTATAACTAAACCACGAGAGGCATTTTGTTGAATTCTAATCATGTAAACATTTCCTCATTGGCAACATTATGAATGTCAACATGATGAAAGTCAACAAAATTTACCACACCTGCCAAATTATTATGTCCTAAACTTTGAACAAGGAATGATTGTTGGCACTGGCGGCAGCAGTTCTAGCATTAACAAAACGGCTGCACTGTGGAACTGCTCGAGGGCAGCAGTTGTTAAAGAGTACACAGAGTGGACCAGCAGACAAAAAACTATGTCTGTGCACAAGGTTTCTGGTCATAAATGGCTACTGGATGCTCCAGCGGAACTGAGAGTGGGCAGACTTGTTTTTGTTCAGAAATCTTGTTCTGATGGGCAACAGTGCATCAAATTATGGATAATCTGAATTAGGGACCGATGGATTCTCAATGAACAGTATGTTGCACATTACATTGTAAGGGCTTCAGAAGCAGAATGCCTGGCATTTGGGCTAATATTCTACACAAAACATATTGGCAGTTAGTGGAATCTATGTTAAAGTTCAAGCCACATTAAGGCCAAAATGTGGCCCAATAAAGTACCAACCCGGTGGTCATAATACTTTGGCTACTCAGTGTATGTTTGCAGGCAACAAAGCATCATACCTAACAAAAATATTTAAATTCCATTCTATCAACCTATTAGCACAAAATTTAGCAGCCTCTGAACCCATTAAAAATAGTTTGACAACCTGTGCTAGCTAGTTTCCTGTCCACTATACATGATGACCTGTTTGTGATACCATAATTACTGTTTAATCTTCTGCAGTGCATCTTCTACAGCTATAATGTACACAGTTCTGCCAGAGTCCTACTAACATGGGCATAGCTGTAGCAGATGAAGGTGGTGCAGATGTTATGGAGCACCGAGGGTTAGGGAGCCCAAAACCGGGTCATATAGATATCTACCAAGTTCTTAGAAATGCTGGCTAAGCAACTGGGTCCAGACTGTTGCTTGAAAAGGGGGACCAATAAGCACTCATGTAGGTGGTTGTCTGTCTCTCCCTCTCAGTAAAGCTCCAAACTGATATGATCTATCTCCCGCACTCCTGTTGCACCCTCACAGAAACAGGTGAGCTGATCAGTGAGCCCTGCACTGAGAGTATGCTTCTGCATGATTGCAGCCTTTGTGAAGTGAGCTTTGTGGTGGAATTAGCTGTGAGATTAGGGACAGTGGCCCTCATTCAGAGCCACTCGCTAGCGGCAGTACGCTCGTTCCGAGCGATGTTCGCACATCTGTGCATGCGTACGGTTTTTAGTACACATGCGCGAACCAGTCAGTGCGGCCGAAAAACATTTGTACGCAATATAGCGAGTGCCTGCTATTTTGAGTGACAGAATGAGGCGTATGTGGGTGGTAACAGGGGAAGGTGCTTGAAAACGGGGAGTGGAGATCCGTTCGCAGGCGTGCTTAAAGGTCAAAACGGGCGTTTTATGGGTGTGCATAATTAATATAGCAGCGTCAATGACCACGTCACTTGTTTTTTTTTAACTCAGAACTGCTCGCAAAATAGCGGTTGAAAAAACCAACCACAAGAATAGCGAGCAGTTCATATCCTGTTCGATGTACTCGATTAATCTAATAAATAGCGGACATGACGTATGGTGCGAGTGGCCAGGGGGCGTTTTTAAGGAATAAAAGAGCGTATGTTTTGCTCGCTCGTTCAGACTTAGAGGTGTGAACAGACTGCAATGTGCGAACGGATCATTTGCATAGCCACCCCTTGTTTTTGAACGAACGAACGCAAATAGCGAACGGCTCTGAATGAGGGCCAGTGTGCCAAAACTAAGGTTATCTCCGCTCAAAATGGAATTTCCTGCATTAGGAAGTATCCCCTTGAGGTAGGGGCTGGTTTAACTGTGCCCTTTTTTACCCTAGTTTTACATTCACTGGAAACTGCAATCTTCTCAGCTCTGAAGACCCTGCAGACATAAGGCTGTAGTGCAAGGTTCAATGACTGCCAATACGTATGGAGAACTTCAAAGTTGTGTGTAGTGGATGTTATAATAACCTGGGGGCATTGTAATATGGCATAATATTACCTGGAAACACTATAGTGTGGCATAACATGAACTGGAGGGCACTGTGATGTGGCACAATATGAAATGGAGGCACTATTATGTGGCATAATATGAACAGGAAGCACTGTAATGTTATATAATATGAATGTAGTGTGGAACAATATGAACTGGAGGGAACTGTAAGTGGAACAATATAAACTGAAGAAACTATACTGTAGTGTGGCATAATATGAACAGGGGGCAATGTAATGTGCCATAATATGAACTGGGGGGGCATTATAATGTGGCATAATATGATTAAACGGGGACTGTAATGTGGCATAATATGTACGGTGGGCATTGCAATATTGCACAGTACTACAAGGTGGTATGATATGAACTTGGGGTACTACAATGTGGCATAATATTAACTGGGGCACTACATTGTGGCATCATATGAACTGGGGGAATCTGCACAGTGGCATAATATAAAATGATGGCACAACAATGTGGTATAATATGAACTGGGGGCACTACAATGTGGCATAATATGTATTAGGGACACTGTGGCATAATGTGAACTGGAGGCACTGTGTGGCATAATGTGCATTGGCGGCACTACAATGTGGAATATTGTAAACTATAGGCACTATAATGTAACATACTATGAACTGGGGGATACTGTGTGGTATAATGTAAACTAGGGCACTACTATGGTTTATAATATTAACTAGATATATTATATGAGTTTTAAAATTATCTAGGGCACTGCTTTGAGACTTAAAATGAACTTGTGGACTACTATGGTGCATAAAATCAACAACAGCTGCAAAGAGAGGTGTCTCTCTAGAAACATTGAGGTAGGGCCCGTACAAAATGTTGCTATAAGGCCCACAAAGTTCTGACTATGCCCCTGCCCACTAAAGATGTAATTGCAGGCAAACTTTCATAATAATTCCCAACTAATGCACCAAAGGGAAAACTTCTTTTCTTTCATAAGATTATTTGTGCCAAATGACCTAGCCCTGGGTCAAAACATGAAGATTAACATGCTTAAATCAATCTTAATATTAGTACATACCAACCAATATATATATAATTTATTTTGAAAATGAGGGCAAAATACTGTAGGTTATGCCCCAAATTCATCTATTTTCTAATTAGCCCACATTGTAGATGTAGGCCCAGTGACAGGGGTGTACTAGGAGGACACAATGGACCGTGAGCCACCAGCTGCCCTAACAAGGAGTGCCCTATTGACTGGGGTATGCGAGTGCATGTTGTGTGTGTCTTTCATCCATGCAAGATTAGAGCAGGGCAGGCTGGAGTTAAGAAGATGGCAGTGTCTAAGCTTATCTTTCCAACAGGCCTATTTATCATTCAATATTTTTGGCATAGCCCCCGAAAAAAACACCAAGTGGTGTCAGGTGGAAGTGGGCTGTTGGGCCAATAATATTGTTTAAAAGTAATTAAATTATTTTAGAAATTGTCAGTTCAACTTCTTAGGGCTCAGAATTCGACTGAAGATTTGTCCATACCTTCTAGCCTCCTGGAAGAGGCAGAGTATGCAAGAGTATATGAATGTGCTATGGCCATTTCTGCTGTATTTTAACAAAAATGTTTTGCATTTATATTTCTGTGTGTCAATTTGTTATTCTCATTTTTATTCAAAAGCAAAAATTGTGACTTTTTGTCATTTCAAATGTCACTTAATAATGTTCTGTATGCATGTTCCTAAATAATTAATTTACCAAATATGTTTTTTCTTTATAACCCGATGTGTATAGTCTCTCTGATCAAATAAGATTTTGATTGCAGTTTCAGAAAAATCAGGGTATAACTTAAACTTCCTTGAGTGTCAGTTCCTGAGCAAAACTTAGTGACATGTCTTTGAGTTGAATATTGTGTGTGAGATATACGGTAATTTGGAGAATATTAATACGTTTTTACAAACTGGGGTTTTTTGTTTCATTTATACCTCTTACACAAACATCGCATGCAAGCTCAGGCCATGTAAAAACAAAAAAGAGCTATTTTGTTTTAACATTATCTGGGCATATATGTTGCGAAAACTCAGCTACTGTAGTGATATACAAGGTTGGCATACATAACTAGTGACTTTAACATATGATATATTTAATTCAAAGCTCTCTGCGGCAGAGCCATCTAATCGTTTTTGTTGTTGCTGTACATGGGACTGAAATGTGATCTATACACAGACAGGATTGAGCAAAGAGTATACACACAATTTAGCATAAATACAGTACCTGCAGAGAAAGAAAGTTTAATATTTAACACTGAGATTAAAATATGCAATAAGCACTGACACTAGGGGGTAAATTTACTAAGAATTGAGTCTGATCGAGTTTTTTTTTTCAACTCGATTAGCATTGCTGAAACTCGGGTGATTTGTGGCTTCTGAAAGTGAGTTTAGCTGAGCGTGAGTTTGCCGATGGTGAAGCAGATCGAGATATCTCCCCCAAGTAGCAAGTTTTGAAGGAGATTACTCACCCGAGATTGCAGTGTTTTCTCTCTGCAAAACTCTCCCGAGCAAGCAGCCTGCACAAATCTGTGAGATATGTAAAGACTGCTTGTGTGTTGTAGCTGTACAAAACGGGTTAAATGGAAAGAAAAAATTACGTAGGGTCCCCCCAAAAGCATAACCAGTCCCGGACTTCCCGGACACCTGGGTGCAGGGCTGGTCCTGGTTTTAAATATAGGGGAAACAAAGATGCATAGAGGTCCCCCTATATTTAAATCCAGCATCAGACCCAAGTCGACCAAGGTGTAATGCCACAGCCAGGAAACCCTATCTCCGGGTCTCCATGGCCAAAGCATTCGCACCCCAAGCCAGTCAGCCCAACCTGAAAAAAAAATCTTATACTCACCTCTATCCTCGCGCTGCTCTCCATAGCATCTAGGGGTCTTGGAAAAAAAAAGGCACATTATCCATATACTTACATTAGCGGTGTATGTGTGTGACCACATACACCACTACCCGGCTCCTGACTGAACAGTGTGAACTGTCAGGAGCTGCCAGCCAATCAGCGGCTGCTAACTGTAGAGCGGCCGCTGATTGGCTCCGGCTCCTGACAGTTCCCACGTGGGCTGGTCAGTGAGTCAGGAGCTGGAGCCAATCAGTGGCCGCTCTACAGTTAGCAGCCGCTGATTGGCTGGCAGCTCCTGACAGTTCACACTGATCAGTCAGGAGCTGGGTAGCAGTGTATGTGGTCACACACATACACCGCTAATGTAGGTATATGGATCAGGTGCCGGTTTGATTTTTTTCCAAGACCTCTGGATGCTACGGAGAGCAGCGTGAGGATGGAGGTGAGTATAAGATCTTTTTTTCAGGTACTCCGAATGGATTCTACTAAAGAAGGGAACCGACCAACTGGCACAGGTTCGTATGTGTGAGTGAGGTTGGTAGGTGTGTAATAAAGTTTTACTTTATATGGTGTGTGTGTATTGTGTTTTTTTAAATATTTAATTTAGAGTGGAGGTACAGATGCCGGCCGCCTGCTGGCACTTGTAGTTCCACAAGTGCAAAAGGGCAGGCATGCTGGCACCTGTAGTACCACTGTAAAATACAATAGTTTTCAACTGTTTACTACATTATTACCTCCGTAACCACAGCCCAGGGGTGCGGGGAAGAGTCCCGGTCTTCAGACTAAGCCTGTGGTTTCGGGAGAGGAGGGACCCCTTCTTGGGGGAGTCCCCATCCTCCCCTGAGATCCCCGGCTTGGGATGACCGGCTTGGGGTGTTAATGCTTTGGCCCTGGAGACCCGGTGATAGGGTGTCCTGGCTGTGGCATTACACTCCTATCGGTTTAGGTCCGGTGCTGGTTATAAATATAGGGGGACCCCTACGCATTTTTCCCCCCCTATATTTAAACCCAGGACAGGACAGGTGCTGGTTCCTAAACTATGGGGTAACCCTACACGTTTTGTTCCCCGTAATATCTGGGAACAGGACTGGCTGTGCAGTCTGGGGCTGGTTATGCTTTGGGGGGAGGGGGGACCTTACGTAATTTTTTTTTAACAAATGAACCCTTTATTTACTATATGCAGGCAGAAACATAAATGGATCACACTGATCTGTGTATGTTTCTGCCAAACTCGCAGAAAAGTGAAAAGTTAATCGAGTTTAGCCGATGGTGAAGTGAAGAGAGTTTGCTAACTCTACAGTATTTTCCTGTAGCAAAAGAGATATCTCTTCCCAGTTTTACATTAGTAAATTTGTGAGTGGAAAAAAATGCCCAAACCCTCCAGAGATTGCTGACTCGACCAAACTCGAATCTTAGTAAATTTACTCCTAGCTCTCAGGCACCCGAAATTGATGTGGTTACTGAAAGCATATGTGCATCTCTATGTGGGGCTGTCTCAGTTCAGAATTACACAAACAGGCATTGGTGTAACCACCATAGGTGCAAGGGGTGCAGCTGCTATGGGGCCCAGAGCTGAGGGGGGCCCATCTTCCTTGTCAAAGTAACATGTCATATATATTTTTCACCATTGGGTCGTACATAGAGGCTCTTACAAACTTTTGCTATGGGGCCTTCAAATACCTAGTTACACCCCTGCGAACAGGCCCTTACTGTGCAGCATTTTCATGTCTCTTACCTATCTCATTCTACCTCGCTAAGTTTAAGGATATGTCATACATGCCTACCCTCCCGGTTTCCGCGGGAGGCTCCCGATTTTTCGGGTAACCCCCCGCACCCCCGGAAGGGTAGGCATTTCTCCCGCATTCTGCCCACTTCCTAGTGAAGTGGGCAGAATTAGGAGAATACCCAAGGCAATCGCGGGTCTCCGTGAAGGGGGCGGGGCTTAAGCGGTGATTCTGCATGAATCACAGCATTTGGCCCCACCCCCTATGTAAATTGTGCCCAATCGCGGCAATTTTACCACGAGGGGGCGGGGCTTAATGACGTGAATCGTCAAGCCCCGCCCCCGTCGGCCCCCTGCTGCATCTTTTACCCGGGCTTCTCCCGGGAAGAGAATGTTAAAGGTAGGCAACCCTGGGATATGTAAGTACCAAATGTCCATACAAATGAAGGTATATGTTTTTTTTTGGTGAGCATATGCAGTACAAATGTATTTCATTTACACTAGCCAAACGGGCATACACCCCACTCAGAATGAGCTCCACTCTGCAATATTATGTACACTTTCTCTGCAATGATCCATAGAAGAGGCAAACTTTGAATATATATTTGAGATTATAATAATTTATAATCCACACTATCAAGAAAACACTAGGACAGCAAATTCTTTATGGATTGCATAAGGTTTAACAAAGAGGGGAGAGTAATACTTTCCCTGCATTGCTGTATCCCAAAATGTATACCAGTGCCAATGAAAGGAGAGATTATTGAAATCTGAGTTGGTTTCTTTTAGGCAAATATTATTCTGAACCAGCTCAGAATTTGGAAAATTAGTTGGAGGCTTAGAAACAATGAAAATCTTAGATTTTCAAAAGCTGACAAATCATTAGTTGTCTCTAAGAGGAAAGCATTTGTTATTTTAGCTTCACAATTCCAATATAGACAGCTGTAAATATTCACTATTCATTTATTAATATTGCAGAAGCTACAAATATATTTTGCAAGAAAGACATTGAACCTACTGTATTTATAACTCCATCTGATGAATGTCATTACCACCTCCCTTAGCGGGATATTGCATAGCTGACATCCCACATACTGACTGATGTTTGGATTTCTGCCACCGGCACATTGTCCTGTGTTGGTTTCGCCACATGGTGAGTGCCGTTTTGACAAAGCTAACAATAGGAAACATTGATTCATATGTCTAACATGCTGTCTGTACTGTATAATCAAAAGGATGAAAGTGCAAAAATAGAATAAGAAAATAATGCAGAAACAGAATAAGAAGATATTTACCCATTATATTTGAGTCATCTTTAAATCAACATTTTTCCCACCTAAATGATCTACTGTAACTAGTATCTGTTTTTCTCATATCTTTATAGCATACAACCATTATTTATCATCTCTCTAGTCTCCTATCTTTTTCTTGTAGACGTGCAATACTATATCCATATTTAAGGTGTTGTCTCAACAATGACTTATAAGGATAGATATATCAAAGCTTGGTGAGAGATAAAGTGGAGGGAGATAAAGTACAGACCAATCAGCTCCTAACTGTTATTTTTTCAAACACAGCTTGTAAAGTGACATTTTGGAGCTGATTGGTTGGAACTTTATCTCTCTCCATTTTATATTTCTCCAAGCTTTGATAAATCTCCCCCATAAAGTGGTAATATTAGGTAGGCTTGTGCACTGACCATGCATCAGTTTGATCATGTCATGGTAATATCACCTACTCCATAGGGTTGTGGCTTTAGTTCTCGATTCCTTCTCTTTGTTGTGTATTGTCCTCTTATTTTCTTGGATGTCACACAAATCTGCTTTAATTACAATACTTTGCAATAGCAGAATAAGCTATTATACTGTGTCAAGTGTTATATAAATAAACCACTCGGGCTAGATCTTTTCAGACTTTTATTTTTTTCTAGTTCTTATGAGATTAAAGAGTATATATACGTGTAAATAAACCATTTGCATATGGTCTCCATGATTATATCTGATTGGATGCTATGCCGGGTTATTGGATTTAAGGTAATGTTTTGCAAATATTATTTGCATTTACATGTAAATGAAGTATATGAAGGTCTCTTGAATTTATAAGGTATATGTAGGACAAAAGTCTTCTGTCTAGCGTTAAAAAATGTGTAAATCCAACCTGAGCAATGTAATTTAATCTAGTTTTAGGGATAATAGTATTCTGTCGTTTTCAAAAGCATCTGGAATTACTCAGATACTGTAGGATTTGCATGTGGTGACAGCTTGCTGTTTCCTATCAGACAGAAGGACATCACACGAGAATAGAAGCTGTCCGGAAATAGGGTGAAAACTCTTTAGTGGACACTGTTACAATAAAAGCCGCATTTCATACACACTCAGACACTTCTGAGGCCAAATAGCTTTCTGTAATCTTACAACGCCTTACAAATTGGAGAAAGATCTGGATTTCCTCACATTCAATTAGCAACGAGATCTCCTTTAACCAAGTTCTGCTGGGTCAAAGGTTCCTAAATAATAGTGAGATCACCATAACATTGATGCCATTACCCACAATGTCAAGGGAAAGATTTCAAATTAAAGAGATTAAGTAGCATGTGGATTATTTCACAAAGTAATTAAGCAACTTTGTTCATGTAATTGTGTATTTTGTGTATTTTACCAATTTTTATTGCAGGGATGTAGTAATAGTCTTGGGTGGCCAAAACATTATTCAAAAATGGATTATTCATGAGATTCCAGTTGCACTACAGATAGCGTCTGTGTAACATCCTGGAATTCGTCACAATGACACATGACTATGAAATATGCTGTTTAGTTGTTTTATTATCTCAAGCCGGCTATGTGTTACTGATAATGAATGATGACAGCCTGGTCCTGAAATGAAAAATGAAAGTGTTGGTGCTAAAACTGACTGAGTTGTGAGTGGTGAAACGTAAGCATTAGTCAAAGCAAAAGAAACAGTTAACATGTGCTTCTTGGCTGAAGTGGCATATTGGTCTAGCTAAGGGGCAGATTATTTCAGTTTATAGTTTTAAAAAGTGGTCATTTTCACTCATGTAACATAATAAAATGGATTATCAGAGAAAGAACAAAAATGACTTATTCTAATAATTAATAATATAGGGAGATTGCAATTTACCTCAAAGTGACGAGATGAGTGGTGGTTATGCGCAGAATAGACTTTAAATAACTTTCTGTCACAGCTCAAATAGCTCGATCAAAAGCATCTAAGACCACTGATCTACTGTACTGGGTATGAATACTGTACCTTGTTGTGAATGTCTTCTCTGTCTGCTGCCTAAAGAAATAACAGACGTTGGTGCCTGATATACAACATACACTATTACTTTACATTGAATTGTGCCTAGTGCTGAAGGCATAATTATTCAGCCCCAATCAACATGACAGTCTGAATTTGGTGTCTGGGACATAGTAAGTGAGAGCAATTTGACTAGGGAACAGATCCTGGGATTCAACCCAAAAGGTCTTTGTATAAGTTTTAATAGATCAGTGTATTTAACCACTGAGTTACTCGTTCAACAACTAAATTCTTCAATCCTAATCCTAAATACCCTAAATAGGCAACAGTTTATGGAATACCTGCATGGTCTGAGACAATGACATATGCAACATACAGCCTGTTTGGTGGTAATTGCTGAAAGTGTTAAGAACCTCTTAGGGGTCTATTCATCATGTTATTGATTAGGGGCTGGATGGCCCCCAATAATTATGTATGCAACTCCCTGCAAGTAGCAGTGGTGAATACAAAATCACTAGAGCAATTCAACAATGCTCCGGTGTGGAGACAGCTGATCTGAAGATCAGCTGTCCCCGCTATTTCCATCACTGCTACTGCTAGTGCACATGCGTTAACTTGGGTTCACACATGTGCAGAATAACCCTGCGTCTGGCGGAAGGAACTGAACAGGGATGGAGGGATCCGATCGGATCTCTTGGCAACCCCAGACCTCCGTCCCATAGGAAGTAGCAGGGGTGCGGGAACAAACGCCATCGCTGTCAAGCTTGGAAAATTTGGTATTTTTGGAGCTTGATGAGTTTAGGTCCCCATACTAGTGTATGGGGACAGCGGGTCATATACAGACTGAAAGGTAAGAAGGAGAAATCTGTGATATCTCCTGCGTTAGCTTTATAATGTATGGCCCCAATTCTTCATTTCTACAAAAGTAGGTAAAAAAATAATTTTCCACCTATTTCCATAGAATTAAGGGATGATGAATAGACCCCTTAGTCACCAAAAGCCATGAAGAATGAGAAAAGTCTTAATTGCACAGATTTTCACAAATCAATTCCTGATTAGTTTACGACAAATTCCTCTGTGATATCACATAGCAGTTTAAGTAAAACAAACCTGTTTTCTTAGTCACTATTGTTCCACTAATGCTCTAACATTAAATACTTAACCTGCTACAGTATAATGTGTGATTTGAATTTGAAGTAAAAACATAAATGGGGGGAACAAATAATGTTGTTATTATGCATGCTATACATCCATTAAGGTTATGGATATTTACAAGAACCATACAATGCACAAAGAGGAATGTCATTGCACATCAAGGAATGAAAAAGTGACCCTTAAAATGACTTCAGAGGACTAAGTTCCACAGTTCAATCCTCGCAGCCAAAAGGAAGTAATGGGCCCCAGAATCCGTCCCACAAAATGTGCAAAATAGCAGAATCCCTCAGTGTAGTTGGAACCTGAGGGAGTGAGAAAAAAAAATATATGCCTTATTTATAGTTGAAATAGCTGACACATTACATGTATAAACACTCACTTGATGGTGAGAGTAACGCCTTATAATTAGACCTTCTTTCATGTGACAGAAAGAATACCAGCTAAACTATACTAAAAAGAAAACAAATATAAATCATAATGTAGATTGAAAAATATAAAAATAAATCTGAGGAAAGTGAATGTTCATGTTTTTCTGGTTTAGACCACATGCGACTGTGGCACATGCTGGGAGATTAAGGTGCCTAGTGGAATGGGGGTGAAATACCGACACTGGAAGCCAGATCATTAAGGACCCCAACAGGGGCACAAAAGCCTACCTTTTTCCCTTCTCCCCCCCAACCCTAACCCTCCCTGGGGGATGCCTAAACCTAATACTCCCCCACGGCTACGAGCTAACAGTGGGTGGCTTACCTTAGTTTGGGAAGCCGTTTGTCGAGATTCCGGTGTCGGGATCGAGACGGGCGTCGGCATTTCAACACCTGTCTTTAGTCCCGAGTCGGGATTTAGGCACCGACATTTTGACAGATGGCTTCCCGGCCATCGGTCTTTTAACTACATCCCTGCCTGGTATCCACAATATAAATTAGTAAGAAACTCCCTCATGCATAAACATGGTAATGAATGTAGAAAGAAAAAGCAAATAGTTCACTCCATGCTACAAATGACTAAAAAAAGCCCACTACACTTATAATAGTGGTCACCTAACACATGTATATTCAAATCATCAATGTTTCTTATCTATAACCACAATCCTCCAACATATATTACCCAAAAAAGAAAGGGACATACATAGTGCACTGTATATAATATATAGATATTAGATATGTACATGTATCACATCAAGTTAATAAGGCAAGTGTAACTATATTAGTTATATTTGATAAAACAATAATGCCCTTGCACCTTGAGACAGCTTGCTCAATGCTACGTAGCACAGTGCCCCTCCTGGTACCCTTGACCAGTAGTGTGCCAGTGCACCAAAACTGTCACTACAAATGTTGACTCCCTTTCTTAAGGGGAAATGTACTAAGTCTTGGAGAGAGATAAAGTGGAGAGAGATAAAGTACTAACCAATCAACTCCTAACTGTCATTTTTCAAACACAGCGTGTAAAGTGACAGTTAGGAGCTGATTAGTTGGTACTTTATCACTCGCCAAGGCATAGTACATCTCCCCCTCAGTGATAGAAATATAGGCTGTGCCCGTTAGTGTTAAAAATATATAAGCAGTACCCCATAAATAAATATTTATGTGCCCGCTTATTAATAGAAAGAAACAATGGTACCGCTCGGTAACAGAAAATGTAATTACTTTGGGCCCATTTTTATATATATATTATTATCCATACTGAAATATTATCTGGAATCTTCTTTTGTTGATCTGAGGTATTCCATAAAGAAAAATAAAAAACCTTCATACACAAAGGAAACTGCTCACAAGGAGGTTCTTTCACCTAATGATTCAATGTCCTGTAAGCCCACCTTATTAAATGTGCAGCCAATCAGGAGTCTCTCATTTGTGAAAGGCAGAGACCAGTTGTGAATGGCTACAATATATTTGTACATCTTACCCAGCTTTTATTGTTTTAGACAAGACTGAAGGGCAATATTATTAGATATAAAAAAGCTAGTTATCTTGTTCTACCTTAAACTCATGTATGCTAGTTTGGACTCAAGTGCATGTAGGAATATTGGATTATTGATTTCAAAGTTAGAGTGGGCTATACATGCAGCGAGAAAAAGGGTGACTATTTGAGCTGTAAGTTGTTATGTTTGCTTTCTATCTGTATATGCACTTTGTAAGGTGCTGCGGAACCTCTGTTGTGCCCTATAAATGAAGAATAATAATGATTTCTGTTGCTACAGAATAATTTCATGCAATAACTATACAGAATTTCAGATGAGACCAAATCTATTGGGCAGGTTGTTAGAAGATAGGACAAGAGCATTTTGAAAATCTCTGTTAGAGGACTGAAAAAGCTAAAGAAATTGAAATGGTGGGGTGATACAATCTTTGGTTCTACAAGTGCTCCTATGTTGTACAAGAAAAACAAACTGATATATCCTATGGTGCACCAAAACCCAGCAGCCTAGTGTATATAGAGGGGACACTAACCCCTTATCCAAATACAATAACCAAAATCAAATACATACAATGGGCCAAATGTAATAGGGTGTCAGTTTTGGTAAATTGCAAGTTTTGTGCTAAATTCACAAGTTTTCACAATTTTCCAATGTAATAGGGTGTCAGTTCACTAAAACTCGCATTTTTCAGAGTTATTAAAAATCACCATTCTCAAACTCGCATCCAGATGTTTTCACATTGAAAACAATCAACTCGCCCAATGTAATAGAGTGTCAGTTTTAGACTCGCAAAAAAAAGATAACCTAAAGTCCCCAAATAATAGACCTGCTTCAGGCTAGCGAGTATATCCTCAGCAGGTCAATTTAACACAGAAACATGCACATATCCATGAGAGATACGTGCATGTTTCTGTGTGTACTTATGTAAAAGGTTTTAAAATAAAAAAAAAATGACGTGCACCCCCTCTCCAAAAGCATAACCAGCCTGGGCTTTATAAAACCTGTCCTGGTTCTAAAAATACAGGGGCCAAAATGCGTAGGGGGCCCCTGTATATTAAGAACCAGCACAGGGCTTTGTTGAGCTGATCCTGGTTCTGAAAAATTAGGGGACAAAACGAGTAGGGATCCCCTGAAGATTCCAAAACCAGCACTGAACTCTTTCTAGCAGGGGGATAATGCAACAGCCAGGGAAAACCTTTCACCGGTTTCCCTGGCCAAAGCATTACCCCTGACCGCTAGTCAGCCCAGGCCGGGGATCCCTGGGGAGTTGGGGACCCCCCCCAATAAAGGGGCCCCCCTCTCCAGGGCACCTCAGGCCTAGACTGATAGCCGGGGCTATCCCTGGCACCCTAGGGCGGTTGGTGCCGGGTTGATAGTGTTAGTGTTTGGTGTAAAATAAAGTGTTAAATATTGTCTTTAGTTGTAGAACCACAAGTACCAGCAAGCCTCCCCTGCATGCTGGTATTTGGACAGCATTGTATCAATGATGTAACCACAAGATTAAACTCAATTAACCTTGTGGTTACGATGTAGCGGCTCCCATCATAGACTTCAATGTTGAATTCTCACCATTGATGTCTATGGGGAACACAGGCTGACCGCATTCAGCCAATAAGGGAGCTGCTCCGACGGAGATGCCCGCTGATTGGCTGGCGGCCCCTTCAATGACGGGGTACACGTGTGCCCCGGTCATTTACACAGAGCAAAGGTATGTGTACACACATACCTTTGCTCGGTCCAGCATGGACCGGTTTTATTTCGGTTTGTTATTTTAACCCATTGGATGCCTACTTGGACAAGAGGATGCGATCTACGCATAGTCGGGATGAGTATGGATTTTTATTTCAGGTACCCCTATGGATTACTTTGGATACTAGGTGAGTATGTGTGAGTGTGAGTGTGCAGGTATGTTTTATTAAAATTTTACATTCCCGGTGTGTGTTTGTTTTTTTACGTATTTCTTTAATTGTGGAACTACAAGTGCCAGCGGGCCCGTAATGCCCCGCATGCTGGTATTTGTGGTTCTCCAAATACCAGCATGCGGGGGAGGCTTGCTGGTACTTGTGGTTCTACAACTATAGACAATATTTAACCCTTTAATTTCCACAAAACACTAACACTATCAACCCGGCACAGATCGACCTAGGGTGCCGGGGATAGCCTTGAGCTATCAGTGTAGACCTAGGGTGCCCTGGAGAGGTGGACCCCTTTATTGGGGGGGTCCCCAATTCCCCATGGATCCCCGGCCTGGGCTGACTAGCGGTCAGGGGTAATGCTTTGGCCGGGGAAATCAGTGAAAGGTTTTACCTGGCTGTGGCATTATCCCCCCCCCCCGCTAGAAAGAGTCTGGTCATGGAATTTTCAGGGGACCCCTACTCGTTTTGTCCCCAGATTTTCCATAACCAGGACTGGCTCTGCAAAGCCCTGTGCTGGTTCTTAATATGCAGGAGACCCCTACACATTTTGTCCCCTGTATTTTTAGAACCAGGTCAGGCTTTAGAAAGTCCGGGCTGGTAAGGCTTTGGGGGGAAGCTGCACATAATTTTTTTTTAAAATACAGACAGAAGCCATCACGGATCTCACTGATCTGTGATGGCTTCTCTAAAACTCGCACCTTTTAATGCTAGTCACATTAAAAGGTGTCAGTTTACCTAGGGAATAACTTGCCTAAACTCGCAAATGGAGTAGCCTCGAGCTGAAAAGTTTGCAGGCTATTGAATTTGCGAGTAGCAGCACAAACTCGCACCTTTAAAAAATGCGAGAAGGTGCGAGTTTGTACTGTTACTAAAACTGACACCCTATTACATTTGGCCAAATATCTAAATTTCTATAAATTTAACCCCCCCCCCTCCAGAGTTAATTTTTGTCAGAATCCAATTAATCTACCAGTATGTTTAGAATTAAGGGAGGAAACTGATGCACCTCTAGGAAACCCAAACAAAACACATGGAGAACATACAAACTTCACTCAGCAATACAAACCACTGTGCCACAATGCTGCTCACAGTGTCTGAGGTAGCAGATTTTCTGGCACACAAAATTGTTAGGAAGTTAATTAAAATTGTTTACTTTAAATGCCTCAATTATTTTGGGTCAAATACATGTTTACTGTATGCTAGGTTTTGTATTTTTAAGGATGTGTCAAATCAGTATTTACAAACACTGAAGCAGCCC
Organism: Taudactylus pleione; assembly: GCA_031769625.1. NCBI lineage: Eukaryota > Metazoa > Chordata > Amphibia > Anura > Myobatrachidae > Taudactylus > Taudactylus pleione. The sequence goes on from JAUIMM010000039.1 coordinate 5,566,940, forward strand.
ATTCAACTGTAAAATGTCAAATCTGTTTCTTTTGCCTCTTGTCTTTTTAAGGATGCAATTATACTATTGTTTTCTGCTATTTCATTTTGAATAACAAATTATATAATTTACACTGATAAATACTGACATATTACCCTGCATTTGTAACATTTCTTGATATTTAAATACTATTCAAATCAAAACATATGATAAAAGCTGACATTAAAGGCATTAGTGTCTGACTCTAAAGCAGTATCTGCTAAATTTAGCAGTACGCCTTTTAACTTCTGTGCAACAATGTCGCCATCTAGAGACAAACGTGTATTATTGTTCTTGTGTTTCAGGGCTGGTAACTGACAGGATATACTGTAAGTTGTGTTTGTATGAATTTGAATTTGTGCTGTATAAAAACAATATGTATTAGCATTTTACAAAGTAATCCACCTAGAGGTAAATATGGTAATCTCCTCATTCCGTCTCTGACTTGTCCTTCGTCTTCTCTAAGACAACCACCTCTCGCTCCTACCTGTAAGATTTCACCATGTATGGAATTCCCTAGCATGCCTAATCAGACATTACCCTTAAATGAATGCTATAGCTATACCTCAGGAGCAGAAGCCTATTAAGAGCTTGGGGGCCTGGGTGCAGCATCCCCCACGAACCCCCCATGAAACGAGTTACTGCCATACATTTTCCAATGTACCTGCCCATCCAGCATGTTGGCTCCCTATGTCTGTCCCACGGCGCCATATTTCTGATGATAAATTCAGAAAAGTGGCACATTCACAAAGAGATCAAATACTCTGGTACAGTGCCAGAGGCTTTGCTAGCTCCTTTGTAGCACCATCTTTCTGAATATCACTACAAAGATAGAACCATGGGACAAGAATAGGGAGTTGATGTGCCACATGGACAGACACAGTGGTAAGTCTTGGGTGCAGGGTGTGCGGCAAGGGAACCCCTTCCCCCATGATAGATATGCCACAGCTCAGGAGCTCACTCCCCTGCCATCCTTGCACCTCACTCATCTGGTCAGAAAGAGGAAAATTGGCTCTTTGCAGGAGCTCTTTATTTTGGCTCATCTTTCCCTTCAGCACTTAAGGCCGGGGCTGATGGGATGTTTAGTTTTCCAACAACCAATAGCTGGATTGCAACTGAAGTATTCCAATGTACCCAATGATTAGCTACCCCTGACATCTTGGTTTCATAGTCAACATAAGAAATGACACATATAAGCTTGCTAATGTTTGATGCTACATTATCCACTATACCTCAGCCTCATAAATGTATATCTCTTTCTCAAAGTCCTGATTGTCATTTCCTTTTAACCACTTGTCTGGCATGGTCGTATCTTTTGCAACTATGCCAGGCAGTGAGTTACCTGACATGGTCGCAAACAATGTGACCAGACAGAAACACACACTGGGCGGCTGCGGGAAGACAATCTTCATCCTGGCCCTCGGCATCCCTGCCCCCGTCCCCAGTGTCTGCCGCTCTGTCAATCACTGCTGAGCAGGCAGCATGGCAGGACCCCCACCCTGCAGCAGCAGATAGGAGCAGCAACTGGGGTAAATTAAACGAACCAGCCCTAAGCTCTATAGTGAAAACCAGGCGGCTGTCGGGGAAATGCAAAGTCACAATGTCGCGATGATCCAATATATTGTTGACCGATATTTTAGATACCGATATTAATGTTATGTGCTTCAAAAAAATAATTCATTTTTAATTCAATCATAAAAACCGGACAATTTCTAAGCATTTTTTGGAAAAATATAATAGCCAGTTCAGTGGTTAAAGCCCATTTTAATTTCATTATCATCAGCAATCATATTACTTTGACAATTGTATCCTTACACTTTATTTTTGGGTAGCTATCCCCCCGAAAAAAACACAGGTGACATGGAAAGATCAGGAGTGAACACTCTTCTTGCTAAATTGTGATTCATTACTGTAAGTGTATAAATAAAGTTTTTATGACTGTGCATTATTTGCAATGTTCCTTGATTCTGTAGAAGAAGCGTCTATTCACATCTAGCTGTCTACCCAATGGGTTGCATACAATCTGGACAGACATTCTGGAGGCAGGTCGCATGTGGACAATATTAGGTAAAAGCTGGGGGAAGACCTAGAAGCATCCATATGAGGTGAGTCACCGGGTGATCAGCACCAGTTTTGCAGTACTGTATAGGAGCTCTAGTTGTTGTTTGTGGATGTGACCTGATCACTGGCAGCTCTGGTTGAACTAGATGTAAAGTAGACAGGGGTATCCCTTAGGCACTAACCTTACGGGCTGATGTCTCTCTAAGTGGAGAACAAGAAGTTTAGCTCTGCCAGTACTTTGTCCAGGGAAACAATGGTCTGAATGTAAGTGACCTTTACTGGGTTAAGTGAATGGTCACCGCAGATACTTTTGGCAATGGCATTATACTTAGTTTTTCACCTAAGTTGTTCTCACACTTTGGTGTAACTGAACATTGCAAGCCAGACATGTAGGCATGGGAGAATAGAAAACAAAACACACACATAGTGATATTAACCATCTATTACTACTTACTAGTCACTTTGTTCATGGATTGCTGAAACACGCCCTGTGTGAGATGCATAAAAAAACCACCGGATGACTTATTCGATCCTACCCAAGGCAATGTCACCTCACCTGCTAAACAGCTTAAAAAACATTTGGCCCTACAACTGGCCTAGTGTAAACTGTGTTACTAATTCTGGTGTGTGTACTTCTTCTACAAGCTACACTATGATGTAAGAGCAACTCTCCAAACAGCAGTGTAAAAAACAAGAATAGCAGCATTAAGGACAACCAGTAAATAGCTTGCTATTCCTGCTTATGTAAGCAGGCCAAATCAAGCCTTATGAATGTGTAACCTCCTACTGTGGGCATCAGCACCGTAACTAAGGGTGTGTGAGCAGTGCCACTGCACAGAGTGCAGTGCCCTGTAGGTGGCACTGCCCTCATCCATGGCCCCTGCATCTGGCTAGCAGGCTGCCTGGAACGTCACCCTTCAGTCAGACTCGCTACCGCAGTGCCTCTGGACAAACCAGACAAGCACTCTGCAGCTCTAACAACCCCCATGGAGCATCATGAGGATGCTCCATTCACAGTTGTAATTACTGGTGCTGCCGGCCCTGTACCCTCCACATGAGGGGGGCCCTGGGCAGGGACAGGTCACAGAAAAGCCCTGTTATGTCCCTGGCAGGTATGGCCTATTCACCATCAATACTGAAATCTATTCCATACATGGGTACATGGGTACCTAGGCTCAGGTTTCACAAATCACCACTACCTAATGCTGGGCGGCTTCTATGTGGTGAGGGGGTAGCCAGGTGCCTCTGGTTATACTACGGTCTAGCACCCTTAATCACGGCTAGGGCTTTATGCTCTTAAATAATATTTAAGATCTTTATTTTGGTGGAAAAAATACCACTATTTTTGCTGAAAATTGCTCTTTATTTTGGTGGGAAAAACAAGCTTCTATTTTTGTGGGGAAAATGGGCCTCCTTTTCTGAGACTAGCAGGATGGAACATAATGTCCAAAGTTAATAAGTGCCCACAGGCCTAGTGCCCAAATGTATAAGCATTCATGGCCTAAGGCCAAATTTAGAAGTGCCCATTGACCTTGCATCTGTATTTATAAGCAGCCATGGCCTAATACTGAACTTATAAGTGCCCACAAGCCTAGCACTCAAATTTATAAACAGCCATGGCCTAATGCCAAAACTCTGGAGGCCTAGGAGAAAGATAAAGTTAGGAATAGATGGCCCACCAGTGCCTACCTCCATTTTGAGAGGCTTCGGTTGGGCGTATAGCCCTTTTCCTTTCACCGCCACAGGTAGTCCTCAGATTGTCCCTCGACGACAGCCGCCATCCTCAATGCCCTACTGCAGCTCAGGAGCCTTCTTCCGATGCCTTCTGGTCATCTTTTATTACTGAAACAGCTTCCGATCCTTCCATAGCTCTTCTCCTGGGCCTTCTTCCTGCAATCTCTCTCTCATTACCGGTGACTGTCTTCACCCAGCTCCCCGCTTGCAGTGTTTAATAAAAGATTGCTATGATTAGCTAGTCGGAGGAGACAATATTAAAAGGGAAGACTGTGATTGGTGGAGCTTGAATCCTTTCAGATTTAAATTCACCGGAATAAGCCAGAATTAGGCAGTGGAGCCCAATCCACAAGGACATAGGACAGCAATTTAACCACAAGGGGACTGGGAAACAGATTTTGCTACCACCCAAAGCAGTAAAATATTACCCTCAGAACCTACCATATGGGTTGACGAGTGAAGAGTATGGCTCAGTGGCCAGGTTTGCACATCCTAAAGACTGAGAAAAGACACTAGTGAGGAATTAAAGCATTTTAACCATATTGACAGAATACCTTTAAACTAGAGATGTGCACCAACCCTCGTGTTTTGGTTTTGGTTTTATTTTTGGATCTGGATCTCCCCTGGTTTTGAATCTGAATCTGGTTTTGGATTTTTTCCTTGGAGTTTTGTTTTTCAGTTTGGGTTTTGGATCTGGATTTTTTCTTAAAATATCATAAAAACAGCTAAAATCACATAAAATGGGCCTGTTTTTGTTCCTACAGTATTTTTTTCAGTTAGTTAAGGCCAAAAGGTTGCATCCAGCTAGATGGCTGACTAAGCTAAGCGACACAGTGGGTGGCACTAACACGTGGCAGTTCAGCTTCCAATTTCCAACACGGATACAGTGTGTTATACAATGTGTTTTGGATACACCAACAGTGCACTTACCGTGACAGCAGTGTCAGCAGAGCGGGGTTGCTGACGGTGTCCTCAGTACATGGAATGGCAGTGCTGCGGTGCTGGCAGTGTCCTCGGTGCAGGGTACCGGCGGTGTCAGCAGAGCGGGGCTGCCAGCGGTGTCTTCAGTGCAGGTTTGGGTGGGGTGCCAGCCGCGGGAACCAGCACCATCTTCTTTTAGTTGTTCTTTCCCTGCATTCAATGAGCTTAACGCTGATTGGCTGAGAGCCGCGACAGACGGCTCTGTCAGCCAATCAGTGCTGTGCTTTGCCCATTGAAGGCAAAGGGATTTTCAAACATGGCCGCTCGAGGCAAAACCTTCGAGATCCGACAGCAGCTGTCCTTTGTGAAGAGGAGACTCCAGGTTTATGACCCAGATGTTCCTCAGGTATCCTTCTGCGCATGAGTTGTGTGACGAACGTCCCTTGTGGGATGATGGGAGGGATCCAATTGGATATCTCTCAGGGACTATTGCAAAGAAAAGCCCATAGGCTTATATTGGGCAATGCCATCTATAAATGGCGTTGCCCACCGGGTCCAAGCTCTGCAAAGTAATTTAGCTTAGTACATATGGGAAATGCAAGCAAACCTCTGAAAACTACAGTTTTCAGCTTTTTGGACACATTTTCTCTTTAGTATATCCTGCTCTGTGTGAGTTTAAGGTTGATCATTTATTATATTGGTTGCAGCTAAGACAATTATCAGGACAGTCCCAGAACACTGTAAAGCTCTCCTTTTCGGAATGTAAGGGACAGTCTATTCACAGCACTGAGTCACAGACGCATTTTATCAGGTTATAGCCAAGATTGTTGATATACCCTCCTCCAGTGCCAGAGATATTCCTAATGTTTCCTGGTTTTCTATGGGGTTGGATGGGAATCACTTTTTTCTCCTTAGGCTGCAGGAATAAAGGTATCCCTTGGGTGCCACCCAGACATTCCCATGCCCTACAGTGATATTACACAGTACATATCACCAATATAGGCATTACAGATGTAGGGCCTCATTCAAAGATGGGCGGTATTGCACAGCCGCACACAGGTGACTGTGTAATACCGTCCACCTAAAATACTAATGCTGCAGGAGGCGCCTGAAAAGAAGAGACATCTGCAATCCCAGTGCTGCAACTGAGGTTAACCCTTGCTATAAACCGGCCCCCTTTGGGATATTTTTACAACACCAAAAGTGCAGGGACATCAGTTAGGATAGCATTTGTTTATGAACTGAATATTCCGATTGTTGCTGACATTTGGAAACTGAATCATCTTTTTCCCTGTGTGATTGGATACATCACGTTCTTTTTAAGGACACTAGTTACAGTGTATACTATTTTTGAATTACTGTTATTTTTCTTCATATAAGTATCAATATGTTGCTGTCCTCATTCATATAATTGTTTGAAGCCAAGGTGATTTTTTTTTATCATTATTGTGCATCCTATGTGTAATTTATGTTTAATTTATATGTTATATTTATTCCTTGAATTCCACTTTTAATTCCAATTTTTATTAAATGTACATGAATTCTATTTGCGCTCCCTTTCTTTTATCCTACCTTTTCTTCTGATTAGGGGTTAGCCACCCCTTTAGGTGAGCTGCATATAGATTTCACTATATATACCACAGCGCCCGGCAAATTTCCCTATTCTCAACTGAGGTCGCAGCCTGGAAACACCAACGCAAACTATGGTCTCGATGTTCCCCAACATCAGCCAGCTGAGTAAGCCTCAGCTTATGCAGGCTGACCAGCTACTGGCTGCTGCGAGGCTATGAAGTCTGCATCCATGGATGCAGTCCCTGGCCTCAACACTACCAGAAAACAGGGGTGACATGCCCCCGTTCCATGAACACAGGCCATCCCCGCCCCTGCAAAGCCCCCCAAACACTTCTGCCTGTCAATCAGGCAGAGACTTGCAGGAACTGTGTGCGAGATCGCAGGATCCATTCAGCAGTGGCGTAACTACTGACCCCGCAGGCCCCGCGGCGGCTTGGGGGCATGTAGGCTTGTGGGGCACGGTGGCGGGGGCTGCAGATTCCATGCGGACTAGCCATCCGCATGAATTCTGCTAAAATGGCCCTCCAAAAATGGCCACAGCCTAGAAGGAGACATAGGTCCTACTGGACCTCTAGCATCTGTTAGTCAACCAGGCAGGGCGGTAGTGTGGACCGCACATAAGTGCAGTCCGCACTACACTACTAGTATAATAAACACACAGCCGTGGGCGCTGGCAGCTGTGTGTTTGTTTTAGCAGTCGATGAGAGTCAGATAGACTCTCATCGGCTGCTTGCCTTGCACCCACTGCCGGTGCCATGCTTTTCTGGCTTCCGCAGCGGGTGATGGGAGAGACATCTCTCCCATCATGCAGAGCGGGCAGGTCTGGGAGGATGCCGGATGGAGGAGCAGATCCCAGAGCGTGGATCAAGGTAAGTGGATATTTTTGTGTGTGTCTGTCTGGTGTGTCTGTCTGGTATTTACTACTACTACGGGGACTGCATAGAGGGGGATTACTACTGGGGGCACTTCTGGGGGGGACTACTACTGGGGGCACTGCTGGGGGGGACTACCACTGCTGGGTAGTCTACTACTGGGGGCATTGCTGTGGGGGACTACCACTGGGGACATTGCTTGGGGGGGACTACTACTGGGGGCATTGCTGGGGGGGCTGCTACTAGGGGCATTGCTGGGGGGACAACTACTGGGGGCACTGCTAGGGGGACTTCTACTGGGGGCATTGCTGGGGGAACTACTACTAGGGGCACTGCTGGGAGGACTACTACTGGGGGCACTGCTGGGGGGACTACAACTGGAGGCACTGCACTGGTGGGACCACTACTGGGGGCACTGCACTGGTGGGGCCACTACTGAGGGCACTGCATAGATGGGGATTAATGCTGGGGGCACTGTATAGGTGAGGATTACTGCTGCGAGCACTGTATAGGTGGGAGACTACTACTGTGGGCATTGCTGGGGGAGGACTACTACTGGTGGGACTACTACTGGAGGCACTGTTGGGACCACTACTGGGGGCACTGCACTGGTGGGACCTAGTGGTGTAACTTCATCCCAGGTGCCCGGAGGCAAGATAAATGTTGGTGCCCCCCCTCCCCCTAAATTAAAATTTACCACCCCCCCAGTACTTATGCCAGCCCCAGCTGCTGCTGCCCACCTATGCAGTTCCTTTTATACAGTGCCCGCAGTAGTGATCCACCTATGCAGTGCCCTCAGTAGAGGTACCTCTATGCAGTGCCCGCCTATGTAGTGCCCCCCAGTAATGGTCCCCCTATGCAGTACCTCCAGTAGTGGTCCCCCTATGCAGTGCCTTCAGTAGTGGTCCCCCTATGCAGTGCCCCCAGTAGTAAGGGCCCCTGTCATGCCCCCAGTTGTAATGCCCTTGTAGTGCCCCCAGTAGTAATGCCCCTTGAAGTGCCCCCAGTTGTAGTGCTCTCATTAGTGCCCCCAATAGTAAGGCCCCTGTAGTGCCCCCAATAGTAAGGCCCCTGTAGTGCCCCCATATGATGCCCACAGTAGTAATGCCACTGTAGTGCACCCACATGATGCCCCCAGTACTAAGGTCCCTGTAATACCCCCCTGTAGTAAGCCCCCTGTAGTGCCCCCAATAGTAAGCCCCTTGTAATGCCCCCAGTAGTAAGTCCCCTGTAGTAAGCCCCCTGTAGTGCTCCCAGTAGTAAGCCCCCTGTAGTGCCCCAGTAGTAAGCCCCCTGTAATGCCCTCAGTAGTAAGCCCCCTGTAGTGTCCCCTGTACTGCCCCCAGTAGTAAACCCCTGTAGTGCTCCCAGTAGTAAGCCCCCTGTAGTGCCTTCAATAGTAATCCCCCTGTAGTGCCCTCAGTAGTAAGCCCCCTGTACTGCCCCCAGTAGTAAGCCCCCTGTACTGCCCCCAGTAGTGCCCCCAAAAGTAATCCCCCTGTAGTGCCCTCAGTAGTAAGTCCCCTGTAGTGCCCCCAGTAGTAAGCCCCCAGTAGTGCCCCCTGTACTGCTCCCAGTAGTAAGCCCCCTGTAGTGCCCTCAGTAGTAAGCCCCCTGTAGTGCCCTCAGTAGTAAACCCCCTGTACTGCCCCAATAGTAAGCCCCCTGTAGTGCCCCCAGTAGTAAGCCCCCAGTAGTGCCCCCTATACTGCCCCCTGTAGTAAGCCGCCAGTAGTGCCTCCCTGCGCACACACATATACAAAAAAAACCAAAACAATACTTACCTTAAACCCCGCTCCAGTGCTGCTGCGTCCATCCGTCCCTGGCGCCTGGCTGCTCCTCGTAACTATGGGAGTGAGTGCACTGCGGCACACAGAAGCTCAGGAGTGAGCTCCGGCTGGCACCAGGGGGGGGGAGACTGCTGGTAACCCACTCAGCGGGCACCCGGCAAATGGAGGGTGCAGGGGGTGCGACCGCACCCCCTGCACCCTCCGTAGTTACGCCACTGGAGGTGGAGCGCCAATCAGCGTCGCTCCTTCTCCATGCAGCTCCTCCAGTCCTCAGCAGTGCCCGGAATGGGGAACAATGGAGCCAGGTGTCCCCTTGGACAAAGGAGCCAGGTGTCCCCTTCAGAGCTGGCGCCCGGCAGCAAATGACTCCATTGTCTCCGGGAGTTCCGCCACTGGTGGGACCACTACTGAGGGCACTGCATAGGTGAGGATTACTGCTGGGGGCACTGCATAAGTGGGGATTACTGTTGGGGGCACTGCAAATGTGGGGGACTACTACTGGGGGCATTGCAGGGGAAGAACTACTACTGGAGGCACTGCTGGGGGGGACTACTACTGGGGGCACTGCTGGAGGGTTAGTACTGGGGTCACTATATAAGGGGGACTACTACTGGGGGCATTATATAAGGGGCACTGCATAGGGGAACCACTACTGGGGGCACTGTATAAGGTGCACTGCTGGGGGCACTGTATAAGGGGCACTGCATAAGGGCTTGTGTAGCTATCCAAGAGTGGGGGGAGGGTGCAAGGTTAAAGAAATGCCTAGGGTGCCAAGAAACCTTGCACCGGCCCTGCACCCAAGGGCTCCCTTGCGCGCTGTACTGTGCCGAGGAGACAGAGGAGTACAGCCGCTTCCTGCTGTCTGACAGGTACTCATACTGGGTCTCTCTCTCTCCTCTTCCTCGGGGCTGTCAGACACCAGTGGGGGAAGCCGATGGGTCTGCAGTAGCCACAACCTGACGCCCCCACACCCAGGCCACTCAGGAAGCTGGATGTGTACCAGATGCTGCTGTGTGCAGGCTGTAATGCTCTGTCTCTGTGTAGTGGAGCAGAATCAGTATGAAATACCGCTGGCCGCATGGCTGGCAGTTTGATTCCCCGCAGCGCCTGGCCGACAGATGAGCAGAGCCCAGCAGCGGAAGCCCGACAGCGCTGGAAATCCCGATCGACGCTAAGGTAAGTATATACTAACCTAACCCCCTAACCCTAACCCTCCGTAGGGGAGCCTAACCCTAACCTCCCCCCCAAGTGCCTAACCATAATCCCCCCTCTAAGTGCCTAACCCTACCCCCCCCTTCCCCGCTGCCTAAACCTAAGTCCCCCAGGGGAGTGCCTAACCCTAAGTCCCCCCCGGGGTTGCCTAACCCTCCCTCCCCCTAGCTTAACCCTCCCGGGGGGGTGCCTAACCCTAAGTCCCCCCCAGGTGCCCTAAACCTAACCCTCCCCCCCCCCACAGCTGTCCGCTTGCGGCGCCCGGCATTCCTTCGATCGGGATGCCAGACGCTGGTCTCCTGGCGTCGGAGAAATGTCAGGCGTCTACATCTAGACGCCCGGCATTTCACCCTCGCTGGGATATGACAGTCAGGAAGCCAGCTGTTGGTATTAAGGCAGCCGGTTTCCCGATTGTATACCAGTGGAGCAATGCTCTGTTTTTGTGCTCTGTCTGTGTACGGGAGGGATGATCTATGCAGGATGCTCATTATGGTGATGATAATTGGTGCTCTGTGATACATGGTGTACTGTACATATAAATGCAGTGTGAGGGATGCTGGCGGTATAGGATGCTTTATATGACTGGGAGGGATGCCCTGTGACTAGCAGGGATGTGCTGTGAATTAGAAGGGATGCCCTGTGACTAGAAGGGATGCCCTGTGACCAGAAGGGATGCCCTGTGACTAGAAGCGGTGCTCTGTGAATTCAAAGTAGCACCGTCGCCCCCATTTACATACACTCCCAAATATATATATATTATACCCCTGGCAATGAGCGTAAAACCCCTGGCAATGAGCATGGAGCCCCTGGCAATAAGCATGGAGCCCCTGGCAATGTGTATGGAGCCCCTGGCAATGGGTATGGAACACCTGACAACAAGCATAATACCCCTGGCAACAAGCATGAAACCCAGAGACCCCCGTTCATCTAGCATGAAACACCTGGTAATGAGCATAAAACCCCTGACAACGAGCATGAGACCCCTGATGAGCAGGTAATTTAAAAGTACTTAGAAGCCTTACTGTGGGGCATAAAATGGAGTCAGGGGGCAAATATGTAAGTGGCACTTTGGTAATAGGCATTACAGTGTGTGGCATAATGTGTAATGGGCACTATGGTGTGGCATAATGTGTAAGGGGCATTACTACAAGGAGGAAAAATTCTGTAAACTGTCTAGTGGGGGTGGGAACACATTTTTAACTTTTGCACTGGGAGCCAAATTGCATATAAATGGCCCTGTAATTAATTTACCAAAATGCTGTGGGGGGTCGACAGAAACATTTTTGGCAGGGTGGAGCAAAATTTATAGTTACGCCACTGCTATTCAGCACATGAATGGGTCCTGTGTAAGTGCAGACTCCCAAACATCGGATTTGTGCAATTACAATCGGGTTAGCATACATCTCTGAATCAGGCCCGTAGAATGGAGAGTACAAAATAATGTATTTATCACTAGTAAAGTATTTCTAGAATGTAAAATTAAAATAATAAACCCTTTTAAGATGAAGGTGCATATTGGAATAATATAAATGATAATGCTGACAGGTCCACACTACGGGATGTAGCTATAATGTCTACATTTACAATGTTGATATACATAATGCCAACACAACAATGTCAACAGTTATTATGTCGACATCATTGAAATATCAACATTGAGCATGTTGGTAACTGCAGAAAGTCAACATGTTCACAATGTAGACTTGTGAAACCCCGATATTCTGCGCGGACTGGCAGTGGGAGCTTAGTGTTAGGCTAAGAAGGGAAGGGTTAAGTATAGGCACTAGGGGGATGGTTAGGGTTATAGGGTTAGGCTACAGGAGGTCAGGTTGGGGTTAGGCGCTAGGGGGATGGTTAGGGTTAGGCTACAGGAGGTCAGGTTGGGGTTAGGCACTAGGGGGAGGGTTAGGGTTAGGCTACGAGAGGTCAGGTTGGGGTTAGGCACTAGGAGGTATATTTAATAAAGTGTGGGCTTTTATAAGAGGAGATGTTGACCATAGCAACCAATCAGATTCTACTTAACATTTATCTAGCACCTTCTAGAAGATAATAGCTAGAATATGATTGGTTGCTATGGGCAACATCTCCATTTGTAAAAATCTGCACTTTAGTAAATATATCCCTAGGAGGCAGGTAAGGGGTTAGTGTTAGTCATGCTTACCGCTGGAAGCGCCTCAGGATCTGCAGTAAGTTATCAGGACATAACCTCTGGACCAGGAAGACACCACTGGAGCCACTGGACACACCATACCAGGTAAGTCACCACTCGACCACCAAGGATGTTTTGTTGTCACTCTAATCACGTCAACATTTCATAAATGTCAACATGATAAATGTCAACATGGTCAATGGCGGCATGTCAACCATGCTGCTTGTTGACATTATGACCGTGTTGACATTCTCATCTTGTCATTATGAATTTGACAAAATATACCATACCCAACACTACCAGTACCAGGTTGGCGCATTGGCTATTAGTGCAGGATTAGCTCCTGAATAAAAGTTATTTATGTAGCAGTGCTCTAATCCATGTGCTCCCTGTGAGACAGTGTAACAGTCTCTGCCTCTCCAATGTTATGCTCCTCATGGAGCCCACTGGACTGGCACTGTACAATGTGTACAGTGCCAACACAAAATGACAGGTAACTAGTGGTCACTGCCTTTCCTTGGATGGCCTCCCCCTTTTTGTTACAAGTATGCATCCAATGATCTTGGTAAAATAACAAACTGCATGGAGCCCTCTGGACTGGCATTGTACACTGTATACAGTGCCAATGCAAAATTGCAGGTTACTAGAGGTCACTGCCATTGAAATTAATGGGGAAGCGCTGGTTGCTATGGCATGCCCTGACTTTAACTGGTCTATTGGGGCATTTTTGTAAATTTGAGCAGTTTTCAGCACAGCATGACCCCTGGATACTATTATGCAGTGCATTTTAGTATAAGGATTGCAGTACCTGGCTTATAATGGGCGTACAATACTCCTCATAAAGCCAGCAACATGTGCTGGCAGCCTGCCGTGGCCCGGAAGTGTTCAGTGAGCCCAGCGCACCACAATTACACATGTGCCTGCCTTTATAAAATAACCATGATGGCGGGTCCCTTTGGACCTAAGCGGCAACTTTGGTGAGTATTTTTTAATTAGCATGTCGCTGGGATGGCTGAGCCAGGGTGCCCTCCTCTATGTGGCACCCTACTCGGCCAAGTAACCAGCGTATAGGTAAAACCGGCCCTGCTCTCCCCCCTTAAATGAGCTGTTTCCCCCTTACTCAGCTTCCCCCCCACAAACACACACAGCACTCCATCCAGCCACAGATTCCCCACTTTACACAGCTACTCTCCCCTTACACAGATTCTCCCCCTCACTCAGATCCCCCACCTCACACACAGCTCTCAACTTACTCAAGACACCACACACAGCTCTCTACACCCTCATTCAGCTCGCCTCCCCTCAAATTTACACAGCAACTCACACTTACACCGATCCCCATCCCCCCTCACTTCACACAGATCGCCTCTTCACTGATGTACCCTCCTCATTGCTGCAGATCTCAGCTCACCACAGGAAGTATCATCTGCTAAGCCTTAAGCACATAGAGAGTTTGGTGCCTTCATACTGGGAGCGGGTAGGTATGTACTGACTTTGTTGTCAGGTAGGAATGGCCATCTGGCTGAGAGGTGGGTCTTGTGCATAATCCAACCCCTGACACTGGAGCAATGGAGGAGGTACCCTGTCAGGGCTGATGCCCGAAGGCAGGCTCCTCCATTGTCTCCTGCAGTTCCGCCCTTACTTTGAGGCACACTCTTTCTAGCAAACAAACATCAGGCATTCAGTTAATGATGACAACTGTCATATCTCTACCACATGATATGCTTAAAACATATGATCAGAGATGGAATTTACCTAGGGGCTGCAGGGCTGCAGACCTCCCAGTTAAATCCACCACTTCAGTTAGTCAGTTCAGTCTGAGACTGCACTGGCTACACTCTGTCAGGACTGGCTTATAGGCAGGATGGCTGCTCAGTGGCTCCCACACAACTGGCCGGGACTGTCTCCTCCTCTCCTTCGGCAGCAACAGTCCCCCCTTTTCCAAAAGTGTAGTTGCCACTGCTGCATATGATACATTTAGGGGCAGAATAAATTCGCCACAGGGTGACTCAATTGGTCTGTGTTTTATCTGTACTCGGCTGGTCGAGTCTAGACTGAATCATTGGAATGGTTGCTGACTTGTTCACCTGTTATGATGATGTCAGCCTGGGTGTTGGCCTGGTCAACTGTGATTGGTTTGCCAGCAGTTTTAATTAGGTGCTGGCTCTTGGACCTTTATAGGTTGTCCTGTTCTGTCTGAGTTTCTGACAGAAATCCACATCTTGCCTGGTCCCTGGTTCTAGCTGTTTGCAAGCTGCCTAGGAAGGATTGCTGGTTTCTTAATCTGCTAAGTATCCTGGACATATTCTATTTTCTGTTATTGTTAGCAGATGTACACCTGGCTAATATTCTACTCTGGATAGTCCAAGTGTTTTAAAATGTCTTATTCTTGCTGTATATCTAAAGAAATTACTGAGTTTTGCAATTACTCTCATGTTTATTGAATTATCATTCTGGAATTATTATTATTATTGCTTAAGAATGTATATATTTTTAATGTAGTGAAAATATAACTGCATACTCTTTTGTTAGCCGCTTAATTATTAGTAGCTAAACTGAACCCTTGTTTGTTACTAGCATGCAGTGACATTAACTGCAGGAGAGTATTCTGGTAATCACTGATTAGGAGTACTATATGAATTGCTACATCATTTAGCTGTAGACAGACTTCTGTCTAGTTTGGGAAGCTAAGCAGTAAGGGCTATGGTTTATTCCTGGAAGGGAGACCTTCTGAGAATCTAGGTGTAGTTCCCTATAGTATCACATTCCCATGTTATATTTTGATACCTGTGCTTCATGCACTGTTATTACTTAAAGTGCACAGTCAAGACAGCAGCTGAGTACCTATGAGCAAGTGTTTGTCCCAGGAATGGGTGTTGTTATTGGTGAAGTGCACTTTGTTTAGGTTTTGATAGTGCAGGAGTTCATCAGGTATCATAACAGTCTGTTCCCTCTGGAAAAAGTGCCCAGAACTATTCACTTACAGATCTAGGAGGGTGCAAGCAGAAATGTACATTAACTGCGGCCTTGAGGCTGATTGTGGGTGATTGTGGCTGATTGTTGGTTGACTGGGGAGTCTGTAATTGAATAGCTCTGGGCACTTTACCTGGGGAAAATGATTGGATGAATCAACCCGTGTTTTGAGAATCTTTTACTTCACCATACACATTTTGCATACTATACAGTATAATTGCCGGCTTTGTTGCTGCCTCCTCCGGGAGGGGGCAATCAAGTTGGCACAGCAGGGGCGTGATATGGTATAGGTGGGTGGTGCAGTAGCAAAAGTCTATTATCAGAGTGACTAAAATAAGTCCAGAAACAATCTTTTAAATATTATTGTGACTTATTTCTGAACTAGTCAATGCATGCATTTGCTTGATTTGTAGGTTTTGGTCTCTATGAAATATACCATTGATAAAACTGAATTAGCCACTAGATGGCGCAAGATATCCATTAACACAGGTCTGCGAAATGTAATGTATTGAAAGCTTTTTTAATAATACTTTTATATTCTTAATTATACTCCTGTGTACATCAAGAAATAGTATATTAAAAAAAATACCACATCACATTTACCTATAAGGGGGTTACATACATTTATAAGAAAAAAACAAGAAGTTTAATTGTTTTTTACATATTTATTGTGAAATACGAAGAAGTGTAGATGATACCACTGTGTTTTTGTCTTAATTACATAATAAAATAACAATAAAAGCAAACAATAATAGAAACAAAACCATAATTATTGAAAAAATCGTTAATATCTTGTTTTTTTTGTCTTCAAACTTCATTTTGTCACTTTTCGCTTATAAGCGTTTTCTGTGTTGTCTCTGTGTATCATCCAGCAGTAGTCAGCCATCATGCTGATGTCCCAATGACCCTGGTATCTTCTTTCTACATCTTTAACGTCTTGGTGGAACTGTTCACCCTGTTCTTCACTGTAGTCTCCGAGTTTATTCGGGAAATGCTCAATATGGGAATTCAAAATATGTACCTATAAACTTATATTGCAGCCAAGGTTTCTGTAACTATTAAGCATTTCCCTGACAATTTCTTTGTAGTTTGGATCCTTGACATTGCCTAAAAATTTTGAAATCACTTGTTTGAATGAAGTCGACGCCGAAAGTTCCACATGATTCATTACACGCTAGAAATGTATATATTTTATTAACTTTCTTATGTAGGGCCTGTAAAAATGCCTTTCTTCAGTTTAGCAACGGATAGGTGAGGGAATTTGGTGCAAAGATATCTGTTGTATTTGTTTCATACAGGTCACCTTGTAGTTGTAGTTGTTGTGTGTGTGCAATGTTCCTTTCGACAGTATGGGGTTTAGGCCCTTTGTAAATTTCCGCTCCAGGCCCATGTGGACCTTAATCTGGCACTGGGCGGGGGGAAGTTTTATGATGAGAACTTAATTGCAACGTTCTATACTACTGTCTGAATTCATTTAAGACAATGTTATTAATAAATGTAGGCAGAATACATTTATTACTTTAAAGAATATGAAATAAATAACTTATTTATAAATACACGTTTTGCAGAAAAACGTTATGTGATATGAAAAATCGGGAGTCATTTTCGTGTTCAGAAGCCAAAAATCGCGAATATGCACATTAACACGTAAAATTGCAAGAAAAAAACACATCAATTGAACCTCCAATGATTCTGGAGTGTGTAGTACCAAGAAATGTTCGCAGATGAGCTTACACAAATTAAAAATGACCTTGTGCATACAAGTGGAGTAGATACAAATGAAAACTTATAAATATGGACACAAACATCTAAAGGTCCTATTTAACAAGATCGTTTCTCACACTGGGTAGCACCATTTCTGGTACAACTACTATTTTTGTTTCACTTTGAGGGCACATAGGGTGGCCCTAATGTTCAGATAGACCCAGAGTAGCCCTCAGTTAGTTTTCCATTCCTATTAAAATTATATATTGACCAAACCAACCAAAATAACTTTCTGACACCTTTGATGTACTGTAAATCTGTTTTTACTGTTAGCAGAAACAGCTAAAATGATATAATATTGACCTGTTTACATGTAATCCAAAACCTGAGTTTGGTTTTTAAATCTGAGTTCCGAACTGCGGGAAGATCCAAATCGGAGCTCAGTTCGATTCGGTACCCCAAAGTGATTCCAAACTCGGCCTTGGTTCGACTTGGAACCCCTAAATTCGGTTGTTGTCGGTTCTCTGAGAACCGGACCCGCACATCTGTAATGTAAATATTGATGGGAACAGGGTGTGTGAGTTTTAGTTGTGGAGGGTTACCAGGAGGCTGAATATCTGCAGCAGGAGGGCAAGGTGGTGGGTGCAGGGATAACTGCCTGTGCTTATGCTGCATATGGCTTTCTCGAGCTGCACATTAATGATTAATAATCATGTCAGCTGTATTATAGCATGTGGCTGAGGAGCCATAACAAATTATCTTAAGCATCCCCTGAGGTGGTTCCTTGTTTTATGTGTGCTGCAGCTATCCGGTCCACCGCCCTCCCTCCAGTGTGAAGAAAATAAATATATATTAAAAGAAGTCAACTTACCCTGACAGCTGCTAAAACCTGTCTGTATGGGTGGAAAGTAGAAAGCTCCCGGTCATGCAGACATGTAATACTTTGTCTCGCAGCAAGACTAAGAGCTCCGCAAGCCACTCTGCAGTAATAGACAGAAGCCTGTCTGTCAAACCCACAAGACTTCCAGGGCTGCTCCCATGATGCAGTGCCTGCCCCAGGTGATCCTGGACTACCAAAGTGGTCCCAGCTTCACCCCTGACACCAGCAACCATTCAATTTAAAAAATAAAAAATAAATAAAAAAAAAAACAACCTCCAGACGGCCCCACTATTCCATTGGTCCACCGACATTGGCCAGATGGCTCTTCCCCTGGAACCAGACACTTTACATCAAATGGGTTTATGTTTAATTGACCTGAGAAGTTTTTAAATGCACTAGTTGTACTGCTTTACAGCCTTGTATATACTGTATTTCCATTCGTTCACTGAACGTGATTATTGATAAAATGTGTTAACGTATTTTGTGTGAAAACCTGGTGTTAGTTTTATTTGCCCTGTGCCACTATATGGGATTATGGGCCCGATTTAGAGATGGAAGCAGATCCCACAGCCGCTGCCTTTTGTACACAGCAACTGTCTGATAATATGCTAATGCCGCATGAGACGTCTTGTGTAAATAGATATCTTCTTCCCTGCCAGGTGGCGGGCACTCTGCTGCCTCAGGTTCCTCCAGCTGCTGCTCTGCTCCAGTCATCTTGTTGCAACTGCTCTTCCTAGGGGTTAGTCAGTGAGCTGGGTTGGAGCAACACCATAAACCCTACTACAGTGTCTCGCTCCCAGCTACATTGCCAGGATCGATTGCTGCTGAGCCCGACGCTTTGTTACATTACATCCTTCAGTACGTGTTTGTGTTGCCTAAGGGGTGTGCGTGCAAGTTTAGAAAGAGCCCCTAATACAGATATTCATATAGCAGTCAGCAGCGAAACGCGTGTTGGTGTTCTCCTGCTGTGTACTGCTCACTGCTCTTGTGTTTGCTTGTATTAGACTAGCTTAGAGTTAGCCAGAAGGTGGGCATAGCTGCAAAGGTTTAGTAGTTAGCAGCCAGTTATGTTTGTTTGCCCTCCAGACGACAGCATTGTCTATACCTTATTTTACAGCCAAAACACCTAAGAGATCCTACGTTTAAATGGTGTTTATATAATGTGGCTGTCAGCATACTAAAACTCATAATGGAATGTAAAAGTGGCTAATTATCATATATTTTTGCTGTAATATACTGTGCTATTCCATATGTACTGTATGTTTAAAGGTACATTTCTATCCTACACATCACCTGAGGGAAGGAAAATGTGTGGTTAATTCTGTCATTGCCACGTGTGATTACACATTGTTGGCGGGATGTACTAAGGGCTGAAATGCCATTTTCGGGAGTTTGACAGCATTTCTCATATGTACTAAGCTCCGATCCAGTGGGTAGCCTATGGTCTTCTTTCTGTGTCTTGCACAGAGTGGGATCTAATACTCCCAGTGTACCCAGCAGCGCGTCATTCTGCACATGCGCAGAAGGACACCAGAGGGACTTCTGGGTCATAAACCAGGAAGACCTTCTATTGCAAAGGACAGATCTTAATGGGAGAACTGTCCTTTGCAATTTTCAAAGTACATACCGGCGATATTATCGCTGATATTTACCCAATAAGTGTAGAAATGTATGGCATCTTTGTGATGCTTAGCACATCCCGACCTAAATCATTACAAGCAAACATTAATAGATGTGTACCTTTCCATAGTATAGGGAATTCAGTAAGCCCCCCCACAGTGACTCTGTGCTAAGTGTGTGACAGTCCAAAATTCAAAGGGGAGCCACACAAACTGACAATGAGTCCCGGCTGGCGATGTTTGCAACGTTTGGGGAGGCAGTTGGTGTGACTCACATCTGGAGCAGCCACTGCCTGTCACACACTTTGCAGACAATCACTATGGAGAGACTTTCCGAACTCCCTGTATAAGAAAATCTTCTTTTTGGGGTATTATCAGGCATACCCTGATATGTTTTGGACGGAATATGTACTAACCAGGGACGTGCAGTCAGGGTAGGCAGAGCCTCCCCTGTCATACTCCCTCCCCTATCATACCCTCTGTCATGCTCCAGAGTTTTGATATAAAATCTGTGTTTTTATGCATGTGTGCCTCCCCAGCCATTGACCTCACCGCACGTCACTGGTCCTAACTATGAAATAATTGAATTGTTAACAAAAGATGTACCCAAATATTTACAGAAATAAAATTTAGAAATAACGTTATGAAACATTTGCAGTAATTACTAATGTGCATTTAACACTGTGATCATTATTATAACATGTGACACATAACATTGTCCTGTTATAAGGAAATATCTTTCCATAGGCATCTACCCATCACAACAATATACTATACTACAATTGGAGTATTATTATTACTTATGCCCTATGACATGTTGGATATAATTTGATTTTGAATTAGAGAACCATTAATTATAATGGTAGCACTATAGACAGTGTGTGCATAAGGGATACACTCAGATACCTTTTGTTACAATTGTAACAGTGAATAATAAATGTACTGTTACATGTAAACCTTTGACTGGCTACATGCCACATTATGTAGTGAAGTACATTAATATTATGCCACACAGCTAATTATAAGAGCAACCTTAAATTAGCATTAAGCAGGTGCACAGCACCATTATTTTTAATATCACTTTATCTTTCTACACACTTTTTCTATATCTTTCAATTTTATACTGATTATTTTGCTGGTTTGTTTATTATATTTTTAATATTATGCTTAATAAAAGTTAAGTTTTATTATGTGTGCATCACCATAATTTATTTTCTTCTTTGTGTAAATACTCACAAAATATTGTCCACTTATAACAAATTATTTTTAATAGCAAAGTTCAATGTGCCTGCAGCCTTTCATTTATTGTTAAATCCTAATAACCTACAATTTGCTTGCACTTGGCTCAGACGAAACTTAGCCTCGTATACTATATTTCAGCATTTTAAGTTAGAAACATTCTTTTAGGAATAACATTAAATCACTGCAAATGATGTCTGTTTTATTTCAGTTGGACACAATTCAGGAAAGCCTAGGAAAAATATATTGCTTAGAAAGCCATGGACATGCACTTTGAACACAGAATTTAAAATGTTGCCTCTCTGCAAATTATATAAACAGTAATAAAAAATGGCCCAAATGTAATTTTATTTGCATAAACTAATGACTTAATGGTGATAATGCATTAACTCTCCACCAGAGAGTGGTAACATTATATTTGGAGACTCTCCAATACATGCAAAAGATTGATGACATTTAAAGTAAAGTTGCAACATTTGCTGTAAATCATTTATCTGTAATTAACAGGATAAGTCGTAAAAAAAACCAACATTAATTTATTTTATTACATTCATCTTTCTTTTATCATTTAGGAATGTGTGTAGGAGAGTCTAATAGAGACTAAAATAATGTTCTACAACACTGTGGATATTTTCTTTTGTAGACTTTTTTTTTCATTAGTAACTATTGTATTTTATGTATCCGGATTAACAAGAAGTCTCCATGTATTTTTTTCTTGGTAAAATATTTCTTAATAAACAATAATGACTAAATCATGTATAAATTCTTAATGCTTTACTTTTTATTGCCATGAAACGCTAACCAGTTCTTTCATGTCAGATCAAACAATGTGTAAAAGACATACTGTATGACAAAGGGTCTATTTTGTCATTATGGTATCTAGTGAAAATAGCCAAAGTCATTTTAGCAAATGGGTAGGTTGTTTCCAGTGCCCCCTCCCTTATACCTGGTGAGGTCCCCAGAAAGATGGCTCCCGCACAAATGATAGCATACACTCGGCCACATTGTCAGAGTCTTTACTATCTCGTGTGCCATTTGTTCAAAGCTGGAAAGATGTCACCAGTGGCAACCCGATAACAACGGAAGAGTCTGGTTGCAAAGTGTGTAGCGTCCTCATCGACATAGGCACTTGTGTAGGAAACCCTGTATTGGTGTATAGAGCACTGAAATGCATTGAACTTAGGGACCACTTTTCAACACCTCCATTCAGCCACACAGGTATCACTGACTATCTAGAGATCACTATGGATTTATCATTTGCTTTGGATCAACTGGGAACTACTATATGTGACTCTCACAGACTGGATCGTTATCAGGGCATTCATATTACTCAGACAGCAGACCTACCATTATCCAACTGAGACTTGATTCCCTTAATCAGCACACTGTTGGGACAACGCTAGCCCAAAGGCTACACAGCATCATTGAGTATTTCAAGTGAGGCTGATTTCAATATTCACAACTCTCCAGTTATTCACCTTACTAAGGTACTTAATATCAGCTCATAATCTAAACCTCTTGCAAGTAGAGGTAACACATTTGCATTATTCACCTTGTCTAGAAGAATTTCATGTATATGGCTTAATTAATATGCAGTTTCAATAGTTGCTATAGCTATGAACTGAGACATTTTGATGTTTTATATATGTCACATGCCGGAGTCACTTGTCATACTGTTACTTTACGATCCTTCATGGCTGGCTGGCTGGCTTCATGGCTGGCCGCCAAAGTGTTTAGACAGTTATCATTTATTGTGGCTGGGGTTCTCCTTCCGGTGGATCCTGCCATTCTAAACCATGGGCTCCACCATCTTGTGTTGGATTACTTGATGTGCTCTGCCTACCAGTTTCTAGTATCTTCAATCACATGTTTCCCCCAGCCTATCAGGGCTTTGAGTGTCCTATTTAAACTTGGAACTGCTAACAGCACATTGCCAGTACAACATCTCTCTCAGAGGTTTAGTAAACTGGCTCCTGGTTCAGTACCTGCTCCAAGTTTGCTTCACATCATTCTGCCTTATTGTACTCTAGCAAATCTGCCTCAGTATTTGATTTACAGCATTTTGCTCCACTAAAATCTGGCAAATCTGCTCAGTATTGCTTCACTGCAGCCTGCTCTATCAGTGCTCCTGCTTCAATTGTGCTTCTGCACCCAGTTTCAGTGTATAGTAGTTTGCTTCAAGATATCCTAAATACTTATAAAGCCACAGGCTATCCTGCCAGCCCATACCTGTTCTCAACATACGTCCTATGCATTCTGCAGCATCAGTCTACTGCTACTACTAGTGGATTGCATGAGGAATAGCACAAGGCCAAGGGGCCTTGACCCGAATCAACAAACCCTGGCCCGCCAGACATAGACCACTAATCCCCCTCAGAACATATTTAGGGGCTCTGCGAGATCAAGTGCCTACTGCTTCTCTGCTTAAGGCTGCTCTACCTGGAGGCCGGCTGTTGGCAGCACCAAATAGGAGCACTGCTGACGTCACTGCTGCACAGCCTCGACCCCAGGTACACTGCGGGGAACGGTGTCTGCAGAATCAGTGTCTGCCAGACCATTCCCTGCTTTGTGAAAAATTACAAAGTTATTTTTTTTTTTTTTTTTGCAATAACACATGAATTTTGCACCAGCTCAGCTCACAATTAGTGGAGGTGTCTTCTCTATCTCTTCCTTTAAAAGGGAACATTTTGCGTCTTTCAATTGCACTTCAATTGCAAACATATGTTTCTAGGCCCAATTTTCCCAATATTAATGTATGCTTCAAATTTACAAAATGATCACAATATAAATACAATCACAATGTCCCCACACTTTTCATATTTTTTTTTAACTATTGATTAGGCTAAACAGAGCAGTAGTTTAGGAGGAACACTGAAATGACTTGTTCAGTGAAAGGGCTGTTCTATAATGGTAAGACATTAGACGTGAATAAGAAATTTACCCTTTTTCACAGTCAACATCTTTTAAATATAGAACTCTAAAGAGTCTTCTTATTAGCAGAGGCATCTTCAAAGATGGGAAACTAGGAGTACACATTACTGCACTGTGTGAGACAGATACAGTAGGAGCACTGGGGTAAATCCAACCTATTTGCAGAAAGCATCCTGTTCACATCATAAATAATCCTGAACTTTCTATATTTATCAACCCCCCATTTAAGTAGTTGTCAAGGTTACAGTACAGGAAGAATACAGTGTTTATTCTTCAGACATTTACAAAATCTGAAGACGTGGAGAAAGTTGTTGCAGATTATAATATATACACTGTGGATTACACTGCCTGCTGTGAGGATTAGGGTTTATCAATTATAAAAAAAAATACTCACTGCATTTAATGGAATACAGGGCCTGAATCAGAGCCGGACGCTCTTTTTTTAGAGCAGCCCCCTGGCCGCTCGCATAGCTGTGGGTGACCACCCACAGCTATAGCGAGCGGCCAAAAAGATAGTCGCGATGGTAAAGACCATCACGACCATCGGGCTTGCGACGAGACCCTTGTGGTAGGGTCTCGTTGCCGCAAGCCCTGGAGTGCTTTTGGCTCTATCTGAGCCGAAAGCACTCCCACTGACATCATTTGTGATGTCAGTGGGGCCGGCCCCAGACGCTAGGCGATCCCATGGGAACGCCTCCGTCTGGGCAGCAACGCCCCCGGCACGCCCACCAAAGGGGGCGTGCTGTCACTCAACATTGACAGCACACCCCCTTTGATGTTGGCAAGCCGTCGCTATGGGTCTTGCGCATGCGCACGATGGAGCCAGCTCCCTCATGCGCATGCGCACTTGGCCAACATCGACCCGCTTGCGAGCGCTCAGCGCTCGCGAGCGGGTCTGAATCAGGCCCACAGTTTCTTCAGTGTATCCTGTACACTATAAATCTGTCAGGCTTTTCTGTTGATAAAAAAATATTTTCACCTGGGGGCTGCAGTGTTTTATTATTTCCTCTGCACAACTATCCCCCAGAGATATGGGAAAGTTACTGAAAGCATTGCAGTGGCTCCAGCAGGAACGTCTCCATAGGCTTGCAGCAGATAAGAGATTAGTTCATTCCACAAGGGGTCAGCCCAAGAGATCCCTTTTCCTTAGAAACCAGACACAAGTAATACAAACACATGCATAGGGGAAAAGCCTTTATGGTATGTTTATTACAGAGGTAGATTGGTGACTAGTGTGTGATTATGGATAAAGCAGTGTAGCCAAAGGCTGAGTTTGGTGAACAGTAATTCTAAAGATCCATGGTAAAACATAAGCTTTGTTATAGGCAATGGAAGTGAAAAAAAACCCCACAAACTTTATTTAAGTAATCCTCAGCAGCATATGATTTACTCTTAACTAATTCCTGATCCAAGATTTTATACTCAGAGATGGACACACATTTATTTCCGCATAACATATGGGTTTCCACACTGTGTACTGTATGTGCACCTACTGTATAATGTGTATGCATGCAACAGCATGTCGTTTTTTGTATCATCATCTTGTGTCTCTCTGTAGAGGTTGAACAAGAGTGGGCAAGGGTGCAAAAGTGTAGGCTGAGTGTAGGCTGAGTGCAGTAAGTGCCTTCCTCAGACATGTGATACACTTAGACATAGACACATCAGTAGATATACCTATAAGGAGGCATATCTGTTATGGGTTTCTGGACGGCTAGTGCAACGATGTGCAATGATGATGACTATCACCAACTAGCTGCTTCTAATTGCATAATGATACCTCCAGCTGGTATTACATACTGTAATTAATTACATTCTGTCTTGTTGATGGTTGCTTACAGAGAACCACTTAGCTGAAGCAGCTATCAGAGACACACCAAGATTGACCAGTTTGCTTAGCCTGGAGAGTTCTGGTCAAGAGGGTCAAAATTGAAGGAAGACAAAGTTGATGGCTTGGAAAATGTAAAATCGTAAGAGATTAATTCTAAGTTGATAAACAGGCAAACAAAATGACTTTTTGGATCGCATGCAGAGAAACAAAAATTTAACTTTGGTAGGAGTGAAAGCCTTACAAATGCTGCATAAAGGCGAAGAGTCTTAGGGCTTGATTCAGAGATGGACGCTATGCTCCCGCATGTTTTGCTAGTGCGCATGCGTGAAAAGCTGCTGCATTACCAATCACAAACACAACACTTCAGAGGCCATGTTTAGTTGGATTAGGGGAGAGTAGCTAGAGTAGACCCTACGCTACTGCAAACGTTGATGGTGCGACCATTGTTGGAGTGTGTACAATCTCCATTGCAAATGCACAGACCACACAGCCTGATAGTGGGAGTCTCACTGCTCGTACACTCTATTGCACCGTGGAGCACAAAAGGAAGGCTAGGATTAGCATTTACATTTTGGGCATCCGCAATTGTGAGAGCTGCATTAACAACCATTTCTGAATCAGCCCCTTAGGGGTATATTACTAAAGTGCTGGTTTTTAGAAGTGTAGATGTTGCCCATAGCAACCAATCAGATTCAAGCTATTATCCCCTAGAATTGGCTAGCTAAATGTTAAGTAGAATCTGATTGGTTGCTATGGACAACATCTCCACTTCTAAACACCCTCACTTTAGTAAATATACTTCTTAGGCCCCAATTTATTAATGATCGCTTTTGCAATGCGATCAGGGCATGACAGTACCGCCCCTGATTGCATTGCAAAATGCGATCATAACGGCAGGATGTATCATCCGAGACAGGCAGGGACATGGGCTCCGAAAGGTATCCGTCCCTGCGATGTCTTCGGAGAGCTGCCGGCCACTGCAGGGGATGCTGCACATGCACAGCCACCATAGCCGCTTATGCACGGTGTAGCCCATAGGCTACAGCAGCTAACGCCATCTTCAGATGGCGTTAGCTGAGGGGGCCAATATCTGGAATGCATTTTATTTTCCGGATATTGGTAAATTTGGCAGCATCGCATCCCCCATAGAAACCTATGGGGGAGGCGGTTGCCAGCAGTAATGGTGGGATCAGAGATACCTACCGCGGTCCCTCCTTAATACATCCGCGGATACTTAATATTTGAGTAAACCCCCGAAAACAGGTGTTTTGATAAATGGGCCGCTTAGTATCTAGTTCTAGTTATTAGAAAGTGCTGATTGCATTAAGGACCTGATTCAGACCAGCTCACTAGGAAGCGTTTGTACACAGGCTGACTATGTTTGCATTGTGCGCATGCATACGCATCGCAGTGCGCGTGCGTGAACCAGTGCGAGCGTCCGGGAAGCGTTCGCTCACTGCGAATAGACAGCCCGGCTGAATGAGTGACAGGAGAAGTCGTTTGTGGGTGGTAACAGGGGCTGGCCATTAAAAACGGGGGAGTGGAGGTGCGAACATAGGCGTGCCTGAGCGTCTTAACGCTGTTTCAGAGGAGTGCATAATTAAGAGGCAGCGTCATAGTACACATCACTTGGTGGAATTTAATTTTACACTGAAGTGCTCGCAGTGCTTGCGGTAGGGTATGGACTGCCACAAGTGCTGCATATGCATCCGATGGTACTCGATGGTAGCGATGGTTGCATACATTCCCTGGAGATGACATGCGCGAGTGGGCGTCTTTAAACTGGCTAATACACAAAGCGATCACATGCAAAGACATAGTGGGTGTGCTAACGCCTTGCCGTGCAATCGCCTGCCTTGCTGACTTTGCATACGCATCGAGCAAGCGAACACATCTAGCGAGCGAACGCATCTAGCGAGTGGGTCTGAATCGGGTCCTAAGTGAAAAATAGAATGTGAAATTGAAGTGTAGAGTGTGCACTGCCACCTGGTGTCTGTAGCTAATATTGTGGTGAATGCTCAACGTTTCAGCTATATTACCTGAAGTTGATGCAATCTATTTGCATTAACATTTTAATTTGAACTACTGCAAGACAGAGATTCCCGTTTGATACTTTAAGGAGAAAACTACAGAAGTTTATTTATTTAATTTGTACTTTGTATTTGTGTTGGTACTTAATTACATGTTATAATGGAACACTTTCATGGTTAATAAATATAAACACTTGTCATGCCTGACATGCGCAAATTAGATGTTTCCAACTCAAGACGTGCAGGCAAATACACTTTTCTTACCTATATTATTTTCCTAAGTATATTCAAAGTGCAAATTCCCTGACCATTAAATAAACCTCCCAATGAATAAAGGAATAGCGCACATATACTGTACACACCTCTAGTGTAAAGACCATTTGCTAACAGTACATGTAACTCACAATAGTGTGACTGGTCTTTTGCTGTTGCAATCATTAAAAAAAATGAGATTCAACTGTTAATCCAGATGTACCTGAGTTAATAAAGCTCCTCCCAGTAATATGCAAGAATCAACATTTTGTTTTGTGGGATGAGATATTTCAGTGACACATACTTTTTGGGGGATATTTGTAATTTAACCTGTGCATGCACAGTAGAATCTGTCTGGACAGACATAGAAAATCTTTTACATCATATAGGCACATATGGGAAAGCCCATTTATTTGTGCACATAAGTCAATGTAATGGTGTGGTACCCAAAATAAATTAATTGTAGATGCTAAAGTGTGTTGTATCATATCACCTGTATTATGTTACCTGGTTACGGCGTGTTGGCAGGAAGTATACGTTCTTAACAAAAAAAACACAACAGATAGGCGCTGATCATTAAGGCCCTTTTAACTCAGAGATAATCTCTTCTCACTCTTAGCACAAGTTAGTACCAGCAGCCGATAATGTCAGGGGAATCTGGATCTCCCCTAACCATAAATTACCAGAAAGAAACTCACAAAATGATCGGTGCTTAGAGCACTTCAACTGGGACATAAATAGTCTTCTAATGAAATATACAAATCTATATCCAATACTGTTATTAGAAAAAAAAACATATTTTAATCAACACAGTAAAAACAAAAACACATAATACATCAAATATAATAAAAAAAACACTTTTTCTGATGCTTGGTAGTGATAATCTCTATTATTCAAAAAAAGAATGTTCAGTCACAGTCCTTTGTGATACATACTGACCATTTGGAATATAATGGTTAAAAACAATGTATCCTCCAGTAATTAAATATTAGCAATACCTAGAACTGCATTTGGGATAAGATCTTGCAACTTGAAGTTTGTTGAAAAAATATAGTCACAACTGCACCTGTTACTGTGTGTAATTAAATCACACACATGAGCTTATATTCAGAGTGTTTAATCCACGTATTCATGTCTCATTAGAATAGAAATCGGTGCGGTTTCCATATGCAATTTAATCACATAATTATAGGCTTATATTCAGGATAGGCATTCCCATAATCATGTCTCATTGGAACAAGAAAGTCAGGACTACACTAACTACCATAACAAGACCAGCTACGTTGTCAGGCGACTGAAGTCTGTGTATCCGTGTCCGGTGACACGGATACACAGGAGCCAAGTGTAAGCATCACGCACAGTTGGTGCGGCTCACGGAAAGCATGGGGACGCCCAGCGTATAGGGACAGCTAGCCAGCAGCAACAAGGACAATCGGGCTATAGTGTGAGTTTCACTCCTGCACATTATTGCTTTTTTTAGAAAAAACAAATCTGCACACTCTAATCCTGCTAACTATATGGGCTGCAGTCCGCACCGATACTATCGACTTTCTTGATTCCAATGAGACTGTGACTGAACATTCTTTTATTGAATAATAGAGATTATCACTACCAAGCATCAGAAAAAAATTTTTTTTTATTATATTTTATGTTTTATGTGTTTTTGTTTTTACTGTGTTGATTAAAATATATGTTTTTGCTAACAACAGAATTGGATATAGATTTGTATATTTCATTAGAAGACTATTTATGTCCCAGATCAAGTGCTTTAAGCGCCGATCATTTTGTGAGTATACGTTCTTACTCTGGCACTCTGTCTTAGGCAGCACTGTTGCTTCTTCCCTCCCTCCCTCACACCTTCCCAAGAAATAGCCAAATGGCAGACAGATTGTACAGTATACAAAAAGGTTTTTGGAATTTATATTATGTGACCCCAAATAAAGGTTAGAATGGGTCACTTCAAATAAAGGAACAGATGGAGAGCATGTTTTACATCACATTAAATACAGGATTCACTAATGCAATACCACATACAACTAGGTGACGCTTCCTACTAAATATTCCCTCACTGGCTATATGGCCAATACAAAGTAACTAGCTCTTCACAGATGCATATTATGTACCAACATTATTTACAGTCCTTCCTTACATTTCTCAATAATACCTACTTAATGCTTCACAATAATACTTTGTTACTTAAGCATTTAATAATACAGTCAGATGGATTTATTATATGCTCTCAGTAATGTTTGGTTCAATGAAAGTTCTCCTTAAATAGATGAATGGTTCCAAATACTGGCTGGTTATGTATAGGATGAAATATAAGGCAACAGAGGTAATATTTAGTTTTAACCAATACAACCCGGCAGTGGCGGAACTAGAGAGTGGTGGGGCTAGGTGCAAGACTATGCTTTGGGCCCCCCTATGCAGTGCCCCCAGTAGTGACCCATATACAGTGACCCCAGTAGTAGTCCCCCTATGCAGTGCCCCTAGTAGTGCCCCTTATACAGTGCCCCCAGAAGTGGTCCTCCCTATGCAGTGCCCCCAGTAGTAGTCCCTCCTATGTATTGCTCCCAGTAGTAGTCCCCCCTATGCAGTGCCCCCAATAGTAGTCCCCCCTATGCATTGCCACCAGTAGTACTCCCCCTATGCATTGCCCCCAGTAGTAGTCCCCCCTATGCATTGCCCCAGTAGTAATCACCCCTATGCATTGCTCTCAGTAGTAGTCCTCCCTATGCATTGTCCAAGTAGTAATCACCCCTATGCAGTGCCCCCAGTAGTAGTCCTCCCTATGCATTGCCCCCAGTAGTAGTCCCCCCTATGTAGTGCCCCCAGTAGTAGTAGTTCCTATGAATAGCCCCCAGTACTAATCCCCCCTATGCATTGCCCCCAGTAGTAGTCCCCCCTATGCATTGCCCCCAGTAGTAAACCCCCCTATGCATTGCTCCCAGTAGTAGTTCCTCCTATACAGTGCCCCCAGTAGTGGCCAATCCCCCATACAGTGCCCCCAATAGCACCCCCCTATATAGTGCCCCTAGTAGCGGTCATCCCGCCTATACAGTGCCTCCAGTAGCGCCCCCCCTATGCTTTGCCAGGGTCAGTTTCCGTACCCCCTTACGCACACACACACATAAAATCACAACTTACCTGAATCCCCGCTTCTGTCGCGATTGCAGCTGTCCGCTCCTCCCGGCCCGCTCTTCTGCACTATGGGAGAGACGTCATCGCCTAACCTCTCCCCAAGTTCTTAAGCCTAACCTTCCCCTCCCCGCATCCTAAACCTAACACCCCCTCCCCAGTGCCTAATCCTAACTTCCGCCCTAGTGCCTAAATCTAACTGCCCCCTTGCCACACCCTAATCCTAACACTCCCTCCCCAATGCCTAACCCTAACACTCTCCCTAGTGCCTAACCCTAACCCTCTCCCTAGTGCCTAACCCTAACCCCTCACCCTAACTCTAACCTCCCCCTAACACCCCGATACTTACCTTCAGGATGCCGACAGTTGGGATACTGGTGCCAGGATCCCGACCTGTATGGATTTCGTCACCGGTATTTAGACCGTCGCAACTGAGAGCATGAAGTCTCTGCAGTTATTTAATAATCTTACCCCAACCATGCAAACTATGGGTGCAGAATCTAGGAGGTTAAGAAATTGAACCAGTGAATTTGTGAAATGGAGTTTAGACCACACAGTGGGCTCGATTCATACCCGCTCGCTAGATGCGTACGCTCGTTCCCAGCGTATGCAAATTCAACACACACCCAGCAAGGCAGGCGATCGCACGGCAAGGCATAAGCACGTTCACTATGTCTTGGCGTGCGATTGCTTTGTGTATGTAGCCTGTCTTAAGATGCCCACTTGCGCACGTCATCTCCAGGAAGTGTATGCAACCATCGGTACATCGGGTACCATGGGAAACGAACGCAGCGCTTGAGGTTGACCATACCCTACCACAAGCACTGCGAGCACTAAAGTGTAAAAAACAACCAGGTGACGTGTACTATAACGCTGCCTCTTAATTATGCACACCTCTGTAACGGCGTTAAGACGCTCAGGCACGCCTGCGTTCGTACCTCCACTCCCCCGTTTCTAGTGGCCTGCCCCTGTTAACACCCACAAACAGCTTGAGCTGTCACTCATTCAGCTGGGCTGTCTATGCCGGGTGAGTGTACGCATGCATAGAATGCGAAAATCGTCCGGCTACGAGCAAACGCTTCTTGGTGTCCGGGTTTGAATGTGCAAAAGTACAGCAAAGTCTGATGTTCACTTCTCTGCTTCTTCTCCTGCACACCTGGCACTTTCAGCATTGAAAAAAAAAACCTATAACAATATTTTAAACTGTTAAAAGAGTACTTCCGTATCTTTGCGGCCCCCTGCTGGATGTGTGTTGAAGATACGTAAGTAGCGTAAACTTCAAGAAAAACTATGCGGACCCTTGACGTTGGATGGTAAAGAATGACTTTGGATGGTAGGGAATGACGTTGGATGATAGGGAATGACGTTTGACACAAGCTTATAAGCCAGTGTCCAACGTCATTCCCTACCATCCAACGTCATTCCCTACCATCCAAGTGGGCATGGAGGGGGAATAAATCCATGTGGCGAGCAAAGCGAGCCACTGTGCCCGCAGCGTGGTGAGTGCAGCGAGCCCGCAAGGGTCCGAATAGTATTTCCTGAAGTTTAGTAGCGTAACCAGGGGCCGCAAAGATACGGAAGTACAGCTAAAAGAATATTCTAGACTGAAAAAACCCTGTACTGCACAGTCCACTTTCAGTGCTGCTGAGCTGCTCACTCGGTTAGTGGTGTGTTTGCTTACCCGCACCCCACTCATCATGCCAGTGAACAGCCTGGCCACTTGTGATTATGAATCTGGGTCACCTGACTAACCTGACCAATCAGCGTCAGGTTAGTCTCAAATATAGGGTCATAGGACAGCAGAAGTCACAAAACAGTGCCATGCTGTGCTGCTCTGTGATCTGCACTTGATAGTGCTAGCTGAAGTCCTGAGTCGGATACTCTCTGGTGGCAGGCAGCCAGAGCCACAGGGTGCGGAGTAAGGATGGACATCGGAAGCCCACCATCAACTGATGGCTGGGCTTCCACCATCAAAACTTTCGATGCGATGGTAAGTAACCATCGCATGAAAAGTATTAGATGACAAAAACTAATCTATTGATATTCGCATTCGCAAAAGACCCTTTTTGCGCATGCACAATAGCTCTATTTCAGGGCTAACAGTGGATGGCACTGGGGCGGGATGTCACTGGGGGCGGGATAGGGTGGGATTGGGGGCAGGGCAAGATGTCTGATGCTGAGATCTGCAGGCAGGGACAGTGCAGCTCTTAGCATTAAAAAAAAAACACATCACAACTAGGGATGAGCAGGTTCGGATTTCCGAAATCCAAACCCCCCCTCATTCCCTCATTCTGAGCCGGGAACCGAGTCCGACTTGGGTTTTCCCACCAGACTCGGTTCCCGGAACGAGACAAAACGTCATCATCCCGCTGTCGTATTCCTGCAGGTTTTGGATTCTGTAAAGGTCCCACGATCGCCACCATTTTTCATTCCGGCTGTGGAGCGTGCGTGCAGAGGGAGGGAGCTGTTGGCAACTACTGTGTTGTTGTGTGATATAATATATATACTTATATATAGTACATTACATATTGGGCTGGCTGGCTGGCTACTGTGTGAAGAGGGAGGGAGCTGGGAGCTGTTGCTGGCTGGCTACTGTTATCCATATACATAGGAGCTGGCTGGCTACTGTTGTCCATATAGGGGCTGGCTGTTGTCCTGTCCATAGGGGCTGGCAGAGGTAGGGAGCTGGGAGCTGTTGGCTACTGTACTGTTGTGTGATAATAATAACGTAAACTTAGTAGTGCTTGTATGTATGTATGTATTAGGGGTGTGCACCGGCCACTTTTCGTGTTTTGTGTTTTGGTTTTGGATCTGGATCTTTCTTCGTGTTTTGGATCTGGATTTGTTTTGCCAAAACCACCCTTCCGTGTTTTGGGTTCTGGGTTTTGTGTTTTGGATCTGTATTTTTTTTTAAAAAAGCATAAAAACAGCTAAAATCACAGAATTTGTAGGTTTTTCTGCTCCTATGCTATTATTAACCTCAATAACCTTAATTTCCACTCATTTCCAGTCTATTCTGAACACCTCACAATAGTGTTTTTATGTCCAAAAGGTTGCACCGAGGTAGCTGGATGACTATGCTAAGCGACACGAGTGGGCGGCACAAACACGTGACCCATCTAGGCGTGATACTGCAGTGGCAGACAGGATGGCAGTTTGAAAAACTAGGCCCCAAACTGTACATAATGCAAAGAAAAAAAAGAGGTGCAAGATGGAATTGTCCTTGGGCCCTCCCACCCACCCTTATGTTGTATAAACAGGACATGCACACTTTAACAAACCAATCATTTCAGCGCCAGGGTCTGCCACACAACTGTGGCTGAAATGATTGGTTCGTTTGGGCCCTCACAAAACAAGCTGGCAATTAATGTGTCCCTGCACAAACTGGCTCTACGGAGGCAAGATGTCATCCTAATCCTCCTCATCCACCGATTCCTCACCCTCTTCAGTGTGTACATCCTCATCCTCACAAAGTATTAACTCGTCCCCACTTGAATCCACCACCACAGGTCCCTCTGTATGTTCTGGAGGCTGGTCTCCCTGGAAGAGCTGATAATTCATTTTGATGAACATCATCTCCACATTCTGTGGAAGCAACCTCCTACGCCTTTCGCTGACAAGGTTCCCGGCTGCACTAAACACTCTTTCGGAGTACACACTGGAGGGGGGGCAACTCAGGTAAAATAGAGCCAGTTTGTACAGGGGCCTCCAAATTGCCTCTTTTTCCTGCCAGTACAGGTATGGACTGTCTGACATGCCTACTTGGATGCTGTCACCGATGTAATCCTCCACCATTCTGTCAATGGTGACAGTATCATATGCAGTGACAGTAGACATGTCAGAAATTGTTGCCAGGTCCTTCAGTCCGGACCAGATGTCCAAACTTGGTCCTGCCTGCCCTGCATCACCGCCAGCGGGTTGCTTAGGATAGCTAAGTTTTTTCCTGGCAGCCCCAGTTGCGGGAGAAAATGAAGAAGGAGCTGTTGACGTGTCACGTTCTGCTTCAGCTGACAGTGTGTTCACCAGCAGGTCTTTGCTCCTCTGCAGGCTTGTGTCGGCCGGAAAGAGAGACACCACATAGGCTTTAAACCTAGGATCGAGCACGGTGGCCAAAATGTAGTGGTCTGATTTCAACAGATTGACCACCCTGGAATCCTGGCAAAGCAAATGAAGGGCTTCATCCACAAGTCCCACATGCCGAGCGGAATCGCTCCGTCTTAGCTCCTCCTTCACTTTCTCCAGCTGCTTCTGCAAAAGCCTGATGAGGGGAATGACCTGACTCAAGCTGGAAGTGTCTGAACTGACTTCACATGTGGCAAGTTCGAAGGGCTGGAGAACCTTGCACAACACGGAAATCATTCTCCACTGCGCTTGAGTCAGGTGCATACCCCCTCCTTTGCCTATGTCATAGGTGGATGTATAGGCTTGTATGGCCTTTTGCTGCTCCTCCATCCTCTGAAGCATATAGAGGGTTGAGTTCCACCGCGTCACAACCTCTTGCTTCAAGTGATGGCGAGGCAGGTTCAAGAGTGTTTGCTGGCGCTCCAGTCTTTGGCACACAGTCGCTGAATGGCGAAAGTGGCCAGAAATTTTTCGGGCCACCCAAAGCGTCTCCTGCACGCCCCTGTCGCTTTTCAGAAAATTCTGCACCACCAAGTTTATTGTGTGAGCAAAACATGGGACGTGCTGGAATTTGCCCAGATGTAATGCCCGCACAATATTGGTGGCGTTGTCAGATATCACACATCCCCAGGAGAGTCTAAGTGGGGTAAGCCACTGGGCGATGATTTCCCTCAGTTTCTCTAAGAGGTTGTCGGCGGTGTGCCTCTTACTGAAACCGGTGATACACAGCGTAGCCTGCCTTGTAACGAGCTGGTGTTTCAGAGATGCTGCTACTGGTGACGCTGCTGCTGTTGCTGCGTAAGGTGATACATCTACCCAGTGGGCTGTCACAGTCATATAGTCCTTAGTCTGCCCTGTTCCACTTGTCCACATGTCCGTGGTTAAGTGGACATTGTGTACAACGGCATTTTTCAGGACACTGAGGACACTTTTTCTGACGTTTCTGTACAGTCTCGGTATCGCCTGCCTAGTGAAGTGGAATCTAGACGGGATTTGGAACCGGGGACACGCTACCTCCATCAATTGTCTAAATCCCACTGCACTAATGGCGGATACTGGACGCACGTCTAACACCAACATAGCAGTCAAGGCCTCAGTTATACGTTTTGCTTCAGGATGACTGCTGTCGTACTTCATCCTCCTCGCTAAGGACTGTTGGAGGGTCAATTGTTTAGTAAAAGTAGTGGTGTTCCTACTTCCTCTCTGGGATGATGAACGACTCCCAGCAGCAGCAACAGCAGCAGCGGCAGCAGTAGGCGTAGCAATGCAGGATCCTCCGGAGGAATCCCGGATAGGAGAGTCAGTCATGCCAGTGACATGGCCTGCAGGTCTACTTCCGATCCTGACTAAGGAGGAAATTGACGAGGAGGGAGTTGACGGTGTGGTTTGCAGGCGCTTGGATACAACAGGACAACGGGATTTAGGTGTCCCTGGACTGCTTACGGTCTTAGC
The DNA here is from genome assembly GCA_031769625.1 of Taudactylus pleione. Lineage (NCBI taxonomy): Eukaryota > Metazoa > Chordata > Amphibia > Anura > Myobatrachidae > Taudactylus > Taudactylus pleione. The sequence goes on from JAUIMM010000039.1 coordinate 5,603,437, forward strand.
CAAAGTTTCTGAACTTGACAGTAACTTTTTATGAATGCGCTGCAGGTGACGTATAAGGGAGGATGCTCCTAGGTGGTTAACGTCCCTACCCCTACTTATTTCACCTTTACATATGGTACATATGGCAAGACAGTTGTTGTCCGGATTTGGATAGAAATATTGCCAGACCAAAGAGGTGGAATGTTTGGTCTTCTGCCCAGGCATGACCGTGATGGGCTTTTTCATCCCACGGACAACAACTGTCTCCCCCGGAGCCTGATTTAAACACACCACATCACCATCAGAATCCTCCTCGCCAACTTCCTCCTCAGCGCCAGCTACACCAGTATCCTCATCCTGTTGTACTTCAACAGTGACATCTTCAATTTGCATATCAGCAAGTGGACTGTGGGTGCTCCTTTCAGCACTTGCAGGGGGCGTGCAAATGGTGGAAAGAGCCACCTCTTCCCGTCAAGTGCTGGGAAGGTCAGGCATCGCAACCACCACCACACTTGGACTCTCCTTGGGGATTTGTGATATCTTCTTAGAAAGCACAGTTCTTCGCTGTGCTTTTGCCAGCTTAACTCTTTTGATTTTTTTAGTGGGAGGAGGGCTTCCATCGTCATGTGAAGCTGAACCACTAGTCATGAACATACTAGGTATCGACCTTAGCCGTTCCTTGCCACTCTGTGTAGTAAATGGCATATTGGCAAGTTTACGTTTCTCTTCAGCTGATTTAAATGTTTTTTTCAAGGTCATTTTCCTGAACTTTGTCATTTGGGATTGTATGTGCCCTCTACTATGACATTGGGCATCGGCCTTGGCAGACGACGTTGATGGCATGTTATCGTCTATGTCATGACTAGTGGCAGCAGCTTCAGCACTAGGAGGAAGTGGTTCTTGATCTTTCTCTATTTTATTTTTATCGGAGAAAGTTTGGTCCTCCATTTATGTTATATCGATTTGATATATACGTGCGGCTAAACACAGAAAATATTTTTTTATTTTTGCTGGAGAGTAGTGCACTTTGTGGGTTACACCAGCCTTTAAGAAATGAGCCAGCCAGCTCTTTACTTATGGGACACAGGCGCACGCTTGGCGCTGCTCCTTTGTTGATGCACGTGCGGCTACTGCGCACACAATTCACAAACACAGAAAATATTTTTTTTTTTGGTTTGGAGTGTTCTTTGGGGGTTACAGCACCCTTTAACGGTCAAGCCAGCCGGCCCTTTACTTATGACACAGGCGCACGCTTGGCACTACTTTGTTGATGCACGTGCGGCTACTGCGCACACAATTCACAAACACAGAAAATATATATTTTTTTGGTTTGGTTTGGAGTGTACTTTGGGGGTTACAGCACCCTTTAACGGTCAAGCCAGCCGGCCCTTTACTTAAGACACAGGCGCACGCTTGGCACTACTTTGTTGATGCACGTGCGGCTACTGCGCACACAATTTACAAACACAGAAAATAATTTTTTTTTTGGTTTGGACTGGAGTTTACTTTGGGGGTTACAGCACCCTTTAACAGTCAAGCCAGCCGGCTCTTTACTTATGAAACAGGCGCACGCTTGGCACTACTTTGTTGATGCACGTGCGGCTACAGCGCACACAATTCACAAACACAGAAAATATATTATTTTTTTAGCACTTGGGGGGAGCACCCCTGATGGACAGAGCACCCCCTGGACAACACTACAGCACCCCTTTAGGACTGGGACACTGCACAGGACTTTGGAGTGGACACAGCCCCTATGGAGAACTGACTGCACAACACAGTCCAGCCAGCCCCTATGGACTTTGAAGTAGTGGACACAGCCCCTATTAACAACAGCAGCACAGCACAACACAGCCAGCCCCTATGGACTTTGAAGTAGTGGACAACAGCAGCACTACACTATACTACACAGCCCAGCCAGCCCCAACTCCCACCCTCCCTCTTCACTGTCCACAGCCGAGTGAGAAAATGGCGCCGACGCGAGTACCTTATATAGGATCCAAAACCCGCGAGACTCGGAAGGCGGGATGATGACGTTTTGCCTCGATTTCAGATCCGAGTCAGGCGGGAAAAGTCGAGCCTGACTCGGATCGGACTCGGATCGGGGGGGCTCGGGGGGGTTCGGATTTCAGAAATCCGAACCCGCTCACCCCTAGTATGTATGTATGTATGTTAGAGATGTGCGGGTTCGGATTTACTCGGTTCTTATCGCCATTTTACAGCAAGTTCGGATGAGTTCGGATTTATTTTATTGGCTATCCAAAACACGTAATAGCCGATAGCCAATAAAATGCCGTTTTGAGGTCCGAGTGAATCCGAGTAAATCCGAACCCGCTTATCTCTAATGTGTATATATATATATATATATATATATATATATGTTACAATACTGGGCTGGCTGGCTACTGTGAAGAGGGAGGGAGCTGGGAGCTGTTGCTGACACTGGCTGGCTGGCTACTCTTGTCTATATGCATAGAGGCTGGCTGGCTACTGTTGTCCATATAGGGGCTGGCTGTTGTCCTGTCCATAGGGGCTGGCTGGCTGTAGTGTTGTGTTCAGGGAGTGCTCGTCCTTCAGGGATGCTCTCTTCACCTACCACGAGTGTTAAAAAAAAATATTTTTTTTTTTTATGTGTGCGTGCCATGTTAGCCACACCTGTCATCAGCGTATGTAGGTGGGCAGGGGTGCTGTGCTCCTGTCAAGGGACTGCTGCCCAAAAATAAAAATAATTTTTACAGGAGCTGTCCTGTGTGGTATAGGGGTATGTTGCCCTTCATCATCAAACTAATTTTTACAGGGGCTGTCCTGTGTGGTGTAAGGGTATGTTGCCCTTTATCGTCAAACTAATTTTTACAGGGGCTGTCCTGTGTGGTGTTTTCTGCCCTTCATCATCAAACTAATTTTTACAGGGGCTGTCCTGTGTGGTGTAGGTGTATGTTGCCCTTCAACAATCTACAGGGGCTGTCCTGTGTGGTGTACGCTGCCCTTCATCAAAATAATTTTTGCAGGGACTGTCCTGTGGGTTGTACGCTGCCCTTCATCAAAATAATTTTTACAGGGGCTGTCCTGTGGGTTGTACGCTGCCCTTCATCAAAATAATTTTTACAGGGGCTGTCCTGTGGGTTGTATGCTGCCCTTCATCAAAATCATTTTTTATAGGGTTGATTCATTCTATAAAAATAATGCACTCCATAAAAATAATATAGGACAAAAATTTGGAGGATAAAATAGGGTAAGATCAAGAACCACTTCCTCGTGCTGAAGCTGCTGCCACTAGTCATGACATAGACGATGAAATGCCATCAATGTCGTCTGCCAAGGTTGATGCCCAATGCCATAGTAGAGGGCATGTAAAGTCCAAAAAGCAAAAGTTCAATAAAATGACCCAAAACATAAATTTAAATTGTCTGACGAGAAACGTAAACTTGCCAGTATGCCATTTACGACACGGAGTGGCAAGAGACGGCTAAGGCCCTAGCCTATGTTAATGACTAGTGGTTCAGCTTTACATGACGATGGAAGCCCTCCTCCCGCTAGAAAAATGAAAAGATTTAAGCTGGCAAAAGCACAGCAAAGAACTGTGCATTCTAAGAAGATATCACAAATCCCCAAGGAGAGTCCAAGTGTGGCGGCGGTTGCGATGCCTGACCTTTCCAACACTGGACGGGAAGAGGTGGCTCTTTCCACCATTTGCACGCCCTCTGCAAGTGCTGGAAGGAGCACCCACAGTCCATTTGCTGATATTCAAATTGAAGATGTCACTGTTGAAGTACAACAGGATGAGGATATTGGTGTAACTAGCGCTGTTGAGGAAGTAGACGAGGAGGATTCGTTTGTTTAAATCAGGCATCAAGGGACAGAGTTGTTGTCTGTGGGATGAAAAAGACCCTCACGGTTATGCCTGGGCAGAAGACCAAACATTCCACCTCTTTGGTCTGGAAATATTTCTATCCAAATCCGGACAACAACTGTCTTGAAATATATGTACCATATGTAAAGGTGGAATAAGTAGGTTTAGGGACATCAACCACCTAGGAACATCCTCCCTTATCTGTCACCTGCTGCGCATTCATAAAAAGTTACTGTAAAGTTCAGAAACTGTGGCTAAGACCGTAAGCAGTCCAGAGACACCTAAATCCCTTTGTCCTGTTGTATCCAAGTGCCTGCAAACCATACCGTCAACTCCCTCCTCATCAATTTCCTCCTCAATCAGGATCGGAAGTAGTCCTACAGGCCATGCACTGGCATGACTGACTCCTCTCCTATCTGGGATTCCTCTGTAGGATCCTGCATTGCTATGCCTCCTGCTGCATCTGCTGCTGTTGCTGATGGAAGTCGTTCATCATCCCAGAGAGGAAGTTGGAACACCACTTCTTTTACTAAGCAATTGACCCTCCACCAGTCCTTAGTGAGGAGGATGAAGTACGACACCAGTCAACCAGTTGCAAAGTGGATAATTGAGGCCTTGACAGCTATGTTGGTGTTAGATGTGCGTCCGGTATCTGCCATTAGTGCAGTGGGATTTAAACAAATGTTAGAGGTAGTGTGTCCCCGGTACCAAATCCCATCTAGATTCCACTTCACTAGGCAGGCGATACCGAGAATGTACAGAGACGCCAGAAAATGTGTCCTAAAAAATGCGATTGTACCCAATATCCACTTAACCACGGACATGTGGAACAGGGCAGACAAAGGAGTATATGACTGTGACAGCCCACTGGGTAGATGTATCGCCTTACGCAGCAACAACAGCAGCATCACCAGTAGCAACACCTCAGAATTGCCAGCTCGTTCCAAGGCAGGCTACTTGTGTATCACCGGTTACAGTAAGAGGTACCCCGACCAACAACCTCTTAGAGAAACTGAGGGAAATCATCATCCAATGAATTACCCCACTTATACTCTCCTGGGGATTTGTGATATCTGACAGCGCCACCAATATTGTGCGGGAATTACATCTGGGCAAATTCCAGCACGACCCATGTTTTGCTCACACAATAAATTTGGTGGTGCAGAAGTTTTTGAAAAATGAAAGGGCCATGCAGGAGACGCTTTGGGTTGCCCAAGAAATTTCGGGCCACTTTTGCCATTCACAGACTGCGTGCCGAAGACTGGAGCAGCAGCAAACACTTTTGAACCTGCCCCGCCATCACTTGAAGCAAGAGATTGTAAAGCAGTGGAAACCAACCTTCTATATGCTTCAGAGGATGGAGGAGCAGCAAAAGGCCATTCAAGCCTATACATCCACCTATGACATAGACAAAGGAGGGGTTATGCACCTGACTCAAGCGCAGTGGAGAATGATTTCTGTGTTGTGCAAGGTTCTCCAGCCCTTCGAACTTGCCACACGTGAACAGCCACTGCCAGCTTGAGTCAGGTCATTCCCCTCATCAGGGTTTTGCAGAAGCAGCTGGAGAAAGTGAAGGAGAAGCTAAGACAGAGTGATTCCGCTCGGTATGTGGGACTTGTGGTTGAAGCCCTTCATTCGCTTTGCCAGTATTCAAGGGTGGTCAATCTGTTGCAATCATACCACTACATTTTAGCCACCGTGCTCGATCCTAGGTTTAAAGCCTATGTGGTGTCTCTCTTTCAGGCCGACACAAGCCTGCAGAGGTGCAAAGACCTGCTGGTGAACACACTGTCAGCTGAAGCAGAACGTGACACGTCAACAGCTCCTTCTTCATTTTCTCCCGCAACAGGGGCTGCCAGGAAACAACTTAGGTATCGTAAGCAACCCGCTGGCTGTGATGCAGGGCAGGCAGGACCAAGTTTGGACATCTGGTCCGGACTGAAGGACCTGCCAACAATTTCTGACATGTCTACATTTTACCTAAGTTGCTCCCCCCCCCCTTCCAGTGTGTACTCCGAAATAGTTTTTAGTGCAGCCGGGAACCTTGTCAGCGAAAGGCGTAGGAGGCTGCTTCCACAAAATGTGGAGAAGATGATGTTCATCAAAATGAATTATCAATTCTTCTGGGAAGACCAGCCTCCAGAAAGTACAGAGGGACCTGTGGTGGTGGATTCCAGCGGGATGACTTAATACTCTGTGAGGATGAGAATGTACTGGATGAGGATGAGGACGACATCTTGCCTCTGTTGAGCCAGTTTGTGCAGGGACAGATTAATTGCCAGCTTGTTTTGTGGGGGCCAAAATGAACCAATCATATCAGCCACAGTCGTGTGGCAGACCCTGGCGCTGAAATGATTGGTTTGTTAAAGTGTGCATGTCCCGTTTACATAATATTAGGGTGGGTGGGAGAGCCACTTCCATCTTGCACCTCTGTTTTTTCTTTGCATTATGTACTCTTTGGGGCCTAGTTTTTCAAACTGCCATCCTGTCTGTCACTGCAGTGCTACAGCTAGATGGGCCACATGTTTGTGCCGCCCACTTGTGTCGCATAGCATATTCATCCAGTTACCTCAGTGCAACCTTTTGGCCTAAAAACAATATTGTGAGGTGTTCAGAATAGACTGGAAATGAGTGGACATGAATTGTTATTGAGGTTAATAATAGCGTAGGAACAAAAAAAACGAATTCTGTGATTTTAGCTGTTTTTATGATTTTTTCCAAAAAAATACATACACAAAACACAAAACCCGGAAGGGTGGTTTTGGCAACACCAATCCAGATCCAAAACACAAAAAAAGATCGAGATCCAAAACCAAAACACAAAACACGAAAAGTGGCCGGTGCACACCCCTAATCACAACACCATCGAATCATTGCCATTAGATGGCGGCAAACATCGGAATGCTGCCACTGAATGGTAAAACACTACCATCACAAGAAAAACATTGATGGCCGGCAAACATCGACCATCAATGTCCATCCCTAGTGCGGTGCCAAGGCGTGTGCGGGCACACACCCTGCACAATCTGCGTGCTTGCCTATGGTAGACAGTAATCATTACATAAACATTGTACATTTCAAATGTTGGGAAGAAATTAAAATATTCTTATAACGGCACTAGAATAAGTGGACCATGTTTATTTTAGATGTCTACTATTTTACAGTATTTCATATTCTTTTTTTTTACTTTCACATTTTTTGTGATATTTGTCATGCTTGCGTACAGCATCTTTTTTTGTACTTACAATGCATTTCAATTGGTAAAACTGTGGAAAGAATAACAAAGGACAGCAGATTTCATAAAATACATTTTTCAATGTACTACCTATCTTGCTTTTGTTAGACACATCTTCCTCTGTAATGAGGTAACTTGCACCTTGGGGACATTCACATTGTTGGGGAAGTAAAAAATATTGACATTATGAATCCTCTAGTGCTTAGAACTGTTCCAGTCTTTGCATTTGGTGAAGGTCAACATCATCCCATCAAATCAGTTGTAGACATCACATATGACAAAAAAAGAAAGGAAGATGGATATAATAATAATAATAATAATAATAATAATAATAATAATAATACCATTGTTATTACTGTATGTAATTTTAATAATTTATTACTAACTTTACTATATGTAAAATTTTTGTAATTAATGCACAAAACATCTAACCCAACCCTGCCAGGACACAAATGCCTTAAAAAAAATGTGCAAAAAAAATGTCTGTAAATGGTACATGAGGAGCTAAAACATAACTTTTATTTGAATATTGCTAATATTTAAAATATTATATGTGTGTTCAAAACAAACAGCAAAATATTTTAAAATGACAAAGATTGTGTTGAAGATCTTGTAAAAATAAAATATTTGACAACTGCGTGCTGGTCTTGTGTCTTCTCCTATTCAATTAGTCATATACGTGTTATGTTTGTGCCGGAATAAATGCATTCCCTGTTATTATAGTCCAATTATGACACAAATTGTTGAAATGTCTCCATTGGATATTATGCTCACTTAGATTTTGTCAGATTCTGAGTTTGTATTGTACTCATACCAGTGACGTGCGGTGAGGTACATAGCTGGTGAGGCATTTTTTAGTGTCAGAGCCAGATTTACACACACATATATGAACCTGAGGGTTCATGTGGGCATTATACAAAGGTGCAGCAGTATATAGTACTTGAAATTTGGTGAGTTTTGATCAGGAATGTGTGGAATAGGTGGCTCAGGGGAGGCAGTGCCTCACCTGCTATACATTTTTTCTCCAGAGTTTTGACTATAAAAATGATTAGAATTATACAAGGAACATATTTATAATATTTTCTTTACATTTTTCTTATAATTTTTACCATCAAAACTGTGGAGTATACCTAAGTATACAGAATATACTTTGCTTCACCTGACCGCACATCACTGCTCTGTACTGGGGCCACATGGCAGGACTGGCGAAGTGTATGACACTAGGAGGTTATATGATGCTTCTCCTCATTAAGGGGGAGATGTACTAAGCTCTAGAAAATGATAAATTGGAGAGTGATAAACTGTCATCCACTCAGCTCTTAACTGTCATGTTACAGGCTGTGTTTGAAAAATGAGTTAGGAGTTAGGAGTTGGTTGGTTGTTAGATTATCACATTCCAAATTATCACTCTTTCAGAGCTCAGTACATCGGTCCCTTAGGGGTCTATTTACAAGCCTAGGATGGAGATAAAGTTAACGGAGATAAGGTAACAGCCAATCAGCTCCTAAATGCCATGTCACAGGCTGTGTTTAATAGAATGACAGTTAGGAGCTGGTTGACTTTATCTGTATCCAAGGCTTAGTAAACAGACCCTTTAGTAACTCCCTTAACACTAGGCTGAAACAAGTACAGTATGGTACCTGGCAATGTTAACTATATGGGTGTGGATTGATAGGTCTACAATAAAAAGGTATACAGTCAATAGATCGACACCAGAAGATGGCGGTAAGGAATTACCGGTGGTGTTACAGCGTGCTGGAGATGCTGAAAGGTGTCGGTATCCTAACCCTGTCTGGTAGATGGCGTTGGGATTCTGGGCCTGGTTCAGACCCGGTCGCAAGTGCTGAGCACTCTCAACCGGGTCGATGGTGGCCCACAGCGCATGCACATGACAGAGCCGGCTCCGTCGTGCACATGCGCGAGACCCGGCTAGCGACGAGCACTCCGTCGGTCAGGGTCTCGCACCAAAGGGGGTGAGCTGTCGATGTTGAGTGACAGCTCACTCCCTTTGGTGGGCGGGCCGGGGGGTTGGCTGCCCAAACGGAGGCAGTTTGGGGGCGGCCCCACTGACATCACAAGTGATGTCAGTGGAGAGCTTCCGGCTATGTTAGAGCCGAAAGCTCTCTGGGGCTTGCGATGGGCGAGACCCTACCACAAGGGTCTTGTCACAAGCCCGATGGTCGCAATTGTCTTGACCATCGCGACCATCATCCTGGCCGTTCGCAATAGCTGTGGGCCGCTCCAAAAAAAAAAATGCCGGGCCCTGATTCAGAGTGAGCGCTCTGTCAGAGCAAGCGGCTCTGAATCAGGCCCTCTGACCGCCAGGATCCTGAGCGCCACCATCCCGTACCCAACCCATCTAGCTTCCAGTCACTGAGGAGGAGCTGGCAGTGCGGGAATAGTCTCTGGGGTAGCCTGGCTTGCTGTGTATTACCCGTCTCGGGTCATTATTTTTGTTGTAATGTATAAGATGCTAGTGTAATAATGATTATTGCTGTTAGTAAACTGTCACATCAGATAACATATTCCTTCATCAAAATATTTCTTGCTGCCTCAGACTTTCACAAACCATTGTATTGTGCTCACTATGATGCTCCATATACTGTATTGTGATTACTGGAAAGCTTTTTGTATTGTACAGTGGTCATTAGGTTGCTATCTGTGTTGTATGCTGGTCACTGGAATGATCCCTGTATTTATTATCACTAGAATTTTAAACAGAGACAATGGGGCATATTCATCATCACTTATTTTTCACAAAAGCATGTGAAAATTAACATTTTCACATACTTTTGTAAAAAATAAGTGTCAGGGCTATTCATCAAGTTCCGAAACAGCATTTTTTTTTAAATTGATGGTGTTACTGACCGCCACTTTCAGATGGTGTTTAGCCCCTGATAACCTTCATAGGCTGCTGTTTAGATGGCAGCCTGTGAAAATTTACAAGGCAGCCACCCACAACAGAGGGATCTATTCAGATCCCTCCCTGCTGTGTCTGCACTGCAGAGCTGAGAGCTCTGGGGGACTGCAAACATTTGACTTGGACTCACCGAGAGAAGACAGATGAGCCCAGGTGGAGATAAGATGCGGCGTGGGGGGGTCGCCAGGGATCGGACACCTGCGGGTGGCGGGTGTGATCAGACCACTAGTGGTGGTAATCTGACACTGGTGGGGGAAAGGGGGAAATGGTGGTGATTGGACATCTATGGGGCAGGGGGGGCTTTGGTGATGATCGGACCCCCACGGAGGGAGGAGGGCCGCATTGGAACCTGTGGAGGAAGCCACATTGGACACCCGCAGGGTGGTGGGGAGGCCGCATCAGACACCGACAGGGGGGCCGCATTGGACACCCCTTGGGGGACCTGATCGGAGACCGGAGGACGCGGGGGGAAGAGGCTGTTAACCTGTTAGCCAGCGGGGAATAGAGAGTGCGGGAGGAGGGGGGGGGGGGGAGACACGCAGCAGTGAGGAAATCCTTGTGGGTACCTCAGCTGGAAAAGTATCACTTTTCCAAAAAGCTGACTTTGCCAAAAGAGCAGTTTTTCGGAAGTGATACTTTTGTGAGGAGGCATGATGAATGGCTCCAAAACATATTTTAAACTTGCAGCGAGTTTAAAACATAATTATCACTAATGATAATTATGTCTTGATGAATAGGCCTCAATGTGATTTACAAGAAAAAATATGAAACTAGTGGATGTTTAAAAGTGGATGAGACCAGAGTAAGAATGATCTATTTATGGTGACCGGGCTTCATCCAGCAGCCAGGACTCTTTCTATCACCATTTCAGTGTTAATCTTTGGAACTCCCTGCTGCTGGATTAAGTAGTCACTTAACTAATATGTGTATTTAACCCCCTGGTGTGCTGACTCTGCTTACTTTTTTTCTGCACCTACAGTACCAGTGCAATGCTTCACCTACTGGTGTTAGCTGTTACAGGATCCTCCTGCAGGTGCTGTGACTCTACCTACCATGTTGCATTGGTCTTCTTACTACCATTGTAGCTAATGCTAACAATTTGCTAACCCCACCTACTTTTGTGTTAGGGCCTACCTATAGTTGGCTTATTCCAGCCTACATGGGGCTATTTTTCATATTTTTCCAGCAAGTTCCCAATCTGATTTTGCCTGGTATAGAAGAAGCTAGACTGATATATCAAATATTTCACATTGCCAGCAATAACCTGGGTTATTACACGTGAACACGCAGCAACCCGGGTTACTGTGCAGTGTGACAGGGCCAGGTTGAAATAACCGAGGTAATGAGCAGGGTTGAACATGGGTTCAACTGGCTCGCGATGCAGTGTTTACAGCATAGGAAGAGCCGGTGCTTGGAGATTATCTAATCTCCAAGCGCCGGCTCAGCACATGATGTCGGTGACCTCATTGACCCGGCAATAAGCCGGTACGGGCCACCAGTCTGAAAGGGGTCTCAGCTGGGTTTTAGTTTTGCAGGAGGATATTGACAATTTTTAATATTATTCTATATTATTTAATATGATACTATACTGTGAATTTATTAACCTATTTACTAAAAGAAAGACAAAGTCAATTTTAAATTTAGCTTGCTAATTAAGTGAAAGGGGATATAACATAGAGTGCAGTCTATAAATTATTAGTGTGTCTAGCTGCTATACAACAGTTCAGGCACACCACACCAGAACCTAATAGTAATAATTTGTGGACCCTGTGAAAGTAGCAATCAGTAAAGAATGGAGACTCAGTCAATAAATACAACAAACATTATTTATTATATGTTAAAATATTTAAAAAAAATATCATCTGTAATATTTATCATAATAAAATTGTGGCATATCTCCCGAAAACAGCCATTTTCAGGAGCTACCCACAAATATTAAGTATCCCTTTAATGTATGCATGGGGTACTGCAGCAGATATTGCCAATATCTGCTGCAGACCTGCTACTTTGATTGAAAAAGCAGCCACCATAGGTTTCTATGGCGGCTGGTAAACTTGGCCCAGCAGCTAAAGCCAGTTTTAGATGGCACTAACTAGGGGTGTGCACCGGCCACTTTTCGTGTTTTGTGTTTTGGTTTTGGATCTGGATCTTTCTTCGTGTTTTGGATCTGGATTGGTTTTGCCAAAACCACCCTTCCGTGTTTTGGGTTCTGGGTTTTGTGTTTTGGATCTGTATTTTTTTTTAAAAAAGCATAAAAACAGCTAAAATCACAGAATTTGTAGGTTTTTCTGCTCCTATGCTATTATTAACCTCAATAACCTTAATTTCCACTCATTTCCAGTCTATTCTGAACACCTCACACCTCACAATAGTGTTTTTATGTCCAAAACGTTGCACCGAGGTAGCTGGATGACTATGCTAAGCGACACGAGTGGGCGGCACAAACACGTGACCCATCTAGGCGTGAAACTGCAGTGGCAGACAGGATGGCAGTTTGAAAAACTAGGCCCCAAACTGTACATAATGCAAAGAAAAAAAAGAGGTGCAAGATGGAATTGTCCTTGGGCCCTCCCACCCACCCTTATGTTGTATAAACAGGACATGCACACTTTAACAAACCAATCATTTCAGCGCCAGGGTCTGCCACACAACTGTGGCTGAAATGATTGGTTCGTTTGGGCCCCCACAAAACAAGCTGGCAATTAATGTGTCCCTGCACAAACTGGCTCTATGGAGGCAAGATGTCATCCTCATCCTCCTCATCCACCGATTCCTCACCCTCTTCAGTGTGTACATCCTCATCCTCACAAAGTATTAACTCGTCCCCACTTGAATCCACCACCACAGGTCCCTCTGTACCTTCTGGAGGCTGGTCTCCCTGGAAGAGCTGATAATTCATTTTGATGAACATCATCTTCTCCACATTCTGTGGAAGCAACCTCCTACGCCTTTCGCTGACAAGGTTCCCGGCTGCACTAAACACTCTTTCGGAGTACACACTGGAGGGGGGGCAACTCAGGTAAAATAGAGCCAGTTTGTACAGGGGCCTCCAAATTGCCTCTTTTTCCTGCCAGTACAGGTATGGACTGTCTGCCATGCCTACTTGGATGCTGTCACCGATGTAATCCTCCACCATTCTGTCAATGGTGACAGTATCATATGCAGTGACAGTAGACATGTCAGAAATTGTTGCCAGGTCCTTCAGTCCGGACCAGATGTCCAAACTTGGTCCTGCCTGCCCTGCATCACCGCCAGCGGGTTGCTTAGGATACCTAAGTTTTTTCCTGGCAGCCCCAGTTGCAGGAGAAAATGAAGAAGGAGCCGTTGATGTGTCACGTTCCGCTTCAGCTGACAGTGTGTTCACCAGCAGGTCTTTGCACCTCTGCAGGCTTGTGTCGGCCGGAAAGAGAGACACCACATAGGCTTTAAACCTAGGATCGAGCACGGTGGCCAAAACGTAGTGGTCTGATTTCAACAGATTGACCACCCTGGAATCCTGGCAAAGCGAATGAAGGGCTTCATCCACAAGTCCCACATGCCGAGCGGAATCGCTCCGTCTTAGCTCCTCCTTCACTTTCTCCAGCTGCTTCTGCAAAAGCCTGATGAGGGGAATGACCTGACTCAAGCTGGCAGTGTCTGAACTGACTTCACGTGTGGCAAGTTCGAAGGGCTGGAGAACCTTGCACAACACGGAAATCATTCTCCACTGCGCTTGAGTCAGGTGCATACCCCCTCCTTTGCCTATGTCATAGGTGGATGTATAGGCTTGTATGGCCTTTTGCTGCTCCTCCATCCTCTGAAGCATATAGAGGGTTGAGTTCCACCGCGTCACAACCTCTTGCTTCAGGTGATGGCGGGGCAGGTTCAAGAGTGTTTGCTGGCGCTCCAGTCTTCGGCACGCAGTCGCTGAATGGCGAAAGTGGCCAGAAATTTTTCGGGCCACCCAAAGCGTCTCCTGCACGCCCCTGTCGCTTTTCAGAAAATTCTGCACCACCAAGTTTATTGTGTGAGCAAAACATGGGACGTGCTGGAATTTGCCCAGATGTAATGCCCGCACAATATTGGTGGCGTTGTCAGATATCACAAATCCCCAGGAGAGTCTAAGTGGGGTAAGCCACTGGGCGATGATTTCCCTCAGTTTCTCTAAGAGGTTGTCGGCGGTGTGCCTCTTACTGAAACCGGTGATACACAGCGTAGCCTGCCTTGTAACGAGCTGGCATTTCTGAGATGCTGCTACTGGTGACGCTGCTGCTGTTGCTGCGTAAGGTGATACATCTACCCAGTGGGCTGTCACAGTCATATAGTCCTTAGTCTGCCCTGTTCCACTTGTCCACATGTCCGTGGTTAAGTGGACATTGTGTACAACAGCATTTTTCAGGACACTGAGGACACTTTTTCTGACGTTTCTGTACAGTCTCGGTATCGCCTGCCTAGTGAAGTGGAATCTAGACGGGATTTGGAACCGGGGACACGCTACCTCCATCAATTGTCTAAATCCCACTGCACTAATGGCGGATACCGGACGCACGTCTAACACCAACATAGCAGTCAAGGCCTCAGTTATACGTTTTGCTTCAGGATGACTGCTGTCGTACTTCATCCTCCTCGCTAAGGACTGTTGGAGGGTCAATTGTTTAGTAAAAGTAGTGGTGTTCCTACTTCCTCTCTGGGATGATGAACGACTCCCAGCAGCAGCAACAGCAGCAGCGGCAGCAGTAGGCATAGCAATGCAGGATCCTCCAGAGGAATCCCGGATAGGAGAGTCAGTCATGCCAGTGACATGGCCTGCAGGACTACTTCCGATCCTGACTAAGGAGGAAATTGATGAGGAGGGAGTTGACGGTGTGGTTTGCAGGCGCTTGGATACAACAGGACAACGGGATTTAGGTGTCCCTGGACTGCTTACGGTCTTAGCCAAAGTTTCTGAACTTGACAGTAACTTTTTATGAACGCGCTGCAGGTGCCGTATAAGGGAGGATGTTCCTAGGTGGTTGACGTCCCTACCCCTACTTATTTCACCTTTACATATGGTACATATGGCAAGACAGTTGTTGTCCGGATTTGGATAGAAATATTGCCAGACCAAAGAGGTGGAATGTTTGGTCTTCTGCCCAGGCATGACCGTGATGGGCTTTTTCATCCCACGGACAACAACTGTCTCCCCCGGAGCCTGATTTAAACAAACCACATCACCATCAGAATCCTCCTCGCCAACTTCCTCCTCAGCGCCAGCTACACCAGTATCCTCATCCTGTTGTACTTCAACAGTGACATCTTCAATTTGCATATCAGCAAGTGGACTGTGGGTGCTCCTTTCAGCACTTGCAGGGGGCGTGCAAATGGTGGAAAGAGCCACCTCTTCCCGTCCAGTGCTGGGAAGGTCAGGCATCGCAACCACCACCACACTTGGACTCTCCTTGGGGATTTGTGATATCTTCTTAGAAAGCACAGTTCTTCGCTGTGCTTTTGCCAGCTTAACTCTTTTGATTTTTTTAGTGGGAGGAGGGCTTCCATCGTCATGTGAAGCTGAACCACTAGTCATGAACATACTAGGGATCGACCTTAGCCGTTCCTTGCCACTCCGTGTCGTAAATGGCATATTGGCAAGTTTACGTTTCTCTTCAGCTGATTTAAATGTCTTTTTCAAGGTCATTTTCCTGAACTTTGCCATTTGGGATTGTATGTGCCCTCTACTATGACATTGGGCATCGGCCTTGGCAGACGACGTTGATGGCATGTTATCGTCTATGTCATGACTAGTGGCAGCAGCTTCAGCACTAGGAGGAAGTGGTTCTTGATCTTTCTCTATTTTATTTTTATCGGAGAAAGTTTGGTCCTCCATTTATGTTATATCGATTTGATATATACGTGCGGCTAAACACAGAAAATAATTTTTTTTTTGGTTTGGACTGGAGTGTACTTTGTGGGTTACAGCACCCTTTAACGGTCAAGCCAGCCGGCCTTTACTTATGACACAGGCGCACGCTTGGCACTACTTTGTTGATGCACGTGCGGCTACTGCGCACACAATTCACAAACACAGAAAATAATTTTTTTTTGGTTTGGACTGGAGTGTACTTTCGGGGGTTACAGCACCCTTTAACGGTCAAGCCAGCCGGCCCTTTACTTATGACACAGGCGCACGCTTGGCACTACTTTGTTGATGCACGTGCGGCTACTGCGCACACAGTTCACAAACACAGAAAATATTTTTTTTTTTGGTTTGGACTGGAGTGTACTTTGGGGGTTACAGCACCCTTTAACGGTCAAGCCAGCCGGCCCTTTACTTATGACACAGGCGCACGCTTGGCACTACTTTGTTGATGCACGTGCGGCTACTGCGCACACAATTCACAAACACAGAAAATAATTTTTTTTTTGGTTTGGACTGGAGTGTACTTTCGGGGGTTACAGCACCCTTAACGGTCAAGCCAGCCGGCCCTTTACTTATGACACAGGTGCACGCTTGGCACTACTTTGTTGATGCACGTGCGGCTACTGCGCACACAATTCACAAACACAGAAAATAATTTTTTTTTTGGTTTGGACTGGAGTGTACTTTCGGGGGTTACAGCACCCTTAACGGTCAAGCCAGCCGGCCCTTTACTTATGACACAGGCGCACGCTTGGCACTACTTTGTTGATGCACGTGCGGCTACTGCGCACACAATTCACAAACACAGAAAATAATTTTTTTTTGGTTTGGACTGGAGTGTACTTTCGGGGGTTACAGCACCCTTTAACGGTCAAGCCAGCCGGCCCTTTACTTATGACACAGGCGCACGCTTGGCACTACTTTGTTGATGCACGTGCGGCTACTGCGCACACAATTCACAAACACAGAAAATAATTTTTTTTTGGTTTGGACTGGAGTGTACTTTCGGGGGTTACAGCACCCTTTAACGGTCAAGCCAGCCGGCCCTTTACTTATGACACAGGCGCACGCTTGGCACTACTTTGTTGATGCACGTGCGGCTACTGCGCACACAATTCACAAACACAGAAAATAATTTTTTTTTGGTTTGGACTGGAGTGTACTTTCGGGGGTTACAGCACCCTTAACGGTCAAGCCAGCCGGCCCTTTACTTATGACACAGGCGCACGCTTGGCACTACTTTGTTGATGCACGTGCGGCTACTGCGCACACAATTCACAAACACAGAAAATAATTTTTTTTTGGTTTGGACTGGAGTGTACTTTCGGGGGTTACAGCACCCTTTAACGGTCAAGCCAGCCGGCCCTTTACTTATGACACAGGCGCACGCTTGGCACTACTTTGTTGATGCACGTGCGGCTACTGCGCACACAATTCACAAACACAGAAAATAATTTTTTTTTGGTTTGGACTGGAGTGTACTTTTGGGGGTTACAGCACCCTTTAACGGTCAAGCCAGCCGGCCCTTTACTTATGACACAGGCGCACGCTTGGCACTACTTTGTTGATGCACGTGCGGCTACTGCGCACACAATTCACAAACACAGAAAATATTTTTTTTTTTGGTTTGGACTGGAGTGTACTTTGGGGGTTACAGCACCCTTTAACGGTCAAGCCAGCCGGCCCTTTACTTATGACACAGGCGCACGCTTGGCACTACTTTGTTGATGCACGTGCGGCTACTGCGCACACAATTCACAAACACAGAAAATAATTTTTTTTTTGGTTTGGACTGGAGTGTACTTTCGGGGGTTACAGCACCCTTAACGGTCAAGCCAGCCGGCCCTTTACTTATGACACAGGCGCACGCTTGGCACTACTTTGTTGATGCACGTGCGGCTACTGCGCACACAATTCACAAACACAGAAAATAATTTTTTTTTGGTTTGGACTGGAGTGTACTTTCGGGGGTTACAGCACCCTTTAACGGTCAAGCCAGCCGGCCCTTTACTTATGACACAGGTGCACGCTTGGCACTACTTTGTTGATGCACGTGCGGCTACTGCGCACACAATTCACAAACACAGAAAATAATTTTTTTTTTGGTTTGGACTGGAGTGTACTTTCGGGGGTTACAGCACCCTTAACGGTCAAGCCAGCTGGCCCTTTACTTATGACACAGGCGCACGCTTGGCACTACTTTGTTGATGCACGTGCGGCTACTGCGCAACACAATTCACAAACACAGAAAATAATTTTTTTTTGGTTTGGACTGGAGTGTACTTTCGGGGGTTACAGCACCCTTTAACGGTCAAGCCAGCCGGCCCTTTACTTATGACACAGGCGCACGCTTGGCACTACTTTGTTGATGCACGTGCGGCTACTGCGCACACAATTCACAAACACAGAAAATAATTTTTTTTTGGTTTGGACTGGAGTGTACTTTCGGGGGTTACAGCACCCTTTAACGGTCAAGCCAGCCGGCCCTTTACTTATGACACAGGCGCACGCTTGGCACTACTTTGTTGATGCACGTGCGGCTACTGCGCACACAATTCACAAACACAGAAAATAATTTTTTTTTTGGTTTGGACTGGAGTGTACTTTCGGGGGTTACAGCACCCTTAACAGTCAAGCCAGCCGGCCCTTTACTTATGACACAGGCGCACGCTTGGCACTACTTTGTTGATGCACGTGCGGCTACTGCGCACACAATTCACAAACACAGAAAATAATTTTTTTTTGGTTTGGACTGGAGTGTACTTTCGGGGGTTACAGCACCCTTTAACGGTCAAGCCAGCCGGCCCTTTACTTATGACACAGGCGCACGCTTGGCACTACTTTGTTGATGCACGTGCGGCTACTGCGCACACAATTCACAAACACAGAAAATAATTTTTTTTTGGTTTGGACTGGAGTGTACTTTCGGGGGTTACAGCACCCTTTAACGGTCAAGCCAGCCGGCCCTTTACTTATGACACAGGCGCACGCTTGGCACTACTTTGTTGATGCACGTGCGGCTACTGCGCACACAATTCACAAACACAGAAAATATTTTTTTTTTTGGTTTGGACTGGAGTGTACTTTGGGGGTTACAGCACCCTTTAACGGTCAAGCCAGCCGGCCCTTTACTTATGACACAGGCGCACGCTTGGCACTACTTTGTTGATGCACGTGCGGCTACTGCGCACACAATTCACAAACACAGAAAATAATTTTTTTTTTGGTTTGGACTGGAGTGTACTTTCGGGGGTTACAGCACCCTTAACGGTCAAGCCAGCCGGCCCTTTACTTATGACACAGGCGCACGCTTGGCACTACTTTGTTGATGCACGTGCGGCTACTGCGCACACAATTCACAAACACAGAAAATAATTTTTTTTGGGTTTGGACTGGAGTGTACTTTCGGGGGTTACAGCACCCTTTAACGGTCAAGCCAGCCGGCCCTTTACTTATGACACAGGCGCACGCTTGGCACTACTTTGTTGATGCACGTGCGGCTACTGCGCACACAATTCACAAACACAGAAAATAATTTTTTTTTTGGTTTGGACTGGAGTGTACTTTGGGGGTTACAGCACCCTTTAACGGTCAAGCCAGCCGGCCCTTTACTTATGACACAGGCGCACGCTTGGCACTACATTGTTGATGCACGTGCGGCTACTGCGCACACAATTCACAAACACAGAAAATAATTTTTTTTTTGGTTTGGACTGGAGTGTACTTTCGGGGGTTACAGCACCCTTAACGGTCAAGCCAGCCGGCCCTTTACTTATGACACAGGTGCACGCTTGGCACTACTTTGTTGATGCACGTGCGGCTACTGCGCACACAATTCACAAACACAGAAAATAATTTTTTTTTTGGTTTGGACTGGAGTGTACTTTCGGGGGTTACAGCACCCTTAACGGTCAAGCCAGCCGGCACTTTACTTATGACACAGGCGCACGCTTGGCACTACTTTGTTGATGCACGTGCGGCTACTGCGCACACAATTCACAAACACAGAAAATATATTATTTTTTTAGCACTTGGGGGGAGCACCCCTGATGGACAGAGCACCCCCTGGACAACACTACAGCACTCCTTTAGGACTGGGACACTGCACAGGACTTTGGAGTGGACACAGCCCCTATGGAGAACTGACTGCACAACACAGTCCAGCCAGCCCCTATGGACTTTGAAGTAGTGGACACAGCCCCTATTAACAACAGCAGCACAGCACAACACAGCCAGCCCCTATGGACTTTGAAGTAGTGGACAACAGCAGCACTACACTACACTACACTACACTACACAGCCCTAACTCCCACCCTCCCTCTTCACTGTCCACAGCCGAGTGAGAAAATGGCGCCGACGCGGGTACCTTATATAGGATCCAAAACCCGCGAGACTCGGAAGGCGGGATGATGACGTTTTGCCTCGATTTCAGATCCGAGTCAGGCGGGAAAAGTCGAGCCTGACTCGGATCGGACTCGGATCGGGTGGGCTCGGGGGGGTTTGGATTTCAGAAATCCGAACCCGCTCACCCCTAGCACTAACAATTCTAGCCTATGGGCATAGGCGTATTTATAATGGGTGCAAGGTGTGTGGTGCACATGGGTCTCTGGCTCAAGGGGAGCCCCCCACCACACACCCTGCACACATAGTATACTTACCTTGTGCTAGCAAGCGGGTCTCTCCTCCTCCATTGTGCCAACTTCCCAGTGACATCTTCTGGAAGATGGCACCACGCAGTGAAAGCAAATACTCTTGAACTGTGCCAAAGCCTTTGTTCACTTGTGCGCATGTGCCATCTTCCCAAGTATCACTAGGAAGATGGCACCATGGAGGAGGGACCTGCCTGCCAGCACAAGGTTAGATGCGGGGCTTGGGGGAGGGCCCTGCTTCTCAGAGGAGGGGGCCCGCTGCACACAGGCCCTCTCAGACATTAATACGCCCCTGGCTATGGGCTATATCTACAAAATATTCCAGGAGACCTTAGGATCCCTCCGCATCACTGATGACCGCGCATGTGCAGTAGAGCAATGGACTATCTGAACCCATAAGTAAAGTGATCACATTAGCGATCACTCTATTTCTTATGCTGGACATACTGTACACTGACAGACAAAATGTGTGTCACACCAACAGACATTTTATCTGGCAACAAGGAAAACAAAGGGAACGCTATTTATCAAACTGATAGAAATGTTAAAAAATTTGCATGTTTATTTAGTTAGTAAAAAAAAAAAACATCCAGTATGAAATGTATTTTACAATATGCAGATTTTGCAGACCAATTGTATAAACCATAACCATAAATGATGATTCAATGCAATAAAAAATTAGGTAAGTAAGTCAGTACTTTGGCCCTCATTCAGAGCCGTTCGCTATTTGCGTTCGTTCGTTCAAAAACAAGGGGTGGCTATGCAAATGATCCGTTCGCACATTGCAGTCTGTTCACACCTCTAAGTCTGAACGAGCGAGCAAAACATACGCTCGTTTATTTGATAAAAACGCCCCCTGGCCGCTCGCACCATACGTCATGTCCGCTATTTATTAGATTAATCGAGTACATCGAACAGGATATGAACTGCTCGCTATTCTTGTGGTTGGTTATTTCAACCGCTATTTTGCGAGCAGTTCTGAGTTAAAAAAAAACCAAGTGACGTGGTCATTGACGCTGCTGTATTAATTATGCACACCCATAAAACGCCCGTTTTGACCTTTAAGCACGCCTGCGATCGGATCTCCACTCCCTGTTTTCAAGCACCTTCCCCTGTTACCACCCACATACGCCTCATTCTGTCACTCAAAATAGCAGGCACTCGCTATATTGCGTACAAATGATTTTCGGCCGCACTGACTGGTTCGCGCATGCGTACTAAAAACCGTACGCATGCGCAGATGTGCGAACATCGCTCGGAACGAGCGTACTGCCGCTAGCGAGTGGCTCTGAATGAGGGCCTTTGTTAGAAGGTTAAAGGTGCTGCATAAAGCTACAAATAGGGGAGCCACACCAACTGCCAGTGAGTCCCAGCCATCTATGTTTGGCAGCGTTTGAAATGACAGTTGTTGTAGCTTCCCTATTTGAATTTTGGACTGTGCTGCAGCCCCACCTCTGGAGCCGCCACTGTATATAACTCTCTAATCCTTCCTTAGCTGCGCTATATGCAGTGCCAGATTAATGTCCACATGGGCCTGGAGCTGAAATTTATGATGGGCCTATTGTATGCCGCTGAAGGGGGTGGGACAAGTGCCGTAGCAGTGTGACTGGTAATGTGGGGCCATGACCAGTGCGGTGTGGTTGTGGTTTACATAGGGGTGTGGCCAGTGCAGCATTCTCCCAGGACGCTCCGGGCAGTGCTGCATTTTCAGGTGCCGGTGGCCTCAGTACCTCTACGCAACGGCATGACGTTACGCAATTAAAAGGCACGGGGCTGGCACAAGGTGCTCCGGAGTTAGCCCTGCTATGCCGCTGACTGTGCATGTGTAGGCCAGCACTCCTGTGCAAAGTATAGTGCTATAGCGTCTGGTGCCCTCCTAATTACCTCTGGCTGTGAAGGGCGGGAACCATGTAGCAGTCGAATGGGCGGCACTCTGGATGACTTGTATAAAACACATTAAAATCCATTTAAGTTAACAACATTTCAGAACTTGTATTCATCCTTTCAGTAATCCTGACGAAAGAATAAATACAAGTTCTGAAGCGTTGATAACTTAAACTGAGTTTTAGTGTGTTTTATAAAAGCCGTCCAGAGTGCCGCCCATTTGACTGCTATATATATATGTGTATGTGGGTGTGTACATACATACACACCCACATACACACCCACATACACGTAAATTGTGTAGGTACAGGGGCTTGAGGCACACTTAAGGGGACTGAAGCAGGTGTGGTGTAGTATGTTGACAGTCATGAAAATGTCGACATTAGGGTTAGGCTACATGGGGGGGTTAGGCACTAGGGGAAGGTTAGAGTTAGGCTACGGGGGGAGGAGGATAGGGTTAGGCACTAGGGGGAGGTTACAGTTAGACTGCGGGGGGAGGAGGTTAGGGAAAGGCATTATAAGGTAAGGGGTAGGCATTAGGGTTAGTGAGGTCATGACCCAATCCAGAAGCCGTGCTGGAGTCACTGCAGCCATTAGGAGCAGGTCAGTGAGCGCTGGGCCAACAGGGATGATATGTCGACATTCCATCACTATCTACATGAATGTTCGACACGGACAACTTCAACATTATGACCATCTTGACATTCTCCTATTAACATGATGAATGTTTACATATCATTCCACATCCGCTTCAGTCCCCTTAAATGTGTCTGAAGCTCCTGTACCATCCCTATTTACCACCATGTGTGTGTATGTATATATACGCACACACGTATGTGCATATATATACACGTGTGTGTATATATATACATATACACACACATACATATATTCACACAAGTACGTACATATATGTATATATATACATACACACACATACATATACACACACACAGACACAAGTACGTGCATATATACACGTGTGTGTGTGTGTGTATATACACATACATATCCACAAACATACATTTACACACATACATATACACACACTCAAGTACGTACATATATGTATATATATATATACACACACGCATATATATATATACACACATACACACAGACACAAGTACGTGCATATATACACGTGTGTGTATATAAACATACATATACACAAACATACATTTACACACATACATACATATATATACACACACAAACAAGTATGTGCATATATATACACATATATACAGTACATGTGTATGTATATATATATATATATATATACATATATACACACACACACACACACACATATACGTGTGGGTGTATATATATATATATATGTGTAGATACACAAGCTCTTATACCCACCTAATATTATAGATAGATAATAGATAATTACATACATATATAGAGTAGACAGAGGCCAGACATTACACTGACCTGAGTAAAGCTAATCCTAACATGCTTGGCTGAGCTGCCTTCCCTCTTCAACTAGGCGCTTGACACCGCTTTGGAGTAGGATGGTTCAGGAGGCGGAGCCTCGGTATAATGGAGGTGGAGCTTCGGCGGGGCTTCCGAGGTGGGCGGGGCCTCCAGCGGCCCGCGGGTGGGCGGGGCTTTGTCCTGGCCTGTCGATCCTCCAAGAGGAGGGGAACGGGTGGGGACCGGGGAGGTCAGAATGGGCTAAGCTCTATTTATGACAGCCATTAGGTGAGAGAGCTGGCTGAGCTGTTCCTTAGAGTTGACAGGAAAGAAAAAACTTTTTTTTCCTGCCTGCACTGCAGTCGGTGTGGGCCTATTTTCAATGGGAGGCCTGGAGCTGTAGCTCCACCCGCCCCATTGTTAATCCGGCCCTGGCTATATGTATAATTTGATCTCAACTCCCAGGAGAATCAGTGCTACTGTCTTTTTCTCAAAAAGAAATCCACTGTAGGGGCTTTTAAGTGTAGCTAGCCTCCCAAAACTGTTTTTGATCTTTACCAATTATCAAAGCCTCACCTTTCAGCCAGAATCCTAAAATTGTTGTTCCACCTGGGATTATGAAAAGCTCCAGATAATAAAATGGGTTTACAGCATCATATGGAGGTGTGGCTTGATGCGTTTCTCAGCCAATCCCAGGCTGTATCCTCAGAAGCAATCTTTGGAACTTCTGAGGAAACGGACGGGGATTGGCTGAGAAATGCGTCAAGCCTCATTTCCATATGACATTTGCAGAACTGTCTGATCGAATTTCAGCAATACGTGGATGCTGCATGTCTGCCCTGTGCTGGCGGGTAGAATAGCCGGACCACCCCTGTGATTCTCCTAATCATTATGCACTCGGCGAATGGACAACAGCGGTGTGCAGTATCCACATTCACACTGAGAACCAGTGACTTAATTCACAGCTGCTCACAAATGGAGGCAGCCCAGGCAGCTAATCAATAGGCTACAAGCCCATATTACCATCTCTAGCTGTTAATCATCACAGGTGGTACAACAATGTCAGGATTCTGTCGGAAGGCTGAAGGCCCCCATACATCAGAGATTGATTGCAGCAATCATGCAATTTGCAATCGATTGTATATAAAAATCTTTCCCTTGTTCAATCGATTGTGGCAATTCTGCAATTTGCAATCGATTGCTGCAATCAATCTCTGATGTATGGGGGCCTTGAGGCTCATAACTGGTAAAGATCAGCTTTGGGAGGCTAGCTACACTTAAAAGCCCCTAGAGTGGATTTTCTTTGTAGAAAAAGACCGACAGCAGCACTGATACTCCTGGGAGTTCATGTCAGATTATACACATAGCGCAGCTAAAAAAGGATTAGAGAGTTATATGCTTTATACAGCATCTTTAACCTTCTAACAAATGACTGACTTAAAAATACTAACATATAGCAGAAGACTAATGTACGGTTATATTTTTTTTTTGGTGCTTTAAATCATTATTGCTGGTTATGGTTGATACAATTGGTCTGCAAAATCTGCATATTGTAAAATATGGTTTATATTGAACTTTTTTGTATTTTACTAAATAAACATATGTAAATTTTTAACATTTCTGTCAGCTTGATAAGAAGCACTCCATTTGTTTTCTTTGTCGTCCACGGCAGTAGCAGTTTTTGAGCAGCTGATATTGTCTATTTTAGCTATTGTAAAAGAATGTGGACAGGATGCAGCAAGGGGAGTAACTCGGTCAAACCCTGAAAATGCGGGTTTGACCTCATTTCTCATATGCACCTAGCTCTGGGATGCGATGCACACTTGGTTGTGGTGGGCTTGGATGCCTATGGGCTTCTTTCAGGAGAGTGCTGTGAAAGGGATCCAATCAGACCCCACCCAGCACCCCCCACGGCGCATGCGTCCTTCTGCGTATGCACAGAAGAATGCCAGAGGGGCTTCTGGGTCATAGACCCGGAAGTCCCTCCATCGCAAACGGGTGCTCTTACCAAGAGAGCGGACCTTTGCGGTGTTCGTCATGCATACCGGCGTTGCTAATGCCGGAATGCATGCAAAGGGTGGTGGGGTGCATCAAATTCCAAATGCGATGTGTCATGTATCCCGCCCTGTGTCTGGTTCCAATAGCGCCCTCTGCCTTTTTTCTTATTTTATCTGGCAACCAGACATCCAGCAGATGTCATCCCCATACACTGGGCAGGATGCATCAATACTAAAAATTAGAGATGTGCACAGAACCCCGTGTTTTGGATCTGGATCTCCCCTGGTTTTGCCAAAACCTCACCTCCGTTTTATGTTTTCGTGTTTTGGTTTTGGATCTGGATTTTTTCTTAACATTTTTTGTTCCTACAGTATTAATAACCTCAATTACATTTATTTCCACTCGCTTCCAGTGAATTTTGACCACCTCACAGCTCACAATATTGATTTGTTCATCTAGTTTAGGCCCAAAATTTGCACCAAGATAGCTGGCTGACTAAGCTAAGCTGCAGTAGTGAGCGGCACAAAGACATGGCAGTTCAACTTCAAACATGGCACATCAGGAAACACTTTTATAATTCAAGAGAGGCCTGAAGGAGTATGTATGTAGTTGAAGGTAGGGCAGGGACAGGAAGGGTTGATTGGTAGTAAATTTAATTTCATTTTTTGAATCCAAAGAAAATTTATGAGGGGAGGAGGCATTTACAAAAAAATGTGATGCAGTACATTTACATCAGTCCTTTCCACAGAAGAATCCTTGAGCATGGCTGCTGCTGCTGCTGGGAGTTGATTTTCTCATCCCAGAAGGGGACCAGGAAGAGTGCTTTCCAAAAAAAACAAAAAAACAATTGACTTAAATAATGCTTTGCAAACCTTCTACAAAGGCATTTCCCAACCTGTACAGGGACATAAAAAAACATAGGGCCTGATTCAGACCCACTCGCGAGCGGCTGTCCGCTCGCAAGTGGGTCGATGTTATGGACTAAGCATGCGCACGACGGAGGGAGCTCCGTCGTGCGCATGCGCCAGACGCGACGAGCGAAGGAAAGTCCTTCGCTCGTTGTGTCCGATCAAAGGGGGCGTGCTGTCAATGTTGATTGACAGCACGCCCCCTTTGGTAGGCGTTCCGTGGGTGTGCCTCCCTGACGGGGGCGTTCCCACAGGAACGCCTCCCATCAAAAGCCGGCCCACTGACATCACTAGTGATGTCAGTGGGAGTGATTTTGGCTCTGATAGAGCCAAAATCACTCCGGAGCTTGCGGTTGAAAACCTCAACCGCAGGCTCCGGCTCGCAATTTCGATGTTCGCGATGGTCACGACCATCGCGGCCATCAAAATGCACGCTCGTATAGCCTGTGGGTGGTGACCCACAGCTATACGAGCGTCCAGGAGGACGCTCCATTTTCATGGAGCCCGGCCCTCATTCAGAGCGTGCACTCTGCTCAGAGCGTACGGCTCTGAATGAGGGCCATAGTTAGTTAGTGGCCTCAAAGTGCCACTTAACGAGTACAGATATGTGGACATGCATAAGATCTATGATTTAAGAGCAGGGGTAGCCAACCCTGGTCCTCGAGAGCTACCAACAGTGCATGTTTTCCAGGTCTCCTCACAGATTCAAAGCTATAATAATTAACTCCACCTGTGGATTTTTTAAATGTTTTGGTGAGTAATAAATACACCTGTGCACCAGGTAGGTCATCTGGAAAACGTGAGATCTAGAGGACAGAGGTTGGCTACCCCTGATTTAAGGCCTTACGTTGTATCTTTCTTGAGAATCCTGTGCCTGCTTCTGTGGCTAGGAGTGGATTTTCATCCCAGAAGGGGACCATGAAGAGTGCTTCCAAAAAACAATTGACTTAAATAACCCTTTGCAAAACTTCTGTAAAGGCATTTTCCAACCTGTACAGGGACATTAAGAAAAATAAATTTAGTTAATGGCCTTCAAACTGCCGTTGTTCCCACTGTCCACTTAACCATATGAGATATGTGAACAAGCGGAACAGAGCATTAAATGCAACATGTCAGATTTAAGGTTTAAGTCTTACGCTGTGTCTTTCTTGGGAATTCTTTCTTGAGCACCATGTCTGCTTGCTGGGAGTGGATTTTTTTCATCCCAGAAGGGGACCAGGAACAGGAAGTGTGCTTTCCAAAAATAGATAAACAATTGCCTTAAATAATCCTTTGCAAACCTTCTGTACTATAAAGGAATTTCCCAACCTGTACAGAACATTAAATGTAACATTTGACTTTAAGGTTTAAGTTTTACGTTGTGTCTGGAGATCATTTAGAAAGCAGACAAAGAGCTACACCGCAAGCGCCAGGTGACTAAGCTCATACACAAAGGTTTAATAGAAATAGATACAACACCAGATCAGATGTTTACCCAGGAGGATCTGTCTGATTCATCATGGTGCCCCCAAGACCAAGATTGTGCAAATTCTGCCAAAAGAGGGAGTGACACCATGGCTAAACATAAGAGTCACCTTCTGGATGCGAATTGTCTCATTTGCATGGGGAAAACCCAACCCTCAGATGAGATGGATCTCAGCCTTTTGGACAACATTGAAATCACCATTAAAAAGTCACAATGGAAGACTACAGTGTGGATAATCTTCACAGTCAGGAGAGGCCTCAGAGAACATGAAAAAAGATGCTCTAGGTGCTGAACTTAAAGGGATTTCTACATCATGTTCTGCAGTGTGGAGGTTTCATTCACATGTTTTCTATAAAGCAGTTCAAAGTTACAGCCTTCAAAGTGTCTGGCTATAACACCCACCTTTGCCAGGAATTACCAAAGATTATTACAAGCAAAGTAATCATCTGTCCGGAATCTGGGCCTGATTCAGACCCGCTCGCGAGCACTGAGCACTCGCAAGCGGGTTGATGTTGCCCAAGTGTGCATGCGAACGACGGAGGCGGCTCCGTCGTGCGCATGCGCGAGACCCGAATAACGATGGCCAAGCCGTCGTTATGGGTCTCGCACCAAAGGGGGCGTGCTGTCAATGGTGATCGACAGCACGCCCCCTTTGGTGTGCATGCCAGGGGCGTGGCTGCCCAGACGGAGGCGTTCCCATGGGAGCGCCTACCATCTGGGGCCGGCCCCACTGACCTCATTAGTGACGTCAGTGGGAGTGCTTTTGGCTCTGATAGAGCCAAAAGCACTTCAAGGCTTGCGGCAGCGAGACCCTACCACAGGGTCTCGTCGCAAGCCCGATGGTCGTGATGGTCTTGACCATCGCGACCATCATTTTGGACACTCGCTATAGCTGTGGGTGGTCACCCACAGCTATGCGAGCGGCCAGGAAGCCACTCCATAAAGGAGAAGGGACGGCCCTGATTCAGAGCGAGCGCTCTGTCAGAGCATCCGGCTCTGAATCAGGGCCTCTGTTTGGGAATTCATGGATCGTATTTGGCCTGAATGCACTAAGACATCCAGTGATTCTGTCACTGTGTTCTGTAGCCAGGGCCGCCATCAGGGGGGGGATGGCCAGGCCTAAAGTCCCTGGCCTGGGCAGAAAGGGGGCCCATGTGTTAGCAGAGTGAAGCACCATCAGCATATAGCAAGTGGTGCCGGCTGCGAGCCAGACTGAGCTCGCGGACCGGCAGCCAATCAGGAGCTCCTGATTGGCTGCCAGTCCGCGAGCTCCAATTAAATTGTGGCTGGTATCGCATTGGATTTGTCACTCACTGTTACCCGGGCCTCCCAGAGTCAGCGCGTGGCGTGCCTGGAGAAGGAGCCGCTGCCTGGCAACTGCCAGTGTCAGGACTTTGACTATTTCAGTACATAAAGATAAACGACACTTGCCGAAGTTCCATTGTGGTCGTTGGAGGATCTATCCTGGTTACTGCCGTTCATCACATGCAGTGTGCAGAGAGTTAAAGTGATCATCTGTTTCTTAGATGTTGTCAGGTTGTTGGATTCCTTGATTGCTTATTACTCCAAACCGGATTCTTTTTGGGTCACATGTTCTGAACTTCCTATGGATCACAGACCTCTAGTATAAAGCCTGTTACTAACTATGCCTCATTGTCTGTGCAATGTTACTTTCAGGTCTTCCTTGGACTCCTGACACATCGCCGCTGTGCCTGGTATATGCTGTGGACCTCGCTACATTCCAGCTCATGTTTTGGTTCAAGTTCTGATACAGGTTATCAGCTGCACTACAGAGCTCAGCATTGCCATTGTCTTTCAGTTGTTATCCTGCTCTATTACTGCTATTCCATTCTACGCTACACTATTTGGTTTACTTGTTATAATTGACTCATACGGATACTGGGGTTACTTCTTCTACAGTTGTCAACTGCACAGTTACAGTCTATCCTCATCGGAACTCCATCACATCTCAGGGCTTAACCCTGCTCCGGATCTTCATCACATCTCAGGGCTCAACCCTGCTCTGGACCTTCATCCTGCTACAGGGCTCAACCCTGCTCTGGACCTTCATCACGCCGCAGGGATCAACCCTGCACCGGACCTTCATCACATCTCAGGGCTCAACCCTGCTTCAGACCTTCATCCTGCCGCAGGGCTCAACCCTGCTCCGGACCTTCATCCTGCCGCAGGGCTCAACCCTGCTCCGGACCTTCATTACGCTGCAGGGCTCAACCCTGTTCCAGACCTTTATCACATCGCAGGGCTCAACCATGTTACGGACTCTCATCACGTCTCAGGGCTCAAACACTTTCTGGACCCTCATCACGTCTCAGGGCTCAACCCTGTTCCAGATCTTCATTACATCTCAGGGCTCAATCCTGTTCCAGACCTGTATCACGATACAGGGCTCAACCCTGTTATTGACCTCCATTCTATCCTGAGGCCCTCGCCTCATGTCGGACTCTGGGTTTCACCCCACACCAGTTCAGTGTGTACTTTGAACTTTGTTTCTCACAGGGATATACCCCTGCACCTGTTAGTGCATGTCATGAACTTTTGTGTTATTGAGTTTAATGTGGAACTTTGCCATACAGTTTTTGTTCTTGAATAAATTCTATTTACTTTTATTTCATGCTAGTGATATTTCATGAAAAGGTCATTCCTAAAACCACCTCTGTTCATACTACCTAGTAAGCCTGAATCTTCCCAGGAGTCTCAAGTGTCTATAGCCGTGACAGTGTGGAGAGGCCGCGCCAGCCAGGAAGAGTACAGCCGGGGGAGAGGGAGGACCAGTAGCACCGGGGGGAGAAGCTGTCTGCATCCACAGCCGCACGATTGGGAAGGTATAGAGCTCAGACGAGCAGGAGAGGCTGTAGGGGATCCCACTTGCCATCCAGTTATTCCCATGGTAGAGATATCAGGTACATAGACCACTGCTCTCCCACCCTCACCCTGCTCTCCCACCCTCACCCTGCTCTCTCACCCTGCTCTCATCACAGGCCAAACTTTAAAAAAAATATAAAAAAATTTAAACTGGTTTATGCACCAGTAATGCCCCACCCACATTATCCATAGCAGTACCCAATTCTGACAAACTGCCTCCCATCAAAGGGGAGGGGCCCTGCCTATTTTGAGAGTCCCGGGCCCCACAATCTCTAATGGCAGCCCTGTCTGTAGCCAACTTTATTCATACCTGAATCGCAAATTGAAATACAGAATAGTAAGCACAGACAACATGGAGGCCTTTGTTATTCAACTGCCTGCATGCCAACCAATACCTCCCAGACTACACCCACTGGGGCACCAGGTCTTGATAATGACCATCACCATCTGTTGCTAGGCCTTCTTCTTCCAAACCACCCATCCTGGACTTCCTGTCCAAAAAGGGTGAGCAGCATACAGAAAGAGGAGCTATATGTCCCCGATGACATTTTTTTTCATCTATAATAGATGATGTGGAGAGATAAGAGCTTCAGATGTTGGAGCAGGGTCTCCCATCTATTTGGCTTCCCTGCAGAGAACAGAGATCTGTTCCTCAGGAAGTGTCTATGCCTGAGCTGATAGGTAATCTCTGTATGTTGGTAAACACCCTTCAGGAGATGGTAACCCAAAATAACAACAACTATAATAATAATGTGTCCACTGATAATGATAAACAGCCTGATCCCTTAACAGCAACATACCCCATATGGCCAACTCATAACATGACACACAGTTTGCAGCCTCCTCTTCCTTATGACACTAATCCAGTCACCATGGTTGATCAATCAGCCATGTGTGGTCCACCCAATTTTGGCCTTCTACATTCATTTCTAATATCATAACAACACACTATAACACACTAGACTATAATTTGTTTACATATTTGAATAGAACAGTTTTAGAATTTAGGATGTCTACTCTATATAGGTTTGTAAATAAATATAGGCTTTAGTTTTTTAGAGCATACAACTTTATAAGCTGTTAGGATAACATTTCTGCTATGTTTAAAATAAAAAAACAGCAACTTTTGTAACCCAATAACTTAAAGAAAATAAGTTTTCATTGCAATATTAATGCAGCCTCTTGATAGACAGCAGCACAGCACCCCTGTGCACCTACGCCGATTACAGTTACAGCCAGGTGTGGCTGTCACTCATGCAAAAAAAATTGTTTATTTATTATTTTGGGCAGCAGCCCCTCGACAGACAGGAGCACAGCACCCCTGCGCACCTACGCCGATGACAGTGACAGCCAGGTGTGGCTGACACATACACAAAAACATTTTTTAATTTATTATTTTGGGCAGCAGCCCCTCAACAGACAGGGGCACAGCACTCCTGCGCACCTACGCCAATGACAGTGACAGCCAGGTGTTGCTGACATGCACGTAATAAAAATTGTTTATTTATTATTTTGGGCATCAGCCCCTCGACAGACTGGAGCATAGCACCCCTGTGCACCTATGCCGATGACAGTGACAGCCAGGTGTGGCTGACACGCAAACAAAAAAAATTTTTACAAAAAAAGACAATTTTTTTTTTCAGCTCCAGAACTTGGGCCCAGAGCACAGATTGATGACCACTGGAGTCGGGCAGCACTAGCTTGCTTTGCCGACTTGCTGTATTTTGTGCCAGGCAGCACTAGGTTGCAACTTGCGTTGCTTGCTGGATCTTGTGCGGTTAAGCCTAACACGCCCGCACGCACACACACAGACAGTAAAAGATAAAAAAATAAAAAAAAGACAATTGATTTTTTTTTTCAGCTCCAGAACTTGAGCCTAGAGCACCGATTGATCATGACTGGAGTTGGGCAGCACTAGGTTGCAGCTTGCGTTGCTGGCTGGATCTTGTGCGGTTAAGCCTAACATGCACGCGCACACACAGACAGTAAAAGATTTAAAAAAAGACAATTGAATTTTATTTTTTTTCAGCTCCAGAACTTGAGCCCAGAGCACCGATTGATCACGACTGGAGTCGGGCAGCACTAGTATTGTGCACCAGCTCAGGTGGACACAGTAGACAGCACACCAGCACCACCAACCCAGGACACAGCAGACAGCACCAGCCCAGAATGGATCAGCAGTGCACCAGCCCAGGACACAGCAGACAGCACAAAACCAAACAACACCAGCAACTCTCCCAGCCCTACACTACCCACCCTCCCTGTTTAGTCTCCACAGCCGGAGTGAAATGGCGTCAGCCGCGTGGTCCCTATATACTACATTGATCATAGAGACATAAGCTTGCGAACCGCGAGATGGTTTTGCATCGGTTTTGAGATCTGAGTCAGGCGGGAAACCCCGAGCCTGCTTGGATCCGACTTGGATCTGCTAAATTCGGGTGGGTTCAGATCTCTGAAATCTGAACCCACTCATCTCTAATATTTTCACATGAAATTAATGTATTTAAGATGGATGTATTTTAAATGTATAATTTAAAGAAAGTGCACTTACTTTTGATTTCTTTGGACGTCCAGGGGTTCCAGAGTCCTCAGTGGGCTGTTGGATCCCCCTGCCCCTAAACAGTCCTCCTATGCAGCCTTATGTCTGAGAGTGGTATGAGGAGGTGCATAAGAAGCCGGCCAATGCAGCCATCTAATTATTTTTAGGGAGCTCCAAAGAGCTTCCCCACCGTGGCCAGGAAACTGTGCCTGGGGTCCTTGGTTGCCGACCTCTGGAACTCAGATTCACGCAGAGGTGGCAGGCTTGGTCCCTTAGCAGATTCCTAGAATGGAAACCTCCCCCAGCCCTAGATGAGCCGACTCCTGGGTGGCGACTAAAACACCAGATGGGCTTAGGCACAGGGGAGTGACCACTCTTAACTGTCCATAGGGGACAATGTTAAACATGCATGTGGACAGCACATGCACAGCACACGTACTTAAGTCGATTGGTTGATAACCACAGGTTGGACTTACCCCCTGTGGTAATGTGTATTCGAGTGGCATAAAAGAAGGGCATGTGAGCCCCGTATATGTGTAGCTTTTGGACTTCCAGACTGCTGTAACATCTGTATGCTGTTCCCCCTTGAAGCTGATGGGAAGGGTCTTTTTCAATACTATTGAGCAATAAACATATTTGCCTTATGACTACATCTGAATGCTGCGACCAACAGAATTTTGCAAAACGCTTTTCCTTTCTCCAGCTGTTCTGGATCGAACCCAGGTGCCTCCAAGCTCAAGCCCTTTGCCAGCTAGCATGCAGAGCCTGGTCCATTGCGCAGGATTAGTCGGAATCAGCCGACACCAATCTGGAGGTGCAGCCGCAGTTCGGCAGTGCATATGCAGCAGAAGCGGTTCCAGGTGGCGGAGGTAGGAGCCTGGTTGCATGTAAGAAGCGGTTCCAAACGTAAGCTAATGCCTGCCACAGCTCCTTCAGCATAGGGATGGCCACTGCTGCTTTCTCACATCCGTAATACCTTGCACTCCTGAGTATATATCGGTACCATCGATGGATATAGTCCCGTCACTCACAATTTACACCAGGTCTGACCAGCCGCAGAAACTGCAAGTCTCATTTCTGTCATTAAGTACTCAAGCTGCGTATGAAATCGCAGTGGCTAATTTATGCGTACCCATGCAACGGCGTTCCAACAGACAGACACTCCTGCATTCGAATGACCACCCCCCGTCACTACCCCCAAGCGCTCACATACTGTCAATCACTCTGCAATGGATTTTTACACATGCACAGTTGTGTACAATCGACCGATGTGCTTACTTAATTGCAATTCTGTACGCTGCTGAATCAGGCCCAGAGTGTGAAATCACATAAGCACTACAGAGTTAACGGGGTATATTTACTAAAGTGCGGGTTTTGAGAAGTGGGGATATTGCTCATAGCAACCAATTAGATTCTACTTTTCATTTATCTAGCACCTTCTAGAAAATAATAGTTAAGGTGCGTACACACACAACAATTTTTTAAATGAACGATTTTAGTAAATGATTTTCGTTATTTTTTTCAAGGGAAAAATGAACGAAAATCATTTACTAAAATCGTTAATTTTCAAAATGTAATGAACGATATTTTTGAACTACTGTACAAACGATTTTTGTAACTTTCCCTTAATGAAAATCGTTAAGTTGTTCAGTCAGAATGGACGATGAACAACAAACTACAAACGTGAACGAGCATGAACGATAATAGTTCATCGTTTAGGCTAAAAAATAAGATTTTTTTTAAACAATTGAACGATAATGACGTCGTTATAGTTAAATCGTTCAAAAATTTGTTGTGTGTGTATGCATCTTTAGAATTTGATTGGTTGCTGTGGGCAACAACTCAATTTCTAAAAACCTGCACTTTAGTAAATATACCCCAACATCTCTGTGCTAGACTTAAATTTATTATAGAAAATATCACTCTGGGCCTAATTCAGATCCGCTCGCGAGCACTGAGCGCTCGCAAGCGGGTCGATGTTGGCCCAGTGCGCATGAGCACGACGGACCCGGCTCCGTCGTGCGCATGCGCGAGACCCAGATAGCGACGGGCAAGCCGTCGCTATGGGTCTCGCTACAAAGGGGGCATGCTGTCGATGGTGAGTGACAGCACGCCCCCTTGGTGGGCGTGCTGGGGGCGTGGCTGGCCAGATGGAGGTGTTCCCATGGGAACGCCTACCGTCTGGGGCCGGCCCCACTGACATCACAAGTGATGTCAGTGGGAGTGCTTTCGGCTCTGATAGAGCCAAAAGCACTCCAGGGTTTACGGCAACGAGACCCTACCACAAGGGTCTCGTCGCAGGCCCGATGGTCGCGACAGTCTTGACCATCGCGACCATCTTCCTGGCTGCTCGCTATAGCTGTGGGTGGTCACCCACAGCTATACGAGCGGCCAGGAGGCTGCTCTAAAAATTCAGAAGGACAGCCCTGATTCAGAGCGAGCACTCTGTCAGAGCGTCCGGCTCTAAATCAGGGCCTCTGTACGCAGTCCTTTTTAAAACATCATATTTTCTATCTAAGACACACACACACTTCCTACTACTTTATTTTATATCGCATTTTTTAACATATTTGTTATTATTAAAGAGACCAAATAAGAGTTATATTTTATTAACCAATTATCTTTGTGCACCACAGAGAACATATCTTTTTCCATGTCCTATGTTGAATTTGTCAGTGGTAGCACCCTCTATCAATGAAAGTGGATTGACACAAAACAGTGGATTGTTAGCGGCATATCTAACCATTTGTTCTATACACATGTCCTGTGCGACTGGTCCAATAGGAGTTTTCAGAAGCAGTGAAAATCCCTGTTAAAAGGACTCTTCACTGCTACATGAAAAGACCCTTATATGCTTAGTATTGCAACTTCCCCAACAGTGCACGGATAACTAGATAATACCACTTTTACACCAGAGCTAAAACCCGTGTGCAGTGTGAACGGCGCCGATACGGAAATACTCCGGATCTGCGCCACAATAGAAAAGGTATGTCCTGGGTCTGACCCGTTTTGGAACTGATGGCCTGATTCAGACCCGGACGCTATTTGCGGACGGTCGTTGACAAAAAGGGGCTGGCAATTTAAATTGTGCGCTCGCTCATTGCGGTTTGTTGACGCCTCTATGTCTGAGCAAGCGAAAGAAAAATGCGCTCGCTATTTTGTAAAGACGCCCCTTTGCCGTTTGCATCACACGTCATCTCCGGTATTTATTTGAATAATCGGGTACATCGAAAGGCATCTGAACTGCTCGCAGTGCTTGTGGTAGGTTTTTCCTACCGCAATCACTGCGAGCAGTTCAGGCAAAAAGACAACCAAGTGACGTGGACTAATTATGCACTCCCATTAAACGCCCTTTTTACCGTTAGGCACGCCTGCGTTCGGATCTCCACTCCCGCGTTATCAAGCACCTTCCCCTGTTACCACCCACAAACGGTACATTCTGTCAATCAAATTAGCAGTCCCTCGCTGTTTTGTGAGCGATTTCCAACCGCAATGATTGGTTTGCGCATGCGCATTACGACCCATACGCATGCGCAGTTGTGCGAACATCGCTCGGAGCGAACGAGCGGCCGCTTACGAGCGGCTCTGAATCAGGCCCTGAGTTCCAAAACTAGGGTCAGACCCAGGATTTAGGACTAAAAGCAGTATTACTCTCATTTATATCGACACTTCATACACATGGATTCATAGAGTATCCCTAAAGAACAACTACAGTACAACTAGTTTGTGCCAGAAATCCCTTATACACTTATTACTGCTAACGATTCGTTCCTCATCTGCTATCCTTGAATAGATCGGGACTGTTTATTCTTCCTCCTTAGGTAATTTCTCATTAGAGATTTCAGTGTATTACATGGGATCTTTAATTATGCAATATTAAATTAATTTGTCTTACTGTTTTTATAACAAATATTTAAAGATATCTCTCTGCGATAGTATTTAGATTTATTATTACATTTATTTAGTATTATTATTTTTTTAATTTTTTTTACAAATTAGCCATAATATTAAGCTCAAGGTAAGCGCTTGCTATATATACAGTATATTTATATATGTATATATAGATATATATATCTATATATATATATATATATATATATATATATATTAGGGGTGTGCACCGGCCACTTTTCGTGTTTTGTGTTTTGGTTTTGGATCTGGATCTTTCTTCGTGTTTTGGATCTGGATTGGTTTTGCCAAAACCACCCTTCCGTGTTTTGGGTTCTGGGTTTTGTGTTTTGGATCTGTATTTTTTTTTAAAAAAGCATAAAAACAGCTAAAATCACAGAATTTGTAGGTTTTTCTGCTCCTATGCTATTATTAACCTCAATAACCTTAATTTCCACTCATTTCCAGTCTATTCTGAACACCTCACACCTCACAATAGTGTTTTTATGTCCAAAACGTTGCACCGAGGTAGCTGGATGACTATGCTAAGCGACACGAGTGGGCGGCACAAACACGTGACCCATCTAGGCGTGAAACTGCAGTGGCAGACAGGATGGCAGTTTGAAAAACTAGGCCCCAAACTGTACATAATGCAAAGAAAAAAAAGAGGTGCAAGATGGAATTGTCCTTGGGCCCTCCCACCCACCCTTATGTTGTATAAACAGGACATGCACACTTTAACAAACCAATCATTTCAGCGCCAGGGTCTGCCACACAACTGTGGCTGAAATGATTGGTTCGTTTGGGCCCCCACAAAACAAGCTGGCAATTAATGTGTCCCTGCACAAACTGGCTCTATGGAGGCAAGATGTCATCCTCATCCTCCTCATCCACCGATTCCTCACCCTCTTCAGTGTGTACATCCTCATCCTCACAAAGTATTAACTCGTCCCCACTTGAATCCACCACCACAGGTCCCTCTGTACCTTCTGGAGGCTGGTCTCCCTGGAAGATCTGATAATTCATTTTGATGAACATCATCTTCTCCACATTCTGTGGAAGCAACCTCCTACGCCTTTCGCTGACAAGGTTCCCGGCTGCACTAAACACTCTTTCGGAGTACACACTGGAGGGGGGGCAACTCAGGTAAAATAGAGCCAGTTTGTACAGGGGCCTCCAAATTGCCTCTTTTTCCTGCCAGTACAGGTATGGACTGTCTGCCATGCCTACTTGGATGCTGTCACCGATGTAATCCTCCACCATTCTGTCAATGGTGACAGTATCATATGCAGTGACAGTAGACATGTCAGAAATTGTTGCCAGGTCCTTCAGTCCGGACCAGATGTCCAAACTTGGTCCTGCCTGCCCTGCATCACCGCCAGCGGGTTGCTTAGGATACCTAAGTTTTTTCCTGGCAGCCCCAGTTGCAGGAGAAAATGAAGAAGGAGCCGTTGACGTGTCACGTTCCGCTTCAGCTGACAGTGTGTTCACCAGCAGGTCTTTGCACCTCTGCAGGCTTGTGTCGGCCGGAAAGAGAGACACCACATAGGCTTTAAACCTAGGATCGAGCACGGTGGCCAAAACGTAGTGGTCTGATTTCAACAGATTGACCACCCTGGAATCCTGGCAAAGCGAATGAAGGGCTTCATCCACAAGTCCCACATGCCGAGCGGAATCGCTCCGTCTTAGCTCCTCCTTCACTTTCTCCAGCTGCTTCTGCAAAAGCCTGATGAGGGGAATGACCTGACTCAAGCTGGCAGTGTCTGAACTGACTTCACGTGTGGCAAGTTCGAAGGGCTGGAGAACCTTACACAACACGGAAATCATTCTCCACTGCGCTTGAGTCAGGTGCATACCCCCTCCTTTGCCTATGTCATAGGTGGATGTATAGGCTTGTATGGCCTTTTGCTGCTCCTCCATCCTCTGAAGCATATAGAGGGTTGAGTTCCACCGCGTCACAACCTCTTGCTTCAGGTGATGGCGGGGCAGGTTCAAGAGTGTTTGCTGGCGCTCCAGTCTTTGGCACGCAGTCGCTGAATGGCGAAAGTGGCCAGAAAATTTTCGGGCCACCCAAAGCGTCTCCTGCACGCCCCTGTCGCTTTTCAGAAAATTCTGCACCACCAAGTTTATTGTGTGAGCAAAACATGGGACGTGCTGGAATTTGCCCAGATGTAATGCCCGCACAATATTGGTGGCGTTGTCAGATATCACAAATCCCCAGGAGAGTCTAAGTGGGGTAAGCCACTGGGCGATGATTTCCCTCAGTTTCTCTAAGAGGTTGTCGGCGGTGTGCCTCTTACTGAAACCGGTGATACACAGCGTAGCCTGCCTTGTAACGAGCTGGCATTTCTGAGATGCTGCTACTGGTGACGCTGCTGCTGTTGCTGCGTAAGGTGATACATCTACCCAGTGGGCTGTCACAGTCATATAGTCCTTAGTCTGCCCTGTTCCACTTGTCCACATGTCCGTGGTT
Source organism: Taudactylus pleione (assembly GCA_031769625.1). NCBI lineage: Eukaryota > Metazoa > Chordata > Amphibia > Anura > Myobatrachidae > Taudactylus > Taudactylus pleione. The sequence goes on from JAUIMM010000039.1 coordinate 5,643,408, forward strand.
AAGTGGACATTGTGTACAACAGCATTTTTCAGGACACTGAGGACACTTTTTCTGACGTTTCTGTACAGTCTCGGTATCGCCTGCCTAGTGAAGTGGAATCTAGACGGGATTTGGAACCGGGGACACACTACCTCCATCAATTGTCTAAATCCCACTGCACTAATGGCGGATACCGGACGCACGTCTAACACCAACATAGCAGTCAAGGCCTCAGTTATACGTTTTGCTTCAGGATGACTACTGTCGTACTTCATCCTCCTCGCTAAGGACTGTTGGAGGGTCAATTGTTTAGTAAAAGTAGTGGTGTTCCTACTTCCTCTCTGGGATGATGAACGACTCCCAGCAGCAGCAACAGCAGCAGCGGCAGCAGTAGGCGTAGCAATGCAGGATCCTCCGGAGGAATCCCGGATAGGAGAGTCAGTCATGCCAGTGACATGGCCTGCAGGACTACTTCCGATCCTAACTAAGGAGGAAATTGACGAGGAGGGAGTTGACGGTGTGGTTTGCAGGCGCTTGGATACAACAGGACAACGGGATTTAGGTGTCCCTGGACTGCTTACGGTCTTAGCCAAAGTTTCTGAACTTGACAGTAACTTTTTATGAACGCGCTGCAGGTGCCGTATAAGGGAGGATGTTCCTAGGTGGTTGACGTCCCTACCCCTACTTATTTCACCTTTACATATGGTACATATGGCAAGACAGTTGTTGTCCGGATTTGGATAGAAATATTGCCAGACCAAAGAGGTGGAATGTTTGGTCTTCTGCCCAGGCATGACCGTGATGGGCTTTTTCATCCCACGGACAACAACTGTCTCCCCCGGAGCCTGATTTAAACAAACCACATCACCATCAGAATCCTCCTCGCCAACTTCCTCCTCAGCGCCAGCTACACCAGTATCCTCATCCTGTTGTACTTCAACAGTGACATCTTCAATTTGCATATCAGCAAGTGGACTGTGGGTGCTCCTTTCAGCACTTGCAGGGGGCGTGCAAATGGTGGAAAGAGCCACCTCTTCCCGTCCAGTGCTGGGAAGGTCAGGCATCGCAACCACCACCACACTTGGACTCTCCTTGGGGATTTGTGATATCTTCTTAGAAAGCACAGTTCTTCGCTGTGCTTTTGCCAGCTTAACTCTTTTGATTTTTTTAGTGGGAGGAGGGCTTCCATCGTCATGTGAAGCTGAACCACTAGTCATGAACATACTAGGGATCGACCTTAGCCGTTCCTTGCCACTCCGTGTCGTAAATGGCATATTGGCAAGTTTACGTTTCTCTTCAGCTGATTTAAATGTCTTTTTCAAGGTCATTTTCCTGAACTTTGCCATTTGGGATTGTATGTGCCCTCTACTATGACATTGGGCATCGGCCTTGGCAGACGACGTTGATGGCATGTTATCGTCTATGTCATGACTAGTGGCAGCAGCTTCAGCACTAGGAGGAAGTGGTTCTTGATCTTTCTCTATTTTATTTTTATCGGAGAAAGTTTGGTCCTCCATTTATGTTATATCGATTTGATATATACGTGCGGCTAAACACAGAAAATAATTTTTTTTTGGGTTTGGACTGGAGTGTACTTTGTGGGTTACAGCACCCTTTAACGGTCAAGCCAGCCGGCCCTTTACTTATGACACAGGCGCACGCTTGGCACTACTTTGTTGATGCAAGTGCGGCTACTGCGCACACAATTCACAAACACAGAAAATAATTTTTTTTTGGTTTGGACTGGAGTGTACTTTCGGGGGTTACAGCACCCTTAACGGTCAAGCCAGCCGGCCCTTTACTTATGACACAGGCGCACGCTTGGCACTACTTTGTTGATGCACGTGCGGCTACTGCGCACACAATTCACAAACACAGAAAATAATTTTTTTTTTGGTTTGGACTGGAGTGTACTTTCGGGGGTTACAGCACCCTTAACGGTCAAGCCAGTCGGCCCTTTACTTATGACACAGGCGCACGCTTGGCACTACTTTGTTGATGCACGTGCGGCTACTGCGCACACAATTCACAAACACAGAAAATAATTTTTTTTTGGTTTGGACTGGAGTGTACTTTCGGGGGTTACAGCACCCTTAACGGTCAAGCCAGCCGGCCCTTTACTTATGACACAGGCGCACGCTTGGCACTACTTTGTTGATGCACGTGCGGCTACTGCGCACACAATTCACAAATACAGAAAATATATTATTTTTTTAGCACTTGGGGGGAGCACCCCTGATGGACAGAGCACCCCCTGGACAACACTACAGCACTCCTTTCCTTTAGGACTGGGACACTGCACAGGACTTTGGAGTGGACACAGCCCCTATGGAGAACTGACTGCACAACACAGTCCAGCCAGCCCCTATGGACTTTGAAGTAGTGGACACAGCCCCTATTAACAACAGCAGCACAGCACAACACAGCCAGCCCCTATGGACTTTGAAGTAGTGGACAACAGCAGCACTACACTACACTACACTACACTACACTACACAGCCCTAACTCCCACCCTCCCTCTTCACTGTCCACAGCCGAGTGAGAAAATGGCGCCGACGCGGGTACCTTATATAGGATCCAAAACCCGCGAGACTCGGAAGGCGGGATGATGACGTTTTGCCTCGATTTCAGATCCGAGTCAGGCGGGAAAAGTCGAGCCTGACTCGGATCGGACTCGGATCGGGGGGGCTCGGGGGGGTTCGGATTTCAGAAATCCGAACCCGCTCACCCCTAATATATATATATATAGGGCCGTAGCTAGGGTAGTGCGACCGGTGCCATCGCACAGGGCACCATAGGTCAGGAGGCGCTGTTTGGGATTGTCAAATTTCTGTTTATTATCATTCTGTAAGTCACTTGTATACAATTTGTTTTTGTACTTTGTAAGGCGCTGCGGAACACTTGTGGCGCCATATAAATAAATGATAATAATAATAATAATAATTCTTGCTTATAACTTCCTCTTATTTCATCCCCAGCATCTCCTGGCCTCTCCAATCTCTTCCCTGGTCCTTCCCCATGAAGCCATGGCTCTTTTTTGGGTGCATTATGTCCCTTTGAAAAATTAGTCGGGCGCCAATGTTCTTTCTGGCACAGGGCACCAAAAAGTCTAGTTACGGCTCTGTATATATATATATATATATATATATATATATATATGTATATTTATATATTTTTATTTCATAGGTCTAACTGTACATGAGCACCAAAATGTCTACTCACCAAACATGAAATAATCTCAGAGGTATCAAATTCTTTATATACTCAGCAGTCTTCACATATGTGTTGATGTTGGCCTGTATGCCAAATCTTAGAGATTTAATGCATAATAATGATACTGTGCTAATGGGAAACATGTGACTTGACACTTTGCTATAAAGTTCAGATATAAATGTCTAAATTCTGAAAATATAAACTGGGATAGAGTATGCAGTACACTGTGCAAAGGTACATGTCCTTCTCTCTCATGATGGCTCAGGAGAAGAACTTTGACAGAACTTCGGACAGTCATTATGCCATGGCAGGTAGATGTACCGATTATATAGAATGGAGATCTTATCCATATTGAATATATATGCTTCTTCATCAGGGATCTTACTGCCTTCAAAATTATTGTTGTGGGCTTGGGGGGGGTCTGATTTTTTACAAGTGTCTTGTATAGTTAACATGTGTCTTGTATAGTTAACTCATGTTGTATAGTTAACATGAGTATAGTAACTGTTCAGTGTATTTATTATACAAGTTTGTAAAAAGTTGAAATAAACACTTTTACCTATCATCTGCAACTTCAAAAACCCCTTTCCCATCAGTGCAACGCCTCCACATACCTGTCCCACATCATTTAAACATCCACATACCTGTCCCACATCATTCACACCTCCACATACCTGTCCCACATCATTTAAACATCCACATACCTGTCCTACAGTACATCATTTACACCTCCACATACCTGTCCTACAGTACATCATTTACACCTCCACATAAATGTCCTACAGTACATCATTTACACCACCACATACCTGTCCTACAGTACATCATTTACACCTCCACATACCTGTCCTACATCAATTATACCTCCAAATACCCGTTCCACATCATTTACACCACCACATACCTGTCTAAAATAATTTACACCTCCACATACCTGTCCGCCATCATTTACACTTCCACATACCTGTTCCCCATTATTTACAGCCCCACAAACCTGTCCCACAGTCAGGGCCAGTCCAAGCCCAAATTTTTAGGTAAGTGAATATTTTTTTTGGTGCCCCCAGGAGTACTACTGCGCTTGACCGAAAAATATAAAGGGGCATGGTATTGTGGGAAAAGCCACATACCTAAAACATGTTCACATATGTATATAAATATGCAACTACACATCTACACAAATGCCTTGTATTGTTCTCCCCCCACTCTGTCTTATATTGTCCTCTCCGCCTCATTGCATTGTATTGTTCTCCCCATGTCTCAAATTGTCTTCTCCCCCACCATACCTTGTACAGTATTGTACCCCCCAAGCCAGGCAGCAAAGATTTGTAATGTTATTCCAATTAGTGTGCATGCCAGACTGAGTGTAGGGCAGGGTGTTGAGATGCGAGCAGAGTTATTATGTGTGCGCTCCTAGAAAGGGGGCATTACCGACCAGGAGGGGGTCGGTCCTTGTCACACATCCCCAATTCATCACTGTTGTGGGCAGAGAAACATAGGAGGAGTTATAGGGATGGTGAGGATAGGGACACTGTGGGGGGAGTGACAGGGAGGGTGACTGAGGGGCAGATACAAGGAGAGTGAGGATAGAGACACTGAGGGGGAGTTATAGGAAGGGTGAGGGCAGGGATACTGAGGGGGGAGTTACAGGGAGGGTGAGGACAGGGACACTAAGGGGGAGTTACAGGGAGGGTGAGGGCAGGGATACTGAGGGGGAGTTACAGGGAGGGTGAAGATAGGGACACTGAGGGGGAGTTATAGGAAGGGTGAGGGCAGGGATACTGAGGGGGAGTTACAGGGAGCATGAGGATAGGGACACTAAGGGGGAGTTACAGGGAGGGTGAGGATAGAGACACTGAGGGGGAGTTATAGGAAGGGTGAGGGCAGGGATACTGAGGGGGAGTTACAGGGAGGGTGAGGGCAGGGACACTGAGGGGGAGTTACAGGGAGGGTGATGATAGAGACACTGAGGGGAAGTTACAAGGAGGGTGAGGATAGAGACACTGAGGGGGAGTTACAGGGAGGGTGAGGATAGGGACACTGAGGGGGAGTTATAGGAAGGGTAAGGGCAGGGACACTGAGGGGGAGTTACAGGGAGGGTGAGGGCAGGGACACTGAGGGGGAGTTACAGGGAGGGTGAGGGCAGGGACACTGAGGCAGAGTAACAGGGAGGGTGAGGATGGAGACATTGAGGGGTGTTACAGAGAGGGTGAGGATAGGGACACTGAGGGGGAGTTATAGGAAGGGTAAGGGCAGGGACACTGAGGGGGAGTTACAGTGAGGTCAAGGGCAGGGACACTGATGGGGTGTTACAGGGAGGGGGAGGATGGAGACATTGAGGGGGTGTTACAAGGAGGGTGAGGATAGGGACACTGTGGGGGAGTTATAGGAAGGGTAAGGGCAGGGACACTGAGGGGGAGTTTCAGGAAGGGTAAGGGCAGGGACACTGAGGGGGAGTTACAGGGAGGGTGAGGGCAGGGACACTGAGGGGGAGTTACAGAGATGGTGACTGAGGGGGAGTTACAGGGAGAGTAAGGATAGAGACACTGCCCCCCTGTGATACAGGGATGGTGAGGATAGGGACACTGAGGGGGAGTTACAGTGAGGTTAAGGGCAGGTACACTGATGGGGAGTTACAGGGAGGGTGAGGATAGGGACACTGAAGGGGAGTTACAGTGAGGTTAAGGGCAGGTACACTGATGGGGAGTTACAGGGAGGGTGAGGATAGGGACACTGAAGGGGAGTTACAGTGAGGTTAAGGGCAGGTACAGTGAGGGGGAGTTACAGGGAGGGTGAGGGCAGGGACACTGAAGGGGAGTTACAGTGAGGTTAAGGGCAGGTACACTGATGGGGAGTTACAGGGATGGTGAGGATAGGGACACTGAGGGGGAGTTATAGGAAGGGTGATGGCAGGGACACTGAAGGGGAGTTACAGTGAGGTTAAGGGCAGGTACACTGATGGGGAGTTACAGGGAGGGTGAGGATAGAGACACTGAGGGGGAGTTATAGGAAGGGTTAGGGCAGGGATACTGAGGGGGAGTTACAGGGAGGGTGAGGGCAGGGACACTGAGGGGGAGTTACATGGAGGGTGAGGGCAGGGACACTGAGGGGGAGTTACAGGGAGGGTGACGATAGAGACACTGAGGGGAAGTTACAAGGAGGGTGAGGATAGAGACACTGAGGGGGAGTTACAGGGAGGGTGAGGATAGGGACACTGAGGGGGAGTTATAGGAAGGGTAAGGGCAGGGACACTGAGGGGGAGTTACAGGGAGGGTGAGGGCAGGGACACTGAGGGGGAGTTACAGGGAGGGTGAGGGCAGGGACACTGAGGCAGAGTAACAGGGAGGGTGAGGATGGAGACATTGAGGGGTGTTACAGAGAGGGTGAGGATAGGGACACTGAGGGGGAGTTATAGGAAGGGTAAGGGCAGGGACTCTGAGGGGGAGTTTCAGGAAGGGTAAGGGCAGGGACACTGAGGGGGAGTTAAAGGGAGGGTGAGGGCAGGGACACTGAGGGGGAGTTACAGAGATGGTGACTGAGGGGGAGTTACAGGGAGAGTAAGGATAGAGACACTGCCCCCCTGTGTTACATTGATGGTGAGGATAGGGACACTGAGGGGGAGTTATAGGAAGGGTGAGGGTAGGGACACTGAAGGGGAGTTACAGTGAGGTTAAGGGCAGGTACACTGATGGGGAGTTACAGGGAGGGTGAGGATAGGGACACTGAAGGGGAGTTACAGTGAGGTTAAGGGCAGGTACAGTGAGGGGGAGTTACAGGGAGGGTGAGGGCAGGGACACTGAAGGGGAGTTACAGTGAGGTTAAGGGCAGGTACACTGATGGGGAGTTACAGGGATGGTGAGGATAGGGACACTGAGGGGGAGTTATAGGAAGGGTGATGGCAGGGACACTGAAGGGGAGTTACAGTGAGGTTAAGGGCAGGTACACTGAGGGGGAGTTACAGGGAGGGTGAGGATAGAGACACTGAGGGGGAGTTATAGGAAGGGTGAGGGCAGGGATACTGAGGGGGAGTTACAGGGAGGGTGAGGGCAGGGACACTGAGGGGGAGTTACATGGAGGGTGAGGGCAGGGACACTGAGGGGGAGTTACAGGGAGGGTGATGATAGAGACACTGAGGGGAAGTTACAAGGAGGGTGAGGATAGAGACACTGAGGGGGAGTTACAGGGAGGGTGAGGATAGGGACACTGAGGGGGAGTTATAGGAAGGGTAAGGGCAGGGACACTGAGGGGGAGTTACAGGGAGGGTGAGGGCAGGGACACTGAGGGGGAGTTACAGGGAGGGTGAGGGCAGGGACACTGAGGCAGAGTAACAGGGAGGGTGAGGATGGAGACATTGAGGGGTGTTACAGAGAGGGTGAGGATAGGGACACTGAGGGGGAGTTATAGGAAGGGTAAGGGCAGGGACACTGAGGGGGAGTTACAGTGAGGTCAAGGGCAGGGACACTGATGGGGTGTTACAGGGAGGGGGAGGATGGAGACATTGAGGGGGTGTTACAGGGAGGGTGAGGATAGGGACACTGAGGGGGAGTTATAGGAAGGGTAAGGGCAGGGACACTGAGGGGGAGTTTCAGGAAGGGTAAGGGCAGGGACACTGAGGGGGAGTTACAGGGAGGGTGAGGGCAGGGACACTGAGGGTGACTGAGGGGGAGTTACAGGGAGAGTAAGGATAGAGACACTGCCCCCCTGTGTTACAGGGATGGTGAGGATAGGGACACTGAGGGGGAGTTATAGGAAGGGTGAGGGTAGGGACACTGAAGGGGAGTTACAGGGAGGGTGAGGGCAGGGACACTGAAGGGGAGTTACAGTGAGGTTAAGGGCAGGTACACTGATGGGGAGTTACAGGGATGGTGAGGATAGGGACACTTAGGGGGAGTTATAGGAAGGGTGATGGCAGGGACACTGAAGGGGAGTTACAGTGAGGTTAAGGGCAGGTACACTGAGGGGGAGTTACAGGGAGGGTGAGGATAGAGACACTGAGGGGGAGTTATAGGAAGGGTGAGGGCAGGGATACTGAGGGGGAGTTACAGGGAGGGTGAGGGCAGGGACACTGAGGGGGAGTTACATGGAGGGTGAGGGCAGGGACACTGAGGGGGAGTTACAGGGAGGGTGATGATAGAGACACTGAGGGGAAGTTACAAGGAGGGTGAGGATAGAGACACTGAGGGGGAGTTACAGGGAGGGTGAGGATAGGGACACTGAGGGGGAGTTATAGGAAGGGTAAGGGCAGGGACACTGAGGGGGAGTTACAGGGAGGGTGAGGGCAGGGACACTGAGGGGGAGTTACAGGGAGGGTGAGGGCAGGGACACTGAGGCAGAGTAACAGGGAGGGTGAGGATGGAGACATTGAGGGGTGTTACAGAGAGGGTGAGGATAGGGACACTGAGGGGGAGTTATAGGAAGGGTAAGGGCAGGGACACTGAGGGGGAGTTACAGTGAGGTCAAGGGCAGGGACACTGATGGGGTGTTACAGGGAGGGGGAGGATGGAGACATTGAGGGGGTGTTACAGGGAGGGTGAGGATAGGGACACTGAGGGGGAGTTATAGGAAGGGTAAGGGCAGGGACACTGAGGGGGAGTTTCAGGAAGGGTAAGGGCAGGGACACTGAGGGGGAGTTACAGGGAGGGTGAGGGCAGGGACACTGAGGGTGACTGAGGGGGAGTTACAGGGAGAGTAAGGATAGAGACACTGCCCCCCTGTGTTACAGGGATGGTGAGGATAGGGACACTGAGGGGGAGTTATAGGAAGGGTGAGGGTAGGGACACTGAAGGGGAGTTACAGTGAGGTTAAGGGCAGGTACACTGATGGGGATTTACAGGGAGGGTGAGGATAGGGACACTGAAGGGGAGTTACAGTGAGGTTAAGGGCAGGTACAGTGAGGGGGAGTTACAGGGAGGGTGAGGGCAGGGACACTGAAGGGGAGTTACAGTGAGGTTAAGGGCAGGTACACTGATGGGGAGTTACAGGGATGGTGAGGATAGGGACACTGAGGGGGAGTTATAGGAAGGGTGATGGCAGGGACACTGAAGGGGAGTTACAGTGAGGTTAAGGGCAGGTACACTGATGGGGAGTTACAGGGAGGGTGAGGATAGGGACACTGAGGGGGAGTTACAGGGAGAGTGAGGGCAGGGACACTGAGGGGGAGTTACAGGGAGGGTGAGGATAGGGACACTGAGGGGGAGCTACAGGGATGGTGAGGATAGGAACACTGATCATCTACAGTGATCTCCTATGTTAGTGCATCTTTTGGGAGGGTCCAGCATGATTTCCCCATTTCTGACAGCACTTTGCGTCTGTCCTGATTTTGCCGGGTGCCGTTTTCGCATCCTTTGGAATTGAATACGTCGAAAAGCAGGGGCAGGCAACACTGGCGATGTCGGAGGAAAGTCCGGCATGCGAAAAATGATTGCGGGTGCGAAAAGAGTTGTGGCGCTAATGAGGGTATTCATTATACCTTGGAGAGAAAATTGTGATTACCAACCAATCAGCTCTTAAGTGTAATTGTTTTAAACACAGCCTGTGACATGGCAGTTAGGAGCTCATTGGTTGGGACTTTGGTCCTCATTCAGAGGCGTTTGCAAGAAGCGAGCGCTCGCTCTGAATGAGGGCGGCCGCTTGACTTTTCAAGTGCGACCTCCTGGTCGCTAGCTAAGCTGTGGGCTAACACCCACAGCTTTAGTGACTGACCAGGTTTATGGTCACGATGGTCAAGACCATCGCGACCATCGGGGCTTGCGACGAGACCCTAAGGTTTGGTTTTGCCAACCGCAAGCCCCAGGGAGCTTCCTGCACTGATCGAGCAGGAAGCTCCCCACTGACATCACTGCTGATGTCAATGTGGCTGCCCACAAAATGGCAGGCGCCTCCGTTTGTGAAACCACCCCCCGCCACACCTACAAAACGGGGCGAGCTGTCGATCAACATCGACGCCATCCCTTTTGTAGTGAGCTCCGGAGCGAGAGAATTTCTCTCTCGCACCGGGGCTTGCGCACGCGCAGTGCGGCCGCTTTGCGTGCGCAGGGCCTAAACATCAACCTGGTTGCGAGCGCTCAGCCCTTGCGACCGGGTCTGAATGAGGTCCTTTATCTCTATCCAAGGTTTAGTAAATAGACCCTTTTATCTCTAACAATTTTGTCTCTCTATCAAAGCTTTAATGAATACCCACCCAAATACGAGTATATAGGGGAAGCCACATATTCTACATATATAAGAAAAGCAGGATCCAAATTAAAATTAGAAAACACATCCTGCTAAAATACTTTGAAAAATCCAGATCCACATAAATACATTAAATAAGCCAGCTCTACTAAAAATACATGTTAAAAAGCCAGACCCACATAAAATACATAAAAAAAAAACAGATTTACATAAAATATATTTTAAATATATATTTTAAAGTTACAAAAAGTAAGTAAGTGAGGACAATCTTCCTAAGGTTTCTTAAGGAGGGTATCCACTAGGCGATTTTAGCAAGCGATTGCACGATAATGACGTCGTTATCGTGCAATCGCTTGCAAATTGCACATGCATCGTGCATGTTTTGGTCGGAAGCAACCAGCGATGCGCGTGTACGCTGGTCACTTCTGACATCTATCATCGCCCGTACATGCTGGTCAACCTGACGATCCCATCAGGTTCAGCATGTGCGGGGATGATGGATGTGCCTGGACTGAACGAGTGAACGTTCAGTCTAGGCACATCACTAGATATACAAACGAGAGCATGATTGCAATGTCGTAATCTCGTTTCTATATATATCTAGTAGTGGATACCCGCCTTTAGTAACCAAAGAAAATTGCCATTGCACTGAAATCATTTGAAATTGTCACAATAGGTTGTCATGAGCACCTTTCAACAAATTGCCCAAGGTTGCAATTAACAGCCTCAGGTACAGCCGCATTGCTTCTTACTTAAGGTGGGTACACACTATAGCGATATATTTGCAGATGATGGTCGTTCATATACACGGAATGATCATCATCTGCATGCTGCAGCAGGTCCGGCCGGCCTGGGGGCGGGTAGGGAGTGTGTCCCGCCCCCCTCGTCGCGGCTGCCACAGTGTACGGGCGCGATCGGCTGATCACACATACACACTTGCTGATGGACAGATATATCTGCAGACATATCTGTCCATCGGCTGTGCAGCACAGCCAATGCGATATGTCTGTGAACGACGTCGTTCACAGACATATCGTCTGTACACACTGGCTGACGGGGGCACGATATATTAACCGATCAATTGATCAGCCAATATATCGACCAGTGTGTACCCAGCATTAGAGGCAGCCAGCAGCTCTCCAGGAACTTTAGAAGAGTAGGTGGACCTTATTGGAGTGAAGAGGGCATATTAGATAGGCGGGTGAAGGTGCAAGGCAAGACGAAAATAGGGTTGAGTATATAGTGGAAAAGTATATTTGGCAGCAAATTGTAGAAGATTTGGGGGTTTAGGGGTCAGGGAGACAGAAAGGTGGAGATCAAATACAGACACACACAAATACAAAGGGAGTGCAAATAGAACCAGATGGGGAGACACAAGGGCATATACAATATTATAGACAAAGAGGGGAGACAGAAAGGGTCAGACAAATACATAAGTAAAAGAGGAAACAGAGACATGAGACTCCATCTAAAGTATGTTGAGTGGCTAAATTCAAACACGGTGCAATAGGCACCTTTTTCTTTTTCACAAGTTACAATACATGCCTAGCAGTGACGTTACTTTCTATTAGACTACAGCCATGCCTACAGTAGGGCAAAGAGGAAAGCTGCCCAGATCAGATCTACAAGTGGCTAGGGGCAGAGGCACACATGGGTAGGGGAAGTGGCACACATGGGTAGGGGAAGTGGCACTCATGGGTAGGGGAGGTGGCACTCATGGGTAGGGGAGGTGGCACTCATGGGTAGGTGTAGTGGCACACAGGGAAAAGGCATACATAGGTAGAAGCAGAGGCACACATGGGTAGGGGCAGTGGCACACATGGGTAGGGGAAGTGGAACACATGGGTAAGGGCAGTGGCACACATGGGTAGGGGAAGTGGAACACATGGGTAGGGGAAGTGGCACACATGGGTAGGGGAAGTGGAACACATGGGTAGGGGAAGTGGAACACATGGGTAGGGGCAGTGGCACACATGAGTAGGGGAAGAGGAACACATGGGTAGGGGCAGTGGCACACATGGGTAGGGGAAGTGGAACACATGGGTAGGGGCAGTAGAACATATGGGTAGGGGCAGTGGCACACAGGGAAAATGCATACATGGGTAGGGGAAGTGGAACACATGGGTAGTGGCAGTGGCACACATGGCTGGGCTTAGAGCAGATGTGGATGTTTAGTCACTTACTTCTTAGCTGATGATCACACCTCCTCCTGTACTGCACGGTCCCCAACAGTGTAGAATGCAGGGCAGGAAGCAGGGGGAACTTGAAAGGAAGTCACATTCACTTCCGTGCATCTGAAATTCAGTCCAGCCACTGGGAGAAAGTAGAGGAGGAGTCACTGGCCAAACAGCAGAGAAAATAGTGGTGGAGGTGGCCAACTGTGATTAAAGTTGCTGCGCTGCTATCATAATACGACCGGACACTTCCTCATTATGGGATAAAGTAGCATGTGGCCAGTATATAGCAGCGGCTGTGGGTGGCCCAATGTGCTGAATTGGGTCTGGTCCAGGGGGACATTGGGCACCCCGCCCCAACTTGACTACTCCTAAACAAACGCGGGCCACAACTCCCGTCCCAGACTCCACCACCGCGCTCCTGCCCTATGCCTGCGACCTTGCGATGTGACGTCATGTCACCCTATACAAGCCATCGGATGACCGCCCATTAGAACCGCGATGCTGCTGTGTCACAGTGACACATTCTGCCTGCAGTCAGCGGCCTCTCTGCTGCTGGCTATTGTTTAAGTAAGTAAACAAATAAATCATCATGGTCGCGGCCGCGGCGCCCTTCACTATGTGGCGCCCTATGCAGCCGTGTACCATGCGTAATCATAGAACTGACCCTGCCTACAGTATATCATTTACACCTACACATACCTGTCCTACATCATTAACATCTCCACATACTAGTTCCACATCATTTACACCTCCACATACCTGTCCTACATAATTTACATCTCCACATACTAGTCCCACATAATTTACACATCCACATACTTGTCCCACATCATTTACACCACCACATACCTGTCCCACATCATTTACACCTCCACATACCTGTCCCACATCATTTACAACTCCACATCCCCCATCATTTACACCCCCACACACCTGTCCCACATCATTTACACCTCCACATACCTGTCACACATCATTTACACCCCCACACACCTGTCCCACATCATTTACACCTCCACATACCTGTCACACATCATTTACACCTCCACATATCTGTCCCACATCATTTACACCTCCACATACCTGTCCTACATCATTTACACCTCCACATACCTGTCCTACATCATTTACACCCCCACACACCTGTCCCACATCAATTACACTTCCACATAACTGTCCCACATCATTTACACCTTCACATAACTGTCCCACATAATTTACACCACCACATAACTGTCCCACATCATATACACCTCCACATAACTGTCCTCTATAATTTACACTGCCACATACCTGTCCTACATCATTTACACCTCCACATACCTGTCCCATATCATTTACACCTGCACGTACCTGTCCTACATCATTTACACCCCACATAATTTACACAGAAAACTGTGAATTTCCTCTGTAAATCATTGTGAGCTTGGAATTGAAATTTGCACCTCATTGAATTGACCCCTTGCTCTTGCATGCCTACAAGAGACATTTTAGGTAGGTGAAATTTCTGTTGTAAAACAAAAGGCAAAAGGCGCCTCCGTGCAATACAATAGTGACTTCTTTCTGAAGCGTAGAAGTAATATGACCACACGTACCATTAATTAACCAGTATAAGCGCTTGTGACAGATGAATATCAGAACCTGTTTCCAGTTTCACTGATTTCCTGGAAAGCTCCACATCAAAAGTGCATATAAAAAAGCAAGTGAAAAATAATATATAGTGTAGTAATTTAAAAAAAAAAAGTTAATTTACTTAGACAATAAAAAAATTAAGCGTACAATAAATACGTGCACAGAATAAATCAGTGCAATATGATTTTATCTGAGCCAAGAGGACATCAGGATTTACAAGGTCCTCCTGAAATATATAAATATATATATATATATATATATATATATATATATTCTCTATAGCCATTCTACAAGTACCCTAATAAGTCATGGATTAAACAATGCTTTAGTCATGCACAGGTGAGTTGATCTATTTTACTTTTTACTTTAGACCGAATTCCACCAGCGAAGCATGCATTATGTCATTGTCAAATATACCACATACACCATGAGGGTAATATTTCACAGAACACATCTAAACGTTTTGCTCATCTCCAATTATAAAATTACATTCAAGTACTAATGTTCGCTCAGAAATCCTTCGCGATAATGGACATAACATTTATAGATTATGAGCTTTTATAAATTAATTGTAAAATTAAAGAATTAAAGAACACATTATAGGCTTAAAGTATTAACTGGGAACAGTGATTTCTGTTTACTAATTACTATGCTGCACAAGTACTATGACATTTCCAACATAAGTCTTTGTGTGTCAAAAATGTGTAAGCATAATACAGTACTAAAAGGGGAAGTTTGTTGTTGAAAAATGCAAGATAAAATTTGTTTAAATATGTTTATAAATAAAATATTTTGAAAAAAGAGGGAAATGTCCTCACAAAATTTCACCATGAATCAAACTCAAGAAACTATTGTTTTATATTTTTTTGGTCAACAATAGAAGATGAACATGTTGATGCTTGGATATTGCTTTATTGGATCATATTTAGGGTTTGGACTAAAGGTGCTCATCCACTAGACGATTAAGTTGAGCGATTGAACGATAACAATCGTTCACAAATCGTTTGCAAAAATGTCTAAAAACAACCAGCAATGTGCGTGCCCACTGGTCGTTTAGACATCTATTACCGTGCAAACATGCTGGTCAACCTGACGATAACGTCAGGTTGAGCATGTTTGCAGATGATTGATGAGCCTGCACTGAACGACTGCTCGTTCAGTGCAGGCTTATCACAGACTGACAAACGACTGCACGATTACAATGTCGCAATCGTGCAGTCGTTTTCATGTCTGCTAGTGGATGGGTACCTTAAATCATACTTACCTATTCTCCTGGTACCTAGTGGAAATGTGGACATAATGCCAGGAACAGAGCACTTGCATGAGTGGCCATTACCCTCTTCTGGTAAATTCTGTAATCTGTAGGCTACAGTGGTGTTAGCTACCAGGGCCAAGGTCCAGAATGCTTTGCATTGTGGAGCCTGGTAAATTTCACAATAGAGCAGCCTCATAGAAATTGTAAACTGGGGGACCGTAGCAGATATATCCAACATCTGCTGTGGAACTCATGTAATACATCCGAAGGATGCTTAAGTTTTGGGGATATACCCGTCTGCATTTTTGGGGGATTTTCCTCAAAATTTGTTTAATAAATATACCTCATTGTCAGTGGTTTCATACAGGTGCCAGGATCTGTAATTCTCTTGGCATCAGGACTGTCACTCTGCATCTCGTATACTTTCCTTGCTCATATTCACTACTGGGTATTTCTCTTTCTACTGGCTCTCACCCTGGGCTTCTCATGGGTAGCCTTGTTACTCATGCACCGACTAGCAATCTTCCATCTCAGACCTCCCAGCAGGGCTGCCATCAGAAATTTTGGGGCCGACCCTGAAAAATTAGGCAGGGCAATAAGCCAGCTGGGGAGTGATCAGTGTTAATCCTCACTTTATGAGCCAAAATGACTGCATAACGCTGCCTAAAATGGAAAAAGATTTTCTAACCAGAGAGAAAATTACTGGCACATTCGTTGCTTGTTAATTTGCTTCAAGCTATTCTCCCCAGAGCTCAGAAAATTATGATTTTTCCAATAAGAACCATGTAGTAGATTAAAGAATTGTCTCTTCGCTTGTCAGTAATTAGACCCCATAATCTCGTAAATTGACCCCATAATCTGCGACTGAGAAGTGCAGTTGGCAATGACCTGGACTCTCCTATCTCCCTCACTGATCACTCGTGTTGTGATAGCTGTGCTGCTACCTGAGGGTTGGTGACGAGGTCTGGCTGCCTAGCGAATGAACAGTTATGCACTCCATATTCTGGTGCTGGATGAGCCATGATCTAGGCCAATGGGAAACAGCCACAAGAGCTTCCAAGAAGCTATGTGTGAAATCCAAACTGAGATCGTCCCAATCTGCTTTCCAGAATCTATTTAGTCCTTCTTTCCACCCAAGTCTCAGGATCATCATTCCCAAGTCTCCTCAAGGGATTGAGATAGTCAACTTCTTCTGGCGGTCTCTGCAGCCCACTCCCTTTTCTCTTCTGGTGGAGGTATGACAGAAATCATGACTCTCTTAAATCCCTGTCAAACAGGAAAGACATTCAACAAGACTTCTAATCCTTTGAACCATGTATCCAGGAGGCAGTCCAGTCTCAAACTAGATTAATCCAGACTGCCCTGAGAAAAGTGGGTGACTGGTTGGCCACTTTGGAGGATTCCAAAGAGGCCACTAATGCTTGTCTTGATAAGCTGCACGATATACATGACCACCTGCTCTAGGTTGTAAATTTAGTAAGAATCGTGTCTGACAAAGCTTAAACACGCTGGGCATCACATGAGTTTTTTGCTCCCAAAATCGCATTTTTACTAAGAATCGTGTTTGTCTGTGTACTTTGATTCTATTGTGATACTGATTTTGTGCAGGTTCAGTTGTATTGGCCCCTCCTCAGTAGACTCTGCCAAAGCACTGCGCAGATCAGTGTGATCTGTGCATGCTTTTGTGTGTACTGTAACTAAAGGGTTAAATTTTTTTTCAATAAATTTGCATGCCCCACTAACCCCATAAAAACATAACCAGCCCCAGATCTTTGGCCCATTCTGGGGCTGGAAATTAGTGGAGAAATGGCATGGGGCCCCCCGTATTTCCAGTAACCACCACCAGGGTCAACCAACTGGGGGTATTGCCACAGGAGGGGGACACACATCACAGAGTCCCGCTGCCAAAGCATTATCCAGCCACAAATTGGTCACCCCAGCCCTGGGATTCCTCAGTAAGTGGAGAATCCCCCAAAAAAGAGCCCCCCTCCTGAGGAAAAAATTCACTGCACTCCTGGTGGCGGTGGGTGCAGGATTATTGGTTGATAAATAGTAATTAATATTGCTCTTTACAGTGGGACCACAGCAAGACGGCCCTGGCATGGCAGCACTTGGGGAACCACAAGTTCCAACATGCTCGGACAGTAAGGACCTGCTGGTACCTGTACCCCTACTATTCAAAAATATATAAAAAAAAGACAAGACACACACACACACCGAAATGATTTATACCTTTATTACACATTCACTCACACTGACACTACATACTAACCTTCACCCTGGTGGTGGTCAGTCCCCTTCTCCAAGTAGAATTCCAAAGTATTCTTAATTTTAAAAAATTGAATTCTTGATCCCCTTGGACATAGAAGCATTGTAAGTACATAATGTACTTTATAGTGCTTCCCCAAGACTGACAGTACACCTGCGAAGTTTCCTGCACTATAGCCATGATTAGCCAATCAGCAGGCATTGTCATAGAAACTGCCCTCTCTCATATTTTTGCACTTGTGTTTGCCTTTAGTAAATCTCTGAGTTGCAAAATCAGGGGAAACTCGCATGGGAATGCAATCTAGGCCAGACACGATTTTTAGTAAATTTTCCGCTAGCAGTCCATTAAAACTCATAGACATCTAAATGAAATCAATAATAGGGGGAGATGCCACAACCTCAGGGAGTTCTAGATGACATTCTGCCTCAAGAGATCATTGACATACTCACCACTCTCTTTAATGAGTTCCTAGATAATTATCCATACCTAGATTGCTTTTGACAGAGTTCATAGGGTGCAGAGACTTCTGGCCTGCAGTCTGAACAGCCTCAATATGTTATTTGCAGATTGCACTACTTTATGGTTAAGGAAGATATCCTTCAAAAAGGAAGACAAATAAATACACTTGAATTTGATAAACATGCAAATCTTCCAGGACCTTTCATGGAGTTCCCTGCAACAAAGATGAATTCTCTGCTTGCTCTCTGATGTATTTAATTGCAAGGCCATCAAATTTTCTTTGAGGTATCCCACTCAGCATCCAAGCTGCACACAAGGAACAGCTCCAGGTTCATTGAGACTTTTAGGATATGTCGTCTTTCTATGAGGCCTTATCACTATAATCCATTTCTCTCTCAAATGAGGTCTCAGCTGTGCCCTGAACCCATGTGTAAAACAAAGAGGCAAGTCAGGTCACTAGGCAGATGGTGAAACCCTGCTGAAGATGCTGCTGTCCACAGTGTTAATAGTTACTCTATGTGTCTCCATTAATTACAGTATATATGTCCTTACAGTAGCTGGTTCTTTACAGTACTATCATGGTCATCTAATTTCCCATATATTTATACTGTAGTTCCTCTAGTCCCATTTCTGGCCTGGTCACCTAGGTTACTTCAGCATAAACTAGGTTTGATTCCTCTATATATTTGTGACATGATAGTGGTGGCTTACCTCCCATTCCACATTTTTATTACATTCTACACCAATTTCCTTCAGAAGCCTCCCCCATTCGCTCATACTCCTAGCTACTGCTATTACTAAGTAGTCTATTTGCCCAGATTTGGCTTTCATGGCACTCATTGCAGAAAATTACAAAATATTTATGTTTACTTGTATGTGTTATTTTTATATGTCTAATTTCCTTTAGTGTTCTGTCTTTTTTTCTATCCCTCGCTATCTGCACTTTTCCTCTCTCTATCCCCTTGTCCAACAGGCCTTTAGACTGGACCCAGGGAACCAATATGATATTTTTGGCCCTGCCACAACAGTAGGATGATGGAATGCCAGCGATCCCTTCCACTGCTGTGAAGGGTTTAAATGTAGCAAATAAATGTCCCTGACTACTGCGCAATTTACACACTGGTAAGGTAAGGTGAAAGAAATATCTCATTTAATTGCAGCGCCAATACTAAAAAGCTAAATACAACTCATGGTTTTTGCACAAATAAATTTAATATCCATTAATCATTACGTAACATGTAGAATATAATGTTAAAAAAGCCTTCAATCAAAAGGACATAAATATGGACATGATATTTTTCAGCAATAACTGTGCAAAATCAACTCACATGGATGAATATCCAATTTAATATGCTTAAAGAAGAAACTTTGCTGTAAAGAGAAACTAGTTAAGGCTGAGGTGGCTATACTGTGCGTTTGCATTTGGAGCAGCTGATATATTATTTTGCCGGCCTTTGCACTCCACATCAAGACAGTGGTGGCCAAATTGTGCATCTGCTTTGGAGCAGATGAAAAAAGAACTTTGCTGGCTACTTTATCTTATTTTGCTCACAACTAAGACACAGCAGTGACGGAGCAGCCACCCTAATTGCATCTTACGGCGGCCAGCCGCAAGCGGCACTTCTTTGGATTTATGTGAGTACCCTTTAGCACGACGAGTGTGGGGAATGTAAGTTTGCAGTGAGCTAAGGACAGTAAGGAAGTGGAGAATAGCTGGAAGTGGAGCTGCAGGCAGATCATTTCTTCTGTCCTACACGACCAGGAGTACACCAGCAAGTCACTATACATTTTCCCAAGCTCCCATTTATACGTTCTGGGCCAACGCAAGTACATACCTACCAGTGACTTTTGTAGGTTTGCTGGAATATTTTTTCTTGTTATACATTTACATCAAGTCAGCTGCTCTAATTAACCATATTAAATTGGATATTCATCCGTATGAGTTGATTTTACACAGTTATTACTGAAAAATATCATGTCCATATTTATGTCCTTTTGATTGAAGGCTTTTTTAACTTTATATTATACATGTTATGTAATTATTAATGGATATTAAATTTATTTGTACAAAAAACATGAGTTGTTTTTAGCTTTTTAGTATTGGCGCTCCAATTAAATTAGAGGTTGTGTTTGTAGCTGTTTTCAGCTAAAAAAGAGGATTGGCAATTTCTCTTGGGAGCAGCCTCAACCATAAGTGGCGCGCTACATTATTTATTACTCTGTAAGGTGAAAGAAATGCCTCTCCGGGTTTGAAAAGTTTGCAACATTATTAAAGAATGCCATGCATCCATCGCTTTACAACTTTCCTTCCCTATCCCCAAACACTGGAATTGAACATGTTATGATCAACTGCTGTTTGACACCTACTCCAGGTCCAGTTAAATGGAGCCTTGACTGACTACACTCCCTTTAATGATAATGACAGCCTTGAAGATTATTCTATGGGAGGATCACAAATGTGTAATCTGAGGGAAGTGTATCCAGCTCAGGACTTTCCTCAAGACACAAAAAACAGAATGTCAAGATGCACTCCAACTTCTGATCCAAAAACTAGAGACAGAACACAAATCTTCCCTCTCTCCTGATACACTAGTGGAACTCTAAAATGTTACAGTATCTTTAAACTGTTTACAAGGAACAGATACTACCAGTGGGAATATTAGCCAGGGAAGCTACTTACTAGGGCACTCTGAGGCCAGACATATACTGTCAGGATCTGCAGCTTCCAGCCTAAAACTCTGCATTAATTACTGCCCATCTGTGTGCAGTGTCAGGTGCATGCTAATTAATTCCTCTGTCTGTTCACAGCTGCACACTGGTCTATCATTAAAGGAGACTTGCTCTGTTTGGGCCTTTTTCCTATTAAATTCCAGCCAGTCCATCACTCCATGCCGGTGATAGAAATTTTTTCGCACTTCCGGTTCCTGTCTCCTGCGTGTCAGTCGAGTTCCTGAGTCAGCCTAGCTGTGTTTTGTGTGTGCCGTTTACTCCATCCAGGTGGCTCCACCTGCATCCCATCCACACGTGCTGCTTGTACCATTTGGGCAACACGAAGCGCATCCTATCCCAGAAGCGTCTGTCACCATCCGGTGGCCAGTGTCACCTCGGCGGCACTGGTAGCAGCTCTGCGTTCCAGGTGCACAACCTCGCACACCATCACCAGTGTCATCCCGGGGGCACTGGTAGCAGCTCTGTGTTCCAGGTGCGCAAGCTCGAACACAGTCGCCAGTGTCATCCCAGTAGCACTGGTAGCAGCTCTGCGTTCCAGGTGCGCAACTTAGCACACCATCACCAGTGTCATCCTGGCGGTACTGGTAGCAGCCCCACATTCTGTTGCACACCTCACCTGAGTGTCATCAGCCCAAAGGCTGCAACAGTCCTGGGGCCCCAGGACACAATCAGCCCTCAAGTCTATTCCAACAGCCCCAAGGCTGCTTCACATCACCAGTCCCTTGGCCACGACTATAAAGGCCACAACCAGCCCCCAAGGCTGCTCCTACAGCCCACAGGCTGCGTCACACCTCTAGTACAATACATTCCAGTACAATACATTCCAGCCCTCAAGGCTTTCATTAGTTAGCTCTACCTTTATACCATCGATTCCCTCCAGGAATCATAATGTATACACACTGTAGTATCAAAACCACTCTGGCACCCCAACCCATACAGATTCACAAATTGCAAAAACTTTCAGGGCTATTTGCTCCCACCTGTATAATTTGTCTCCGCCATTGACTCCTCAACCACTGTAATGGTGCTATTAAACGGAATCAGTATGAATTCAAATCCCGACGCCGGAAGACCGGCAGGAGTGAAGGTCCTGACAGGTGATTTAGGTAAGTACAACTAACCCTGTCACCTCCTAACACTAACCCTCCCTTAGGGATGCGTAACCCTAACCTCCCCCCTAGTGCCTAACCCTAACCCCCCCGGTGCCTAAACCTAACCCCCCCATCCCCGCAGCCTAAACTTAAGTCTCCTGGGGGGGCCTAACTCTAACCTCCCCCCGGGGGTGCCTAACCCTAACCCCCCCTTCCCCTAGCCTAACCCTAACCCTCCCAGGGGGTGCCTAACCATAAGTTCCCCCCGTGGCTGTCTGCACCCGCCGCCCAGCATAACGAATGAAGGTTAGGCTCCTGTCGTAGGGATAAAGATAGGCGTCTGGGATTTCGACTCCTATCATTAGACCCCTCTTGGGATTAGGCAGTCGGGAAGCCAGCGTTCAGCATTTCGACCGTCGGCTTCCTGACTGCATCCCGTTCTAAACAATACCTCCATGAAGTAGGTTTTACCCTGGTCTCAGGGCCTGATTCAGAGGTGGATGCAATGCTGATGTTTTTGCAGTTGAGAGATTATTGGTGGTCTGCGCATGTGCATAAGTCAGACTGTGCAGTTTCATTACCGATGGCAGCCTCAGTGAGGATATGGACACAGCATGATTGATAGTGAGGGAGCATTTGTTATAGGTAACGGGGAGTAGCAGCTCAAACACAGATGTGTCATGAGCATTTTGGGGATGTGCTATAAAATGCGATTGCAATCCAGTACGCAGTAAAAATCACTCCAGAGTCTCAGCTCCCATGGCAATCCTGGGTGATCAGAATGTACAGTATGTCCCATGGTTGCATCCCCATATGCAAGAATCAGTCAGTGGGCTTCTCAATACAAAGGTGGCTGCAATATTTGCATATTTTTGCAAACGTGCTGCGTATGGAATCACAGCTGAGAAGTCATTTGCATCTGCCTCTGAATCAGCTCTTCAGAGTCAATCTCAACTGCCTTTTACACCCCTTACACCAAGGCAGAGTTGCATGAAGCTATCAAGTTGTTTCCTATGGATAAAAGCCCCAGGCCTGATGGGATCCTTGTCTAGTACTACAATGCCTTTGTGAACCAACTAATTCCCCTGCTTCTGCTGGCCTTAAACTCTGTTTCTGAGATGTACACCTTTTACCCCAAATCTTTTGTAGTACACATAATGGTCATACCAAAGGAGGGCAAAGACCTGGCCATTTGCTCCAGTTATTGTCAAAAATCATTACTCAACTTGGATGTGATGTTATATGCAAAACTATTAGCAAATCATCTGAAGCGTCTGCTCCCATAGTTGATCCACTCTGACCATGTGGACTTTGTACCAGGAGGAGAATAAGACAATACCTCAAAGCTCATACAATAGACCTTATTTTCTGAATGTCCAACTTTGCAATTCCCAAGGTCCTTCAATCTACTGATGCTGAGAAGGCATTCGACCATATAGATTGGACCTTTATGAGAGGAGTCCTGGAGCACATGGTTCTGGTTGAGAAATGCCTTGAATAATCCTTGACTTTTACACACATCTCTCCACTAGTATTAAAGTTAACAGTGTCCTGTCTGATATAGTCCCTATTTCCAATGGAAACCATCAGAAATGCCCACTCTCGCCTCTGAACTTTGTGCTTTGTGTGTAGGCTCTGACAAGAGCAATTAGGTCAAATGCAAGTATCACAGGAGTAACCATAGATACCAATGACTTCTGCTTTGCCCTATTCGCAGATAACCTTTTAGCCATTATTACTAAGCCAATCACCATGTTCCCATGATTAATGTCTGCATTCCAGTAGTTCAGTCACCTGTTAAACTTCCATGTAAATTATGTTAAATACTTTATATATTGGTCCCTGAGGAGATGGTTAACACCCTACACATTTTAAATATGTGGGGGTTCTGCTCTATAGACATACTAATCAACGTGTTTCTCTCAATCTCATTTCTCTTGTGAAAATGATATGTAGAGAGCACTTCACCTGGTCTTCTCCAAAATTATCCTGGTTCGGTAAAATGAACATCATTAACATTAACACCCAGATATAAACATACAATCCTGTTTTTTCAGAATCACCAAGATGATAAACAGCGTCCTATGATATTCGCATATCATCAGGAGATTGCCATCAATAACACTATAGACTGGACCTGGGGTGATTGGGAGAAGCAATGAACAACAATAGAAATGGTTCTTCCCCTTCAATACCTTCCTTGGTGTCAGAAACTCAGAACGTAGCTCACCCTACTATTGGCCCCACCCTAGTCATATGGCAATACCCCTGCCCATACTATTTCAGACATGCACAAAATTATTCTACAAGACATTTTCACAGAGGCACCTCTTTTTACCTGGGTTTGGTATAGTGATCTGGTGTCTACTAGGGATAATGTAGTTTGGGATAAAGTTTATCAGATCATTAATGCCTGTTCCTCTAACCTGTAGGTGTTGGAGACACAATATAAGGTGTTAACTAGATGGTATAGGTGCCCTCACGTTATCCACATATATATGCCATCTATGCCCCCTTTCTGCTAGAGGTTCATTAGGGAGAAGGACTCTTTGCCGCACATCTGGTGGAGTTGCTCCCTTATTGCCCTCTTCTGGTTCAAGAAAATTCATCTAGCCAAGGTAATCTTGGCTCACTCTGTGCCCACGGGCCCTGAGTTATGGCTCCTTTTGTACTTCGAGACTCCAATATATTCCTATAAGAAATCGCTGCCCAAGCATACCAGGGTTGGGTACGGGATGCTAGCACTCAGAAGGCGGCGGAAACAATCCCAATGCCGGCAGTCCAACAGGGTTAGAATACTGACAACCATCGGTAAGTATTCTAACCCTACCCCTTAACCTAACCCTCCCGCTCCTGCAGCCTAACCCTAACTTCCCCCCCACAGCCTAAACATAATCCTCCCCCCTAGTGCCTAACCCTCTTCCTAGTGACTAACCCTAAACCTAACCATTCCACTAACAACACTATTTTCCGTCAGGATGCTGGTGGTCGGGATGCTGGCACCAGGATTCTGACTGGTGTTGGCATTGTGAGCGCCAGCATCCCGACAGTCAGGATTTGAACTACATCCCACATATCAATAATGTAGCAAGGTCAGTCATACCGGTGCACCTGCATTCCCACCTTCCTCCGACTATTACTCAGTGGTGTCACAGGACAGACTTCCACAGGTCTACTATGGATTATATCACTTTTTCTACTGTTAATATATGTGCCGAATTCACTGCAACCTGGTTCAGCTGGATTGATTTCAAAATCACCCCTATGTACAGTATGTTACTTACCTTTCCTTTACTGTTTCTCCTATACAAATCGGGCTTCTTTAATATTGTGAACTCTGACTTCTCTGGTTGTACCTCAGGTCCTGCAGACTGTCCCTACCATCTCCTCTCTACCCTTTTCTCTTTTCCTTCTCTTATTTTCTTGTTTGACCTTATACGTTTTGTGAAATGCTGTAATGTGATTGTTTTTGCAGTGTTATCAATGATTTCTTCTACTGTCTAGATTTGCTCTATGTTCCTCTTAAAAATGTAGCAAATAAAGAATATATAGAAGTAGAAGCATGGTTAAGCCAAATTGTAACTTTAATTATGAAAGATAGAAGACATCAGGATGCTGCCCACTCTTCCTTTATTTAATTAATAATAATATAGTAATAATACTACTCAGCAAAAGGAAATTACATTTTTTGCACTGCTTCATACTTTGCTACTAACACCTTCACTACACCCAACAAGTCCTTTCTGGGTAAACTTCTGCTCCCCCATGCATACCATAGTCGTGATTTGGAAACCAATGTGCACTGCCAAATCAAGTTAGATGGTAAGTCCAAAGCTATTTTTGCACTGTACAGCAGACATTGTGGACTTTGCAAATGGCCTCCTCTCTCTGCTTTGTGCAGTTTCACGAATTGTGTGTTTTATAATGTTTTAGAGTTGTTTGTTATGCTTGTAGGGCAAATAAAACTCTTGTAGGGCAAATAAAACTGTTTATTGTGCATTGACAATAGAAGACAAGATTTATTGGTGGAATTTACTCAAAGTCATGTAACTTGGCAGTTGAATATATAAAAGATGAATTTTATATTCTTTGGACAATGGAGTTTTTAAGCGCTGTGTAAGGCTTCTCAGCATCTGGGCTATCAAACAAAACTCTTGCCAACATTTTAAGATTTATTTTGTATTGTTCTACTTTCTCTGTAGTCAGGAAAAACAACAGCAACTAAATCAATAGTTTTGTAATTGAAACAGCAAAACCATTATACTTATGAGACATATGAACATGAATATGTGAACTAATTTTCTTCATTTTAGTTCATACAGTGTATTGCCGTTTTGTTGCTCAAATATTTGTATTTGGATTGCTAAAACAAAGGAAGCTTCAAATCAAGCGAATGTTGCATTTCATTTGTAATGTATGTCTAATAAAATGAGGTTTTAATACTTAATTTGCTTATTGTTTCTAAGTGCCCTTGTAAGAAACTTCTTTTGTATTTTTACAGTCATTTGTGTGTAGTATAAATATACATAAATACACCAAATACGGATGAAAAAGCATACGCAGAAAAAACTGGGACTGACTGATATAATGTGTCATATACTTTTAATGTAAAATACTTCCATGGCTGCCAGGCAGGGTTGCCTTATCAGCAGGGTGGGCCCTGGGCAAAGCTATTCACTGGGGCCCCTACCCACTCATTCACGGGAAAAAAAATGTAAATGGTCAATAAAATTAAATCCTCTTGCATGCCCATCAGAGCTCCCACACATGCAGAGAGACTCTGGGCCTGATTCAGAGCCGGACACTATTTGCGCTCGATCGTTCAGAAAAAGGGGCCGGCTATTTAAATTAAGCGCTCGCTCTTTGCGGTCTGTTGACGCCTCTATGTTTGAACGAGCGAACAAAACATGCGCTCACTATTCAGGAAAAAATGCCCCCTCGCCGCTCGCATCCTACGTCATCTCCGCTATTTATTAGATTAATCGAGTACATCGAAAGGCGTATGAACTGCTCGCAGTGCTTGTGGTTGGATTTTCCTACCGCAATCATGCGAGCAGTTCAGGCTAAAAGACAACCAAGTGACGTGGTCAATGACGCTGCTTTGTTAATTATGCACTCCCATTAAACGCCCATTTTGACCGTTTGGTATGCCTGCGTTCGGATCTCCACTCCCCATTTTCAAGCACCTTCCCCTGTTACCACCCACAAACGCCTCATCCTGTCACTCAAATTAGCAGGCATTCGCTATTTTGCGAGCACACGATTTTCGACCGCACTGACTGGTTCACGCATGCGTACTAAAACCCATATGCATGCGCAGATGTGCGAACATCGCTCGGAGCGAACGAGCGGCCGCTTACGAGCAGCTCTGAATCAGACCCTCTGTCTGACTGGTCTGAAGCCGGCGGATGAAGTGAAACTGGAACTGAGGTGAGTACTCGTCACGGGGGAGGGAGATAGGGTGGGGGAGGTTAGATCGGAATACAATGAACCGGCGTCTGTCTTATAAAAATATCACAAATTTACCAGCTGGCCGTGGCTGCAGGGGTACAGGTTGGTGGGCCCATACAAGCTTCAGGCCCTTGGGCAACTGCCCAACAAGCCCAATGGAAGAGATGGCCCTGCTGCCAGGAGATCTATCAGGCCCCAGTACTAGGTAGTGTTGCCATGATCTGATGTTTCCTAATTACATAGGGCATGGCTGCAGTTCCTTGGCAGCCTCAGCATGCTTGGGAGAAGGCACAGTACTTTGTGCCGGCATCTTCCCCCTCTCAACGCCCCTTAATACATCCAACATACTTCATTTATCAATAAGACAGCTCACAGTGAAAATACTATTGTCTCTCCTGTGTATGAAATTTCATTATATTATATTGTGTACGATAAGGAAAATAATACATTAACATGCAGCCTAACCTTAACCCTACCCCTAGTGCCTAACCTTAATACTCACCATCGGGATATCAGCAGTCGGGATCCTGGAGACGGGATTCAGACTGCTGTCAAGATTCCGGCGCCGAGATTCTGACGACCATAATCCTGACGGGATGTCCGGCAGTTCAAATTCCGACGCCAGAAGACCGGCAGCAGTGAAGATCCCGACAGGTAAAAAGGTAAGTACAACTAACCCTCTCCCCCCCTAACCCTCCCTTAGGGGTGCCTAACCCTAACCTCCCCCTAGTGCCTAACCCTAACCTCCCCCTGTAAGTGCTTAAACATAACCCCCCCAGCCCAACAGCCTAAACATAAGTCTCCCTAACTCTCCCGGGGGGGTGCCTAACCTAAGTCCCCCCGGGAGCCCTTAACCTAACCCTCCCCCACCCCGTGGCTGTCCGCGCCCACCGCCCAGCTTACCTTTGTTCGGTGTGCCGGGCGTTGGGCTCCCGGCGTAGGAATAATGATAGGCGTCGGGATTTCAACACCTATCATTAGAACCCTGCTGGGATTACACAGTCGGGATGCCGGCGGTCGGTATTTTGACCATCGGCTTTCTGATGGCATATCATCCTGACCACTGGGATGCCGACTGCATCCCATAGTAATATGTAATTTTAAATGTTGGTAGGCTATTTACTGATATATTTTGTGGATAAAAGTGCTATGTCCAATTCATGTCAAATTTTATCTTTAACTATAAATATCTCAGTTTCTTCTAAACATAACATCTTCATTCACTCGCCTCTTTAATTCATTCTGGAAACATTTCAAAACATGAAACCTAACTTACACACTGCTGCACAATACTCTTACACACTCCTTAAAAGATGTCTATAGCCCTTCACCCACAACATATGCTACACTAACGTAAAGTATGTGAAATATTCACTAGCAATTGAGGTAGATTGCCACAGTCCCTAATACACTGTATGGGGATGTCACTGTACACTGTAATTAATGCAGGACCTGCACTGGGCTATTCATAAGTAGGATCCATGCTGTTGTCTCTGCATGATTATTGGTCTTTGGACGTTGATAAATAAACCCCCAAGGACCTGATATATATTTTGCAGATATGACATAGCAATTTTACACAGTTTAATTAAAAAATGTCTCTTTTGTGATTAGTTTCACTTTGGTGCCTAAAGTGTGCTCCTCCATTCAGCAGTCACATACTTCTCATACATTAGTCATAATCTGTTTTCTGAAACTTAAAATCCTTTTTGATTTATTAGATCCTGTCTATGTTTTCTCACTGCTTATTATTTTAATGTTTCCTAAGTGGTCTATTTATTAAGACTTGGAGAGTGATAAAGTGTACAATGATAAAGTACCAACCAATCAGCTCCTAACGGTCATTTTACAGGCTGTGTTTGAAAAATGACAATTAGGAGCTAATTGGTTGTGTATATCCATTTACTCTCCTAGTATTAGAACATAGACCCCTAAATACTTTATGCTCAACCATAATAGTAGCAATCTGTATGTTGCAGTTGATATACACAGTCGAGTCACATTATTATGACCACCAGCTAATAGCCAGAGTACCTGCCGTGTAGAGCACGGACAGCAGCTAGACATGCTCGGAATGACTAAATCAGATGCTGGTAGGTTGGCACAGGTATCTGGAGACATACTGACTGCAGTGCATCCCACAGCTGCTGGAGGGTGCGGGTGGATTATCCATAGAGCAAACACAACGATCGAGGTGGTCCCACAGATGTTCAATTGGGTTCAAGTCTGGGTAATTAGGAGGCCAGGAAAGTAAATGGAAGTCTTGGTCATGCTCGTCCAACCACTGTTGGACATTTATAGCCGTGTGACATGTCGCATTGTCTTGCTGGAAGATCCCATCTGCCTCAGGGAAGACAATCAGCCTGTATGGGTATACGTGTTCTGCAAGGATAGATTCATAACCAAATCGGTTGCAAATGCCTTCCGCATGGATGAGT
This sequence comes from Taudactylus pleione, assembly GCA_031769625.1. Taxonomy (NCBI): domain Eukaryota; kingdom Metazoa; phylum Chordata; class Amphibia; order Anura; family Myobatrachidae; genus Taudactylus; species Taudactylus pleione. The sequence continues at coordinate 5,673,272 of JAUIMM010000039.1, forward strand.
GGACACATAGAATGCCTTGAAAACATTTCCCAGACGATAACGCTTCCACCACCAGCTTGTGTTCTTCCACCAATGGTTGCAAGGTGTTTGTTCGCCGATGTTTCTCACCTGACACCCCAACGTCCATCCGTTCGATGAAGCAGAAAACGTGACTCAGTGCAGAAGGCAACCCTTAACCAATCAGCGGAGGACCAATTCCGATACAGGCGTGAAAATGTAAGCCTTTTCCGCCAATGCACCTTCGTTAGCATAGGTGCAGTGACCATCCGTTTGCTTCGGAGCCCCATACGCAGCAGGGTCCGCTGAACTGTCGTTTTAAACACACGTCTGGTGGCTCCCAGGATCATTTTGTTGGTGTACTGCTTCATTGTAGCCTGTCGGTCGGCCCTTTTCACTGTGAGAGTTTAGCAGTAAACTCTCACATTATTACATTGCTTGAGTTGTATTTTCAAAAATGGGAAAACATCCGGGCAAGAGTTTAACTCGCGAGAGTTTTTTGAGCCGTAAAAATATACGAGTTTGCCTGTTCTCAGACTCTATTACATTGGCCAAGTTTAAAAAGTGTGAGAGCTTACTCTCATTTTTTTAAATCTCTCACCCTATTACATTAGGCCCAATATCTGAACCAATGTCAATTTTGACACCATAATGCATAATTACTGATTAAATTGTTATTTGTGTCTCACGCTAGGTATGCATTTTTTAAATCATATTATCTTCACATAATATTTTTAAGACACCAGCAAGTCACATTAGCTTTATGTGCTGTATTTTAAATAGATTCTGGCATTTATGCACCGTGAATAGTCAGCAGTTGGCCTTTGATCTGTTTGGAAGAAGTTGCATCTCGATCTTTTATACTGTATGTTCTTTTTAAGTAAATACAGATGGACCCAGCTGCATTTTTGCTCAAAGCTCAATGAGTCGCGCCATGCGTGGGCGAGACGCCTTCCGGTGATTGGGGACGTGCAATAGCGTCTCCATTCAATCCTATGGAGACGCACTCCCGCGATCAGGGATGCGCCATAGCGTAGCGTGGTGCATAGCATGATTCGCAGGCGCATCTGTAGATGTAAGATGTTAATTAATGTCGTGGGTGTTTTGACTAAAAATGCAGTTATTGGGGTCTATTTACGAAGCCTTCGAGAGAGATAAAGTGGACAGAGATAAAGTACTAACCAATCAGCTCCTAACTGCCATTTTTCAAACATAGTCTACATAGTGAAAGTTAGGAGCTGATTGGTTGGTACTTTATCGCTGTCCACTTTATCTCTCTCCAAGGCATAGTACATAGACCCCATAGACTGTTGTAAACCACACATTTACCACTATATACTAAATCTAAAGGTTGTAAACAATATGTTTTTGAATAGATTGTTGTTTCTATTTCTGTAGGTGTGGAGGAAGAATAAGTTACTGTGCTACCGCCATTGCCAACCCAGAAATTTCAAACAGCATCACCAAAAACACCAGCACCTGACCTGAGATCTCCAGGGGGGCACAACATATTGAGGAGCTGCCCTACAGCAACTTGAATCCAAAAAAATCTCAGTGTACGAAAGAAATCTTACAGTGTAATAATAACGCTTTTTTACCAAATTTCCGGGTCTGGCCCGGAGGTTGGAACAGGGGGCTCGATTCAGACCTGCTCGCTAGGATGCGTTAGCACGCAGTGATATGTGCGCCGATATTTGCAATCCGCGCATGCGTACGCATCGCAGTGCTCGTACGAAACCAGTCCATGCGATTGCGAAGTGCTCGCTCGCTGCACATAGCGACCTCACTAGAATGAGTGACAAGAGAAGCCATTTGTGGATGGTAACAGGGGTTGATCGCTGGATACGGGGGAGTGGTGGTGCAAATGCAGGCATGCCTGAGCTTCTTAACGCCGTTTCAGAGGCTTGCATAATTAAGACGCAGCGTCATAGTACACGTCATATGGTTGTTTTACACACTGAAGCACTCTCAGTGCTTGCGGTAGGGTATAGTCAATCACAAGTGCTGCGTTTGCTTCCAATGGTACTCGATGTTACCGATGGGTGCCAAGACATAGTGGCCGTGCTAATGCCTTCCTGTGCGATCGCAGATTTGCATACTTTTGCTGCGTACGAACGCATCTAGCGAGCATGTCTAAATCGAGCCCCAGGTTATAATCTGGATCAGACCTGGAACTTACCTGGCACCGACCCAGGATATTCCTGAGTCGGCGCCGTTCACACCAGAGTCGGGTCTGCAGTGACTTGGCTCTTCTGGCATTGAGGTGGATGCTTGGAGATGACGTAATCTCCAAGCGCCACTGAAGCCGGCCAATCGGCCGGCATGCAGCGCGATCCAGGTTATTGTGACCCAGATCTCGCCATTTACACTGCAGGGAGGCATGGGATCGACCCATGGCCAACCCTGCAAAATACCCGAGTTGGATCCCCAGGTCCCTGGACCTGGGTGGATCCATTTACACAGACAAAAATCCCGGGTTGATGCGCATCAACCCAGGATTTTTAGCTTGGTGAAAAAGGGGTATTAGAAAGACAAGCAGAAGCTCTGGCAGGTGTTGGGGTAACTCTTGGGAACAAAGAAAGTACCTCAGTGCTAACAGCGTGAATGAGCACTGTATAAATCATAATCACAAGTGTAATGTCCACAATTGCAGATATTCGCAGTAGAAATGTAAATAGTTAATCTGGTGCAGTAATGGAATGTTGTATCCATGAGGAAGTACAGTATGCTCAAATTTTAAGGCAATAATTTGACTCTGTTATCCAACGCAGTTTGCCGCAGTAACTAATCTTGTTTTGAAATTGACTCCAAGGGGCACATTCAATTGGGTGTGAAAAGTCGAGAACTTTTCGCCTAGCGAAGTTGTCGCCATCATTGCTAGTTTTCCATGCCGAAAAGTATCGCGCTTATCCCTATATTCAATTAGAAATCAGCGAAAACGGCACCTGGCAAATTCGGACCTGGCGAATAGTACAGTCAAAAATGGGGAAGACACTCTGTACCCCCCCGAAAAGCTGCACTAACATAGGGGATGACTATAGGGTTGTGTTCTAGTACCCCTAATATAGATATTCTGGGGGGGTTCTCTAAAAGCTTCCTATTAGTGTCTTTGCATAAGTGGTGAAGAATGGCATTCAGCAATATTTTTTCTTCAAAATAATTAGTCCCAGCAAATTTGAGGTACATGAAAATGGATGCTAACATATTTTGAAATTGAACACGGGGATAAGTTTTTGCCTGACGAAATGACATCACTGGCAAAACTTTTTCGCCGAAAATGGCTTTTCGCTCCTAATTGAATATGCCCCCAAGTCATAGAAACATGATTATATGACTGCTAATACACTGCATACTTCCTTCACTTTACGGTGCTCAGTTGGGTGACTTTTCCATATGCAATGCAAGTCAGTTGCGAACTCTAAATCATTGTCTCAAATTTGGGCCCAGCACCCCAGAGAGATTTCAGTGACTAAACAAACTTTCTGCACCAAGGCCATACGGCTGCTGTGCCGCTCGTGAAGATAGCGACAGGGGCGTAAGTTCATCCCAGTCGCCCGGAGGCAAGTTAGAGCTTGGCGCCCTCCCCAATAAAAGGAAAACAAATATTGTGCATATATTAATATATACTATATATACAGTATCTATATATATATCCGCGCACTCACACTAAAAATAATATATGAATATGATTCTATAGGGTCTAGAGGTATGATAATTTACATCAGGTATAATTGGATATGAGCATTTGTGCCTGATTCGGCGCTGCTACACCCCAGGGTCCTGCAGTATCAAGACCCAGGGATAGTTCTCCTAAAGGTTAGTCCATTGATACAAACATACAGTATATATATATATATAATTCACGATTTGTACATGAGGCTTCAGGTACACAGCAGGACACTGACGTGCTTTACGCTGTGGCATTTACAAGGTTAGCCTTGGCAGCACCGAATTAGGCACAGACGCTCATATACAATTGTGCCTGATATGTAAAGTATGTTCTAGGGTCCCAGGTATGCTGCATGACAATGGCTGGCGTGTCAGAGTCATACATACTCACTGAGTTTCAGCCGACTCTGCAGCAGCATATGCTGGTGAGCCGCCGTTTGTTGTGATGCAGAATTAGAGGTTACCAGCGCGTGGCTCTCTGTACCGGTGGTCCCTGGGATAGGAAATCAGACAGGTGTCTTGGTTCCCAGCTAACTCTCTAGCAGCAGTGGCGAGTGTGCACGGTCGCTTGCTGCAGTGCAGGCTGAGGGGTATCCTTCCTGTCCCCTATTGCAGGTGTTAGTGGGGTTCCTGGGAAAGAGCACATCAATGCTGTAGCACAGGGGTCTTCAAACTTGGCCCTCCAGATGCTGTGGAACTACACATCCCAGCATGCACTGTTGGATAATAGATAATATAGCTAGTTCTCAAAGACCAGCGTAGCTGTAATAAACAAACAAAGCAAAGAAATATCCCACCTGATGCCGTCCATGTAAATCATGGACCAGTTGATAAAAGAAAACACTCGGTTATAAAAGTTGTGAAAAAGAATGAATTACAGGTACAGATATGTCCACAAACATCTTACTTCCATGCACGTGAAACAGCCTTTCTTGTCGCACCATGCTGTGGTGCTGAGTGTCTTTTCGTGTGACTTTTTCCTTCAATTGCATCTTATTCGCCACTGATACTGTAACGTAGTATTTTGCATGCAGCATATCATTTTAATCAGCATCCTATTTGCATCACTTTGTAGATAAAACGCATTTGAAGGTAAAAAGTCGCATGAAAAGATGCTTGGCGCTACTGAGTCACTTGACGCTCACCTGTTATGTTTAACGCAACTTGTAGAGCACGGAGGTAAGGGGCGGGATGCATCATGCATCGCAATTTGCAAGCAATGCATCCTGCCACTCATCACATGCATGCCGCCATTAATTATGCCGACATGGATGAAGAAAAACACAAAGGACAGCTCTCCCGATAAGAGTTGTCCTTTGCAAGAGAGGGACTTCCGAGTTTATGACCCAGAAGTCCCTCTGGCATCATTCTGCTCGTGTGCAGAATGATGAATGCGCCACGGAGGGTGCTGGGAGGAATCTGATTTGATCCCTCTCACAGCACTTTACGAATAGAGGCCCTGATTCAGAGCCGGACACTCTGACAGAGCGCTCGCTCTGAATCAGGGCTGTCCTTCCTAATTTTAGAGCGGCCTCCTGGCCGCTTGCATAGCTGTTGGTGACCACCCACAGCTTTAGTGAGCGACCAAAAGATGATTATCGCGACCATCGGGCTTGCAACGAGACCCTTGTGGTAGGGTCTCGTTGCCGCAAGCCCTGGAGTGCTTTCGGCTCTATCAGAGCCGAGAGCACTCCAACTGACATCACTTGTGATGTCAGTGGGGCCGGCCCCAGATGGTAGGCGTTCTCATGGGAACGCCGTCATCTGGGCAGCCACGCCCCCGGCACGCCCACCAAAGGGGGCGTGCTGTCACTCACCATCGACAGCACGCCCCCTTTGTAGCGAGACCCATAGTGACGGCTTGGCCGTCGCTATCCTGGTCTCGCGCATGCGCACGACGGAGCCAACATCGACCTGCTTGCGAGCACTCAGCACTCGCGCGTGGGTCTGAATTAGGCCCAGAAGCCCATTGGGTGACACCATCTAAAGATGGCGTTATCCACCGGGTCTAAGCTCCGGACTGTATCGCATTTTTGAGCTTGGTGCATATGAAAAATGTATTTTCGGGGGTTTGACCACATTAGTGGGTTTGGTGCAACCCAAGATATATGTGGACTCATCTGTATGTCATTATCTTGAAACAGTATAATGTGTTTACAGTATTGTTAGCAATCACATTTAAGCTGGCTTTACACTTGTTGATATATAATTTGTTCGATCGATGAACGATATTTTACAAGTGCATCGGCGGTTGTGTACAACTGTACAACGTCTTTCACATGCATATCAGGTGGCCTTGCAGCACACCTGATGCCGATATATCTTGCAGATTTATTTGTTCACCTGGCTGTGTGTACGGGCGACTCGCCGACTAGGGGCATCACAACTGGGTGGGCAAATTTAAATGTCTGCCCAGTTGCGATGTCAGGCTAGACATATCGAGCGACCACTTGGTACATGAGCATAGCTTACAATTTAGTCGCACAAATGGTGGATTGGTCTACTTACCAATACGATGTTTTTGTGTGTACTTAGCATTAGGATTTAATTTAACAACGAGACATAACCCCTTTAGCACTCACTAAAGGGGTTATGTCCTTCTTTCAGTATTTAACAATCAGCTGCAAACTAAGATTACTGCCGCTTGTCACTGCATCACTTACACCAGTGGTCGCCAACCTTAATTGAAGTGTGAGCTACTTTAGTAAAATGAAACCGCCTTAAGAGCTACTAAAATTGTAGAAAAAAAATCTGGCTAACAACCGAACAATTGAAGGTCATTCAATAACATTTAACAAAATGTTTCATAGAAAACAACAATACATTTAATTATTTCAGTGACTTGTTGTAGTTTGCAAATAAAATATAAGCACAGGCACATTTCACTGTTATTTACTATCTCCAAGGAAGTACATGCAGTAAAGGAGCAAAAGATACTGTATAGGCAGGGCTGCTGTGTGACTTTCAGGCAGGGCTGGGCGGGAGTCACTCGCTCCACCGTAGCGTAGACACCGTGGGTGGACCCACAGGGAAGCACATCAACTTAGGAGGTCACGTCCTCCTAGTTTACTCAGCAGTACTGCAGCTAGGTGAGCTACCAAAATTAAGACTGCAGCTACTGGTAGCTCGTGAGCTACAGGTTGGAGACCACTGACACCATCTATAGCTGGCAAGAGTAATACAGCAATGGGGACCCAGCAAGTGTCTTTCCGGCTTCAGTGAAGCCTTCCATGCATTGCTGAGTCCCCACCAGGGAAAAGTGTCTTGAGCACGAGCAGACTGGCTATCACGCATGCACATGACACCGCAGTCCGTCACTGGCAGTGATAGCCTGCCAGGATCAAAGTGGAGGATGCTGCCAAGGAGGGGGGCATTGCTGGACCTCGCTGTAGGGCTAAGGAGTGTTAAATATCAGTGGCATATTCGTTAGTATGACTGCGATACTAAACAAAATATGACTTTGACAATAAAATTTGTTGTTAAATGTGTCCCATAGCATTTAAATTGTAATTAATTATGCTGGGCATACACGGCAAGATAAAATGTCTGTCAGACCGACAGACATTTTATCTGGCCGGCTGCCAGCCGCAGATGTCCGCGGCATACACTGTGAGAGAAATCTCACAGTGTATAGCCCGACATCTGCGCTCCGCCCCCGGGGGAGGAGACATTTCCCTGTTCCTTCCGTAGGAAGGAACACAGGAAATGTCTGTCTGTCGGCCGCGGCTGGGCATACACTGCCCGATGCGGCCGACAGTTACCGGGTAAATATCGCATCGGACAGGCATGCTGGACAATCCAGCATGCCCGACCGAGCAATATTTAACCCTCGGTCGCCCCCCCCCCACACTACAATTATCGCGGCGATCCGCCGATATCGGGCGGATCGTCCCGATAATTGCAGCGTGTATGGCCAGCATAAGAAACAGACTCAGATATTTTGTTTACCAATGTATGAATCCAGCAGGAATCCTATGGTCACTGGTATGAATGGATCTGCACAGGAACTACCAGGGTAACTCAAGCTAAGCACCTACAGTAGTAACTCACCAGTGTAGGTATAGCATTTCCTGCCTTGATACATATCATTATCTGACTCAGATAGAAGAATTTTACATGAACATTATGTAGCAGCAATTATTAGCAACTGGCAACTATTTTATGGAAACAACATAAAAAGTATTGCTTGCTGCCAACTGTCGTGCATCCTGATGCCCATTTCACTCATATCAGAATGATTTAAGATAAAAAGGCTTCTAACAGATTTGTGGGTTTGTACTCTGTATGCCATATGCTAGCCATTTCTCTAATTCTGAAATCCCTCTATTTTTTCAGAATAATCGAACTGTGTTTAAAGTAGGGATGTGCAGGCTCGGATAGGTTCGAGTTTGCACGTGGAGTTCGGATTTTTCCCTCCAAAAAAACGGAACTCAGAACGAGGCAAAACGTCATCTTACATGGACGAACATCATCATTCCTGGTCTTTTGTCCAGGAATGATGATGTTCGTCCATGTAAGATGACGTTTTGCCTCGTTCTGAGTTCCGTTTTTTTGGAGGGAAAAATCCGAACTCCACGTGCAAACTCGAACCTATCCGAGCGTGCACATCCCTAGTTTAAAGTGTTTAACACATTTTGAAAGGCACGTGACATTATCAAACCTGAAACTTAGAAGCAGTAAATCTAAACTAAAACATTACACTGTTGTCCTAATTAACATAGTAGTGACCAGCCTATGAAAAGTAACTGACATATAAATATAAGAATTTTAGAAAGTGTAACTAATTTGAAATATACTCTACCATGTTATTGTCTAACATATGTAAGCTCTATGTACTCAGGGGCTGATTCAGCAAGGATCGCAATTCTGCTTATACGCATGCAATGCAGTTGCTAATATTAGCGGGGATATGTAAATGTTTGCATTTGCAATGCGATTTCAGCCTAACATGAGGACGCCCACTTCCCCATACTCACATCCTTATACTTTGGAGACACAGCAAAACAATCAGTAACATCGGACCCATACACACAGATAAGGCAGGTCAGACCTCACTCAGGAATTGCTAACTTCAGTGCACGCTATGAGGCCTCAGGCTGCATATGGTATTGCAGTGACTAATTTATGCACACCCCTGCAACGTCGTCCCAACGCACTGGTACACTTGCTTTCACCCGGCCAGCCCCTCCCCCCCGTCACCACCCACAAACGGCACTTCCTGGCAATCACTCTGCGATGGGTCTGCGTACACAATGCGCTCTCATTCCCGGTCGCATTAGCAAGTTCGCGCACGCGCACTGCGTGACTGCCTCGGCCAACTGTGTGCGTCTTAGCACTTGCGATTCTTGTTGAATCAGGCATTCAGCTCTTTAAGGATAACACTAGACAACAAAAAATACTTATTGTCAGCTACTGAGGAAATCACAAAAAACACCTCAGCGCTATTGAGCCAGTGAATCAAATATCGGTGCAGCAGTAATAAAGAGGTGATTGCCAACCTCACAAGCATAAACAATAAAGAAAAAAAACTGCGCTCCGATATTTATGTTGAGACATAGGGACAACACATCAATAAAATAATTACAGCTTGAAAAAGGCTACAGTAGTAGCCGAAACGCGTTGCTGCTCTCCACACAAGCTACTGAAGCTATCCCCATTTGGAACCAGGAGCTGCTACATTGACAACTAGCCTGTAAAGTTTCCTGTGAAATCTGGATTTATCGTTAGAGCACTGCCTAATGTAGGTGGGTCCCCCTGACCACAGCATTCTCTGGCGTTTCATGCCAAGCCGTGTTTGAGGCTGAGACGGGTTGTCCTGCCCACAGCATCCTCCGGTGTTCACTCCAGACGGGGATCTGAGTCACGTGACTGGTGATGGAGGTCCCGGCGGCTGTCAGCACAAAAACGGGCACTGACGCCGACCACGGGAGAACAAGGTGGTTGCAGAGCATCCAGCCCTGTCAGATACTAACACTCAGCATATCCTGTATATAAAGGGGTGACACGGTCCTACCTACAGGTACTCATCGGCAGCCTTAACCACTGAAGTACCCAGTAGAACTTTGCGTGACTTTCAATTGCATCTAAGGGTACATTTTTACATGTCATATACAGGCTCTCTTCTGGATTACATGGTCAGCCCTACTATTTATATTTGAGATTGGCCAATCCATCAGTGACTTTGTTACTATTAATTGGCAATTTTTTAAACGGTTTCCACCATTATCATTATTGATATATTGTTAGGGATAGCTAATCAGTAGCTACAGGCTACATCATTGCCCAATAAATGCGATTTGCTACAGCATTATACAGGTTTTTATATCTGAACGGGTATATGATGTAGCATTTATCACAGGAGAGTGTGTTTTACATTTTGGAGCCTGATCAACTCCCTAATTTTGCATGCTTCATAATTCCCTGTTTGCTATATATTTTATGAGCTAACCTAGCAGTATTCATTCAATACTTATCTTATTGTGTTTGTATGTGTGTTTTCGTATTTGCTATTTAATTTTAAGGTATTAAATTCTTTTATTTTATTGATGTGTTGTCCCTATGTCTCAACATAAATATCGGAGCTACTGAGGAAAATCCAAGTGTTCTTGACTAATTTCTGTGTGCTGATTCCGAATCCAAACTCCAAACTGGCCTATCATGTCAAGAACTAAAGTTATGGGCACTCTACTGTTTTAGGTTTTAAACATTATACAATGGCTATTACAGTGCCTTCTTTGTGATTTATTTGCTCTTAGGGCTGCAATTAGCATACACCAAAAACATGTGCTTCTTGTGCCTCTGGGACAGTCGTGATGACAAATACATATTTACTGTTGTACATATGAAGACATCATAAATGTATTTAGATATACACATAATGCATATATCTGTTTAAACTGCTTATAAACTGTTTACTATAGTTGTGTAAATATTTATATATGTTGAGATGTTCTGTGGGAAAGGTGGGCAATGTTTTGCTTGATGGACTATTGGCAGCATTATTAGCATATGACAGGCTGCTGTGACCTTCTAGAATGTCAGCACACTGTGGGACATATATAATGGAAGGGGTCACGAGTCAGAAGGTGGAGAGATCCGGGGCTTTGAACTGAACAGTATAAATATCAGTCCAGTGCTCTCTGTCACCAGAGACATCTGAGAGGTGTCTGAAGTGCACCATCGGCACTTCAGTCAGGGGGAAAGGAGCTGCTGCCGCGCAGGGTACCTGAAGTAAAGGCTCTGGGTACTGACCTGTGGAGCATGTCACTGTGTGAGAGAGGTTTTTCCAGCACAGAGATCCCTGCATAACCCGCCTCCTTTACATGTTAGTGCTGAGTAGGGATGGACATCAGAAGCCGATGGTTAGCAACCATCGATGTTTACGATTCGATGGAAGTACTTTTTCCATCTAATACCGGAAATTCAAAGGTTGCCAGCCATCGGATGCAGCTTTCTGATGCCCATCCAATGGCTGGCTGTGGAGGGTGAGTAGCAGGAGAATAGATGCCGTGCACATCAGAGCCTATCAGGCAGTACAGCGTCTGCTGCTATCTGACAGCTCAATTAACTCTAACACAGCAACACTTTAAGTGGCTCCTACACATGGCTGTTAATAGATAAGCCAAGCAGCAGAGTTGTATAAAACTATAGTACAACCCACCATATACTGTCAGATATTTGTTTTAAGAAAAGAAGCAGTAAAACATTACCCTGGACTAAATAGTTTTCTACTGAAAGCACTGAGGACAAATATATGGGCGGAATTCAATTCAGCACGATGCTAAATAGCCCTGGGAGGGAGCTCCCGGAGCTATTCAATGCAGCGCGCTGTTAAGTCAGAGAATCCCGGTTCTCGCGACTCAACCTGGGTGCGGCGCTAAACCAGCAAACAGCCGCAAGGCCAGCACTTTTGTCAGATTTCTCCTCACATCCCCAGGGGGTGCGAGAAGAAATCCTTTAGCCCGACCAAGATCCAATTGAATAGCTTCAGGATCTCCCTCCAGGGGCTATTCAACATCGCTTTGAATTGAATTCCCCCCTATATGTATAAAGGGGATGCAATTGGGAAGCCGGCTGACATTATACCGACAGCCGGCTTCCCGACTGTCATATCCCAGCGAGGGTGAAATGCCCGGCGTCTAGATGTAGACACCGCTCTTTTCGCCGATGCCGGGAGACCGGCGCCTGGCATCCTGATCGAAGGGATGCAGGGCGCCGCAAGCGGACAGCTTTGGGGGGGAGGGTTAGGTTTAGAGCTCCCGGGAGGAGGTTAGGGTTAGGCACCCCCCCGGGGGACTTACAGTAGGTTTAGGCAGCGGGGAAGGGGGGGTTAGGTTTAGGCATTTAGGGGGGGGATTAGGGTTAGGCACTTGGGGAGAGGTTAGGGTTAGGCACCCCTAAGGAGGGTTAGGGGGGTAGGTTAGTTAATACTTACCTAGGGACGATCGGGATTTCCAGTGCTGTCAGGCTGCCACTGCTGGGATCTGTTACAGTGTCGGGCTGCGGCTGCCGGGAATCGAACCATGCGGCCGGAGGTATTTCATACCGATTCCATATAAAGTGCAACAGTGCTTCATGTTCTAGCCTTGCAGCTGTTATTATATTGACATTGATACAAAGTTGCACACTGTTAAGGAAAACAGACCTGTGGAGAAATGCCAAATCATCTTGACAGCAGTTTCAGATAATGTGTCCATTTAATAATTCAGTAATTTAAAAGACTTAATCTCAGCTGTTCTTCATCAATAAGTCATCAGAAAAAAGAAAAACTATTTATACCCTTTATAATATCAGATCCATATTAAGAGAATTATTTCAGAACACTAGTTAGAAGTGAAAAGTCGAGATCCGCAAAAAAGTTTTGCAGTTTGCGACTTTTACCCAGTCGGAAATTTATCTCCGTATTCAATTCCAAATAGTTTTCGCGTACGTGGAAACTCAATGCAATGTAATAGGCGAAAAAGATTCGCCTCTGAATAGCAGGAGAATAGAAGTGTTTTTATTTTAGTTTTGGGTGCAAAGGTGGGGACAGCCCCCCAAAGGATAACTGCATCAAAAACTCCCTAAAAAAAGTGAGGAACACCCCAAAAAGTACTTTCATTTAGGGGGCAAAAAAATACAAAGTGGGGGTACAAGCATAAAAAATATAGATAAATATAAATAAGTATAAGTATAAATAGACTTCTTGGGAGTCTGCAAGTATGGGTAAGATGTTTTTGGGGTTTGCAGGTGTTTGCAACAGGTGCATTTTTCACGTTTTTTAAAAGTTCACTGTAGCGACTTTAAAATATGCTAGCTCCCATTTTCAAGTATCCCAAATTTGATTGGACTATTTATTTATCCCCAAAATACTGTTTTCTATCATTCTTCACCACTTTTACACATCTAGAAAAAATTTTCTCCAAAAAAACTGCTTAATGCCATTCTTCACCACTTGTGCACAGACGCTAATTAGAGGCAATAGTACCAACTTAAGTACCCCAAACAGTTTAATTAAGACTAATCGGGCACTACTACATTGATCCCCAAAGTTTCTGCATCTTTTTGGGTGGTTCAGGCTGATTTCCTCGATACTGACACCACTTTCTGCCTATTCTGACTTCGCGTGTCACAGTTTTTGCGTCTTTTGGAATTGAATACGGCAAATAGTGGGGACGCGCACTACAATTTTCTGCGGCCAAAAGACGCGATGTAGGCGAAAAGTCTGGCAGGCGGAACTTTATCACAGGTATGAAACTAATTGAATACCGCCCTAAGTTTCGCAGGGCAATTTATAAAGACAATAATTCAAAGGAGGAAGGTAGCTTATTAATTCCAAAATAAGACTGCAGAGGGCATGTTCTTTGAGACACTAGGATGTATCAATTTTGCCCACTTGTGTTATCCAGCTAGCAACTAGGATTGTAATATACTTGTTTAATATTATACTTGTTTAATATTATAAATTACTGGAAGCTAAGAACCACCAAGCAGCAGCAAAACAAATATACCTGTGCGTCAGGAGTATAGTCATTAACCATCATTCACTTCAGACTAGTCTGACTTTAGAATTGTACAATCAGTCTACGTTATCAGTACATTCTCAGCTCTGGCTTAGTAAACAAAAAGATTGCATATATATAAATATATATAGAAAAAGATAAGATGGGTATTCAAATATTTTGCAATTGAAATACTGTATTGTTTTACTTTACAATTGTAATAGTGTGTGCGGGTATGTGTGTGCATGGCGATTTGTGGAGGTGCAGTAGTTACGGCAGGCTAGAAGGTCAGTTGGGTGGGAGATGTTAGTTTTTATCCTTGTCCCCCCATTTTTTTCTTTTTCGCCACCAAAATTTTGTTTTTTGGGTGTTCTGAGGTGATTTTTATTTTTTGCTTATTTGCCCTTTGGGTGGGGGGTCCAAAGAGTTCTGAGGCAATTCCCCACATTTGCACCCCAAAATAGAGATTTTGGATTTTTTTCCGTCTGCCATTCATTGGAGAAAATTTTCTGCCTGTTTCAGTGCATTGAGTTTCCACTTTGGCGAAAACATCCTGGAATTGAATTTGGAGATAAGAATGCAAACAGGCGAAAAGTTCTGATATGGATTATGGTTAAAGATAGAATACTACCAAAATATGTACAGAAAACGATGATTGCAACGCTTGGGATAGATTAATAGGCTACCAAGATCAGATTTCTTTACTCTCAGCTAATTTGTAATTACTAGCTTTGGCAAGTCTTATTCCATATTTGAACTTGAATATATGGATCTCTAAAGGAATAGGTACACGGAGAGATTTATACCTAAATAATATATTTATGTCCTAAATGCATACAAAATTTGCAATACCATCAGTATAATTTTACATATTGTACAGGTACCTGCAGATAAGACACTGGATGTACTCTTTCCCTGTTTTTATAGGGGCATTGAGATTTATCCCTGAACATATACTATCTAAAATCTCTTCTAATACAAGAAATGGTGGTATTTTGTTTATACTTTCATTGTTCTGGGTAATAGGGACAGATTATGGACAAGGCAGTACAGACCACTGCTTAGGGACTCGGAGGGACCAAGGGGCCTGTCTGCCGCCTGCCCTCATTGTGCATACAATTGTGGTGCATTTGTGGAGTTTTGTCCAGCTAGGTACATGGCAGAAGCCGGCACTGAGATCAAGTGTGAGATCCAAGCGCTGGAAGTGCAGCAGCAGAATGCAGAGATATGTTTCACTAGGGACATACAGGCGGCTAGTGCTGGGACAGCACTTTGGGTCACAGATCAGGAGAAGCAGCGGGTGAAACTTGCCACGGACACGAGCTGATAATAGCTTACGGACAGGCAGATAAAGAGCAGCAGCATTTTGAATTTGGCACACAATCTGGTTGTCCCCCACCCCTCTTTCACTAAATTTATATAAGGGACATAGCTAATTTTTGTGCACTAAGATCATACGCATGACTAGTACTTCTACTCCCCAACTGGGTTGCTGCTCCTGAGCTCTTCTCCCACTGCTTTCTTCATTGTTCCATTGACGGCATTACAAACCCCATCTATATGTGTGTCTTCATTTTTCGCTCCCGTCACTCCTTTCTATTTGCCATCCTGTTTCCAATTTTGTATGTGTACCTGTGTCCTCATTTAAGTGTCTGCTCATCTGTCTCCTTTGTGTGTGTCTCTGTTCCTATCTTTCACCATTAGTTTATCTGTGTCTAAATGTGTATGTGCACCTTTGCATCTCCTCAACCCACCAATCTCTACGTTATGTGTGTGCCTGTCATTTCTAGCTCCCCTTTATGTGTCTGTCTTACCTGTTGTATTTATCCCCCAACCTTCTTCTATGATTTGCCCCAACACCCACTTTTCATCTTGTTCTGCACGTTCATCCCATTCTTATTCCTCTTCTTCACTCCTAACCTTTGTCCTCCTCTTCTTGTGAAATTGACGCATGAACAGGGACGCAATTGTATCCAACGAACGCCACATAACTAAATACAGACCTAAATAAGGATTGGACACAGTAAACATGGCAGCTGCATCTTTGAATGCAGTTGATGTGTGAGAATATGATAATGTTGCAAGAGGTGTCTTGTGTTAATAGGTGACTTCTGCAGACTTGTAAGATCTGCTGCTGTGTATGAAGACATAACCCTCAAGTTACTCAAGATGGCTGGGGATTTCATGTTGCACAGGCCAGTAAATCTGCATCGGAAGACACACAGACAATGGCATCGGTACTCCCACTTCCATTTTGGGAAATGCTTCCTGTCATCATCATATTTACAATTGTAACGCCAACATGGTAAAATGAATTAATTAACCTCCCAAGCATCCCCATCCCCATGCCAGTCAGGGATTCCTCAGTGAAGAGTGCAGTACAGTTCCATTTATCAAAGAGCAAAAAGTCTTGTTGCTAAAGAAAATGTATAGAGAGTAAGGCAGCCCTGAACCACACTATCTTGCCTAAGGTCCCACAATATCTTATTCCAGCTCTGCTGCTATGAAACCTTAATGCTGTCTGAACTGACCCATTACATACTGTATCAAACTCAATTATGTGTTACCTTCTATGCATGTGTTATCCTTGTGCTTTAAATGCTAGCTGAAGAAACTTTGCTGTCACACATCAGACCCAAATTCCAGGTGACATTTACCAGATCCAAAGTAAGGTGACTTCTCGTGTGGGGGGCACAGACACTGTTCTTCAGGCACATCTTAAGCCTTCATGGCTCCTTCTGTGACTTTCTCTGATGGGGATGCTGGTTCGTCACCCATACAGGCTTCCTCTACTGGTGACACGCAGAATTACAAATACCTTTTAAAACCATGGTCAGATGACCTCTGATATCAGACTGCTTGCTCAATGCAAATCATCTCTCCTATATAAAGCTCCTTTGGGTCTTCCCTCATTAAAATAACTGTCTTGTTCTATTTGCAGTCAGATCCTTTGGCTCCCTGGGATCTTTATGTTTCCAGTCTCTCCCTAAACAAATTGGCACCTCAGTTTCTGCCTCCTTCACAATCACCTGGAGAAGTCTATGCTTCTACCCAGAATTTTTTTTCATGAAGAAAAATATAGAGGTTACTCCTCTGTATAGATTATAGGGCTCTCAATGCAGTTACAATTAAAAATCGCCTTCTTCTCCTCTTGATTACTGAGCTATTTAATTGGAATATCTGTGCACTATATAAATAACTGCTAATAATTAAAGGTGCATTCATCTTCACTAAACTGCATCTATGTGGAGCCTACAATCTGATCCACAAGGTAGATGAATAGAAGACTGCCATCGATACAACATATGGTCATGCCGAATATTTAGTGATGGCTTTTGACCATTGTGTTCCAAAATTTTGTCAATTACATTATTAGAGACCTGCATAAAAGTGTTCTATTCTAACTATTCAACATTCATAATTTAAAATAAATTTCCTCTCTCACTGTGCTCAGGTCGCTATAGGTTCACTCTTATTTACAAAATTAATTCTGTGCAAATTAAAGAAATGCCTATTCAAGCAAAAAGAAATGCCCTTCCTTGAGTATATTATGCCTGGATATGGTCTCAAGATGGGTCCTGAGAAAGTGCAAGCTGTGTTATATTGGCTCCACCTATTGACCTGAAAACCATTCAATGCTTCACAAATTGCTATTGACTGTATTAGAAGATACTCCAGTTTGGTAGCACAAATCATGACACTCATCAGGAACGAAGACTATCCCAAAGTATGGTCTCCAAAATCCTTGGTTGTTTTTTTGCTTTAAAACAGTCCTTCCCATCTGCTTGTATACTTAAGCTACCTGAGAACTGACACTTAACACATTTCTTCATAGAGTTAGATGCCTAATCTTTTGGAATAATGTTCTCCCAGGGGTCCACTAAAGGGCAATTACACTATACAGTAGTTTTTTTTCCTAATAATTTCTACCAGCTGAAAGGAACAGTATCTATGACAAGGAACTCTGGCCATGAAACATTCCAGTATATTTGTGTATACGGACCACAAAAATCTTTTATACCTACAGACAGCTCATTGTCTAAATCCTAATCAGGAATTGGTATGATTTACCGCCGGCCAAATAGTCAGCGGTTCAAATCCTAACAGCGGAAGCCTGGCATAGGTGAAGATCCCGACTGTACTATAGGTAAGTATAAACTAACCTAACCTTCCCCTAACCCTAACCCTCCCTTAGGGGTGCCTAACCCTAACCTCCCCCCCTAGTGCCTAACCCTAACCCCCCTCTAAGTGCCTAAACCTAACCCTCCCTTCCCCGCTGCCTAAACCTAAGTCTCCCAGGGGGGTGCCTAACCCTAACCCCCCCTTCCCCTAGCCTGACCCTAACCCTCCCAGGGGGTTTCCTAACCCTAAGTCCCCCCCGGGAGCCCGTAACCTAACCCTCCATCCAGTGGCTGTCTGCGCCTGGCTTACTGTTGATCAGGATGCCGGGCGCCAGGCTCCCGGCATAGGTAAAATGACAGACGTCGGGATCTCGATGCCTGTCATTTAACCCTTGCCGGGATTAGACAGTCAGGAAGCCAGCGGTCGGGATTCCCCCTCATCAAGCTGGGCTCTATTGTTCTTTACTCTTTGTATACCCATTGTACTTCTAATGACAAAACTGAATAAAAATGAATTTTAAAATATTAGTCATTATACATCTAGATCTATTATAGATCATATCCCAGTGACATTTAAACTTACTAAGGCAGGAGAGCGACAATGAGCGGAAGACTGACAGGGACATTGAGATTTCAATAAAATTTGATATAAAATTATTACCCTGATTAGGACGTCCCCATTCTAGGATTTCTCGGTTGTGTAACTCTGATACTTTTATTGGACATAAAGGACCTCATACTGCTGAGTGCTTTATATCAGAATATTTGTATTGTCTTTTTTTTTTACACTTATTCCGGAGTGCACCACCTGAGGTTCATTACCCACTGGGGGGGCAATCTATTCTATTATGCTGGAAGAGGAATTTGATTTACAGATTTTCTTTTGCACACACACCAATACTTCTTCATTGTATATATTACATATTTTTCACGTGTTATAAAATTGGTTTGTCTGACATTTTCTCTCGCCTATATTCTGTATGCCCATGAATGGTTGACCAGTACAACTGTTTATTATATTGAATTGATCTTGTTTCCTCTGAACAGTGTGTTCCATTCTCTGAGGTCGTATTATTAGATTTTATTATTAGATTGGCTTTAATAACTTAAAATGAAACAAGGAGTCAGAATAAAAAATGTCTTGTACAAGCAAAATTGTGTTGCCATGACATTTATACCGATAAGTTTTGGATCGGTTATACCTAACTAGTTGTTTTACATTTTTTGTACAGTTGTAGCTCTAATTATAACATTAAATTATTAGTAAAGCACCCTTAGCTCTGCTCATTATTTAGAGATACAAGATTGGCAAGCCTTTATGTAACAACTGCAGGTCACTGAGTGCGTAGGTAGCTACAAATCATGGTCCTTAGGGTATTTATATCTGAAACCTGACCTCTGCATTAAACATAATCAATCAGGATACAAGCTGTCAGCAGTAAACTTAACAAAGAAAAGCATGTAATAGGTCATAGTTAATGTGTCCACAGGACACTTCATTAAACGCAGAATGTAGCTTTGTTAATGGTTACAATAAAATATTAGGGTAACTAGCGCCTGATACATTTTTAAGTTGTGTACCAATGAATCAGTGCTGTTCAATGTTACCATTTGAAACAAATGAAGTATATAATGGCCTCAGTTTTAACTGTAATGAATGGATACAGCAGGATCGTCCAAAGTTCAACATATTTCAGTTTTGAACAAATTAAGAATCATTTAATAGTTTAAAACACTGGAAGGGTACCAGCTGTTCATAAAAACAAGTAAAAAAAAGGTTCCAAGTTTCTTTGTACAATACATAAAACTGTAGTAAAATAACACTTAGACATGAGTTGGACTTATTCTAGTTTTCAAGACAAAAAATATTAAACTTGGTTCTGTGCATGCCCAGAAAACAGGCAGCATGTGCTCATGCAGAGTTGCCCAAATCTGACAGTTGTACCATTTGCACCAGGAATCACAGGAACTGGAAGGGAGGGGAATATTTAAACAAGTACAGTAAGGGCATTTATGCATAATTTCAAGCAGAGGCAGACCCATACAGAGATGCATATGCACCTGTCAGTAGCATATCAATTGTGGGTACCACGCTGCTGCTGCTGCTGCTGATGATGATGATGATGGTTCCTAGCCAACCTATCCTGTCTGACTGATATTGGATTTACCTCTGAAACTGCTTTCTTCATTGTTCATATGTATTATGTGCATTTAAGCAAGGTTCTAGTTTCTCTCATACACTAGGAGAGTCATAACTGCTGTGTATTCAAGCACTACAAGCGCCAGCATAACCTAATGGTGCATACACACGGTACGATAAAAATGCACAATATGAACAATAACGATATCGATCATATCGTTATCATTCATATCGTGCATTTTTCATTGCCTCCAGCCCACCAACGACCTGCGATGCGCGGGCGCGTATGGACGATAAAGATATCGTCCATTGACCGTGCATGCAGGCCAACCTGGTCAATATCAACCAGGTTACAATAAGGACCTGCGGGTCGTGGGTCGTTGCCCATCATTGATGAGTTGGTAGTGTGCTGGATGATCGATATTGATCATCCAGCACACCCGGGGGATTGTTCAACAATATTGTTATCATTGACGATCGGCCCGTTTGTATGCACCATAACACTTTAAAGCAGTCAGCGAATGCTGCAAACTGTAATTCAGAATGAAAAAAGGTACAATTGTAACCCCCCTTTTATCACTAAAGGGTCACCAGGTTACTAACTCCTTTGTTACTCCTAATGTACCCACCCTTACCCTCTATTGGTGGTGTACGTCCCCATTATCAGTGCCTCCACCCAGGTTAATTATTTTGAATGTCAAAAGGGCTCACCTGGGAAAACCCAGTGATAGAATATATAGTGTGGTGTATAGATAATGTGTAATCACATACAATACTGTATCATTTCACTTCACATTTACCACCAATGTCTTCTCCTTCCACAGATTCCGCAGTAATGGATCTCCCACTGTAATCACTCCAGGTAAGTAAACACACAGTAGTTAAAAAACATTAAAGTTACTTTATAAGGAATATAAGTAAAGGATCTTTACTTGTACTTTGCATATAAACTGCTGTTAATATACAGAGGATAAACACAACTCCATGTATTACATCAATATATTGCTTAATATACAAAACCCTTAAACTTAAACAATGTTATAACATTAGTTAGGAGACTATATTTATAAATAGTTCCAATCCAGAGTTTATAGTCCCGGTCCAGTTTCTCAAGTGTAGATATTGGCCCTCATTCAGAGCCGTACGCTCTGAGCAGAGCGCACGCTCTGAATGAGGGCCGGGCTCCATTTTCATGGAGCGTCCTCCTGGACGCTCGTATAGCTGTGGGTCACCACCCACAGGCTATACGAGCGTGCATTTTGATGGCCGCGATGGTCGTGACCATCGCGACCATCGAAATTGCGAGCCGGAGCCTGCGGTTGAGGTTTTCAACCGCAAACTCCGGAGTGATTTTGGCTCTATCAGAGCCAAAATCACTCCCACTGACATCACTAGTGATGTCAGTGGGCCGGCTTCTGACGGGAGGCGTTCCCGTGGGAACGCCCCTGTCAGGGAGGCACGCCCCCGGCACGCCCACCAAAGGGGGCGTGCTGTCAATCAACATTGACAGCACGCCCCCTTTGATCGGACACAACGAGCGAAGGAAAGTCCTTCGCTCGTCGTGTCTGGCGCATGCGCACGACGGAGCTCCCTCCGTCGTGCGCATGCTCAGTGCAGACCATCGACCCACTTGCGAGCGGACAGCCGCTCGCGAGTGGGTCTGAATCAAGCCCATTGTCTTTGTTAATTATCCTTATGGGGCTTTTCCTCTAGCAAGCCTTCACTTTTCCTTGGTCGTATTATAGACTTTGTCATGCCATAGATTAGTATAACTGGACTCCCCTCCACAATATAGCTAAGTCCATATAATGTGCTTATGCTGGTACCTTGGTAAGTATATAAGCCTTGCAATATCAACAAATATAGTCCTGTGGGGTTATTCCATCACAGTCACAATGAACATAACTATTCATGCTCCAAAATAATTATATTTATACAGCCATCCTGCCAATGCAAAAACCCGAGTTTGGTGCTGTGTGCTGTGGATTATAAGTGTAACTGGCACTATTTTAGATAGTACAGTAGATGCATACACCATCTCCCCCTGACTTATATCTGCCTCAGGCTGCAAATTCTTCCTGTATTCCCTGAGGGAAGAGCTATTTTTCCTAAGTCCCAGTCTCTTATAGATATTGAGTTATCTATCCCTTTTGGTCCCTCCAGCTTGCTAGTAAGTCGGTTATATGATTAGGCAGAAATTAAGCCTTTGAGTAATGTATGAAGGGCAGATGGTGATTATTGTGAGTGTGGTGCTTGTATTTGTACTCACACCCCTGCGGTATAGAGATACAGCCTCCAGGCTGTCCTTTGTAGTGGGAGCTGCTGCTTGCTTCAGCTTCTGCAGTCAGCCTGAATTCAGGCTGATTTGCCTGCCCAGGACCCGCCTCTCAGACTTCCATCACAGGGGGACTCCCGACAGCCACCTCCTGGCCAACTGCAGCCGG
This sequence comes from Taudactylus pleione, assembly GCA_031769625.1. NCBI lineage: Eukaryota > Metazoa > Chordata > Amphibia > Anura > Myobatrachidae > Taudactylus > Taudactylus pleione. The sequence goes on from JAUIMM010000039.1 coordinate 5,695,623, forward strand.
CGCCTGCTCCATGACGCCGGCAGTCCCACTGCGACCATTGGCCTGCTGTCTGAGCCAGCTGCCTCCTCTCACCAGGGATCACCCAGATCGGTGCGGGTCCACCTCCCGCGACGCCGCCTCTCTGGCATCATTGGCAAGACAGGGTGGGTGCCACTGTCCCACCTTCTTCCCCAGCTCCAGCTGGGCTCCCTCTCCGGCTCTGCCCCCCTGCGCCCGGCACCTCATAGCTGCTCACTGGCTGCCCAGGTCACAGGAGGGCAGGCACTGGAGGGAGGGATCAGGAGACTGCCTCTCAGCTGCTGTTAACAGCTGTTATATCTCCTCCCTCTCACCGGATCCTATTTTCCTGACAGGAACCAATTCACTCCCATCTATATTACTCTGCCCCCTTCTGCAACTATCACCAATGTCTGTGAAATGCATATCTGCAGCACGAAGCACCAAAGTCCACTGACACCACAGACATCCAACATGCACAGGGTACATACATCTCCACATATTTACATCACATCACATCTATCCCTACAGTACATTCAACATTCACCTCATAAATGGCATTTTGCTGCAAATAGATGAATGAAAATATATACCTGTTTCAATTGTATATATGAATTATCTCCGTAACCCTAACCAGGGTTACACAATATTACTTAAATTTAAAAAATAATCTACACTCATTGAGAGGCACAACAAATAGATACGTCTATGTCTACATACAGACTAGATGTATGGACTTTTTCATATTTTGAAACAGCACATTTTGCAATTATGAGTTACATACGCATACATTCAGGGGTGTAGAGAGCCCTGCTGGCCCCAGGTAAAGATGGGGACGTGGCCTAATCGCGGGAGGCATGGCCACGCCCCCTCAAGCAAAAAAAAAAATAAACACATTTGCAGTGCCGCGAAGGGGGCGCTGTGAGCCCCTCAGCCTGGCGCAAAGCCAGGGGGGGACGCGATCAGTGTGATTGCTCCCCCCCCACAGGCATAGGAGACTGTTGTGGCTGTAGGAAGGAAAAAGGTATATCAACACAGAGCCTGATTAAAAACCTCATGGGGGCCTAAATATGATACAGGTTTTGGGTTATTTATCAAAAAATTCACACATTAAACGTTTGAAGTAATGCGGCAACCTCTTTGTCTACTGGGCCCTAGATGTGGGCTTAAATTGCCTAATAGATAACAGGTTCTGTCTCATCATCAAGACTACTGTAGGTTATAGAAAACTGCTTTCATTGTATCTACTTTTTGTAATGGTTGTGAAACTGAGTTATTTACCTTTATTCTTTACTAAGACTACCTACAGTATATTTAAACATTGTTACATAAAAAATACATAATAGATCATCATAGCACTAGCCATAGAGGAATTCCCAAAAACAAATGATGAGAGAGAATCCACAAACATAGGAATGCTATATGAATAAAGTAGCAATAATCAAATTACTGATAATATTCAGTTCTTTTATGTTTCATTTCCTATTTTATAGTTTATGCACATCTACTCATTCACAACTTTAATTCCCATGGCAACCTCCATAGCTAAACACCACAAACCTACAAGACAGGGATTAAAGGATGAGCAGTGATAGAAAATCTATATTTAAGAGGGATCTTCATATATAGACACTGCAAAAAAAAAATATATATATACTTTTTCATGATATAACATTAGCACAATTCTATTAAAAACAACATAATAGTTTCCAGAAGCACATGTACTTCTAGTTCTGAGAACAATACAACACACCCAAATCATCCTCCTAAAAAAACAACAACTAGCAAACTCATTTCTCTACAGCATGAGTTACAATAATGTTCACCATTTTAGGTATTAATGCAGCCTTTATTATTTTCCCATTAATCATCATTTCTCTGTACATCTGGCTGTGGAAGTATAGTACTCCACACTTTCACCCCTACAATGGATTTTCACTGCTGCAGTTAGACTAATTTTCCTTGCAAAGCCTTCAAAACTGCTGCTCTGCTCTCCTTTGCTCTGCCAGTCTTAACATTGGTTGCCTGTAATTTTCCAAATCTAATAGAATGTACTTCTACTAAAATACAGAAGCCATTAACAAAGAGCATGGACATAATTCTCTTCACTTTTATGAAAGATCTCTGAAGTGGACTCTGTACCTCTAGTCCAAACTCATTAATCCTGTTCCTAGCTACAGGACCTTTAGTATGCTGCACCTAATCCCTCTCTCATAAAACAATACTTAGCTCCTGCAATCACATTTGCCCCTGAGTAATTCTGGAAAGAGTGTCATTAAATTTAAATCAGCAATTAGTTTAAAGGCCAAGCCAGGTAGGTTTTCCCTTTAAACTAATTACTGCTTTAAATCGAACTACTAGAAACCTGTTGAAATTGACGGTTAGTTATTTTTTAAAGGATAAACTCATATCAAGCAACTAATGTAAACTTTATTTGATTGACAAAAATTTTTTACAAATTTATTCAAAAACTTCAGGAAAGACAATATTTTGAGTCTATCCACTTGCGGCTGGTAATCCAGGTGCATCTTCGTGAGTGATCTTTACTGCAACCGAATCCTTTGATCTTGCTTGAGATAGGGCAACGTAGAGCATACCATGTGAGAAGACTGGTTCTGGAAGGTATATTCTGACTTTGGCAAGTGTCTGTCCTTGATTCTTTTTCATTGTCACCGCAAAGGACAATATGATCGGAAATTGAATCCATTTGATCGTAAAAGGGAAAGTGCAGTCGCTTTAAGTCAGCGGAATGCATGGCAAGGTATACAACGACCCCTTATGCTCTTCGCACAAAATTTCCACAGAAATTGTATTTTGGAAGAGTGACTTTACGATCATACGTATGCCATTGACTTAATCTTTTCTTGTGTCCAGGTTCCTGATGAGCATCACAACTGTGCCCTTTTTCAGTCATAGAATGTGAGGCTGAAGTCCACTCATCTCGATCGAGTGCAAAAATTTCAACTGGATAGCGCACTCTTTCACTCTTATCTTCAGTCACAACTGTGTGGAGGCTGTGGAAAATGCGCTCTTCACCTGGAAGTTATTCAATGATCTTGTTGTTGATCTCATAACAGTGGGAAGTCTTTGGGCAAAGGATTGCTCTATCTTTCATTTCGCATTCAGATAGGGTTTGAATGTTAGTGCCATTTGTTGTTTCAATAATGTCACCCTTGCATAACATTTCAGTTTGTATTTGAATGAAAGGCGAATCTGGAACATTGGCATGGCCAGAACCAACTACAGATAGAAATATGGTTAATGTGACCTCGCTACAGTTTGTACGCATGTTCCATGTTAGGAGATACTTTTCAAAGTGTGGCCATAGTGGGTACAATTTAGACAGTTCTTGATAATGGTTCGATATGCTGATTGAGGACTACGGGTAGAACTTGTTGAAATCTCCTCAAAGTATCAAGAACTTGCCACCAAATGGTTGTTCGTTATCAATTTCAGTTGTTTCCCAGCTTTTGAACTCAGCTTGATAGAATTAACTGAATCTTGAACAAAGGAATCGAAAAATTGAAGATGCGGTGGCTTGTATGTCCTCCTGGGAGGAGCATTGCTGCGATGCCTGTCAATGCTACAGCGGAACATTTCATGCTTTTTCCATGAAAGAAATGTAACAATGCTTCATACAAAAAAGTCTTTCCACAGCCACCAGCACCAGAAATGAAAAAGGCATTTGTACTTATTTCTTGGTTAGTGACGCACGCCACTATGCGATCAAAGATCACTTTTTGTTCTGAATTAAGTTTGAGAATCAGAGTGTCAGCAATCACTTGTTTGATTTCTGCTTCAAATACATTTTGTGGCATGGCTTCTAGTGAGACTTGTGTGTGGCATACCTAAATCTCTGACGCTCAACGAATGTGGCAAAAGTATTGTACCAATTTCAAATAGTGCCTTGTTGCGACTAATCTCTAGTGAGAGTTTTATGGAAGTCCTCATTTAAAGTTATCTTGAATTTCAAGAAAAGTGCCATAGTGTCTTTTAGTCCAACTAAAAAAATAAAGGTGAGCAAACATTGCTCTGAACTGTTTGAGCATCTGGTCAGAGGAAGCTTCTTAGAATGCAATTTCATATTGTGTGTCAGACTTTATAAGATTTTGTGTAATAGCATCTTGCTTGAAAGTTTTGTGGACTGTTCTATTAAAAGTCTTCAGGTCATCAAAAGATGTTGGCCCAGGGACACTGGGCCTGATTCAGACCCGCTCGCGAGCGCTGAGAGCTCGCAAGTGGGTCTATGGTGCCCTAGTGCGCATGCGCATGATGGAGGGAGCTCCGTCATGCGCATGCGCGAGACCGGGGAGTGACGGGGGAAGCCGTCGCTCCAGGTCTCGCACCAAAGGGGGCGTGCTGTCGAAGTTGATTGACAGCATGCCGCCTTTGGTGGGCGTGCCGGGGGCGTGGCTGCCAGACGGAGGCATTCCCATGGGAACGCCTACCGTCTGGGTCCGGCCCCACTGACATCACTAGTGATGTCAGTGGGAGTGATTTTGGCTCTGATAGAGCCAAAATCACTCCAGGGCTTGCGGTCACCAAGACCCTACCGCAGGGTCTCGTCGCAAGCCCGATGGTCGCGGTGGTCTTGACCATCGCGACCATCATCATGGACGCTCGCATAAGCTGTGGGTGGTAACCCACAGCTATGCGAGCATCCAAGAGGCCGCTCCAAGTTTAAGTAGGAGGGCCCTGATTCAGAGCGAGCACTCTGGTCAGAGCATCCGGCTCTGAATCAGGCCCACTGACCAATAGCAGATGAAGTGTGAAGGTTTCCTCAGTATAGAGAAGGCTGATAACTATACGCTTTGCTTTCTTTTCCAGCATTTGTTGTCAAATACTGTAAATACTCTTTTTGGATTTCCTGGTACAAAATCGACAGCACGCCCCCTTTGGTACGAGACCTGGAGCGACGGCTTGCCTGTCACTATCCGGGTCTCGCGCATGATGGAGCCGGCTCCGTCGTGCGCATGCCCACTGGGCCAACATCGACCCGCTTGCGAGTGCTCAGCGCTCGCCAGTGGGTCTGAATCAGGCCCAGAATGCGATTTTGATTGCATTGGGAACTCAAGTAACCTTCAACATGCCTCAGGTGCACTCAGCTTGTTCATCTGGGGTAACGTTCACCATCTTAACATTCATACTATCATAACCTTTGTAGATATATTTGTGTAGGTACTTTACTGCTTTAACTGTCAAACATACTTCTACGTTGATGAGCCTGGAATTTCTCACTCAAGGACGGGTTAAACAACACCACCCACTCATTTGTGACCATTAACTTTGGTTAGAAAAGCTCTGCCATTGTTTCTTTGCTTGTAGATGGGATTTGCCACAGCTGTGTAAGGTTTTAGGAATTTCTGTATACATTTGCCATTTTTCATGCGGAATCGGTATGAAATACCGCCGGCCGCATGGTCCAATTCCCGGCAGCGCCTGGCTGACAAAAGCAGAGTTCCAGGCAGCGGAAGCCCGACAGCGCTGGAAATCCTGATCGTCGCTAAAGTAAGTATAAACTAACCTAACCCTACCCTCCCCCCCAAGTGCCTAACCCTAATCCCCCCCCTCTAAGTGCCTAACCCTAACCCCCCTCTTCCCCGCTGCCTAAACCTAAGTCCCCCGGGGGGGTGCCTAACCCTAAGTTCCCCCCGGGGGTGCCTAACCCTAACCCTCCCTCCCCTAGCCTAACCCTCCCGAGGGGGTGCCTAACCCTAAGTTCCCCCCAGGTGCCCTAAATCTAACCCACCCCCCCCCCCCCCGCAGCTGTTCACTCGCGGCGCCCAGTATCCCTTCGATCAGGATGACAGGTGCCGGTCTCCCGGTGTCGGGGAAATGACAGGCGTCTAGATATAGATGCCGGTCATTTATCCCATGCCGGGAAAAAGCAGTCGGGAAGCCGGCTGTCGGGATTCCAGCAGCCGGCTTCCCGAATGTATACCTTTCATACACGGTGACATTGGATTGAGCACTCCGCAAGTGCCGTGAATCATGCAAGGCATCACAACTTTGAACAGGACAGTCCTGTGGGATGGTGAAAGTTCTACTGAGATGACTTATCAATGTGCTCAATCTCACATATCACATCTTCTTCTGCCGGGTAAGAAACATGTGGCAATGAAGCAGTCCTCATTTGTTGAATTTGATGATGTATAAGTAAAAGATCACATTTCCAAAGACTTCGTTCTTGGTCAAATTAGAAATGAGCTCATCAAGTTTTGCATTGAATAATCGAACAATAAGTTCAGGTCTGAACTTGGACTTAGTTGCTTATCCAAGATTCTCAGTTATCTCTTTCTAATTTGGATTACATGTAAATGTGATGACCAGCGATGGTTTGCCAAAGGCTCTGACTAAAGCCAAACCATCTTGGTATTGCATGTTCATGTTTCTGGGCGAATCCTGGAAGGAAGAAGGCACAATGACGATTTTCCCAGGTTGTACTCCACGCTTAACTGCATTGTTGAATAGGTAGTCTTGTAGGCCAGTGAATGTTTTAACTCTGAGTCTAATTGGCTAAAGCTGTGCCCTATTGTACATCAGACGCTCATCTTCAACTTGTATGTACTGATCGACTAAGTACTGTAGCCACAACTTGCCAAAGTTGTATAAAACTGAAAATTCTTCCTGGATAGCCATTATATAAGCCAATCGAGTCACTTTTCTGAACTTGCCATTGGTCTGTCTTTCATGTGGCCTATTCTTATTCCATCCACGTTCTCCATAAGTTAACAGTAAAGGGTATAGCATTCGGTCAGTGAGTTGATGCAGTGAGTTGATATTTTTAAGGTATTCAGTCCCAGATCCCTTAGGGAAGACCTTCAAGTCATAGTTTCCTGGAGGATCGCTGTCTTTGGTTGTGAAAATGGCATCGATTTCATCTGTTGAAGGCAAATTGAATTGGTTCTTGCTCTGGTCATGGATGTCAGGCTGTTCTGATAGTAAAAGCATTCAAACTTTGTAAGGCTCCCTGCCATTGATAAGTGCTAGTTCGTTCTCCGCCTTCTCAACTTCTCCCATCGTCTAGTACTTGTGAACTAAAGGGCTCACTTCGAGTATCATTTCATGCAGTTTTGCCATCAGATTAGGATCACAGGTTGAGTTCCCTCCAACCCTCATTTCAGTTGCTACAGCAGTGTCGATAATATAAAGTTGTGCATAAGATCTCTCGGAAACATTATGGGGATGCACAGGGACAAATTTATAATGGAGCTGGCCATTGATCTTGAAAGTATATGGGCCATGTCCTACAGGTAAGAAAGCTTCATTTGCAACAAAAGAAGCTAATGACATCGCTCTGATGTATTTCCTGCTGTTGTCTAAGAAATAACGCTTGTCAGAGTTGCCATCTTTCATCAGAAGATTTTCAAGTAACAGGTGTGAAAGAGTGACAGGAGAACTATCTTAATGTAACTAAATAGCTCCTAAAGTGAAAATTCATTTTGGTACCAATCTTTTTGCAATCGAAATGTAAAGCACTGCCGAACTCACATTCAAAGGACAGAGGGCTTAGATCATAATAACTCACAAAAAAAGGTGTGGTATTATTATAGCTGGTATCAAGACAGAAATCCCTTCTGCTTCTTCTTCATCTGAGATATCAGGCAAAGTGCTCAGAGTTGTGTCTGACTGCTGTTCGAGATCGAGGGTGTCAAGGCCTAGTTCAAATCGTGGATTTCAAGGTTTGCCATCATTGACTCCATTTTGATTGGCTGTTTAGAGGTTGATGGCTGAGGGCTAGATAGTCTGCGCCTCTTGAGTTGGTTGTAAATGTTGTTAGAAGGAGACTGCAAATACTCTTCATTCTCTCTTGTCTGGGACATATATTTGCGACCCATTAATTGCTCACGCATGCCAGTAAGGATCTTACATTTTCTTTTATGCTGTGAGGAAGACATTCTGTTACAGGTAAGTATGCAACAGAAATGTGCATGTATGTTAGTGAGACAGGGATGTGCCATTGTCAGTGAAGCAGGGATGTGCTACTGGTGAGCGGTTACACTGGGAAGTGTGCGGCCATTGAGAAATAATGCACAGTCATGTGATCTAGTGTGTCCAATCATGTTAGTGAGAATGCTGTCATTATAACATACTACTTTACATGGGAACATTGCCGCTCTTCCACGCCCGAACCGTTGCCTCAATCTAATTTTTCTCTTCAACCTTTATTTTGATGCAGCAACCATATTTTACATTCAGACGTTCTCTCAAATAAGTCTCACAGTAAAAAACCTTCTAGAATTAATATATATATGGCTATATTACCAGAATGATATCAGCTCACAAATTGTGGGCTATGATTAGTATTATTATTATTATTATTATTATTATTATTATTATTAACATACTATTTGGCCCCATTGTGTTATCTGAAAACTCACTTCAGGCAAACTGATCAAATTTTGAAACCATCCTTCTACAGGTTACCAATATTACCACATGTCACGAACCCGGACTGACTCTCAGATACAGCAACCTGGACCAACTGGTCATGACAACAGCAAATCTCGGTCACTTAGCAAAATGCACAATCTTACTGCCTTTTTGTATTTTCTGAACAAATTATTCATATTTCACCTTCAATTACACATATGTATGAAGCATGGGCCTCAAAGGTTCACAGGTTCAATAAGAATCACAGAGAATATGCTAGATTAAATGTGTTTATTCCCAAAAAATTTCCAAGGCTTAGTTACAAAAAATAATTAATAAAATGACATACAGATTAACATGCAAACTATTTCAGAAATAAAAAATGTCGAGACTGAATCTGTTAAAACTAAAATCTGCACGAAGGCATTTTGTGTATGGCCACAAGACGCCATTTTCGACTGGCCATCCAGTGCCATTTTAGTGAATTATTTAGCGATGTGCGATTATTTAGCGATGTGCGATTCCCATGCAATAGAACAATGTTAAAAGTCCCCAGTATATAAATGCATACATTGACATAAACATATAATATGATCAACCCTGCAAAACACGTACCACGGTGTACTTCACAAACATGTAGACGCACAACGCTAATTAGCGTCTTTGCTTAATATCCCAATACTTTCACTCTGCACACTTACATAAAAAGGTTCCCTAGCATTAAGGTTAATATTTAAGGTTTTATTCATTATCAGTAATGTTGTGAAATACATGTTATTTGATATCTAAGGTTTAGTGCATGATAAGCAGACCGTGTTTGGTGTAATTCTAAACCACTGTGTCTTTGCAGATTTCCGGTTCCATTGGTGAAGAAATCGCAACATGTGTCTGCAAATTATGGATCATAGAGAGTTAGGCATTAAAATGTACTCTGGAAGGCAGCCAGTTTATATTTGTTGTGCAGCAGGAAAATGGACACAAAGAGCTGTTGGAGGCTGGACTGTGACCATACGAACTGACCTATGAACTGTACTGTGACAGAAGAACTAGGAAGAAGAACCAATGGAATCATGCCAACCTGTTCTATTGTCTTGCCTATCTCTGTAAGGGTATATATGCAGGCTCTCTGAAACTAGATGCCAGTCATCCTTTATTTGCTGTTGATGGAGGTTTCATCTTTGATGCCGGGATCTGGATCCAGAGCGCATGCATATGTAAAGACTGTGCCTTGTGATTGTATAATTTGTTCGCGCTAATTGTATTTAGATCACAGCGTGTAACCATTTGCTTTTTGGTGAATAATATCTTTTTGTGCTTTGGAACCACAATCAAAGTCTTAAAGCAATTATTTCTTGTGCGACTCATAACGCTAAATAGTGACATTTTTAGAGTGTATAAATAGGTAGGAATCAATAAAAAGAATAACACAGAATTTTAGGACACTTACAACGAGGCCAAAAATCTGTTGTGCAGGAGATCACAGGAAATTAGCTTGGTACATCTAAGGCTTCTTCTTGGAAGTAGATATTGAATTTTGAGTGACACTCCTTTTTATGGACACCCAACTCTCTCTTTGTTTCTACCTTAAACAGATTGAGGCCCGTATTCAATTTGAGCCAAGCCGCATTAACTTAAGGCGGCCCGGCCTTAACGCCGACTTCGCCTGTTTTCCAGGTATTAAATTATTGCGCGCGTGCCCGTGTATCCCCGTATTCAATTTGAACGTAGGCGAAAACAGGACCCGGCGATACTTGGATCGGGGGTAAAAAAACGTGAATTTTCGGGAAATAATCCTAGGACCCCCCTAAAGATGTCCAGACATGGGGGATCACTCTGGGTACCCCTGTTTTTGGCTGCAAAAGAAAGTCGGGTTTTTAAATAGCTGCGGCAGGTGTTTTTTTCCCCAACTATGAAGATGTGATGCAGAAGAGCATTTAGCTTATTTTTTTCATTTTTAAAAATGGTCCCATCAAATTTGGGGTACATGAAAATGGGTTCTACCGTAGCATATTTTTAAGTCCCTAAAGTCATTTTTTAAAAATTCAGCAAAAATGCACCTGCCGGCGGCTATTACAAATCCCGACTTTCTTTAGGGGTTAAAAATGGGGGTACCCATAGTGATCCCCTATGTATAAACATCTTTAGGGGGTTTCCTGGATTTTTTCCCTAAAATTCCTGTTCTGTTTATACCTGTAAAAAAACGGGTTAAAAGTTTAAAAAAAAATGATAAAAATTATTTATTTATTTTTTTTAAAAATGATAAAAACACAATAGTTTTACATTATTTGGCCCCCCCATTACCTCCATACCCACCAAGGCAGGGGTATGGGGAAGAGCTTCAGCATAAGCTTGTGGTGCTCGGGAGGGGGGGGACCCTTCTTTGAGGGGTCCCCAACTCCTCCAAGATCACCGGCTTGTGCTGACCGACTTGGGGTGCTAATGCTTTGGACCTGGAGCCCCAGTGATTGGGTCTCCGGGCTGTGGCATTATACCCCGGTCGGTTGTGTCTGGTGCTGGTGTTAAATATAGGGGGTACCCCACGTCTTTTTTGCCCCCTATATTTAAAACCAGCACTCGTCCCTGCATCCTGTTGTTGGTTTCTAAAATACGGTGGAACCCTACACTTTTTGTTCCCCAAATTTTTAGAAACCACCACTGGTTGGAAAGCCTGGGGCTGGTTTGGCTTTTGGGGAGGGACCTTATGTAATTTTTTTTTGTAAATTTTTACTACTTTTTTTTACAGGTTAAATAAAACGGGAAGTTTCGGGAAATATTCAAGGGACCCCTCTAAAGATGTGTAGATATGGAGGATCACTATGGGTACCCCCACTTTTAACTACTGAAGGAAGTCGGGGTTTCTAATAGCCGCAGCAGGTGCATAAATGCGGCTTTGAATAAGGTGATGCAGAGGAGCATTTAGAAGGTTTTTTTAGGGCAAAACAACTATGGCCATCAAATTTGGGGTGCTTGAAAATGGGGTTTAGCATATTTTAAAGTTGCTAAAGTGACTTAAAAAAATTGTGAAAAACCCACCTGCCGCACACACCTGCAATCAAGTTCGCTATTTTTTAAGTTTGTACCCCAACTTTTTTTTTTCACCCCCTTTTTCAAAGTACATTTTTGGGGTGCCCTTAATTTTTTTTTTTTTTTTTACACAGCTTACCTTTGGGGTATTGTCTGAAGGCTGCATGGGGCTTCCCAAAACCCCAATTCTGCACTTTTTAACGCCTGCCATTCATAGGCGATACTTTACCAACTATTACATTGCATTGACTTAACGCCTAGGCGGAAAGTCTTTCAAATTGAATACGGGGTAAAACTAAAACAGGCGATAATGACATCATCGGCGGTAAATTACTGCGAATCCGGACTTAACGCCTCAAATTGAATACGACCCTAAATCTGTCAAGTTAGCAGAGCCCATAGAATTTACAATATACCTCTTGTCATAATGATATGTGACTTGCATTATCCATTCGGCAGGAAATATTTGGAATTCAGTGGTCTACAGCATCATATAACCTGGTTAATTTAATTGTCCACTGTCTTCAAAAGATTTTGTCATCTTTGTAGGGCAGTGACACAATTATTTTGTGCTCTCAAAGGGGAATATAAGGAGGTCTGGAACACAGATCTCCTTATCAGAGGTAATGCTGGGGTAAAGCAAACACTGTTGCTGTCCTTTAATGTCAGCACTTACTTATGTACAAGAGTAGATACGTAATAGCAACAGACATACAGTTTGAAAAAAACATATTTTCCATACAGAATATACATGTATTCAACAATCCCATGTGCCTAACCCTCACCCTAACCTTAAAAATTTTGAAAAACCATAATAAAACATGTTGACCACTTTTATGTTGACCATTTGTGTATTGACCATTTGGACCTGTCAACATTTTAACCTTTTGTCAGTGGTCCTTTTGTACATGTCGACATATTGCATGTCGACCATCTGGTGTTGATCCATTGACTGTCTACTTTTTGCATTGTCGATGTTCTATCTGGATACTGTGTTTTTATGTGAATCACTCTGGCCATTGGAGTATACACCTGAACACTATGAGCATGGTTGGACTGGCCTATAAGGGGGCGTGAAATCCATGGTGGGCTCCACTGTCTGAGGACCTTTTCTCCTCCCTTATTGGTCAGGATCCAGACTGTGCATTTGAACAATACATTGTTATTCTATTAGAGGGTCATTTACTTGGCGGACCAGGACCATAGACTGGTGGCTGGTCGCACCCTTTAAGCATGGGTCCCTACAGCTGCATACCCTCAGTGGGCCCTTCGAGTCCCAGTAACTATCAGTAGTCTGCTCTACTAATGTGACAATTCCAAAATATTTCATTGTGTTTTGATTTTAGAAAACAGATGCACATTTAAAGATAGAAAAGTGTCATATAATCTGTCATAATACAGGGATTGTAATAAACAAAAAAAGACACATCAGTTGTGTTTCAAATATATATATTAAGTCATAAATGGTAACATATTTCACTGAACAGTTAGTTCCCATTGTGTTTGCTTTTATCCCAGTCTATCAGTGCCCTAGAATATTGACAAGGGAATGAAATATGCAGAATGTTTATGATTATGATACTACTTTGACATGAAAAATGAGTGTTCTGTACAACATTTGATAGGGCCAGGTACCTGCTATTCACACAACTCAAAGTTTTAATGTCGACACTGTTGAGAATAACAACAACAAAGCATCTGTGGAGATTGGCAAAATCCAATCTCACACAGTGAGGAGGAAGTCATTTACAGGAAATGAACAGGTGTTTTCAATCAACTGTGGTGTTTATGAAACCACTTTAACAAAATGAGGCAGAAAAAAAGCCTTATGCTATAGTCTGAGATCAGGCAAAGGGGCTCATGCTGAGCTTGTAATATACAGTACCTGTTTGCTTAGCCTGAAATATGCTAATTTGTACTCTATCCATATGTAGATATGACACCTTAGTGAGGTAGTAAGGAACAGGGGAGGACAGGAGTGTGCAAATGCAGTCCAGGATAAATCAAGGGAGCATTTGCACTATTGTGAACTAAGGACCTGATTCAACAGGGAATGGAATTGCAAAGCCACACACAAGAGACTTTGCAATTCCATGCTGCTAAAATTCAAATATTACAGGATGCGTCTTAAGTGAAGAGAGATGCTTCCTGTCAGCAAATGCGATCCCAGCGCTGCAACCGAGGTCGCAGCCTGTTGTGCGCCACCAGCCAGCTGAGCAAGCCTTGCGAGACCAGGAAATCTGTGTTCATCGACGCAGACCCTGGCCTCGTCCCTCCCAAAAAACCGGGACAACTTGCTCCTGGGAACGCCAGCCGTCTCCACATAGCCCTGAAAATGCCTTTGCCTGTCAATCAGGTAGAGGCATAGGGAGGCCTGATTGACAGATAGAGGAGGCTTGACTGACAGCCTGATTGCACATGTCCAGATCGGGTCCTGCACATGCACAGACTCCCGATAATCAGGAATCTGTGTGAAGATTCCAAACAGCGTTCTCTACAGAAAAGGGCTCTAAAGCAGAACTGCATAGAGCCTTAGATACCCCTATCAGTACCTGTATTACTTGTGGGTACCTTAGGGTTGGTGCAAATACACGCTAATGATAATGATGACAGTCGCCTGCATTAACTAGCAACTTCTAAATGATTGCAAATTCACCAGCTGATTATGTGCTTTCTTCATTGATCTTGCCTATACTACATGATTTTGTGTGCATATTTTAGAATTAATTCTTTGTTGCTTTCAATCATATATGAAAAGGGTTATACCTGTTAAAAAAAAAACTTCTCTTGTGCTCCTGGCCCCCAACTAAGCATCCAACTCCCCATTAGACCTAAATATTTAGCAGAGATTAGTTTTTGGTTTTGGCCCTGATCTTCCTGCCAAGTTCGGATCTCAGAATGAGGCAAAACTGTTAGAAAGCAGCACACTCCTGCACTGTCTCTTCACTGTGCATATGTACGGGGACTAGGATCTGGAGTCTGCAGGAAGGTTCGACCTCCAACTTGATGTGCTACTTCACATGTAACTGCAGCCATCTTTACTATATACTGTGCAGAGCGACATGGTGGGAGACTTAGGACCTGATTCAGATCCACTCGCTAGATGTGTACGCTCGCTAGATGCATATGCAAATTTGGCAAGGCAGGCGGTTGCACGGCAAGGCATAAGCACACCCACTATGTCTTGGCGTGTGATCACTTTGTGTATGCAGACATCCACCAGCCTGTCTTAAGACCCCCTTTTGCATACGCAGCACTTATGGTTGTGGTTGACCATACCATACCGCAAGCACTGCAAGCTGTTCAGTGTAAAATACAGCCAAGTGACGTGTACTATGACGCTGCCTATTAATTATGCACGCCTCTGAAATGACGTTGAGATGCTCAGGTGCGCCTGCGTTTGCACCTCCACTCCCCCGTTTCTAGTGGCCAGCCTCTGTCACCACCCACAAACGGCTTCTCCTGTCACTCATTCTGCCGAGCTGTCTATGCGCAGCGAGCGTACGCTTCCCGATTGCTCACACTGGTTTGCGCATGCACATTGTGATGCATACGCATGCGCAGAATGTAAACAATCGGCTGGCTGCGTGAGAACGCATCCTAGCGAGCGGGTCTGAATCAGGTCCTTAGCTTCTAAAGAGAACCTGGTAAATACCTTCATATAAAGCTGTTCCAGCATCCTGCACCACTACCTGTTTTCAGCATATACTCACCTGCTGTTGAGCAGTTTAGAACCCACTCCATTACCAGTGTACATGTAACAGTGAGAACAGCTGCTATCTTTCAATAAACCAACACCACTGGTTAAGTAACTGGGCTGTTCATAGTTTGTAGAATGGGTATACAATGACCCGGTGAGGTGAAGGGGGGAGTGCCGAAGAGGCACCCCCTTTGCCGGCTTCTGCAAATGCCTATGGCAGGGGTTCCCAACCATGGTCCTCAAGGCACACTAACAATCCAGGTTTTAGGGATAGCCATACTTGAGCACAAGTGACTCAAGGGCTTTGCTAGGTGTGATGCCCAGCGTGGCCCTGCGGGTGGTGGGTAGAGAGGGTTCTGGAAGCAGCAAGGCTCGACCGAGTTCTCCGCAGGAATGAAGAGCTCTGGTGTAAGCTGGCTGTGGTGTCAGAATGTAGGGGGTCTCCAACGCGTTTCGGCAGGGGCTCTGCCTTCTTCAAGGAGGTAAAGCCCTTCGCACCCCTCTTGATCACCACTCCACCTGCTAGACCCAGGCGACCACGCACCGCCCCCTGGGAGCAACCAACACCAGCTCCACTCACAGCTGTTCGTCCAGCAGCAATCCCTAAGCGATCCATACCAGTAGGCACCCACCAGGCAGCGGGAACAGAACGTCAGCAACGCGGTGCACCAAGCCCCACAGTGCACCAGCAAGCCACTACCACACACAGAGCTTCCTCCAACCGCTGACACCGCAACAGCCATCCAACACCGCATCTGCAAAAGGAAACTAACACCAGCTACCAGCAGCCCAAGCCTTTTTCACCAACAAATCCTACCGGTAGGTAAGTGACTCCGAGACTTATACCCCTGCGTGGGACGCCGCCAGGGTGTGCATCCACAACCACCAGACCCGCTGCCAACCCACCACTCCCCTCCCCCCGAGACATCCTAAGACTGTTGACCAAAGGTCCAGCAGGGGTAACGTGCCGGTCTATTGAACTGCACAGAAAGGAGCCCCCTAAAAGGGTCCACTCACCTCCCCAGTCTCCACCCACACACACCCCCAAGTGGATCGCTCACCCCACCTGGGTGCCTGGGACCAAACAGGATTAGTACTGTTTTTTTTCCAATAAACCCTTTGGCCCCCATTTCCGCCTCTGTCTTCATTTCCTCACCCACCACCTCCAGTCCATTAGACCCCCTTCCCTCCCTACACCCCATCACTCCACAAACAACATCGAACACAAAAGACCACAACACACTATTACTCCAGCATTACACCCATAGGGCGAGCGCACCCTCCGCACCCTCTACCCCATTATATCGTTACACAGGACCCGGTACTCCTGCTTTTAGGAAGGTGCAGCACCCGACACAAACAATACATCTCACATCCCATCTGCCCATACAGCAGAGCGCAGTTCTAACCCATCATTTGCACTCACCCAGATACATTTACTACTTATTTTTCTATGATTTACCATGTTTTTGTATCTCATTATTATGCCATTTGCCTTCATTTTTATTGTGATTACACTGTATAGTGGAAAAGGAACACAGTGCTTAGGAATAGTGTACTTTCTGACAAATGGGCAAAATAATTATTATTAGATGGTTACTTAATTCTGATATATATGCAGATCAGAACTTATGCCTTGTTGTTTGATGTTTGTAATACAGGTTTATTCTCAGTAAATGAATATAATAGTAATAAAAAAATTATATCATTACTTTGAGAAAATATGGTACCTTGTCAGAATAAGTAAATGGGTCTGTAGTTGATATACCAACGGTCGGGAAACCGTCCCTCTAAACCCGGTGTCTAAATCCCAACACGGGACTAGAGACAGGTGTCAAAATATCGATGCCCGTCTAGATTCCGACGTCGGAATCTAGAAAGACGGCTAACCGGAAAGAAGGTAAGCCTACCCGTCTTAGCTTTTAGCCTTGGAGGGGGGTTAGGTTTAGAACACCCCCGTGGGGGGAATTAGGGTTAGGCACCCCCCAGGGAAGGTTAGGGTTAGGCTGCGGGGAGGTGGGTTAGGGTTAGGCACCCCCAGGGAGGTTTAGGATTAGGGTGCGGGGAGGGGGGGTTAGGGTTAGGCACCTCCGGGGGGAGGGTTAGGGTAGGTCACCCCCCCGGGGAGGTTAGGGATAGGCACCACTAAGGGAGCGTTAGGGCTAGGGGGAGAGGGGTCTCTTAGCAACAGAATTCTGCCGTTGGTATTTCACCCGGTGGCTACTCAGCCGTCAGGATATCATACCCAACCCAGTAAATGTACTGGAGGACATTTCTGTATATTGGTGCAAAAGAAAAGGATTGTGTTTACCATAGTAATCAATCACATATTTGCATTCATTCGTAAATGCCACCAGACAAATCACAGTTAGATATATAGAAAATGTCCTTGCTCTAGGCTAAGACAGAGGGAAAGACAAATTTTGTCTATACTGGGGCACTCTTAAATGAAATATCGTAAATGAGATAATAATAGAATAAAAATAAACTTTTATTTATGAACCTTAAAAATTGCGTACAACAAATAAATGACGTACACATATAACAACTAAACATACAAGACATCTAACCCGGAAGAGCATCCAAACCGGATTAATAGGAGTCAGAAAATGGAGAAACCTGGCATGAACAGAGCTTTATAGCAAATTTTAGTCACAGAAAAACATCTGTTATGACATACATATTGACTCTGTCGCACAACATATATCAATGTACATCATATGGCGAAAATATCTATTACATGCGACCCAATGTCATCCACTTAATATACAATATTTGACACTACCAGGTTAATATAATTTAAATTTGTTCGTAGTGTTTAGAAAATAAATAAAATGGATGATGCTGTAAATACATGCTGGGAACTCAAACTAATAGAAGAAAGTAAGACCTGGAATATAATTGCACTCACAGACTTCTACTGTCCCCTATCTAAATCAAACAGGGGATGAGAGAGTATGTGATACTTTAGTCCCAGGTGAAGAGAAAGGCAGTGCTTCTGCTTTCTGGGATATCCAATATAACTCCCCTCTGGTACATATTGTATTGCAGTGGAGATGAAAAGAGGGGACCCAGATGAGAGAGCTTGATAGAGGAATACAAAAGAATGTAAGATTGAGTGTGCTCAAACAAAAACTATGTGTAATGACACATGAGTAGGAGTCAAAACTCCTATTAGTAAAATAAATGTACACATGTGTATAGATTATTAATAAACCTTTTGTGTTAGTGGTGTAAAATTAAGAGAGAAAGAAGTAAGTCCTGTGATCCACAGAAACCAAAAACTCCCCTCTAATCTTCCCTGTCTAAATCAAACTGGGGATGCAGGGGGAATGGCAGTGTGGTTCACAGGGGAAAAAGAAAGTAATGCTGATGGAAGCTGAGAGGTCAGCTGTGTCTCAATCCTGTTGCCAACGGCATTGCAGGGAGAGTTACCTGCTGATGTGCTCAGCGCAGGAGTGCGGTGGAGAGAAAGAGCAGTACCTGAGGTCCAAGGGAACAGCCTGCGGTGGATGTGTGTGGAGGGCAGCAAGCAGGCTACTGGAGTAGCATAGAGAGGATGCGCGTTTCACCACTAGGTTTGGTCACCTGATCGCTGAACTCTGCTGTCTCCTGTTCTTAAGCTCCCATGTATCCAATCGGCTAGCAATTGGTTGGGAGTGACAGCACATGCAACCAATCATAGAGGAGTGGATTAGTCATCCTATAGGGATAATGCAAGAGGGCAATTAAACAGAGTGGGGAAATTACCATATGTAAACAAACAGAGGCACTTCCTGTATTGGGCTGTTTAAAACAGCTGCTAGGATAAAGGACAATTGTACTATTGAACAGGGGAAAAGAAAAGGGACATTATTAAAAAAACAATTGTATTGAGAACCAAGAGGATAAAGGTTTGAACAAAGAAATATATTTATATTCCATATATTGAGAAAAATTGGTATATTAAATAGGAAGTGAGAGAGGATAAAGGTTTAAGCAAAAGAATAGATATATTTATATTCCATATATTGTAAAAAAGTTTTGGTATATTACATAGACAGTGAGAGAGCTAATAACTACTACTAGGAATATTGATATTGAAAATATCAATGATGATAAATAAGGAAAAATCAATCAAAATATTTTTTAATAAATGTCAAGAATGATATATATGATATAATAAAAACTCGTAAATGAAAAAAATAAATAAAAAAGAGACAAAGAAAGTGGGATAGATTCATAGGAAAAAGGTGAAATAGGGAAAACAGAGAAAAAAGAAAAGACGGGAACATTTGTGAAGAATGTAAGAAAAACAAACAGTTCTAATTATGATAAAACATATCTATTAAATATGGTTATAAATACCCAATATATGTGAGTGAGATAAAAAAAAAGGGTGAGAAAAAAGTGCAAAGTGATCTAATGGAAAATAACAGAAGCATTGTCGGATGAGTGAGGAACATGAGTACAGTATGGTGACGTGAGGTAGATGTGAAGTGTGATCTACGAGGTTCGATGACAAAGAAAGAAAATGAAGTAAGAAATTAATAAGAAAAGAATATGAATAAATATAAGGTAAGAAACATAAAAAATATAGAAAAACAAAAACAAAAGAAGGGGGGGAGGGGGCACCCAAAATCTAGGGATGATAAGGAGGACAGATATTAAAACATTTTAAAAATAAAAATAAAGATATTTTTGTAAAAATGAGAAAAGTATGTATATAGGGGACCTGTCTTGATATAATCCAGGACAGTTATAGTCACTCTGTAATAAAGACACTGTAGTTAATGTTCTCATTCAGACCTGCAGGTACAAGTTTACCCATCTTAAAGATCCACTCACTTTCCTTCTTTTGGAGGGCCCAATTAAGATCACCCCCTCTTAGGCTGAGTTTAATTCTCTCCAAGCAGGACACTTTGAGGTCTTTTTCCCGTCCGGAATGTTTTTGATGGAAGTGTCTCGCCACTGTCGTAAGTTGTTTCATTCGTTGTAAATCTGCTTCTGCGTTATGTATATTGCCTATATTCTCGAGAATTCGGATTTTCATCATTCTTGAGGTCATCCCAATATATTTAATATTGCAGGGACAGGTAATACAGTAAATTACATTCGTGGTTTTACAGTTAAAAAACTCCTTAATTAAAATGTCTTGGCCGAACTTGTCTTTAATAGTCGTGATATTGAGTATATGTGAACATATTTTACAGCTCCCACAAGGGTGGGTGCCAATGATGGTGGGGGCTTTTCTCAGAGTCTGGATGAAGTGGCTCTTAGTTAGCTGATCTTTGAGATTGGGTACCCTACGCCAGCTCATATTAACTTTATCTTCCAGACTTCTGGCCAGATCATCATCAGACCGCAGGATATGCCAATGTTTTTTAATTATATCTCTAGCGTCCTTCCAGTTGTTACAAAAGTCTCCAATTAATCTGATGGTGTTGGTATTCATTGTCTTAGGTTTCTGACCAAAAATGAGAGACTCTCTATCAGTTCTCACAACCTGATTCTTAGCTGTTTTGATCAGATGCTTGCTATATCCTCGTTCTTGCAATCTCAAAGTTAGCTCTTTGCTCTGGACTTCAAATGATTCTTCCCCTGAGCAGTAACGCCTTAATCTAAGGAATTCTCCTTTAGGTATGTTCTTCAGAGTTGGGGGAAAATGGAAGCTGTTCCTTTGTAATAGACTATTTGTTGACGTTTCTTTCCTAAATATCTCAGTGCAAATTTCATTGTTTGCCCCTCGAAAAATTCTGAGATCTAGGAAGGCAATGCTATTAATTCTGCAGTTGTATGTTAATTTAAGATTAACATTGTTATGGTTAAGATATAAAATGAAATCATCCAGTTCTTTCTGCGAGCCATCCCAAATCAGCAAGATATCGTCAATGTAACGCATCCATAGCGTTATATGTTGTGTATGGGTATCATTGCCTTCTTGAAAGACACGTTCTCGCTCCCACCACCCAAGAAATAGGTTGGCGTATGTGGGTGCACATGCTGCCCCCATTGCCGTCCCTCTCTTCTGGATGTGGAAGCGGTTGTTAAATAAAAAGTAGTTATGATGTAACACAAAGTCTATAAAGTACTAAGAGGAATTCTTGAAAGTCACCTATGCCCTCCATTGTCAGGAAGTATCTGACTGCTTGTATCCCCAGATCATGAATAATGGAGGTATAAAGGGACTCCACATCCAAGCTGACAAGGAGATGTGTGTCTTCAAGTATCACATCGTATAACTTTTTAAGAACATCCGTGGTATCTCTAATATAAGATGGTAAACTAAGCACATGATGTCGTAAGTGTACATCAAGGAAACAGCTTGCTTTTTCCAAAAGTCCTTCATTACCTGAAACTATAGGCCTGCCAGGTGGATTAGCTAGATCTTTATGGACCTTTGGTAACAGATAAAAAGTCGGGGTCCTAGGGTATGAGATCCATAAGTAGTCATATTCTGTTTTCGTAATTGTACCATTATAAAAAAATAACAGTTAGAGTCTGATTTGATGTTATAGCTATCAGCATTTATTACGTTTGCACTATTTTTATAAAATAATGTAGAGAAAACATTCTTACAAGAGTAGTGAAAGCAGGTCATTTATGGGTGGTGCCAAACTTTTAAATTGAGCTACACTAAAGTGCTGTCCCATTGAAGGTAAAAGTGTAACGCCATATGAGATGGCCTTACCCCACGCATGCAAGATCCAGGAAGCTAAACTTTGCTGATCTTGCTAAATGCCTTCCTCATGGAAAATTATGGGGATAGCTAATGCAATGGCTAGCAGTGGGAAACAAGATATTTCCGAGATCTCATGCTTTCTTTCTTACTAAATTTAAGGGATACTTAGTAGTGATCTTAAACATGCAGAGGCAGCAGTTTCCTCACATTTTAAGGCCAGAATTGCTTAATAACTATGCCTCAGAATGCGATAAGCTGTCATAGAAAATCACCCTTTACACCTGTACACACATAGGGCCTGATTAAGAGTTGTGCGCTAATGCTGCCACAGCTGCAATTTTTGCTGCTGTGGATATGCTAAAAATATGCTAATACAACAGGTGGAGGGTCTGCAATGATGCAATGCGTAGTGCTATACCCCCACCACTCCCACCTGCACCTCCATCAGAGCTGTAACAACCAGGTGGCCAGGCAGAGATGAACGTATGTCCATTGCAGAGCATGTCTTGCATGTTTTTGCACTGGGCATGCTCAGGAAAAGAGCATACACAAATAACGGTGATGCAGGGACATATTATTTACAGTGGCATCTCCACTTATGATTTAGAAGTCATAATTGGGATGTAATGGGGCGTTCTTACATATGCAAAGTTCAAAGTTCAAATATGTCAATTACCTGCGGCTCATGGGATCCGCAGCTGCCTGTGATTACAGGCAGCTGCTGCTCCCATGAGCGCTGTTCTGTCAAATTTAATGGGCCTTTAAAGGGCCAAGTACACCAAGCATGATGACGCATTTGGCGCCAGATTCAAACTTCTTCTCTATAAAGGGAAGTCTCTGGGTACTATTTAGTGTCAGAGTAGTAGGCACCATACCTTTACTCCAGCATCTGTTCTTTGTGAACTTCCAGTGTATTTATCTTTGTTCTGACCCGGTCCTGCCTGGTTTTAAACCATTTCTGTTGACTATACTCCTGTTTGCCTCCTGGTAACTCGTATCACTACCTGTCTTCAATGCCCCCAGTGTTCACCAGCACTGTACATTGGAACCCAGTCAGAGGGCCACAACCTGCAAATTTTGTGCAGCTAATTCCAAACTCCCTCATGAAAAGGGAGACTATAATATTCCCCAATATACAGCTTCTGTGTGGAAGGGGGGGGAAAGGGGCCAAGTTAAATGTCACAAACACCTGCAGGCAGTCAAAGTTCACTCTCAATGGATGGCTACACAGAATTGTTACGAATCGCATCCGTGTAAACCCCCTAAAACCCAGACTAGCGAGGCTTTCTGTCAACAACAACCGCCAGTTGCTCCCTTAGAGCTATGAGATGTTCACCGGTACTTAGGCTGCCGCCTGGTCTTAAAACTCAGGGTAAAAAAGGTTCACATGGAAATACAATGGGATTCAATGGAGAGAGGAATGACAGGAACAGAAACTGGTATCCAGGAGACTTGAGAGTCGATGATGTAGCTGATGAACCGATGGTGTGGCTAAGAGCCGGTTGTAAAAGACAGAACTCAATTGATGCAGCTTTGGTTGCCGATGGTGCGGATTGGAGTTAGTTGTAAAAGACATGAGCACTGGGCCACCATCAACCCGCTTGTGAGCACAGGGCCAGAGTCAGAGCGCAGCGGAGTGACCCTCTAACAGACGTCGCTGACAGGGTGACTGCGGCTGCGCCTCCTGGCTGCAGCATCCCAGGCAATAGCCTCCCCATCCCCATCCAATGCCGCATCTCCTCCCCATCCCTTGCCGTGTCTCCTCCCCATCCCCTGCCTTGTTTTCTCCCCATCCCCTGCCCAGTCTCCCCCCATTCCCTGACTGGTCTCCACTAGAGATGTGCACTGCCATCGACCTCCATGTTTTGGTTTTGGTTTTGGATCTGGATCTCCCCTGGTTTTGGATCAGAATCTGGTTTGGGATTTTTTTCCTTGGTGTTTTGCTTTTCGGTTTTGGTTTTGGATCTGGATTTTTTTTGTCCCTACAGTATTATTAACCTCAATAACATTTATTTCCAGTCATTTCCAGTCAATTTTGACCACCTCAAACAATAAAGTTCACCAACATAGGCATAGGCCAAACCAACTCACAAGTACGTTCAATAGAAAGTAACAATGCAATGCAGAAATTTACTAAAAATCAACATCGTGCATGGAATATCCTTGCTCAAAACAATTAGTCGCCCCCAGCACATGCCTATTCTTACTGCCCAATCTGTATTTTCCTCATGGGGGGGTGCCGGGCCACCAAAGACTGACCCTTGTAAAGCCTCGATCAATCAGACTTTTTCTTGAACAGTTCCCCAAAATCTCCCTGACCATTAAAAACAGTGCTCCGTACCTTCCATACCTGTGAGTCTGAAACAGTGCATGTCAGACACATTACGGGTTACAGTGCGGGTCTAATATATTGTGGGATACGGTGTGGGTTGGAGACAGTGCAGGTCTGAGATAGTGCGGGATACAGTGTGGGTTGGATACAGTGGAGGCCGGCTGCAGTGTGGGTTGAATACAGTGCAGGATACATAGTGGGCTGGATGCAGTGCAGGTTGGAAACAGTTTGGGTTGGATATACCAAAAGTACACTTGCTGTGACAGCAGTGTCGGCAGTGTGGGGTTTGCTGATGGTGTCCTCAGTACATGGGATGGCAGTGCTGCAGTGCTGGCAGTGTCCTCAGTGAAGGGTACCGGTGGTGTTAGCAATGCGGGGGTTCTAGCGGTGTCTTCAGTGCAGGTTTACTGGCTGTGTCGGCAGTGCGGGGGTTGCTGATGATGTCCTCAGTACATGGAATGGCAGTACTGCAGTGGTGGCAGTGTCCTCAGTGAAGGGTACTGGCAGTGTTAGCAGTGCGGGGGTTCCAGCAGTGTCTTCAGTGCAGGTTTGCTGGCTGTGTTGGCAGTGCGGGAGTTGCTGACAGTTTCCTCAGTACATGAAATGGCAGTGCTGCGGTGCTGGCAGTGTCCTCAGTGAAGGGTATCGGCGATGTCAGCAGTGAGGGGGTGCCAGCGGTGTCTTCAGTGCAGATTTGCTGGCTGTGTCGGCAGTGCGGGGGTTGCTGACGGTGTCCTCAGTACATGGGATGGCAGTGCTGTGGTGCTGGCAGTGTCCTCAGTGAAGGGTACTGGCATTGTCGGCAGTGTGAGGGTGCCAGCATTGTCTTCAGTGAAGGTTTGCTGGCTGTGTACTCAGTACATGAAATGGCAGTGTGAGAGTGCTGGCAGTGTCCTCAGTGCAGGGTACCAGTGGTGTCGGCAGAGCGGGGGTGCTAGCGGTGTCCTCAGTGCAAGTTTGCTGACTGTGTCGGCAGTGCGGGAGTTGCTGGCGGTGTCCTCAGTAAATGGAGTGGCAGTGTGGGAGTGCTGGCAGTGTCCTCATTGCAGGGTACCGGTGGTGTCGGCAGAGCAGGGGGTGCCAGTGGTGTCCTCATTTCAGGGTTGCTGACTGTTTTGGAAGTGCAGGGGTGTTGTCAATGCAGGGTGCCGGCAGTGTCGGCAGCATGGGGGAGCCAGTGGGGTTAACAGTGGGGCTGCCGGTGGTGTCAGCAGTGGAGGTGCCGACAGCTGGTGTGTCGGCAGTGTGGGGTGCCGGCAGCAGGTGTGTCGGCAGCGGGAGGTGCCAGCCGCAGGACCCAGCGCCAACTTCTTTTAGTTGTTTTTTCCCTGCATTCAATGGGCTTAATGCTGATTGGCTGAGAGCTGTAACAGATGGCTCTGTCAGCCAATCAGCGCTTTGCCCATTGAAGGCAAAGGGATTTTCAAAAATGGCCGCTCGAGGCAAAACCTTCGAGATCTGACAGTGGATCGCGAGGTTTTGCCTCGGGAGAGGGATCCGGGGCAGGCAGGGAGATCGCCCCAGATCCCCGAAATTCGGGTGGGTTTGGTTCTCTGAGAACCCGCTAGTCTCCACCCCATCTCCTGACCAGTCTCCTCCCCATCCCCTGACTGGTCACCTCCCCATCCCCTGACTGGTCACCTCCCCATCCCCTCCCTTGTCCACACCCCATTCTGATTCTTCTTTCTGATGACATCCTGCTGTAAGGGACTGCATGGGAGAGTTATGGAGAACACCTCCTCATGAGCATTTGCAGTGGAAAGGCTCAAAAGCTAGAGGCCATTTTTTATAATTAAGATAAAAAAAATAAAAAAAAAATTTTTTTAGGAGTTACCAAGGAAATGAATCAAGCGTCCTGTTTGGGGTCAAAATTTCCAGAAATTATGATTTTAATGCCCATAATGTACATTACTATGTAATATTTGTAATATATCAGTGATATCAATGCTCTCTTATGTCATTGATGTATGATGCAAATATGTATGATGTATAATGCGTGTTGCGCCTTAGGAAGGCAGATATATATATATAAACCTGCGTTGTATTCACAACGCTTCACATTTTCCACATTTTGTTATGTTACAGCCTTATTCCAAAATGGAATAAACTAATTTTTGTCCTCAAAATTCTACACACAATTGCCCATAATGGCAACGTGTAAAACGTTTTTTGAGATTTTTGCAAGTTTAATTTAAAAAAAAACACTAAGAAATCACATATACATAAGTATTCACAACCTTTACTCAATACTTTGTAAAGTATTCCACTTGTGACTGGGTGGAATGAGGACATGAAGACATACACACTGGTGGGTAGGGAGAGGGGGACATAGAGACATTCACACTGCTGACTGTGGGAGGGAGAGAGGGAGACATAAACGTTGGTGATTATGGAAGGAGGAGCACATGGAGACATACACACTGCTGGTTAGGGGATGAGGGCATGGAGAAATACACACTGCTGGTGGGAGAGAGGGGGCAATGGAGACATACCTTCCGGGAGGGAGCAGCCAGATCGACATGACAGGGGGCATAGCCATTGTGAGGAGGCGGGGCTGGCCAGACAATGTGCATTTGTGGGTGGAGCGGGGGCGGGGCCATGTGATTGTGTCATTTTGGCCCCGCCCCCGCTACACATTGCTGATATTACAGGCATTGTAAAGCAGGGGGCGGAGCCAAAATGACACAATTCAGCATGAATCGTGTCACCAGTCCCCCCTGATGCGGGGGTTTCTAAGGTAAATGTGGGGATAGGAGGGGTGGGCGGCAGCCGGGAGGATTGCCTGCCTTCCCGGGAGGTCGGGAGCGGCACCCGATTTTCAGGAGGCTCCCTATCAAATCGGGAGGGTAGGCAAGTATGAGACATACACACTTCTGGTGGGGGGAGGGGCATGGAGACATACACACTTCTGATGGAGGTAGGGAGACATACACACTGCTGGTGGGGGGAGGGAGACATACACACTGCTGATGGGGGGAGGAGCTCATGAAGACATACTGAGTTCTTAAGGGGTACACGGACACATACAGACATATGACTGGGGGAGGTTGACAGACATATAGGCCCCCATTTATCAACAAAGGCAAACACCAACACCAGCAGCATTTTTTGCTTAGTGTCACTGTGATACAAATGAAAAAGACACTGGTATTTATTACCAATACTTACCCCTCCGGCGAGGTCCAGCGAAGTCCTCCTCATCGGAAAGGTCCTAACGCTGCCAGCGATGGGGGTCTTGTGTAAAGCACATGTGCGACAGTCCGTCTGCGCATGTGCATGACATGGGGACCTGGCAGTGCCTGGAAGGCTTCGCTGAAGCCAGGAAAGGCAGCGCCAGGTCCCCATTGCCATCAATGGGGACCGCATCACTGAGAACGATGCAGTGACAAAGAGCGGTAATCTTATATTACCGCTGTTTGTTAAATCCAGAGACGATTACATAACCCCTTTAGCAAGCAATAGAGGGGTTATGCGTCGTTGATAAATGGGGGCCATAATGTGAAGAAATAAGAGCAGGGCAGGGGCAGAGGTGTTAAGACAGAAAGGACAGATGGGAGAAGGAGCACAGCACAGTGTAATCACACTTACTTTAGAGTGCATGGCCAGTTGGGAGTCTTCAATGGAGGGGTCCCTTCATTTTCCACTGCTCCTCTGTGCTTGGGGTTGGGGCTAAAGGTGTTGGGCACAATGCATCACTGTGCCCTCCGCCTACTCCCTATCAGCGCTAGCAGGTCTGCCCATACCTCACCCCCTGCCTAAAGGTAGTAATGTCAGCTTTCTTCAGGTGGTGATAACCTCCCACTCCACACAACCGCCCACCCAGATGTTGTATGGCAGCCTTGCACTGCCTGGCTTATTCATTATATATTAATATAGAGGTGGCCTGCAGCACTGAAAGCAATAGTCTCCCTCCACTCCTCACTTTATTGTGTGCTGGGACTGGAGCTATGTTGGCTGAGACTGGGCTTCTCTGCACTCTGCAGTGTTGCTGGGGCTCAGTGGCAGTGCAGGAGCCTGGGGCAGGGCCATGGGACATCAGTGCTCTGAAGGGAGATTTTGTAGAGGCTCAGTAACGGAGCCCAGCACAAAGAGTCTCTGTAAAACACTACTAAATCAACAAGAGAAGCCTGTCTTTCTAATGGTCATGGCTGAATTTCGGGGTAAGGGGGGGGGGCCTGGTCAGGTGCCTAGGTTGCCCAGAGGTAAATCAGGCTCTGTTCAGATTTACTGTTTTAAATTGTTTATTGTACGTGTGATACCTGTTATACCCCTTTCACATCGCAAACCCAGCTCTGACCTGGGATTTTAAAGCCGGCTCAGATTTCACTGCGACCCAGGTCAGGCCCCTTGCACACTGTACCTTTAACCTGGGTTATTGCCGGGTTGGCCCCGTTCACAATGAACCCGGGTTAGCTTTGTAAAACCTTATGAATGTCATTAAAAATTTACTTTTTACAGGCTCACATAGATGATGTCACAAATGGGAACAAAATGGAGGGGTTGGGACTGCTCACAGCATTGCAGCAATTATGGCATACGGACTAAGTGTGTGTTTTCCAGAGCTCATGAGTGTTTGTACTTTCCTGCTGTTTCATTCAGCCAGTGAGAGCATGATGCAGCTTATCCACTGGCCCACCTCTCCACCTTTTTCACTGCTTCATACATGTAATCCAGGGTGTTATGTGTGTTGTCTCTTGTTGTCTGCAGTGTGCTGCGCATGTGTCCAGGGCTCTGGCTGCTGACATCTTCAAAGGAGTCACAAGAACATCCAATCATTGCTGTTTGCTGAGTTCCGGGTTGCACAACCCAGGTTCGGCCCGTTCACACTGCACATCAACCCGGCTTGTACTTGAGTTCAACTCTGGTTGATTGCAGGGTTGAAATGCCGAGTCACCGGACCCGGCAATTTTTCTGTTACTTTTGCAATGTGAAAGGGGTCTTATTGGTATCTGGCTCTGCCAGATTCACATTGTTGCTTAATGCCTGCAGTACCATGTCTCACCACTGTTATTTCACTGTAAAATATTCAAATGCTTGAATAAGCTTGAGAAAATATTATAAACACCCTGTTTTTTTATTTGGCGCAGTACTAGTTTGAGCTGGTTTTGTTGATCATTTATAATTGGTAGTAGTTAGTTGTCAGTAATTAACTGTAGCCTATTAGCTTCCCCGTTGAGGCGGGGTTTAGCAGTGGTATATTAGGGTTGGAGGAGGAGTCAACTTCCTCTTTGCGGTTTGTGATCCCGGACTGATAAGTGCCCTGCATCACTGTTCGATTGCCTGTTACTTCCTATCTATTTTAAATGTAATTCCTTTTAAATCTCTCTACCTTTTGCTTTTACCTCAGCTCTCTTTACATTTTACTTTTACCTCAGCTTTCTCCTTGCATTGTTTACCCACTTCATTTTCTGCCTCCCTCCTCGTGCTCCTTCCCCCCCTCTTGTTTGCCAGCCAGGGCAGTATTTGTACACCCCCCACTCACCTTCTTTGTTTGCAGAATGCCCCATCCCTGCTGTAATGCCCCCCTCACCCCGCCGCCTGGCCGAAGTAGCCAGACCTTTAACGGTCCTGGCTGTTTTTTCAGTTACCCGCGAGACACACCTGTCTGCAGTTCGCGCCGGTCCCTGTCTCCCGGCAGCAGCCATGGCTGCCGTGGGTTGACTGGTCCCTCCAATCCCGCCGCCCACGCCCTCCCTGTCCGGCATACAGGCCTGGCTGGTGAGGAGAGCACCGAGCATTACCAGCACCCCCGCCGGCCCAGTTGTCTGCATAGGGCAAAGCCGTGCGGAGCTGGCCACAAGCCCCACCCACCGGGTTGCGGCCACCATTTTAGATCCTGAGGAGGTTCTAACCTCCTCAGATTCACCCCTCACAGCTTCAGGAGCCGGAGGGTTACTTTATTCCACAGCTCAAATGCTGCAGTCCTCCCCTGGGGGCAGGGTTGCTAGGAAGCATACAGTCTTCCCCTGTTTTAGGCCCACATGTGCCAAATTATGCCTCAGGTTAGGGCATCCTCTAGTGGGGGCACTTGGCCCAGGATGTTTGCTCCAATTATTCCCCCTCCCCCAGCTAATGCAAGTGCGCATGGGGAGTTGCAGCCTTTGAATTTGATACCTGGCAGTGTGCCTGCACCTGCATGCTGTTGGGCTCCCTATTTTAACCAGGGTTTGGGGCAGCAGCCAATTCAGGGCCCATTTCCAGTTTTGAGCCAGCAGTTTTACCCTACCCCCTGGATGCAGCTCTCGGGGCAATTCACTCAGCAATACGCTGTTGCCCCGCCATTTTTCAACCCGTCTGCACAGCAGGTGCAGTTCACGCCTGGTCAGTTTGCAAGCCAGCAGCACATGACACAGCCCCCCTTTCACAAGCCCCTCCCTGCCCCTGCCATCTAGTGCAGTACAAGCATTGCCCGTCCAGCCCCCTTTAAAACCCCCGCCACAGAGCATCATAACTGAGCCAGTCATTGTTAGTGCACCAGCAGTTTCATTGTCTAATGCAGATTTTGTATGTTTGCAGGTCCCTTTGGCTCAGCCATTGGCGTCTATGTCAACTTCCACAACCGTTGTTGCAGAAGATCAGATGTTGTCATGTCAAAGCGTGGTGGGTGCACCGCAAATCGAGGGACAAGTTTGTACTTCAGCAGACGTTCCCACAATACCATCTGCTTCTGGATCAAATGAGAAGAGCAACCCCATTAATTGCTCCGCTATCGCATTCAGATGACACTTCTTAGTCTTCTAGCTCAGGGGAAAAGCCACGCAAGCTTATGAAGTATTTTGTACAGCAGTTGAAGGGTAAAGGCAAAAGTCCTAAAAGATCAGGTAGTGTAACAGCCAGTTCGGTTCCAGATGCTTCGGGGGATGTGGCCCACTGCTCCAACACAGCAATTTTGAGGGGGGTTAGGTCCAAGGTTAGGGAGTGAATAAGAAAAGGTTGGTATGTCGACATGTTCGCAATCACCCATGATGCTAAAAAGGCGTTAGATGCCACAAAGACTGGGGGAGCAGCAGCCAAAGAAGCTAGGAGGAGCTGTCAGAATTGGCTCTCTGGAATGTATGTGTTTGCAGCGTTCTACTGTACATTGAGACACGCCCAGCTGAATGTTTGAATGTGTTCAAGTACTTACATTTAGTGCAGGACATGCAGGTTTCTGCTAGGCATAACGTTTGGAGGCAAAACGATTTAAGAAAAAGCAAGATGGCCAGAAAGTTTTTAATTTTGGGTTTAAGGGCATTTAGGAGTGGCTGGAAGTCATGCAGCAGGCTTGGCTAACTGTCGAGTCTGCTTTTGGGTGTAAACAACCCTTTTCGGCCCACCCAGGATTTAATACAGCAGGAAAAGGAAAGTGGTATGCATTTAGTAATGCCCAGTGTAACAGAGGGGCTAGGTGCCACTACCGGAACGTTTGTATGCTTTGCGGGGGAAGTCACCCAGCAAAGGACTGCAGTCATCTTGGGAGTCACGCAGCTGGAAAAAGGGAACAGCAATCTTAGTTGAGGTATTAGAACGTTGGTTGAGGCGTTATCCTCTTAGGGAGGAAGCGACCTTCCTATTACAAGGTTTCTGCCACAGCTGCCGACACTTGGAACTCCTGGAGGGAGGCAGGCCTACTAGGCACAATAAACTGGGGTGGTCTTAGGAATGACCTTTTCATGAAACTCAGTAGCACAGGATAAAAGTAAAATAGAATTTATTCGCAAAAGAAATATAATCAGCAAAGTCTCATATAAAGTCTCAAACAGCACAGAGGTTCACATATGCAATAATAAGTATAGGAGGAAATCCCCAAATATGTATATATGCAGTCTTTGACACATAAGAACTAACGTGGTAGGGAACCCCGAGTCCATTATGAGGCTAACACCTCAGGATGACATTAAGGACCCTTGCCAGGGTAGAACCCTGTAGTAATGGAAATCCGGAGCAGAGCGAGCCCTGCAGAATAATATAGTTCCAGCACAGGGCCGAGCCCTGCGGTGCAGTGAGAGATGAAGCAAACTTGAGCCTTGCAGTGTAGTGAAGTCGGAGCAGGGTTAAGCCCTGTTAGGCAATGAGATTCCGGAACAGGGATGAGCCCTGCAGCGTGACTAGGGTTCGGAGCAGGGTTGAGCCCCGTGATGCAGAGAAGATTGAAGCAAGGTTGAGCCCTGTGATGTGATGAGATTCCGGAGCAGGGTTGAGCCCTGCAAGGTGGCTAGAGTTCGGAGCGTGGTTGAGCCCTGTGATGTGGAGATGATACTGTAACGGTGCAGTTGACAACTGTGACAAGGATATATCCACAGGAACGGAAAGACAACAGGTAAAGTGCAGCAAAATGATGAAAGCACAATGATGGAGCAAAGAGCAATACTTAGACAATAGGAATGCTGGGCTCTGTATCAGAAATTAATCTGGAATATAACATAGTCCACAGCAATCCACAGGCACAGCGGGGACCTGGCAGGAGTCCAAGAAAGACCTGAAAGCAACGTTGCACAGACACTGACAACGTTAACACAGTTAGTAACAGGCTTTATACTAGAGGTCTGTGATCCATAGGAAGTTTCAGAACATGTGACCGAAATGCAATTAGGTTTGAAATAATGAGCAAATCTAGGAATCCCACAACCTGACGACACCTGGGAAACAGAAACATCACTTTAACACTCGCAGTCCTGACAGGTTGCTGTTGGTTCGTCCGGTTTTAGTTTTAGCTAGGAGGAATTTAAAGTCAGCTAGGGATTTTCCAGAGGTTGTGGCAGAAAAAATAGATGCGGAACTGAAATTGGGCCGTATGTGTTGCCCTTTTACTTCACCTCCAGTAAGAGATCTTTGCATTTCACCACTAGGTGTGGTGCCAAAGAAGAAGCTAGGAAAATTCAGGTTGATGCAACACCTGTCTTACCTGGAAGGTGGGTTGGTAAATGACACTTTAAACCCTGAGGATTGTAGTGTCACTTACCAGTCATTTGAGGATGCCCTTAGTATCGTCTAGGATTTTGGAAAAGGGGCTTTGTTAGCAAAAATATATATCGAGTCTGCTTTCAGGTTGCTTCTGTTACATCCCGGGTCATTTAGATACATGGATTTTAAGGTAGGCAGTCAGGTCCTTATGCTATACGCCACTAGGGGGATTGGAGTTCTTTTCACTTTTGCCCTCAAAAGTCATAGATGTTTTGTGTCATTCACCTCCATCTTGGTCACCCAAAAAACAATTTTTTTCCCTTTCCTTGGCTAGGAGTATTCATTATTATAATTTACTAATGCTTGTGTTATACAAAGGTTTTTTTGAGGAAAGATTGTCAGGTGTGGATTGTTGGACATTCTTTTATTTACTGGGCTAGTAGACATCAATGCGCTAGGTTAGTCCCTTTTCAGGTCCTCTGGATTAGTTTGAGAGGGTTTAGGTGGAGCGGCCTTTTGGAACTTATTTGGCATCAGAGAACAAGTGGGGGACCCCAGACTGTCTGGTCATGCACTTAGGTTGTAATGACCTTGGCACGTGTAAAGGAGTCGAGCTGATTATTGCCATTAAGTGGGATTTGAAGTCAATAGCAGAGCACTGGCCAAGGGTTAAGCTTTGTTGGTCAGAGGTCATTCCACAGAGGCTTTGGTGGGGTAAGCAAGATGGAATAGCCCTGGATAGAGTTAGGAGAAAGTTGAACACTGCAGTGTCTAGGTTTGTGGTTGGTTTGGACGGGCATGTTATCAGGCACCTTCGTCTTCTGTATGAAGAGGCATACTTATATATGCTGGATGGGGTGCACCTCACGGAAGAAAATTTGGATATTTTTGTCACGCCCATTCTATCTTCTTTAGAGTAGATTGGAGGGCGTTAGGTTTTTTGGTGGCGTTACGTGGCCAGTTGTCCACATTGTTTGGAAAGCAGTGCTCCTCCGCGGCTCAATTTAGTGCAGCAGAGCTTGGCTAGCATTCCCCTTTTGAGAGAGGTGAGTCGATTACTTTTTGGGAGGACCAGGTCTCCATCCTAGGGATGGACCAGCACTGTGCTAGTTACTACCCAAGATGGTTTGCGCATGGGGTGGAAACTCCACCCCATTTTGGTAAATAAACAATTATTATGAGCTGTGGACCGAGGTAGCACTGCTTTTTTCATCACCAGGATTAATGCAAATTCTAATTTGATCTTAATATATTTGGCTGTGACCTCTTTTTCCAAGCTATACAGTTGTCTGTGTCTTATTTATTATTTAAGTTAAGCTAAAGAGTGGTGTGTAAAATAATGAAACTATGGGTGACATAAAATATTCAAATGTTTGAATAAGCTTGAGAAAATATAAGCACCCTATTTTTTATTTGGAGCAATACTAGTTAGAGCTGGTTTTTGTTGATAATTTATAATTGGTAGTAGTCAGTTGTCAGTCATTAACTGTAGCCTATTAGCCATACCTCCCAACATTTGCTGGGATGGAGTCGTCCAAAAAGGGGGCATGGCCTAATTGTAAAGGGGGCATGGTCAGATGACACGCCCCCATTTACATCACTAATGTGGCGTGCCCAGCATCCCCCGGGCTTCCCCCCGTACTCTCAATAGATGCTGTGTGCATGCGCACAACGTCTTTTCTACCTCTGCATACACGCTGCTCTGCATAGCAGAGCAGCATGTATGCTTCCCCCAACTTCACCCCCGCAGCGGGACACTGCGGCCCGTGGGCGGGACAGCGGGACAGTCCCAGAAAAACGGGACTGTCCTGCTAAATGCGGGACAGTTGGGAGGTATGTATTAGCTGCCCTATTGGGGTGGGGTTTAGCAGTGGTATATTAGGGCTGGAGGAGAAGTCATCTTCATATTTACAGTTTGTGATCTCACCCACCCACCTGGCATATTGAAAAAATGGTTTGTACCAATAATTATTAGTTGGAAATTGGAATGCATTATGTGTTTTTCTTCCAGCAGGAGAGGCACATCGGGCGGAAAGCAGTGCTCCTCGGCGGCTCAATTTAGAGCAGAAGAGCTTGACTAGCATTCCCCCTTTGAGAGAGGCGAGTTGGTTACTACTGTACTTTAGGGGGGTCCAGCACTGTGCTAGTTAAGGGGAGGTGGTACTATCCAGGATGGTTTGCGCATGGAGTGGAAACTCCACCCCGTTTTGGTAAGTAAACAATTATTATGAGCTGTGGACCGAGGTAGCAATGCTTTTTCGCCAACCGGATTCATTCAAATTCTAATTTGATCTTAATAAATTTGGCTGACCTCGTTTTTCCAATTCTATATAGTTGTCTGTGCCTTATTTATTATTTAAATTAAGCTTAAGAGTGGTGTATAAAATAATAAAATGATGGGTGACTAATTGCTTTTCAGCTGCTGCAAAATGTGTTGCTTTATGTTTGTTCTTGGTTCAGTAAAAGTGTTGAAAGCATGCTGACCACAGCTCCTGATCTCCATGTATGTTTGTATGAATGAGCACATACACAGACACTACAAAACCTACTTCTATTTTTTTTTGTATAATAATAAACTACTCTATGATTGACATTTTTTTATTTGAGCCATTTTACTATATGAAGTTCAAACATCTAGGGGGTATATTTACTAAAATTAGAGTTTCTAGAAGTGGAGATGTTGCCCATAGCAACCAATCAGATTCTACTTAACATTTATCTAGCACCTTCTAGAAGATAATAGCTAGAATCTGATTGGTTGCTATGGGCAACATCTCCAATTCTAAAAACTCTCACTTTAGTAAATATACCCCCTATAGTGATTTTTGCAGATTTTCATGCCTTGTGTAGTTCACATAAGCAAATATTTTTTTATTATTTGTTACGGTCAGTGGCGTCACAAGGGGGTTGCGGGCTGCCTCTGGGTGTCACCTGCCAAGGGGTAACACCAAGGTGCAGACTGGCACTCCCCCACAGTGACAGGAGCTGGGTGCTGCACCGTAGTATGGAGTGCAGCACCCGCGCATACAACATCCCTCCCCGCTCCAGGTGACACCGCAGGGAGGGATGCCACTGGTTACAGTGACTCATAACTTTAACTTATATATATATATAAATATAAAGTAGGGGTGTGCACAGGCCACTTTTCGTGTTTTGTGTTGGTTTTGGACCTGGATCTTTCTTTGTGTTTTGGATCTGGATTGGTTTTGCCAAAACCACCCTTCCGTGTTTTGGGTTCTGAGTTTTGTTTTTTGGATCTGTATTTTTTGGGACAAAAGCATAAAAACAGCTAAAATCACAGAATTTGTGTGTTTTTCTGTTCCTATGCTACCGTATCTATCTTTCTTTGTGTTTTGGATCTGGATTGGGTTTGCCAAAATCACCCTTTCGTGTTTTGGGTTCTGAGTTTTGTGTTTTGGATTTTTATTTTTTGGAAAAAAAGCATAAAAACAGCTAAAATCACAGAATTTGTTAGATTTTTTGCTCCTATGCTATTATTAACCTCAATAACATTAATTTCCACTCATTTCCAGTCTATTCTGAACACCTCACACCTCACAATATTGTTTTTAGGCCAAAAGGTTGCACCGAGGTAGCTGGATGACTATGCTAAGCGACACAAGTGGGCGGCACAAACATGTGGCCCAACTAGTAGTGACATTGCAGTGGCAGACAGGATGGCAGTTTGAAAAACTAGGCCCCAAAGAGTACATAATGCAAAGAAAAAAAAGTGGCACAAGATGGAAATGTCCTTGAGCCCTCCCACCCACCCTTATGTTGTATAAACAGGACATGTACAC
The DNA here is from genome assembly GCA_031769625.1 of Taudactylus pleione. NCBI lineage: Eukaryota > Metazoa > Chordata > Amphibia > Anura > Myobatrachidae > Taudactylus > Taudactylus pleione. The sequence continues at coordinate 5,732,393 of JAUIMM010000039.1, forward strand.
TTTAACAAACCAATCATTTCAGCGCCAGGGTCTGCCACCCGACTGTGGCTAAAATTATTCGTTTGTTTGGGCCCCCACAAAACAAGCTGGCAATTAATCTGTCCCTGTACAAACTGGCTCTACAGAGGCAAGATGTCGTCCTCATCCGCCTCATCCACCGATTCCTCACCCTCTTCAATGTTGTGTACATCCTCATCTTCACAGAGTATTAATTCGCCCCCGCTGGAATCCACCACCACAGGTCCCTCTGTACGTTCTGGAGGCTGGTCTCCCTGGAAGAATTGATAATTAATTTTGATGAACATCATCTTCTACACATTTTGTGGAAGCAACCTCCTATGCCTTTCGCTAACAAGGTTCCCGGCTGCACTAAACAATCTTTCGGAGTACACACTGGAGGGGGGGCAACTTAGGTAAAATAGAGCTAGTTTATATAGGGGTTTCCAAATTGTCTCTTTTTCCTGCCAGTACAGGTACAGACTGTCTGACATGCCTACTTGGATGCTGTCACCGATGTAATCCTCCACCATTCTGTCAATGGTGACAGTATCATATGAAGTGACAGTAGGCATGTCAGAAATTGTTGCCAGGTCCTTTAGTCCAGACCAGATGTCCAAACTTGGTCCTGCCTGCCCTGTATCACTGTCAGCAGGTTGCTTAGGATACCTAAGTTGTTTCCTGGCAGCCCCAGTTGCGGGAGAAAATGAAGAAGGAGCTGTTGACGTGTCATGTTCCGCTTCAGCTGACAGTGTTTTCACCAGCAGTTCTTTGCAACTCTGCAGGCTTGTGTCGGCAGGAAAGAGAGACACCACATAGGTTTTAAACCTAGGATCGACCACTGCAGCCAAAATGTAGTGGTCTGATTTTAACAGATTGACCACCCTCGAATCCTGGCAAAGCGAATGAAGGGCTTCAATCACAAGTCCCACATGCTGAGCAGAATCATGCCGTCTTAGCTCCTCCTTCACTTTCTTCAGCTGCTTCTGCAAAAGACTGATGAGAGGAATGACCTGACTCAAGCTGGCAGTGTCTGAACTGACTTCACGTGTGGCAAGTTTGAAGGGCTGGAGAACCTTGCACAACACGGAAATCATTCTCCACTGCGCTTGAGTTAGGTGCATACCCCCTCCTTTGCCTATGTCATAGGTGGATGTATAGGCTTGAATGGCCTTTTGCTGCTCCTCCATCCTCTGAAGCATATAGAGGGTTGAGTTCCAACGTGTCACAACCTCTTGCCTCAGGTGATGGCAGGGAAGGTTCAAGACTGTTTGCTCATGCTCCAGTCTTCAGTACGCAGTCGCTGAATGGTGAAAGTGGGCAGATATTTTTTGGACCACCCGAAGCGTCTCCTGCACGTCCTTGTTGTGTTTCAGAAAATTCTGCACCACCAAATTTATTATGTGAGCAAAACATGGGATGTGCTGGAATTTGCCCAGATGTAATGCTCTCACAATATTGGTGGCATTGTCAGATATCACAAATCCCCAGGAGAGTCTAAGTGGGGTAAGCCATTGGGCAATGTTTCCCTCAGTTTCTCTAAGAGGTTGTCGGCGGTGTGCCTCTTACGGAAACCGGTGATACACAGTGTAACCTGCCTTGGAATGAGCTGGCATTTCTGAGCTGTTGCATCAATTTTATAAATCCCACTGCACTAATGGCGGATACCGGACGCACGTCTAACACCAACATAGCAGTCAAGGCCTCAGTTATATGTTTTGCTTCAGGATGACTGCTGTCGTACTTCATCCTCCTCGCTAAGGACTGTTGGAGGGTCAATTGTTTAGTAAAAGTAGTGGTGTTCCTACTTCCTCTCTGGGATGATGAACGACTCCCAGCAGCAGCAACAGCAGCAGCGGCAGCAGTAGGCGTAGCAATGCAGGATCCTCCGGAGGAATCCCGGATAGGAGAGTCAGTCATGCCAGTGACATGGCCTGCAGGACAACTTCCGATCCTGACTAAGGAGGAAATTGACGAGGAGGGAGTTGACAGTGTGGTTTGCAGGCGCTTGGATACAACAGGACAAAGGGATTTAGGTGTCCCTGGACTGCTTACGGTCTTAGCCAAAGTTTCTGAACTTGACAGTAACTTTTTATGAACGCGCTGCAGGTGACATATAAGGGAGGATGTTCCTAGGTGGTTAACGTCCCTACCCCTACTTATTCCACCTTTACATATGGTACATATGGCAAGACAGTTGCTGTCTGGATTTGGATAGAAATATTGCCAGACCAAAGAGGTGGAATGTTTGGTCTTCTGCCAGGCATGACTGTGATGGGCTTTTTTATCCCATGGACAACAACTGTCTATCCAGGTGCCTGATTTAAACAAACCACATCACCATCAGAATCCTCCTCATCAACTTCCTCCTCAGGCGCCAGCTACACCAATATCCTCATCCTGTTATACTTCAACAGTGACATCTTCAATTTGAATATCAGCAACTGGACTGTGGGTGCTCCTTCCAGCACTTGCAGAGGGCGTTCAAATGGTGGAAAGAGCCACCTCTTTCTGTGCAGTGTTGGGAAGGTTAGACATCGCAACCGCCGCCACACTTGGACTCTCCTTGGGGATTTGCGATATCTTCTTAGAACGCACAGTTCTTTGCTGTGCTTTTGCCAGCTTAACTCGTTCGATTTTTGTAGTGGGAGGAGGGCTTCCATTGTTATGTGAAGCTGAACCACTAGTCATAAACATCGGGAAAGACCTTAGCCGTTCCTTGCCACTCCGTGTCGTAAATGGCATATTGGCGAGTTTACGTTTCTCCTCAGATGATTTAAATGTATTTTTTAAGTTTGTCACTTGGGATTTTATATGCCCTCTACTATGACATTGGGCATCGTCCTTGGCAGACGACGTTGTTGGCATTTTATCGTCTATGTCATGACTAGTGGCAACAGCTTCAGCACTAGGAGGAAGTGGTTCTTGATCTTTCCTTATTTTATTTTTATCGGACAAATTTTTGTCCTTCATCTATGTGATATTGACATATACGTGCGGCTAAGGCGCACACAAACACAGAAAAATATATATATTTTTTTTGGGGGGTTGGAGCGCACTTTGGGGATTACACCACCCTTTAACAGACGAGCCAGCTGGCCCTTGATTTATGACACAGGCGCACGCTTGGCGCTGCTACTTTGTTGATGCACATGCGGCTACAGTGCACACAATTCACAAACACAGAAAAAATTATTTTTTTATTTTTTTTGGAGTGCACTTTGGGGGTTACACCACCCTTTAACAGACGAGCCAGCCGGCCATTGATTTATGACACAGGCGCACGCTTGGTGCTGCTTTGTTGATGCACATGCGGCTACAGCGCACAAAATTCACAAACACAGAAAAAAATATTTTTTTATTTTTTTTGGAGTGCACTTTGGGGGTTACACCACCCTTTTACAGACGAGCCAACCGGCCCTTGATTTATGACACAGGCGCACGCTAGGTGCTGCTACTTTGTTGATGCACGTGCGGCTACAGCGCACACAATTCACAAACACAGTAAAAAATATTTTTTTATTTTGTTTGGAGTGTACTTTGGGGCTTACAGTACCCTCTAACAGACGAGCCAGCCGGCCCTTGATTTATGACACAGGCGCACGCTTGGCGCTACTACTTTGCTTTTGTTGATGCACGTGCGGCTACAGCACACACAATTCACAAACACAGAAAAAAATTTTTTTTTTTTTTTTGGAGTGCACTTTGGGGGTTACACCACCCTTTAACAGACGAGCCAGCCGGCTTTTGATTTATAACACAGGCGCACGCTTGGCACTACTTTGTTGATGCACGTGCGGCTACAGCGCACACTATTCACAAACACAGAAAAAAATAATTGTTTTTTTTGCACTTGGGGGGAACACCCCTGATGGACAGATCACCCCCCTGGACAACACTACAGCACCCCTTTAGAACTACAGCCTTTATGGGACTCTGCACAACACAGCCCAGCCAGCCCCTATAGACTTTGGAGTGTACACAGCCCCTATGGACAACTGACTGCACAACACAGCCCAGCCAGCCCCTATGGACAACAGCAGCACAACACAGCCCAGCCAGCCCTTATGGACTTTGAAGTGGACACAGCCTCTATGGACAACCACAGCCCAGCCAGCCCTAACTCCCACCCTCCCTCTTCACTGTCCACAGCTGGAGTGAAAAATTGCGCTGATGCGGGGACCTTTTATAGAATCCAAAACCCGCAAAATCCGACAGCGGGATGATGACGTTTTGCCTTGATTTCAGATCCGAATCAGGCGGGAAAAATCAAGCTTGACTCGGATCCGACTTGGATTGGGAGTGCTCGGGGGGTTCGGATTCCATAAATCCGAACCCGCTCATTCCTAATATAAAGTCACTGATTTGTGTTTGCTTTATTTACAGAGTCACCTTGTTGCAGCAAAGTTTTTTACAAGTTGGGCTGCCACTATCGGTGGCTTTGAAAAGTGCTGCTTAGTAATTTACTCCACAGACTCACAATGAGACATAGACAGACAAGGACACAGGACATTAGCCCTCCCCACTTTATATTCCTCTTATATTTGTGCTCTGATAGGGACTTATTGAAGCCTTTTTTTATGCATATCGGCAGCCTACACGTTGTGGTGATAACACTGCCTTTTGCTTTTTCTACTCAGGTTGTATCCTTGGGAACGAGAGCTACTGTAGACATGACTGTATTGCTAAGGAAGGATTTCTATCAATACCATGCATGAACAAAGCTAAATCCATGGCCTTTAGTGCATGACCAGCACACTTTGAATTATACAAATATTATTTATATAATTGTGTATTGACTAGTTGTATTTACATGTACTAAATAAATCTATACTACTTTTGCAGTAATGGTACAGTTTAGGGGGGGGGGGAAGAATACTGCTAATTTAATTTCCCGGCATGAGTAATTGCAATAAATTGTTGCAAATTACTTTTAAAAATAAACAGCACTCTGAATTTAAAGTAGTATTAACGGATATAACAAATGACAATAAGGGGCCTATTCATCATCGCTCAGGTGCCCCTCTTAATTATTAAGTATTTAATTTGCTGCAAATTGCAGCTGCGTTTACATAACTACCGCAGCAATTCAGTATTGCTCTGAAAAGAATCTGTCTCTGCGATCTATAACACTGTTACTGTAGTAGCCCTGATACATATCCCTGCCGATCCTGCCAACTGCAAAAGCGTGAACACGGCCACAGGGCACATGTTCTGGTTGCTGCAGACGGATCCGCTCAGATCCCTCTTCGCAACCCCAGTCCTTACCATAGGAAGGATTATGGCTCCGGAAATCAACACTATCTGAAGATGACGTTGGTTCCCTCAAGCAAATTCTGAAAACTTTGAGTTTTCAGAGTTTGCTGAATACTCTGCAGTCCCGTGAGACCCTTAATAATGAATGGACTCGCTTTTCCGCTTGTCTAAGGGGCCCATAATGGATGATGAATAGACCCCCTAGTGAGAGAGTTATTGAAATTAATATTTTACGTGAATCTCAATTGATTAACAACTGGACACAGATTTCATTAGCAAATGCACACATAAGGATATGTCTGGGGGTTTTTTGTTATTCATGTGAGAAATATTTAAGGTCATCCTGACATTTTACCGAAACTGACTACATTGATCTATTTAAAACTATAAATTTTAATATGTAATTACCCCTTCACATTTAGAGCTGTTTCCACATATAAATATCCAGAAACCAGTCTCTCAGTTTGTCTGCCCAACTTAATTTTATCTACGTATTTTTTTCATGTCTTAGCATTGTCACTAAGATTTTCATTGGCTAACTGGACAGCATTGTGGAAAATAGGCCACTTTTGATCCTAACCCATGTGCATACATGCAGTACACGCACTTTGTTGGTACCTCAGACATCTCTCAAAGAGGTGTACAGGGATACACATAGCTCTACACAGAAGCATTCCTGTGCAGATGTATATTATTTTATCTGTTTTTAGTTTACAGTGGTTCCAAAACTGGTTACTTGCAAGTGTGCCCTGAGTTGGTGGTCCAGAGCCAAATCAAATTATTTTATAGTGAATGTGCAAAACCAGTGATAGTGGCTGGCAATTATAAAATATGTGGACATACACAAGCGCACAACCCTAACTAACTGAACCTATTCATGACAGGTCAGCACAATTTACTTAATTTAATAACTTTTAGAGAATTTCTCAATAAGAAACATTTAGCCTAGGGGTGCCAAGAAAATAATGCTGATACTGATTTAAGAAAGTTTGGGAACCCCTGGGTTACACTGTATTTTTATGAACTCACTTGATTTATTGGAACCATTGTTGTCTTACAAGTACAAGATGTATGAATTCTATGTGAAAGCCCTTCAGCTGCTCTCCCAGAAATTGTGGTGGTTTCATTGGACAAAATTGGCTGTGATTTCATTGATAGGACTTCCTTTCTGTAGGCTCTTGTCATTACCAGGAATTTGTAATGATGCTTACAGTATAGAGGATACACTATATATTACAATTAGAGATCCGAGCAGGATCTGATTCAGGCTCGTGTTTTCCCGTCTGACTCGGAGTTCAAAATGAGGCAAAATGTAATCAATTTTGCGTCGGATTTTTGCCGGTTTTGGATTGTATATAAGTTCCTCCCCTCTGTGATCGGAGCCATTTGCTGCTGAATCTCCATGTAGGGAGGGCGGGCTGGCAGGCTGTGCGTGCTGTGCTGTCCATACAGGAGTGTGCTATCCATCCAGGTGTGTACTGTCCATCCAAGGGTGTGTTGTTCTGTCCATTCAGGGGTGTGCTGTGCTGTCCATTCAGGGATGTGCTGTGCTGTCCATCCTGGGGTGTGATGTTCATCCAGAGTGCTGTGCAGTCCATCCAGGGGTGTGATGTTCATCCTGTGTGTTGTGCAGTCCATCCAGGGGCTGTAAAAAAAAGTCAAGAAAAGTAAAAAAAAATGTTTTTTAAATAATAAGTTAAAAAATGAGTTAAAAAGTAGATATTTTTTGTGCTGAACCCCAGTGTATCCATATAAGCATTGTGATGCTGCAGGCTGTACCCCCCCAGTGTATCCATATAAGCACTGTTATGCTGCAGGCCATAACCCAGTGTATGTTTCCGTACCCCAGTGTATCCATATAAGCAATGTGAAGCTGCAGGCCATACTTCAGTGTATACATATAAGCACTGTGATGCTGCAGGCCATACCCCAGTGTATGTTTCCGTACCCCAGTGTATCCATATAAGCACTGTGTGTTTGTGCTGCTGCTCTGATGCTTACTTTTTTTTTGTTTCATACTGTATTTATTTCAACTAAAATCACAAATAGATATACTTGTAAAATACTCTTATGCCATTTTTCAACCTTTATTTGTAGATACCAACCTGGTGGGCTTGGCTTTCCTTGATCATAACAGCCATGTTTGGTCAGATGCAACTCAAGCACTAAATGGAGAGGCTATTTTGTGATGGTATCTGGAGATGTTCTTCCTCCTCCACTCCCAGCCTTCCCATACATAATCCCATAAGCACAATGATGAGATGTTTAGTTCCAGACTTTAAATCCCTCTGCCCCCACTTCAGAGCTTCCGTTTTGTGTGCTGCCACATTAATTGTTCATCCACCCGTTTAAGAATCGAAATTGGCAGGTGCAACATTGGCATTACTACCGTCGGTGGGAGGGCCCAAGGACAATTCCATCTTGCACCTATTTTCTTTGCATTATGCGCTGTTTGGGGGATTGCGGACTGTCTTTTTGTATAGATGACAAACATTATAGTTATAGTTTATTAAACTGCCATCCTGTCTGCCACTGCGATGCAATGCTCTTTCCTAGATGTGCCATGTTGGTAATTGAACTGCCACAGCAGCTGAAGTCTTTGACATGCAGTTGCTGAATGCCAAAAATGTCCAGAAATATTTATGGCCACAGACAGCATCTCCTGCATCCCCCTTTAATTTTTTTTTCAAAAAATGCGGAACCACCAAAGAGCCCAACAGGGGCAAGGACTGATGTGAATGATTAAAATATTTTTATTTCTCCTCCCTCATAAATTTGCTTCAGAATCCAAAACTTTAATTAAATTTACTATGAATTAACCCTTCCTTTCCTGCCTTCAACTATATACATACTCCCTCAGGCCTCTTGATTAATAAAAGTTGAACTGCCAGAGCCTCTGAAATCTTCAACATGCGGTTGCTGAATGACAAAAATGTCCAGAAATGTTTATGGCCACAGACTGCATCTCCTGCATGCCCATGCCCCACCAAGTTAATTTTGTGTGCAAAACATGGGACATATTGTTCACCCATGCTCTCTCCTCTTACCTCATACCTCATAAATTTGCTTTGGAATCAAAAAATGAAATAAAATTTACTATGAATCAACCCTTCCTTTCCCTGCCTTCAACTACATACATACTCCATCTCCATCAGGCCTCTTGATTAAGGGTGCATATTTTTATTAATTTATTTAGTTCATTCAGGTTGTCAGTGACCCCATTAGATATCCCTGATTTGACACTGACTAGGTCAGATTTGGCACCTGACTTCAGGAAGAAATAGAGAAAGAATAGAGAAGCTGCATATAACTGGAGGGGTGGTAACAAGTTAGAAAATATCAGACACGCAGAGAGTAGATGGATATTTGGCCTACATACCTTGCATCCAGAGGGTTTAAATATTGATCCCTAAACCTATCATCACCCATTCTGTCATAACCGATATCTCGGGGACCAGGTGATATATTAAGATACTCCATATTGCTTCACACCTCCATGTGGGATCCTGCAATATTCTGCTGCCATTACCAACATACTGTACATGATTGGCTGGTCCACTGTATGATTTGCTCCATCTCCGCTACCCATAACTGTATCTGTGAGTATGGCTCTACTCAGCACCGGATTATAGGGGGGCAGACGGGGCGGTCGTTCATGGGCCACCACATTGTGGCAAACGTACCCTCTCTGCCCGGCTCCAAGTCCCGACATCAATGACAGCTCAGTCACTGATGGACCGTGGCTGAAGATAGAAGCCCCACATCCTCACTAACATACTGCAGCGATTTGCGAGTGTATGGATAGGGGTGGAGCCTAATGCCATAAATTGGCCGTCCCCATCAGAAGCCTGCCTGATGCTGCTGCTGCAAGTCCGCAAAAACAGGTTAGTGTGTGTGTGGCTGCGTGCTCTCTGTCCCTTCCCCTCTCTCTCTGTCTATCTCTCCCTCTCCCTTTCTCTCTTATCTCCTATCCTTTCTCCCTCTCTACCTCCAAGTCTTTCTCTCTCTCTCTCCCTCATGACCTCTCTATCTCCCTTTCTCTCTCCCTCCTTTTCTCTCTCTCTCCCTCTGTCCCTTCCTCCCTCCCTCTCCCTTACCTCTCTCTTGTTTTCTCCCTCTCCCTCTATTTTGCTGTCCCCCTCCCTGTCCATGTCTCACTCCCTTCATCTCTCGCCCTTTCTCCCTCCTCTCTCTTTCTGTCTCCCTCCATTGGCGGTATGCACAACGAAATGCATTTGGGATGCGATGCAGTCCGCCACTTTTCTCATTCATGCCGGCATTAGCTACACCGGTATGCGTGACAAATAATGCAAAGGGCCGCTCTCTCAGTGAGAGCGCCCCTTTGCGCTGGAGGGACTTCCGGGTCTATGACCCAGAATACCTTCTAGTCTAGAGTCCTTCTGTGCATGCGCAGAAGGACACACATGCCACGGGAGGTGCTGGGAGGAATCCAATTGGATCCCTCTCACAGCACTCACTCAATAGAATAGGGTAAACCATCTTCCCATCACATTCCAGGGCTTGGTGCATATGAGAAATGCAGTCAAACCCGCAATTTGGGGGTTTGAACGCATTTCTACCTTTGATGCATCCCGCCCTTGTCTCTCCCTCTCCCCCCTCCCTCCTCCTCTCTCTCTCTCTAACGCGTTTGCCCCTGGCAGTGTACTAGATCATGTGAGCTATGCTGCCAGCAGTCGGTTCCCAGCAGTGTCGCAGACATGATGTAGTATGCTGCGACCTTGCAGGTCAGTGGAAATGTGGAAGGCTGTGCTGGGATCACGTGTTTGATCCCAGCATCAGCCGAGGTGCAGGGGCAGGCAGGAGGGATGTGTCCTCTGCGGGACACATCCATTGCCGGCGCTGGGACAGTAATGTCCCTAGCGTCGGTGCAGATACCGCGGGCACCTGGTGAAGGGACCGCCTGGTCCCTTTCACCAGTGCCGGCGGTACTGTGGCGCCGGGAGAAGCTTGGCTCCGGGCGCAAGCTCAGCGGAGCGTGGCGCCCGGCAGCCAAGAAGCGGCGGGTAGCCGGCGCTGGGAGAGAGTACTTGCTCCCAGCGCCGGTCAGGCGTTGGGCGCGGCGGGCGTTTGGCTCTGGCCGTGAGCCAAACCTGGCTCGCGGGCCAGCAGCCAATCAGAGGCGGACGCGACGAGCCAATCGCGGCTCGCCGCGTCATAGCCCCGCCCACTCGCGCCGTCTTGTATTAGACGGCGCAGAGCGGGAAAAGTTAGTTCGGCGGCGGAGAGGGAGGAGAGAAGACCTCCCGAAGAGTGGAAGATCGGCGCGGCAACAGGGGCGGCGGCCGCGGAAGAGGCCAGAAGACGCCGCTGTCAAGAGAGAAGACAGGCGGCGCCGGCTGGAGGAAGAGAAGAAGAGGCGGCGCCGCTGGCCAGGACGGGCCAGCGGCAGAAGAATGCGGCTGAGGACTGGAGAGGACTGCGGGGGTGGGAAGTGAAAGAGCATCACGAAGCTCCCCCCCCGCAGCCTCTTCCAACGTAGCAGGTAGGCCCTCCGTGAGGCCCACCATATACCCCCTCCCTAGACCGCCAGGATTGTCGGGCGTTAGGCCCGTGGAGCGTTGTCGGGCACTAGGCCCGTGGGTAATTAGGCGGGCACAAGGCCCGGGGCACTATAGTGGGCATTAGGCCCTATAAAAGGATTGGCCCGTAATAAGGTGTGAGTGGCCTGGGTATTAGGCCCAGGCCACTAAATGATCGAGTAGGCGGGCACTAGGCCCGTGGCCATAAACCAGGCGTAGGCCTGTACCCATACAGGAGGGCACTAGGCCCTATATTTGAGCCCCAATAAAAGTGGTCTGGACATTAGGCCCAGGCCACTACCAGAGCCCACCGGTAGGCAGGCCACTAGGCCTGAGCTGCAAAATAGAGCGGGACTCTGGGCAGTAGGCCCAAGTCCCTTGAGTACCCCACAGTAGGCAGGCATAAGCCCTGAGCCGCTGGTAAGACCCTGGGCATTAGGTCCAGGGCCCTGAGCCCATTAGGTAGCCCCCGCATAGATGATTAGAGGTGTGAGCAGTGGTGGAGAGCTGTACGGCTTCCACCCATGAGGTAGTGGTTTCCCCAGTCACCGAGAAGAGGAGCTGGCCAGCTCTGGATAGGTAGCAGACATTTAAAGGGACAGCACTGTGTTTTGCTCTTGTGTATTTAGTCTGTGTTTGGTGTTCCGTGCAGGGCAAATGTTTAGTTTTGTTATATCTGTCGCACTACACACACTGTAGGTTGAGGGTGATGCCGTTTTAGTATGTGTAGTTGCTTGACATAGGTTTAGGCCCTGCACGGCTGTGTTGTGTATCTCCTTACAGGGACCTGTAGGCGAGTGAGCGGACGAAGAGCAAGAGTGGACACGGTGAGAAATATCTGTGTGTACTGTCTCTCCCTGTTTGTTTGTCACTACCTATCTCCTTCCTTCTGGGCGGACGGTGAACCTTGCAACCCGGTGCAAGGACGGATCTTCACCTGGTGCGTGAGTACCGATAGGTGAAAATTCGGGATCTGAGGCCAAAAGTGCCAATGATGATCTTCACTTAAAACCTGAATTTATCCCCCGGTTCAGTAGGGCGCATCGGTCGACGTGAGGAAGGACGGTACTCACCTCGTCTCCTTCCCCCTAGGTCATCGTGTCCGTGTTCTATTCGGAGGTTCCAGGACCGTCTGCTCAACACACGGCCTGAAGGTGAGAGGGTGCGACGCAAGGTAAGTAACAGACGTACACCTGCACGGCAGCAGGCATTGCACCGCACCCGCCCCTCACATTTGGCGTAGTCGGCAGGATCACGGACACGATGTGGACCACCGGCAAGAGGACCCCCCTACGGACAGCTCCGGAGTGGAACCATCCCCGGGCGTATGCGGACAAGAGTGACTGGATTACGGTGTCGGGAGAAGACATCATGAAGATGGTGCAGCGGTCGGTACAGCGCGGCAAGGAAGAGCGCCGGGAGAAGGGGCGCAAGAAATCAGCTGTGACCCCTTGCAAGACGTGTCAGTGGCTGGGACATGTTGCCAGCGAATGTCCCTGGAGAGAGTTTAGGGCGACAGAAGAGGAAGAAATGTCCCTGTTGGAGATCACACAGATGGCCCAGCAAGCGGTCCAGAGATGTGGTCAGAAGAACTCTGTGAAGAAGAGACTCTGGTGTATGCTCTGCGGAACCTACGGGCATGAGCATAATAGCTGTCCACGTGATGAAGAGTGGCACCAGGAGGATGAAGAATTCCGGTGTGAAGGATGTGGAGATCCAGAGCATGAGCTTCGAGATTGTCCGTGGGACGAAAACCGGATGATCTTGGATGGCCGAGCCCAGAAGTGGATAGAAGAAGCCAGGGAAGTGGAGCAGAAGAGCCTGCTGGAAGTACGTTCGCAGGTGCCCATTGTTCCTGAGCAGGAGCCGAAGGGTAGAGACCCCTTTGTGATGAAGATGGCAACAGCACCCCCGTGCTGGAAGTGTCAGCGGCAGGGACACTTGGCCCATGAGTGTCCCTGGGAAGAGGCAGTGACACTGTTATGCTCCGAAGAGGTCCCAGTGAAGAAGGATCCTTGCCCGCAGAGGACGGATGTGGATGACTGGGAGGTGAAGATGCCACGCTATAAGGAAGAGCGTGAAGACCCAGTGGCAAAGAAGTCTAGGATCTCCCCATGCTGGAAGAGTCCGAGACCTGGATACCCGGAGATGTCAGCGGAAGAGGTGGAGTACGCTGAAGAAGGAAAGTGTCGCTTGCTGCAGGAGTCTGTGGAGAAGAGTCCAGACTCATGGAAAATGTCGGCGGAGACCCGGGAGGAAAAGGATGCCCCGGAGGAATCGACTATTGGGTGGTGGTTAGTGCCACACCCTGAATTCAGTGAAGATGCCCCAGACAAGTTGGAAGAAGAGTGGGTGGCTGCGGCACCCTTAGAAGAAAATTCCCCATGGTGGCCCATCGTGAGTGGCACTTCCGAGTTGCCACTCCCACAGAGGATCCGCAGAGTGAAGTCAGGAGGTACGAAGATGGAGAGCCCGGAGCCAGAGGAGAAGGAATGTGGGGTCATAGTCGGTCCCGGCTGGGCCCTTGAACAGATCCTCGCTGGAGGGACCATAGAATACCCTGACCCGCGGACGATGGAGATGGAAGAAGACTTTGTAGGGACTACAAAGGAAAAAGGGGGGGGAAATGTGGAAGGCTGTGCTGGGATCACGTGTTTGATCCCAGCATCAGCCGAGGTGCAGGGGCAGGCAGGAGGGATGTGTCCTCTGCGGGACACATCCGTTGCCGGCGCTGGGACAGTAATGTCCCTAGCGTCGGTGCAGATACCGCGGGCACCTGGTGAAGGGACCGCCTGGTCCCTTTCACCAGTGCCGGCGGTACTGTGGCGCCGGGAGAAGCTTGGCTCCGGGCGCAAGCTCAGCGGAGCTTGGCGCCCGGCAGCCAAGAAGCGGCGGGTAGCCGGCGCTGGGAGAGAGTACTTGCTCCCAGCGCCGGTCAGGCGTTGGGCGCGGCGGGCGTTTGGCTCTGGCCGCGAGCCAAACCTGGCTCGCGGGCCAGCAGCCAATCAGAGGCGGACGCGACGAGCCAATCGCGGCTCGCCGCGTCATAGCCCCGCCCACTCGCGCCGTCTTGTATTAGACGGCGCAGAGCGGGAAAAGTTAGTTCGGCGGCGGAGAGGGAGGAGAGAAGACCTCCCGAAGAGTGGAAGATCGGCGCGGCAACAGGGGCGGCGGCCGCGGAAGAGGCCAGAAGACGCCGCTGTCAAGAGAGAAGACAGGCGGCGCCGGCTGGAGGAAGAGAAGAAGAGGCGGCGCCGCTGGCCAGGACGGGCCAGCGGCAGAAGAATGCGGCTGAGGACTGGAGAGGACTGCGGGGGTGGGAAGTGAAAGAGCGTCACGAAGCTCCCCCCCGCAGCCTCTTCCAACGTAGCAGGTAGGCCCTCCGTGAGGCCCACCATATACCCCCTCCCTAGACCGCCAGGATTGTCGGGCGTTAGGCCCGTGGAGCGTTGTCGGGCACTAGGCCCGTGGGTAATTAGGCGGGCACAAGGCCCGCGGCACTATAGTGGGCATTAGGCCCTATAAAAGGATTTGCCCGTAATAAGGTGTGAGTGGCCTGGGTATTAGGCCCAGGCCACTAAATGATCGAGTAGGCGGGCACTAGGCCCGTGGCCATAAACCAGGCGTAGGCCTGTACCCATACAGGAGGGCACTAGGCCCTATATTTGAGCCCCAATAAAAGTGGTCTGGACATTAGGCCCAGGCCACTACCAGAGCCCACCGGTAGGCAGGCCACTAGGCCTGAGCTGCAAAATAGAGCGGGACTCTGGGCAGTAGGCCCAAGTCCCTTGAGTACCCCACAGTAGGCAGACATAAGCCCTGAGCCACTGGTAAGACCCTGGGCGTTAGGTCCAGGGCCCTGAGCCCATTAGGTAGCCCCCGCATAGATGATTAGAGGTGTGAGCAGTGGTGGAGAGCTGTACGGCTTCCACCCATGAGGTAGTGGTTTCCCCAGTCACCGAGAAGAGGAGCTGGCCAGCTCTGGATAGGTAGCAGACATTTAAAGGGACAGCACTGTGTTTTGCTCTTGTGTATTTAGTCTGTGTTTGGTGTTCCGTGCAGGGCAAATGTTTAGTTTTGTTATATCTGTCGCACTACACACACTGTAGGTTGAGGGTGATGCCGTTTTAGTATGTGTAGTTGCTTGACATAGGTTTAGGCCCTGCACGGCTGTGTTGTGTATCTCCTTACAGGGACCTGTAGGCGAGTGAGCGGACGAAGAGCAAGAGTTGACACGGTGAGAAATATCTGTGTGTACTGTCTCTCCCTGTTTGTTTGTCACTACCTATCTCCTTCCTTCTGGGCGGACGGTGAACCTTGCAACCCGGTGCAAGGACGGATCTTCACCTGGTGCGTGAGTACCAATAGGTGAAAATTCGGGATCTGAGGGCAAAAGTGCCAATGATGATCTTCACTTAAAACCTGAATTTATCCCCCGGTTCAGTAGGGCGCGTCGGTCGACGTGAGGAAGGACGGTACTCACCTCGTCTCCTTCCCCCTAGGTCATCGTGTCCGTGTTCTATTCGGAGGTTCCAGGACCGTCTGCTCAACACACGGCCTGAAGGTGAGAGGGTGCGACGCAAGGTAAGTAACAGACGTACAGCTGCACGGCAGCAGGCATTGCACCGCACCCGCCCCTCACAGAGAGACCAGATAAAAGGTAAGGGACATAGAAGTCACTGCGTGAGGCCATGACAATTTTATTGATGAGGCACCCACAACTTAGTTGCCCCGGGCCCCCACAAGCCTTAATCCGGCCCTGGCTCTACTGTTACTGAGAACTATAAATACACCAAGTCTATCTGGCTGGTGTGCTCCAACAGTTCTTTCCGCTGGTGTCTAATATTCACTCTTTTATGTACATCACAGAATGCTACACACACATATCAACAAGCAACGCCTCAACTGTTAGCCATCTTTTGCTCTTCACATTATATTCAGTTCTCCCCATGTAGTCTGAATAAACACAGGTCCTCTATGAGATGTCTCACAGCACTATATTACAAGCTAAGGCATCTGTTTGAATCTATTTTGAGAAAATTCTAATAACAACATTTGAAACTTTAGAATAATATGCATATGTCTGAGCACACTGCTAATTTAAACAGCCTATAGATACATATATAGTCACTGGTATTTTAGACCACATTGTAGCCAGTCCTGTGTCTGTACCTCCACATATATAGAGTTTGCTGTTGCCAGCTGCTTGAGTGGCAGAGAAAAGGTGCCTATCCAGACAGGCAAAAGACTGCACGTTTACGACATTGTAATCGTGCAGTCGTTTGTCAGTCTGTGATGTGCCTACACTGAACGAGCAGCCGTTCAGTGTAGGCACAATCAATCATCTGCAAACATGCTGAACCTGACGTTATCCTCAGGTTGACCAGCATGTTTGCCCGATGATAGATGTCTAAACGACCAGCGGGAGTGTGCATCGCTGGTCGTTTTAGACATTTTTGCAAACAATTTGCAAACGATTTATGAACGATTGAACGATAACGATATTGTTATCATTCAATCGCTCATGTATATCGTCTAGTGGATAGGCCCCTTTACTAGCTTCAGCTTTCTTTACAATATAATTGGCACTACCAAGGCACATTCAGATTGTACGTGCTTGTGTCAAGCATATGCTGTGACGATAATGAACATCCCCAAGTCTGCCTAGCAGTGGGAAGATGATCTTGATATGGTATGTTGGTAAGGTGGGTGGGGGAGGATGGTGGTATGTCTTCAGGTTTGGAGAGCTGTGGGTTATTGAGGAGGTGCATGCAGCATGTAGTATGTAGGCATCACACCTCTCTTTAACTGTTTTAATTATTACCTTTATCCATCACCAGCAAGGTTGGGACGTTTGAATGGTGTCCTGCGCTAGACGGACACCTCAAAAAAATGATATAATAGTAGATTCAGAATATATTCTATAGCATGGGGTATTTTGGTAGCCTAATTAATATGCCCTGAATGTATTTCATTTTCATATCACATTACAGTTTATTAATATTTTGAATTGACTGCAGTGTTCATTTAAATTGGCATTATTTATTCAATACAGTGTGACGAACATACTAGCAATGATCTGTGCATTTTAATAAAAGAACAATCTTGTGGAGTATCCGCAGAGGATAAAGTTCCCTGTTGGAAACTAATGAAAACCAGGCCACGTAGGCTTGTACTGGAAGTTAGCGAAAGCATTTCCACATGGATGAATAGTATACCAAAGTAAAGTTGAGTTATTGGACTGGATCGGCATGTACAATGCATCCCACAATTCATATTAACTAGTTTTTTAATTATATCACATAACATACTAACAGTCTTTTAAATAAGATTTATTCTCAGTTCACAGCTGTTCCCTATTTTTAACACATTTCTTTGAGGGTGGACATGCCTGGAAAGAAGAAAAATATATAACAATGATTCCAAATGATCTTTATTTATAAAATTGATACATGCATTGCTAGAATGGATATCATAGTGCTACATAGGAGCACCATGAGGGTGGGCGGGTTCAATTTACCTGGGCTTGGGTCTGTTGGAGGGGCCCGGGCCAGCTGCTGAGGGGACATATGTAACCCTTTGGAGTGCATGGTGACTCTGCACATAGGGCAGATGTATGAAGCTCTGGAAAGTGATAAAGTGGAGAGAGATAAATGACTAACCAATCAGCTCCTGTCATTTTTCAAACACAGTCAGTAACATGACAATTGGGAGCTGAGTGGCTGGAAGTTTATCACTCTCCACTTTATCACTTTCCAGAGTTTAATACATCTGCCCCTATGGTATTTTACATACATTTTGGGGGGGAAGGGAGCATGGCCATGCCGCCCAAATTAGGTCGCACCCCCAGAATTCCTGAACTAGTGTTTGCTGAATAATAAAAAGCAGACTACCTTTCACTATTTTTTCAGCATTCTCTCTCACAGCAATTCCCATCCAAATTGCTATTTCATTTGAGAAACAATGTCCCAGCAGTGTTATAAAAGTTTCAAGTAATATTTCACTTCTAAAAAGTTTTGACAAGTTTGAATCGGGATGTAGGCAATGTAGTTTGAGGTTTATTTGCCTGAAAAACAGGAAAAGATTTGTTGTTTACAAGTTAAGATAAACTTGGTCTGTTCATGTAGCAGTGAAAATACCTTTATTAGTGATAACAGGGCTTTTCACTGCTTCGTCACATCCAGAAAAGGGGCTTACCTTGGAGAAATGTCGGATTTCTCCAGCAGTCACCCTTAGCTCTGTAACAGGATTACTTCCCTATACAATAGTATGGGGAGAGCGCTTCAGAGAAGCATGGAAAGCTGAGCTTTCCATTCCACTTCTCAACAAAAAGTTTGCCATCTCAGGGTGGTGTAAAGAGCCTCCTGACTGGAGAAACGCTGTCTTCCTGCCTCCTCCCTTTTCTCACTGCCACCTTCTGTTGCAACAGCCAATCAGAGGTGCCCAGGGAGAAAGAGTCAGAGAACAAAATCTACCCTTGATCCCCGTAGGACTGGGACACTGAGGACTCCACTGAAGGAGTGTTATAGAAGTGACCCAACATATGCCGGGTCACTTCAGACTTCTGGCTGCCCCCGCTGTCCCTGCCCTTCCACAGCCAACTCGCTCTCACCTACCCCTTCCCTGTCCTGCATATATATTAGTGAAGTGGCCCAGGTTATGACTGGTCACTTCTGACTGCCAGCCACCCTCATTGCCCCAACTCTCCCATGGTCGGCTTGCTCTGCCCCCACTCCCGCCGTCACTCTGTCCTTTCGGGTCTGCAGCACCGCTCGTGGAACTGCTGGCACATGCACTGTGCAAACATCACTGCAGTAATTAATTCTCCTCAAGGCTCGTCAGGTTTGCAGAGTGGTGGTTTATCGGAAGACATCGCAGGACAGGTAAGTTTTACTGAATGGCTAATAGACATTACTATATAGCACATCGATATGCCTCGTCTGTCTTTGTTTCTTTGGCCTTAGTTGTAACTACGACTTTATGCTAATGCTGCTACAAAGTCCTACCATGGTGTACAGCTGTGCGTCCGAATGTGCAAGGACCGAGATGCCCACTGTCAGCGACTTCAGATGCTGTAATACAGCTTGGTGAAGTTGTTTTAGTCAAAATGAGAAGTGGACAGGGTTAAGTATTTAGGTATCACTCTGTGTGATTGGGTGCTGCGGGAAACATGAGGTACAGTAAAATGAGGTTGAGAGTGGGAAGACTGGTTGGAGAAACTAGATATGAAGCAAAATTGGAAGAAAACAAGGTGAATGGAGTGTCCATCATAGTGGATGGGGAATGATGTCTGGAGGGAGAGCCTAAAGTAGGAGTAAATGAAAGTTTTGTGGAAACAGAGGCAATGGGGTTTCAATGGGAGTGTTGAAATCACCTTGGGGGTTATGCAATAGACTGCAAGCTTGTACCACTGCGGGACTACATGCAAGTGTTTCCGCTTCCGCTTCTCTCACTCACCTACTGTATTATATCATAACCACTATTCCACTCCCTGCAGCCTTATTCTCAAATAGACTCCCTAACACCAACTCTACCAATTACCTGCCCCTCACCTCCACCCTGATCACATTCACCCACGCCCACCTCCAGGACTGCCAGTTCGCTGCATCCTACCTACAGTATGGCATACCCTTCCATGCTCAGACTCATATTCAGCCTCCAGCCTTTAAAGATGCCTTTAATCATGCCCTCATCTATTTATTGAAGCTCTCCTCCTAAATCTCAATCCTCTGCATTCTTGCTGTTGGTGTTCATCTGTAGCCTTACTAGAATGTCAGCTCTTGCTAGCAGAACACTGTCTCCTTGTCTGGTCACAATCTAATTATGTAAATTGTGGGTTGTGTTTCTGTATATACCATATGCAAATTGTAAATACAACCAGAACTGTCCTGCCTAGTCACCTTTGTACTGTGGCTATATGTTCTATCCCCTTTGTTTTGTTTTACAGAGCCTTGGTGGTGCCTAATATATAAAATATAACAATATAATATTTTCAAATAGGTACATGAGACCCCCCCCCCCCCTGGGTTACAACGCCCATGTTCCTTTGAGGGGAGTATTCATGAAAGCTTGGAAAGAGATAAAATTGTGAGACAAAGTACCAACCAATCTGCTCCTAACTGTTACTTTACATGCAGTGTTTGAAAAATGACAGTTAGGTACAGATTGGTTGGTACTTTATCTTTCACAATTTTATCTCTCTCCAAGCTTTCATGAATACCACCTTAAATGTTATTGAAGGAATTACTATGAGAAAAGACTTTTAGAATACACATCTGCTTAGTTTTTAGCCAAGCACATTTTTGGCAACAGAGGAATCCTGTGACTAAGACCTCATAGTTTCTTATTCCAACTACAATAATTATTTAGGTTACTTTTGAATAGCATTTTTAAACTCCATTTTGGGACATGTGCGTCCGTTTAAAATAATATCACACTCATGACAGCATCTTCACAGCATTGTTCATGCTAAAGATCCAAAATATTTTTTTTAAAGTGTGCAAAATAAGGCAGGCATATATACTGTGTTATACTGAATAAACTAATCCTAAATTATAAGATTTCAAATTATGAACACATTTATCGCCATTACAGAAATAACAGAATTCAGTTCTATCAACTAACATTGCCGTTATCTAGGGGTGGAGTCTAATGCACCAGTGGTTTATGCCAGGGACCCCTGCAAGAAGGTTTGGAATTTGCTGCACCCAATACGCAGGTCACAACCCACTGTCCAGGCTCTTAGATTAATAATCTTGTATTGGAACTGGATAGTAGTTATATTACTAGCCAAAAATGCTACATGATACTGTGAAACAACTGGGTATTAGAGCTGGGGCTCACTAGGTAACCCAGGGTGCAGTGGCATAAGTTCAACCTAGATGCCCAGAGGCAAGTAATAATTTGGTGCCCTCCCTTGTCACCGCCGCTGACACTGTAATGTAGCATTTCATAAGCAGATACACTCGCAATTGCACACAGAATATAGGCATGATCATTTTAATCAGCAGAAGCTCTTGTGCATTCTATTCACATCTCTGTGCAAATAAGACGCATTTGAAGGGAAAAATTAGCACAAAAAGATGCTTGGCGCTACCGAGTCACTCTGCACAAACGCGTTATATGTCGCACGGAGGATAGATGTATGTGGACACATCTCTATGCTTTAGTCACCTGTATGGTGTAATTAGCATGGTCCTCCTGATGGAGGCAAAAGCCACCTGATGTGGTGTGGGGAGCCCTCCTGATACCCCTTGATGGATTGGAAAACCACCTGATGTTTTAGTTTAAGTCATAATACTGTAAGAAACTCCCCCGGCAGCTCCCCGGCAGTCCTGTTCACGATTTGGCACATGATTCGGTGTATGCACAAACGATACATCGTGCATCCTTTCTTTTTTTTCAGCGCATCGTGTTCCAGATTGTCAGATCTACCCTACAGCACAGCAGATCTGAAGATGCAATATGCGACCAGCGGGGACGCGCATCGCATCGTGATCATGAGTGGGGACTCACGATTTGAGCATATTTTACATGATCTGCATTCTGATGTGTCGGAATCGGCCAGATCAGGTAAAATATCGCCAAGTGTGTAGGCACCTTAAGACTGCCACTGTGGTGGGACTACAAATCACAAAATGCCTAGTCTATTGCTGACTGCATCACATGCCGGGAAGTTGCTCCACCAAAGATCTGTCCCCCAGACTCAGTCATTGGTGCCCAGGACCCGCCTCCCATGCCCTCTTACCCAGTGGCAAACGCAGGATTTCTAGAGGGGGGGTTTCCAAATGCTTGATTTTAGAGCGAGTGTGGCCAGTCCATGAAGAGGGCAGAATTAGTACTCAACCAATTTTAAATATGCGTCATACAAAGTGTATTGTGTAGCATAATTCCAGGATATACCAGGACCAGTGATCACAGTAAGCCATTAGATGCGGCAGTAGGGCCATCCTGCCTGAGCTGGATGTATTTATTTTAGATGTAGGCACCATTCCAGACTATTGGAGCAAGTCCGGGAGTCTGGAGGAGCAGCAGAAGAACCTAGCACTGCCCTGGACATATATGTACATATTGGGCTCTATAGCAGTGCATCCCTAATAGTGCATGTTTTCCAGATCTCCTAGTTGGCGCACAGGTTATTTATGTCTGATACATGTTAAAAGATCCATAGGTGGTGCTAATTATTTCATTTGTGATACTGAGAAGAACATGCAACACTAGCAAAATTCTATTATATTACTATTTCTACTGTGGTCATGTGTGTGCTGGGGAGGGGGGTTTCCAGGCAGACGGAAACCCCCCCTGCATTTGCCTATGTTACCCGCAGCTCCATTCAATGCATCCATGTTGACATCCAGCCACAATTATCTTCGGACCAGCCACTCAGGACTCTGCTGCACGGGTTTGCGACTAGGATGGAGAGTTATGGGTGTGGGGGGTGCCGAGACTGCTACATGGGTCAACAGCTTGGGCTGTCCCCAGGGAGGAGTGGGACGGGAAGTTGTTGGTGAGGGGATGCGCCGGGACTGCTGCACGGGTCCGAGCCAAGGCTAGGGCTGCTGCCAGGGAGGAGAGAGACAGAGAGTTGTGGGTGAGGGGGACACCGGAAGTGTCACACAGACATAAGAAACTGCTGAAGAGCAGCGACACCAATGAATAGGGACAGGATATAGAATGACGGAGGCAGCAGCTGATGGTCTGACATGGAGCTCCCCACTAGTGTATGGTGGCTTCTCAGGTGTCGGGAAGAGATGCCATGTATTGGACGACCATGATGGTACACTCCGGGTACATAGATACAGCCCTTGTAGGGTGAATATGTTGTTGGAAATGGAGGAGGTGCCCCTTCAGTGATGGAGCCCGGTGGCAGGTGCCTCCATTGTCTCCCATAGTTCTGCCCCTGCCAGGGTGTATTCGGGTTCAGGATTGCAAAGACAAGAAACCAGAGAAGAAACAGCTGTATCTTTATTATATGTTTAAGGTAATAGTACAACACAATACATTAGAATAACATGAAATAGTACATTATTAAATCAAGTAATCTTTAATATATTTTACAAGATACACAGTAAACAGAACAAACAAAAAACAAGTATAACAGCAGTCAATGTAATGCGATAAGCAAAACACATGCAGCAGTGCAAGATAGGAAGGTGAAACAGAAAAGTTCTACACGATAATACAATAACGGTCTGAAGTATAGCAAGGGAATTTCTCCCACACATTAAACAATAGCAGTAAACTATAAGGAGCAAACTATGGACAATCATTATCCCAGGGCAGGTAAAATCTAGAATGAAACCACCTATCCCACAGCTTATAATGTTTAAGGACTGCATTTCTAATGGTGTAAAGATACATTTCATGACAAGCGGTATTGTTAACTAGAACTTTCCATTTATGGAGACAGGGAGCCTCAGATGCCAACCATACTCTAGAAATGATGACCTTAACTATTTTAGAGAGACTGAGGGTCCTTTTCATCAACACTAAAATAACGGTTTTAAGGACATTTTGCTTAATTACCATTTTTTTAGCATTGATGAACACACTTAACACAGGTGATATCACTGATATCCCCTGGTTAAGTCCGCCTGCGTTAATTTCCCCACTCCCCATACATTAGTATGGGGATGTAGAAATTAGGCTATTCATCAAATTCTGAAAATTATGTATTTTCTGAATTTTATGGTGTTACACTTACCTGCTTTCGGCTCGCTCTGTCGCTCCCTGGTCCCTCCTCCAGCTCCAGCAGCTGCTCTGACACTGTGTTCTCCCGGCAGAACACAGTAAACTTTAAAAAAAAAAAAATGTTTTTTTTAATTATTTTTTCAGCTTTTGGGAACCCAGTCTGCCGCACCAAACTGGGAATTTAAAGCCTGTCTAAATTCTATATATCTGTTAAAGGCAGCACATGGGAGCCCAAACTCCCCACGGAGTTGATCAAAGGACTTAAGATGACTATGTAGGTAAATCCAACCAAAAGAAGGAACCACATGGAGAAGCTAAATGCTACAGTATGTACATTAAGCTTGCCCAGCTCAGTGAACCACAGAGGAATATCAGGGTCAAAATCAGTACTCTGCAGAAGGATGTCTGCAAACCTCCACACAGAATAAGTCTGCCATAGAAGAGGAGTAATTGAAGTGAATCTGTTAAGATTTAACAAAAACAGCAAGAAGTATAAAGGGGACAGGTCTGCTGAGCAAGGAAGCCCATCAGCATACTACTCCATCAAGTGAGCAAGTTGGGAAGCCACATAATAAAGCTTAAAGTTGGATTAGAACTGCACAAAGTACTAAGTTTAAGTTTTGCCCGTTGTTTTTCCCAAAAACACAATGAGACAATCATATTAATAGTAGAAAAACAACTTGATTGGGGATGTAGACTGGAGAGAGCTATATACAATTGTTTAGGCTGGACAACCATCTTGTCAAGGTTAATGCAGCCCATAACTGACAGAGGCAGTTTCTTCCAGGTATGAGCATTTTGTTTAAAATAAGAAATTATGGGGTACGTGTTGAGACACATAATCAGTAGGGATGGGCGGCTACCCCTGTATTTTGGTTTTGGATTTGTAACTTCTTCAAAGTTTTGGATCTGGATTTGGTCTTGCAAAACCACCCTCAAGTTATTTGGTTTTGGATCTGGATTAAAAAAAAAATAGATAAAAAGCTTTAAAAACAGCTATAATCATGTAATTCATGCAATCCAATACCCGAAATTCGGATTTAAAATTTGAATTCCGAGCTACAAAAAGATCAGAACTGCGAACCGGATTTATCCGGATCTCCTCAGGAAATCAGAACCTGGATTCACGAAACTCGGGTGGATTCGGATTTCTGGAGACGTGAACCACACATCTCTTATAATCAGTGGCTTTAGGAGTCACTCATACCCCAGGGTAAGAAAACCTTAGAAGCCACTGGAGGGGACAGAGGGAATTTTGCTGGGCAGGGAGAGGGAAAATATTGGATTTTGACCAGTAAATTCTAAGGTCCTGATTCATAACTTTAAACCAATATTTTCACAGATCGAGTGATTGTTTGCAAATGCACATGCGCGATAGTCGCACTGCGTACATGCAGCTGTTGTATTGAGATTACTCTCATACATAGGAACCACTCGCAAAGTAAGTGTCAGGTAGTCAGCGTTTGGGGGTGGTAACAGCAGGGTGGTTAATAAAATGCAGGCGTGTCGGACCGTTTCATGGGCGTACATAAATTAGCCATTGTGATCCATTCACAGCATGAGAGCTCTCTGCATGCCAGGAGAGCTGCAGTATTTGCAGCTGGTCAGACTTGACAATAACCTGCATGGCTGCCCTATCTGCGTCAATAGTACAGATGATTAGCCCATATTAAACATGCCAATGCTCTATAGTCAGTGCAATCAGTGCAGGGAAGAGTGGGCTGCCCTGTCTGGTGCCCCTACCCAATTCAAATGGAGCAGTGGTATGACCATTACTACACACTCGAGCAGTCAGTTCTAACTACAGCACCCAAAACCGTTGAATAAATGTACCTATTCACACATCAGCCAATCCTCAGGAATTATTTAGGGTCCATCCCCTGCTCAAAGAGGCCCAACGTACACATAACAATAACAATAATACAAAAAACCAACACAGAGGGTAGTTGTGTAGGATGTAGAGACTCACTAAGGCTTAAGAAGTATGGTACATACAATGGGGACTAGGTAGGAGGCAGTAAACAATGTGCATGTACCTACAAAGTGAGCAAACAAACAAGATCCAGAGTCACTGGAGGGGAGAATGGAAACAGGGGAACAGATGTACACAGGTGACAGTGATAGTGCTAGGAGGAAAATGAGGAAAGAGTGCCCTGCCAGGAAGGGCTTACCAATCTATGGAGGAAGGGGAAACTAGGAGGGTGCATTAGGAGAGAGTATAGGTGGGTGGACAGAGATACTGTGCAGAGTGTTATGATGGGTGATAGGCTTGTGTAAAGTAGTGAGTCTTGAGGGCTCAAAAAAGTCTGATATGTGATGTAGTGAGCTTCAGAGCAGAGGGCAGCACAGGACAAATCTTGGATGTTGGAGTGAGTGGAAGCGATCAGAGTGGAGGTGAGGCCGCAGTTATTGGAGGAGCAAAGAGGCGGGAGTGTGGACAGAAATGAGGTTGAAGAAGTAGGAGTAAGAGCAGGGGTGTCAAAAGGGGAAGGCACTTTTTACCTGGGACCCAGGTCCCCCCCATAACAGGCAGCGGTACATCGGGTGGGAGAGGGAGAAGTCTGCTGCTGCTACTGAGCGGTAGCAGCCTCCCTGCCCAGCTGCTGTGTGCTGGGCTGTGGAGGTTTCAGGGAGACTGCTGCCGCTGAGTAGCAGCAGTCAGTTTACTCTCTCCCTGCATGATGTGCGGGAGGAGCGATCGCATTGATCTCCCCCCCCCAGACTCCCCCTGGCTTTGTCACTTTTTTTAAGAATATAGTCACACCTCCCCCAATGTGGCCACGCCCTCAGTGCATGAGTTTGTCACATCTTCCAATGGCCCTGAGTAAGTGGAGAGATTGAGGCCTTTTTATGTGAGGGTTAGGAGTTTAATCTTTATTTTGTAGCGGATGGGGAGCCAATGATATGATTGGCAGGGGTGGCCAACACAGAGTATATATGTACATATATATATATATATATATATATATATATATATATATATATATATATATACAAAATTACTTCTAAAAAAAAATTGGTAATCTGTAGAATCTACCATCTCTGAACCCAGTGTGGCTCATATCCAGGAGAGGAGTAAAGATTTTTTAAAGAAGTTCTGATTGCACATTCCATACGAACTTACTTCGAATCATCCGAACTTTTGAAATTTCCATCTACTACGAAATTGTGTCTTACTAGACTTTTAAATAATTTGTTCCTACCAACAGAGGTTCTACTTGAGGTGCAGCATATACTTCACATCATAGTGCGACATTTTTTTCTTTGATATATATATAATTATATATTAGAGTAGAATATCCTGTACTTCCTTGTTGGAGATGCTGCTAGTGATACATAATGATGCAATAATACTATTAAAGCCACCTGAGGTGAATGGAGAATTGGAGAATTATAAACAGGATTTTAACTCCACTACATTCTTGAACTCATCTGTAACAACGTCAACCACAGATGTGAATACACAAACAGATGTAGCCAGCCACATCGTTGCCATGTTGCGCCCACACTTGTGCACACATCACGGCATAGCGCAGCAATGGCTAGGCTGCGAGCAATTGCAGCCAGCGATTACCCCATTGAAGTCTATGGTGTGCACGTGCATACACATGCGAACGCCATAGCCGCAGGTGCGCTAGTCACGCTATCCATACTGCAATGCGTACGCATCGCGGCATAGATGAGCGTGGCTACAGCTGTATATACATATTAAACTCTCCACATGGGACTCAAGTGATCTGGTTGATTTGCAGTAAGGAAAAGTAGGGTTTGAGGAACATGAACAAGCAAAGAAATATTTTTATTATATTTTATTACATATTTGGGGATAGATTTACTAAGTGTCATTTTGACCACAACATTTAAAATGGAAATAAAAACCAGGCTTCTTTTTTTGTTAATATTATTGCCGTTTTAAATTACAGTGTCAAAACTGTCGAAAATCATCAGCTGGCTAAAAATGCTGATGCTATGTTTTCGCCTCATTCATCTGTTTGTACGCGAAGTTATCATGTACTTTTTGCCCTATTCAATTGCAAAACAGGAGAAAACACAGACTTTGAATGCCGCAAATGTCGAAACTAGCGAAAAGGACTACTTTTTTGGGGGAAATCAGTCTGTACCCAAAATAAAGCCTAAGTGACCCTGGTAATCAATATAGAAGTGTATTAATAGCTCTAATAACAGTATTTTGTGTACTTAAAGTGAGTGAAAGCGCTGTTATATACACTTTTGCATTATTGTGGAAAAATTAGATAAAGCATTTTTTTTTGCGAAAAAAAAATTGTAGTTAAATTGGAAGTACATTAAAATGGGTACCAGTATATTTTTGTGTTAATTAAGTGCATTTTAAAAATATATTTTTTTTAAAAACCACCTGCTACAGTCCCCTGCAATCCTAAAAACACCTGTCCCATCCACACAGCCCCCCCAAAATGCCTGACCCAGTACTTTAAACACATTTTCCATCACTTTTTAAATTTTTGCCCCAAAATTGACATGACATTTTTAGGGGGTATTTCGATACCTTATAAAGTTTTTTTTTGCCTTAATAGTCATTAGGGGGGTGTCCAAAGGGTTCTGCACCAAGTCCCCACTTTTTTAGCCCTAAATAGAGATTTTACTTTTGGGTGGAGAAACTTTTTTGCCTGGTTTAGCCTATGGAGTTTTCGCACATCCGAAAACGTTCCGGAATTGAATAGGGCGATAAGCGGGAATGTGGCAAAAACATCGCATCAGCGAAACTTTTTCGCCGGTCGCATCTTTTTGCCTCTAATTGAATAGAGGCCTTAAATTGAAGTTTGAATTAAGCACTGCACTGAAACTTTAATAATCAAGGGCTTGGTAGAGATGTTACCTCTAGCACAACTTTTACTTTATAATACGTTTAATTTCAAGGAATTTGGTAAAATAGATGGATGCATTTAACATTCTAACCATGGACAGAAAAATAGAGATGTGGGCACACTGGGCAGTCCCCTGTGTTTAGGTCCTAAATCATCGTGGTGTTTTGGTTTTGGTAAAACCACCCTAAAATGTTTTGGTTTTGCTTTTGGTTTTGGATCTGAATTTCTTTCAAAATGTATACAGTTAGAATCATGTAACTTGGCCCTGTTTTTGTTCCTACAATATAAATAACATCAATAACATTAATTTCCAGTCATTTCTAGTCAATTTGGACCACCTCACAGCTCACAATATTGTTTTCACCAATATTGGCCAAAGGCTGCAGCAAAATAACTGTCTAAACTAAGTGACACAGCAGCGGCACAAACACATGGTAGTTTATAAAAAGAATGTAGCACATCGTCGAAACATAGTGGCACTGCAGTGGCAGACAGATGATGGCAATTTACTATAAACTATACAAGGCTATAGAATGTTTTCATTATTTAAGAACTAGATCAGAGGCCTGAGGCCAACACAAGTGAATGGAGGTTGTAGTATTAGTGGAATCCAGGAAAAGGATTGATTGATTGATTATTTCATTGAGCAAATTATTTAAATGGAACAAACTATTTAAAAAACAAGAATCCAAATGAGATTTATTGATTGATGCATTCATTCATTCATTGACAGTTGCTTAACTATGGGGGGTCATGCTGGGCACTGTCGGACTCAGTGGCAGGGGGTGCTGCCATCCAGGTCAGTGCAGTCTGTGGCACTGCACTGTCTACACACTAAAACAAACACACCAGCACCGGATAGTACATTTACTGACAGCGAGTGTACTAACCGGTGGCAGTCTGTTTGTTTTAGCAGCCAATAAGAGTCAGGCAGACTCTTATTGGCTGCTGCTCCCAGGGCCAGTGCCAAGCTGGAGCTCACTCATGAGCTCCGCCTTCTGACTCCAGCAGTGGGAGAAGGAAGAGACGTCATGATGGCTCTCCCATAGTGCCAAGCGGGAGGAGCGGATGGCTGCGGGCAAAGGAACGGGGATTCAGATAAGTATAGTTTTGTGTGTGTCTGTGTGTTTTATGTCCAAGGGGCACTACTACTGGATGAACTACTGAGGGCACTGCATAAGGGGAACTACTGGGGGCACTGTATAAAGTGCACTGCATAAGGGGCACTACTACAGAGGGCACTGCATAAGGGGCACTACTACAGGGGGCACTGCATAAGGGGCACTGCATAAGGGGCAATACTGGGGGCACTACATAAGGGACACTACTGAGGGCACTGTATAAGGGGCACTACTGGAGCACTGAATAAGGGGCACTACTGTGGGCACTGCATAATGGGCACTGTATAAGGAGCATTACTGGGGCACTGCATAAGAGGAACTACTGGGGACATTGTATAAGGGGCACTACTGGGGGCACTGCATGAGGGGCACCACTACATGGGGCCCTGCATAAGGGGCACTACTACAGGGGGCACTGCATAAGGGGCACTGTATAAGGAGCATTACTGGGGCACTGCATAAGGGGAACTACTGGGGACATTGTATAAGGGGCACTACTGGGGGCACTACTACATGGGGCCCCACATAAGGGACACTACTGAGGGCACTGTATAAGGGGCACTACAGGAGCACTGAATAAGGGGCACTTCTGGGGGCACTGCATAATGGGCACTGTATAAGGAGCATTACTGGGGCACTGCATAAGGGGAACTACTGGGGACATTGTATAAGGGGCACTACTGGGGGCACTGCATGAGGGGCACCACTACATGGGGCCCTGCATAAGGGGCACTACTACAGGGGGCACTGCATAAGGGGCACTGTATAAGGAGCATTGCTGGGGGTTACTGCATAAGGGGAACTACTGGGGACATTGTATAAGGGGCACTACTGGGGGCACTACTACATGGGGCCCCACATAAGGGACACTACTGAGGGCACTGTATAAGGGGCACTACTGGAGCACTGAATAAGGGGCACTTCTGGGGGCACTGCATAATGGGCACTGTATAAGGAGCATTACTGGGGCACTGCATAAGGGGAACTACTGGGGACATTGTATAAGGGGCACTACTGGGGGCACTGCATGAGGGGCACCACTACATGGGGCCCCGCATAAGGGGCACTACTACAGGGGGCACTGCATAAGGGGCAATACTGGGGGCACTGCATAAGGGACACTACTGGGGGCACTGTATAAGGGGCACTACTGGGGCACTGAATAAGGGGCACTACTGGGGGCACTGCATAAGAGGCACTGTATAAGGAGCATTACTGGGGGCACTGCATAAGGGGAACTACTGGGGACATTGTATAAGGGGCACTACTGGGGGCACTACTACATGGGGCCCCACATAAGGGGCACTACTACAGGGGGCATTGCATAAGGGGCACTACTACTGGGGGCTTTGCATAAATGGCACTACTAATGGGGGCACTGCATAAAGGGCACTACTACTAGGGGCATTGTATAAGGGGCACTACTACTAGGAGCATTGCATAAGGGGCACTACTACTGGGGGCATTAGGGTGCATATGGAATGGAAAGCAGTGTTCCCAGAGTGACAAGAAATGGTGGCATATTATGTTGACACAACCCCATTTTTCAGTGGCCATGCCCCTTGGGCCATGCAGCCACGCCCACTTGGTGACCCACCCACCTTCAGGATGCTCATACAGTCGGGGGATGCCATTTTTCAGCTTGTCCTGCGCACCAAATACCATAGTTATGCCACTGTTGATTGATTACAGAATATAACTATTAAATAAATAAAATTATAAATAGAACAAACCATTACAAAACAAGCATCCAAATTAGATTGATTGATTGATTGATTGATTGATTGATTGATTAAATGATTTATTACAGAATATAAACAAAACAATAAACAAGCACTCAAAATCCCAATGAGTTTGATTCCACAGGATTTAAGGCAGAGTAACATCCTAGTCAAATTGAATAATTAATTATTAATTCTATGAATATATGGTTTGATGATACTAGTGTCAGGATTCAGCCTGGGATTGGCTGTTACTTACAACTTTGGTCAGGTCTTGTCAACATCCGGTACTCGTGGACGCGAAGGACTTACATCCAGGCCCTTTGCTTCTGATTTCTTCCTTCACCCAGGACCTCAGGTTTCAGCTCCTCAGTAGGTGATCCTCCTGAGCAGATTGTGACAGTTTGATCAGGCCACTATGGAAGTTGTGGGTTCTCTGAGTGTATAGGCAATTTGAGATCTTGCCTCCCATATGGAAAATCATGAAGCAGCACAACAACAACTGGCACAAAGTATTCAGGCACTATCAATTCAATTAACTACCATCAAGTCCACTATAGCTTCAGCAATTCCAAATTTTTCTGCAAATTTACTAGTGAAACCTCCCCCTGTGTCATCCCCTCCATAGTTTCCTCATCAACTACCTACTGCTTTTGAAGGAGTTTTACCAGAGTGAGCAAGCCATCGTTTCAATTCTTCTCAGTCCCCCCAGTTTTCTAGTATCTTCAAGTCCGGACATCTCACTATTTTTCATAGATTATTGGAACAATTACAAGCTCTTCTCACAAAAAATTTTCAGTTTATCCCTGAGTTTTTTGGAGTACCCTCTGATTCCTCTAAACCCTCTTCTGCGCAAAATAAAGTAAGATATTGGAGTTTCCCATGCCCCAAGCTTACTGAGGCATAAACACAGATGTAACTCCAACAGAGTAGGGAGTTACATCTGTGTTTATACTGTGGGAACTCTGACATTTTATTAAAGACTGTACCATTCGCCAGTCTAGTCCTGATGCCAAGGGTCTGTGTCCCAGTGTTCATGCCTCCAGTTCTTCTTGCTCACCGTCTGCCGTTCCCGTTCCCTCAGTCTCTAGCAATGGGTTAAAATCTACCATGCTAAAGAAGGTTCAACTTTTTGACAGGGGTCCCATAACAAAATACTCTTACTCCAGGTCTGGGAGCCAAGGAAAAATGTTTAAGCCATCTATAGCCAGGGAGACACTAGACTAGCCAGCCTCAAGTGAGACACTTGATGTGCCAGTTCCAGAAGAAACATTAGAGTTGCCTACCCCTGGAAGTATCTGCAGTACCTATTCTGGTTCCAGTCCAGATTTTGCTTGTTTTGGACTTAAGTTTCTTGCAAAAACTCTATTTGTGTCAGTCTCAAACCCTATTCTCTCAGTCTTAGTAAGGAACTTCAGTCTAGGGCCTCGGGAGGGGCGATTGTTTTGTCAACATCAGAAGTGGAATCTCACGATCAAGCTCCAGAACAAGTATCTAAGCCTCTAGTTCTAGAAAAAGAATCTGTCGCGTTAATACCAGATGGTCTATCTGATGTTCTGATTCCAGGGGAGACATCAGTACCATCACCTTCTGAAGGGAGATCTGCTCTGCCAACTCTAGGAGGGGTATCCTTATTGCCAATATATGTAAGCTAATTTGAGTGTCTTACCCCAATAGAGGGACTGAGGGCCTGATTCAGACCTGGTCGTAAGTGCTGAGGGCTCGCAACCAGGTCGATGGTGGCCCAGAGCGCATGCGCACTACGGAGCCGGCTCCATGGTGCGCATGCGCGAGACCCGGATATCGATGGGCAATCTGTCGCTCTGGGTCTCGTACCAAAGGGGGCGTGCTGTCGATGTTGAGTGACAGCATGCCCCCTTTTGTGGGCGGGCCGGGGGAGTGGCTGCTGGGGGAGTGGCTGCACAAACGGAGGTATTCCCATGAGAACGCCTCAGTTTCTTGACCATTGCGACCATCTTCCTGGCCGCTAGCTATAGCTGTGGGTGGTCACCCACAGCTATACGAGCTGCAAGGAGGCCGTTAAAAAAAAAAAGCCCGGCCCTGATTCAGAGCGAGCGCTCTGTCAGAGCGTCCGGCTCTGAATCAGGGCCTAAGTGCCATGGACTCTTGTCAGATACTTCCTGTGGGTACCAATATGTTGGTTCTCAGAGCAACTCAGGTTCAAGAAGAACTATTGGAACTTCCCAATTTAGTCTCTACCAATTTGAGTATCAAGCTCGAAGAGGAGGTTCCTAATGCCACTCCGCAGGAGAGGGTCTCAAGTTTCTTGCCCCAAGAGGGGGTTTCAAGTTTTGTACAACAGAATGTGGTTTCCAGTTTTTCACCCCTGGAAGGGGTTTCAAGTTTTTTGCCCCAATAGGGTTTTTCTTAAGTCTCTTACCCCAGGAGGAGGCCTCAAGTTTCTTACCCCAGGAGGGGGTTTCCAGTTTCTCACCCCAAGAGGGGGTTTCTAGTTTTGTACCCTAGGAGGGGGTTTCCAGTTTCTTACATCAAGAGGGGGTTCCAAGTCTCTTACCCCAGGGTGGGGTTTCAAATTTCATTCTGCAGGGGGGTTGCTCTGTGCAGTACCTCAGAAGAAGTTTTAAGGGACCTGGCCAACCCAGCTAGAGACTTCTGTTTACCCACTCCTGAACATGCATTGCAAGCTTTCATCACCCAGAACTCATATGATGTTCCTGAGTTCATACTAAAGCATTATGATACCATTATGAAAGGTGATCCATCATGTGGTATCACTCCTGCTAATATTGTCAAATTCCTTCTCACAAACTTCAGAGGAGAGGCTTTAATATGGGCTACCCCATTCTTGGAATCAAAAGATCCAATACTGCTACGTTTGGAGACATTCAGTATAGCTGTAGTTAAAAGGTTTGCTCCTACAAATCCACCTTTGGACACCTTCCCCAATGTAGGGGCTTTTCCTAAGCTGTTAGCGAAGAATTATTCTGATTCCACCAAGAATCCAGCTACTTCTCAGTCCATCATTTCATCTTGGTCCAAGAAAAAAACAAGCTTCAAAGAATCTGCATAATAAGGACGTTCAAGCCTCTAAGGAGATGGACACCTCTGAGTCTACACCTCTACACATAAAACTTAGGTATGCCTCCTTGTCCCCATCCCACATCAGTTCTGAGTAAGATCAACCTTGGGTAGATCGAGACATCTAGAATGAGATTATTCCTAAAACAGTGGATTTTGTTCACTTTAGTTCTTCTCATTCCTCTGGTCCTTTGGTGCCTACGATATGTATTGGATCCTCTGCTTCAGATTATAAGGGGTAAATTTACTAAGAATTGAGTTTGGTCGAGTTTTGTTTTTTTTAAACTCACTATGCTTCACCAAAACTCGGGTGAGTTTACCCTTTAACAACTCACAAATTTACTAAGAAGTGAGTTTAGCTGAAAGTTAATTTTCCGATGTTGAAGCAGATCGAGATTTCTCCCCCTGTTTGTGAGTTTAGATGAGATTACTCACCAGAGATTGCAGTGGTTTCTCTCTGAAAACTCACCTGAACAAGCAACCTGTACATATCAGTGAGATATGTGTAAGCTGCTTGTGTTTTGTACCTTTAAAAAACGGGTTAATTGCTTTTAAAAAAAATGACGTGAGGTCTCCTTCCAAAAGCTTAACCAGCCCCAGACTTGTCAGCCTGTCCTGGTACCTAAAATTAAGGGGAACAAAATGAGTAAGGTTCCACCATAATTTATGTACCAGCACCAGGCTGCAGGGCCAGTCCTGATTTTAATTATGGGGGAAAAAAATGTGTAGGGCCCCCTATAATTAAAAACAGCACCAGACCCAAAGCGACCAGGGTATAATGCCACAGCCCGGAGACCCTATTACCGGGTCTCCAGGGCCAAAGCATTCTCACCCCAATTCGCTCAGGCCAAGCTGGGGATCTCTTGTGCCAGTGGTGTGTCTAGGTCCACAGTGGGCCTCATCCATTTCCCTCCAGTATACAATTCCCAGAAGTTATTCTACTGTGCCAATACAGAAGAAGCATGATACAGAGTTCTCTAGTGTTTCAAATACACACAATCTTGACAAAGCCCATAATGAAAAGTGGTGCATGATGTAATGGTACTTGTGCCCTCCAAACCCACCCTTATGTTGTATATTAAAAAGTAGATGCACAGTTTAACAAGCCAAGCACATCAGTGACAGGGACTGACACTTTTGTGGCTGAAGGGCTTTGTTTGTTTGGGTCCCCACAAACAGGACACCAAGGCAGCTAACAGTGTTATTAATCATGTCTGTTGGAAGATGCAATTATCATCCTCATCCTCACCATTACCCTCATCAGTGTTGTTAATATCATTATCACACCATATTTAGCTCATCCGCACTGGAATTCTCTGTACTTTGTTGTAATTTGCAACATAGTTCTTCCTAATCGAATTTGTAGTTCATTGTTATAAACATCAGTTTTTCCACATTTTTAAGAAGTAGACTGCTATGCCAATCACTCACAAGGTTCTCAGCTGTGCTAAACACTCTTTCAATGAACATACTTTAGAGTGGGCAGCTTAGTTTGTACAAGGGGCTCCAAATTCCCTTTTGCTCCTCCCAGTATTCAAAGGGACTGTGTGACATACTAATTTGTACACTGTCATTAAAATAATCTTCCACCATTTTATTGATGCTTACTGTGTCAGGTTGAGGTGTCAATTATTTTAAACCTGACCAGATGTCATAATGGTGTTTCACCAGTGGGTCTATTGGGAAAGCTAATTTGGTTCCTGCCAGCAGCATTTGCCAGAGAAACTGAAACAGGAGACATTGTCATGTAATCTTTGTGAGAATTGTTTTGGGGTGCAGATGATGGGGGGACACCACCACACACCATGTCTTACACTTGAAGGATAACACACCAAGTTAATTTTTTTTGCACTAATGGCTTTGTTTTTTTAGACATAGACAACAATTATTTTTATGCACTTGGAAGAACAGGTCTATGTGAGAATTGTCTTAGGGTGCAGATTAAGGGTGATACACCACCACACAAACAGTCGCTTACCCTGGAAGAATAACACACTATGCCAATTTCTTGCACTAATGGCTTTGTTTTTTAGAAACTGACAATTTTTGCACGCACTTGGAAGAACAGGTCTTTATGAGAATTGTTTTTGGGTGCAGATTAAGGGTGGGACACCACTGCACACAAACATCTGAACTGAACACACACACCTCTTGTAAAACACAATACATTTTCTAAATTCAATTAGAAAAGACTGCTGGTTCTTTTGTTTTAAACAGAAAAATATTTTTTCATTTGCAATTTATTTTTATATATGATTAGGGAAACAAACCCTCAAAACAAAGAGGATCACTAGGAAGGGACTTTTAAATGCAACCAAAAACACGCGAGATCTGACTCCAGGAAGATGGCTTTTTGCCTCATTTTGGCATCGGAAGTTGGCGGGAAGACCCGAGCCGGGACTTGAAATTAATGTATATATATATATATATATATATATATATAATATATTATATATTGGATGTACATGTATATATATATATATATATATATATATATATACTGTATATATAAACACTATATATTGTCAAAACCGGATAATTGGCGAAGACAGAATCTGTTTGCAATTGGAATCTGCGCGATGCTGTCTTGTAAAGGGCCAAGACTCCATCTAAGAAATAAAATCTCACAGCACTATTTTGTAAACAAAAGGTACATAGTCAGCCTTCCTCAAACACAGGCAGACAGTGTTTAACAAAAACACTAACTTATTAGCATTTGGAACCCTATACAAAGCCCATCTTCAACCCAAAACAGGCAGACTAAATAGGGAGGCTCCGACAGCACAGCTGGAAGCCTCCTTCCTGTATGAGAATTAAGGCCCTCATTCAGAGCCGTACGCTCTGAGCAGAGCGCACGCTCTGAATGAGGGCCGGCCTCCATTTTCATGGAGCGTCCTCCTGGACGCTCGTATAGCTGTGGGTCACCACCCACAGGCTATACGAGCGTGCATTGTGATGGTCGCGATGGTCGAGACCATCGCGACCATCGAATTTGTGAGCCGGAGCCTGCGGTTGAGGTTTTCAACCGCAAGCTCAGGAGTGATTTTGGCTCTATCAGAGCCAAAATCACTCCCACTGACATCACTAGTGATGTCAGTGGGCCGGCTTCTGACGGGAGGCGTTCCCGTGGGAACGCCCCCGTCAGGGAGGCACGCCCCCGGCACGCCCACCAAAGGGGGCGTGCTGTCAATCAACAGTCAGTTTTTTAGTGATCCTTCCCAAAATCATACTGGCATGGCCACACACACACATAGATGCCCTTCCAGCTTAGTGCTGCTCACTGAGTGCCGCACCGACCCTCAGACGCACAACGCAATTCACTGGTGTTTTCCCCGCATACATTTAAAAGCAATGGTCCCGTAACGCAAAAAGGATAATTTAAACGCAATGTCAGTATATAAAGAAATGAATGTTTTCTGTAACTATGGCTTAGTAAATGACAATTGGACTGTGTGTGGAGCCGAACTGATCTACTCTGTTTCCACAGCGTTCCGGTGACATCAATATGAAGATCAGAACATGCGGCTATGAAATATGAATGTTAGAGAGAATATCTATTTGAAATGTTGTTTTCCATAGCAGCTTAGATTTGCATGTGGGGGATACAAAAGGATGTTGGAGACCTTTTGTATCCATTTGGAATTGTCCAATAAATGCCCTGTAACAGATTTCTAACCTTTACCAAAAGACAATAACATGGTGTAGGCCTGTTTACATTTTTGTCCAAAGGACTGGTTATTCCTGTCTAATCAATAGAGCTAGCTAACTGGGAGTAGAACCTAATTAACAGTAGTTTCAGGTAATCAAAAGGATACTCCCTTTCTGATGACCTCACAGGTAAAAGGGGGCGGGAACATAGCATGCACATCCTGAGAACACACAGCTTAGCAGACACACTTGCAGATTTTGGAAGGAAGAAAGAGGTTCACTCCCTCACAAGACAACGGAAAAATGGGTCTCAGTTCCTCTGGGTTATAGCTAAGTATAAAATGTGCAATATTTAGCCTATTTGGGTGTCTGTAGCTATGTTTGGTGTTAATCTGTTATTAGCTTAGCATGGTGTGTGGTTTGTAGTTTTCTAAGGATATTCATGAGTCTGTGTTAGCATACAGTGGATGACATGTTATCTAATCTGTACTCTTCATCTACACTGTAGGGTACAATAGTCTGTTATCAGCATGCAGGAAAGGGATTGATTATGGAGTTGGTGTAATATTTGTAAATGATTGATGCTGGTTGATTGAGATGCCATGTGTTCTGTGTTAGGGCCTTGCCATGTGTTCTGTGTTAGGGCCTTGCCATGTGTTCTGTGTTAGGGCCTTCCCATGTGTTCTGTGTTAGGGCCTTGCCATGTGTTCTGTGTTAGGGCCTTGCCATGTGTTCTGTGTTAGGGCCTTCCCATGTGTTCTGTGTTAGGGCCTTGCCATGTGCTTGAACAATATCTCTGCTTGGGAGAGATAGGCTTGGTGTGTGCTGTATACTCATGAATGTGATCATAGGGTGGTGTCAGTGTTGTATCGTGGAGGTTGAATTGATGGCAGCTTTGAATGGTCGTGGGTGGTTGCCGTGTGGTGTTGTGTGGGTCAGATGGGTATGTTGTCTGCGGTTTGTTGGAGATGGCTTGCCTCCATGTGGGGTGAACAAGGGAAATTGTGATTCTGCCCAGTTGTGGTGTTGTGTGGGTCAGATAGGTATATTGTCTTTGTTGTGGTTGTGGTCATCGTTGGATGTATGATTTGTGGAGTTGCAGCTTGGTGCAGGGTGAAGTTTGCCTAGGGATCATGAGGCTTGCAAACAAAGGAAAAACATGTGCTTCGGCCCTTCCCCCTCCCCACGGTCTAGTGACTACTGGATGAGGTCTGTTGTAGGATGGTATTGTTGTATATTGGAATCAGCTTGTGTTGTACATGTTGGAATATTAAATGGTGCAGTGTTTGCCTGGTGTGTTGGCATATGATATCCAGCGTGCATATTTAATTAACTATGGCATTATGGGAGATTTCAATGAGGTAGCTTCATAATGGAGTTTGTTTGTAGACCATGCGGTTTGGACAATAGGGCAGGAAGCATTCCCAACCCCCCCCCTCACACACAAACACACACACACACACCATCACCAGCCATCTTGAACATGTGCTCTCAGCAGACATTGATATATCTCTCATTGTATTTTAATGTGTCTCTTTTTCTCTCTCTCTCTCTCTCTCTCTCTGTCTCTCTGTCTCATATTGCTCATTGTATTTTGATCTTTAATAACCATTTCATGTATTTTAACTGTACCTTATGACCTAATGTTTGTACAATTTATTTGCGCTCATTATTAGATCATAGCGTTGTAACATCTGTACTTTTACCTGAATAATAATCTTTAGCGCTTTGGACCGCTATTCAACTGTCTCAGTATTTCATTAATGGTATAATCAAAATAGCAACATCTTGTGGTTTTAGAAGGTACAGGCAGGTTTTGTCTTAGAGGTTCTAGGCAGGTGAATCTTAGAGGTTTATAGGCAGGAATGTATTAAAAGGTTTATTTATAAATTCAACAATATATATATATATACACACCTACATTATATAAATGTGACACATTTACATGCAGTATATATGTGTTTGTGTGCATGTGTGTATGTGTATGTGTGAATATTATTATTACATTTAATATCTAAAATGAATATGTTCCATGAAGGTAATTTTCACCTTTTAAGATAGTTCTGTTTTATCTGTTCTTCATAGCTTTCAAGGTAAAAATAACAATAATATATTTTAAGGTTATCAAAAATTATTATACAGTACATCATAACCTATAGCATTTCCAGATCTTTTCTTTACTGATATATTTTAAATTATACTGTATGTGTGAAAGTCATGCATTACTTAGATGCTCGGTAATAAAAGAGTGAGTTTCATCTGATATGTGTTAATGGTTAAGGTACACTGAAGAACAAAATGTCAGTTCAGTACTGAGATGTGATCAGCTAAATGGAGAAAATGAAGGACATAATTTTACAGGAAAATTCGGCAGAAACGTAACAACTGCTTTTCTTAAAGATGATAGCATAAACTACTAATGCAGTGTTTTTATAAAACAGCAACCTCTGACGTTTAATATGCCCTAAAGCTTTATTTCTTTCATTCACATATCAAAATGTTGTAGAATATTCAGGAACAAATAAACACTAATTTAGAGCATTTGTTAACTGTTTAGGCACTGTGTCATGAACTTCCATCCCTCTAAGCAGGGACGTATCTATAATGGGTTCAGGGTGTCGGTGCACACTGGCCCCTGGGTACAGGGGGGCCCACATCGCACACCCTGCACCCATATTATCTAATACTTACCTCTCCAAGGTCCCATGTCGGGTGCCTCAGCCCTGCACAAAATGCGTGAAAATGCCCGCCGCAGCTATTTTTCCAGTGTTTTGCACATGAGCAGTGAGGAAATCGCTGGAAAAATGTACAGTAGACTCTGGGCACAGACTAGTGCCCAGAGTCTACTGATGCTGCGGTGGCCGGCCAGCTGTGTCAGTCTGCTGCCGGCCGCCGGGGAGAGAGGAGTGGTCCCCGGACGGGGAATGCACATGGGTCCCCTACTCTCTTAATACGCCCCTGCCTCTAAGGATAGTAGCCTTGGATCCTGACACATATGAGGCATGTAATCATAGTGCGCATGGGGTACCCTCCATGTCCACACTTACCAACCAAGGTCCACATCAAATTAATTTCATGAATGACCTACACTGTCTGGCACAATTTAATTTCTGCACTACACATTAGAGCTATTGACTAAATAGGTGTAAATATACCCAGGCAATTTACAACAATCAGAACCAAAGTTATGGGCATCACACACTGATTGTAAATGACCTCCATTGTGTTTAGCACTAAAGTACTCCAGATGTGCACCATATAATGTCTTGGTTTTATACCAAGCACCTCATTGATCTGCCAAGCACACCTACTTTCTACTCTTAGGTTAGCCCCATACAATCTTAAAATGTGCCTTTATAGCTTATATTTATTATTTTGCATTTTGCTACATTGCATTCTTGTTAGGATATGCAGTTAAGCTGATCATATTGCTTGGAGTTCCAGCCTTTGTTGCTACTGAGGCACTGCACTAATTACTGCCTGTTTGTGTGCAGTGTCAGGTGCACTAATTGAGTCTCCTGTCTGGACACAGCCCAGGTGCACAGTAGTCTGTCATTAAGGGAGACTTGCTTTGATTGGACACTGTCTCTGTTAAATTCCAGCCAGCCCGGCACTCCATGCCAGTGATAGAAGTTTCTTCATACTTCCGGTTCCTGTCTGCTGCATGTCAGTCGAGTTCCTGAATCTGTCTAGCTGTGTTTCGTGTGTGCCATTTATTCCATCCAGATGGCTCCACCTGCATCTCATCCTCACCTGCTGCTTGTTCCATCCCACATTCTTGTTGCATACCTCACCTGAGTCTTATCAGCCCAAAGGCTGCAATGGTCCTGGGGCCCCAGGTCACTATCAGCCCTTAAGGCTGCTCCAACAGCCCAAAGGCTTCTTCACATCACCAGTCAATTGGCCATGACTATAAAGGCCACAATCAGCCTCCAAACCTGCTCCAACAGCCCCAAGGCTGCTTCACATCACCAGTCCCTTGGCCACGACTATATAGGCCACAATCAGCCTCCAAGCCTGCTCCAACAGCCCCAAGGCTACTTCACATCACCAGTCCTTTGGCTATGACTATAAAGGCCACAACCAGTCCTCAAGGCTGCTCCTACAGCCCACAGGCTGCATCTCATATTCTACACTTGGCCACAACTAGTCAACTGGCAGCAGTCCTCTGACAACTCTTGTCCGATTAACCATCCAATCCATAACATTATCACAGGCCAAAAGAAAGTAGGTTAATCATGGAGCCCAGTCAGAATCCAGCGCAAATCCTGGCGGGCCCAGATTCAGGTGTTAACTCAAAAAGTCCAGGAACTCTCAATCAAAGTTGAGGAGCCAAGGTCCGCTCCCTTTCTTGCCATAGTTTGTGAACCCAAACTTCACATGCCCGATCGCTTTTCTGGAAGCCGTAAAGACTTTGGCAATTTCAAGGATGCTTGTAAGCTGTACTTTAGACTCAGGCCTCACTCCTACGGTTCCAAAGTCCAGCGAGTCGAGATTATTATTTCCCTTCTGCAGGGGGACCCACAGACCTGGGCATTTGGGCTACTTCCCACTTCTTCTGCACTCCAGATGGTGGATGCCTTCTTTGTTGCCTTGGGACTGCTTTATGATGATCCCGACAAAACAGCTATGGCAGAGGCCTGCCTCCGCTCTCTGAAACAGGAATGCCGGGCAGCAGAGGATTACTGTACAGAGTTCCAGAAGTGGGCCGTGGACTCTGGATGGAATGATCCTGTGCTGTGTAGTCAGTTTTGGTGGGGGCTGTCTGACCTGATCAAGGACATCCTTGTCCAACATCCCACCACAAGCACCCTGGATGACCTCATGAGTTTGTCTATCCATATAGACCGCAGGCTGGAAAGGAAGCTGCCATCGCAAGCTCCTCATTCCTTTCTTTGGATTCCGGCCAAACAGGAGGAGCCGATGCAACTGGGAGCCTATCGTCTTCCAGCAGAAGAGAAACGGAGAAGGCGCTCGCTGGGTCTGTGTATGTATTGCGGAGGCAAGGGAATTTTGGCCCAACACTGTCCTGTAAAGTCGGGAAAAGGCAAGGTCTAGATGTTTGTGGAGAGATACATCTAGGCCTTGCATCCATCTCTCCAAAAACCTCAGTCCTTTTCCCTGCTTTGCTAAAAACCTCTCATGGCCAGATTCCTGTCTCTGCATTTATTGACAGTGGAGCTGCAGAGAACTTTATGGACCAGTCATTTTTTGAGAAATTGGGTCTTCTTCCTGAACTTCTAGATACTTCAGTTGCTGTCGTTGGTATGGGTGGGAAGAGTCTGTCTTCAGTCCCTGTTACTTACCGGACACCACCTATTCAGTTGACAGTAGGTGCCTTGCATCAAGAAGAGCTTTAATTTCTTCTCCTCCAGTGTCCGATAGCTCCCATTGTGTTAGGCTTACCATGGCTGAAGAAGCACAACCCGGTTATTCAGTGGCAGATGGGGAGATTCTCCAGTGGGGTCCTTCTTGTTTTGTCAATTGCCTGTCCCATCCAGTTCGTCTTGACACTGTCATCTCCATGGACTCTCCTAAGATTCCTGCTCCATACCATGATCTCGCTGAAGTTTTTTCTAAAAAAAAAGCTGATGTCTTGCCACGCCATCGTCCCTTTGACTGTGCCATCGATCTGCTACCGGATGTCAGACTTCCTAAGGGTAGGCTGTATGCACTATCAATCCCTGAGGATAGGGCAATGCAGGAGTACATTCAAGATGCTCCATCTAAATCCCCAGTGGGTGCAGGGTTA
Source organism: Taudactylus pleione (assembly GCA_031769625.1). Lineage (NCBI taxonomy): Eukaryota > Metazoa > Chordata > Amphibia > Anura > Myobatrachidae > Taudactylus > Taudactylus pleione. The sequence goes on from JAUIMM010000039.1 coordinate 5,776,022, forward strand.
TTCTTTATTCAGAAGAAGGACGGGTCCCTCCGGCCCTGCATTAACTTTTGTGGCCTGAACAAAATAACAGTGAAGAATGCACACCCTCTGCCTCTGATCTCGGTTCTTTTCAATCAATTACGGGAGGCCTCAATCTTCTCCAAGATTGATTTATGTGGAGCCTACAACCTCATCTGCATCCACAAAGGAGACGAGTGGAAGACAGCTTTCAACACCCACTCGGGGCATTTCAAGTACTTGGTGATGCCATTCGGTCTGTCCAATGCCCCTGCTGTCTTCCAAGATTTTATTAATGAGGTCCTGAGGGATTTCCTGATGGATTTTGCTGTGGTATACTTAGATGACATTCTAATTTTTTCTAAGTCGCTGGAGAAACACCGACAACCCGTCAGGCAGGTGTTACGAAAATTCCTGGAGAATAGTCTTTATGCCAAATTGGTGAAATGTGATTTTGAGGTGGAGCAGATCTCCTTCTTGGGTTATGTCATTTCCTCATCAGGGTTCTCCATGGACCCAAGTAAGGTGAAGGTGGTTTTAGACTGGGAATAACCCACATCTTTCAAGGCCATTCAGTGGTCCCTAGGATTCTCAAATTATTACCACCGCTTCATCAAATAATTCTCGACTCTCGTATCTCCCAAGTAAGTAGTCTGTAATTGGCCTCCCAAAGCCCTGTCGGCTTTCAACAGCTCAAGGCAGCCTTTGTGGGTGCACCCATCCTTCATCATCCTGATCCCGACCTACCTTTTGTGGTGGAGGTAGATGCCTTGGAAATTGGAGTTGGGGCCATTCTTTTTTAGAGGGATTTGAAAGACAACAAACTACATCCTTGTGCCTTCTTCTCTCAAGGAAATTTCAAGCAGCTTAGAGAAAATACGACGTGGGCAATCGTGAGCTCTTGGATAATAAGTGGGCATTTGAAGATTGGCGACACTGGTTAGAGGGGGCTAACCATGTAGTGTCTGTCTTGATGAATCACAAGAATCTGGCATACATTGATTCCGCCAAAAGATTGAATGCCAGGCAGGCACGATGGGCCTTGTTTTTCATGTGGTTTAATTTCAACATTTCTTTTTGGCCTGGGTCTAAGAACGTAAAGGTGGATGCTCTGTTCCGAAGCTTCCCCACTGACCGGTGTTCTACAGATAAAGAGGAGACCATCATCCCTTCTACTCAGATCCATTTGGCCATAATAAGGACCTTGGCAGACTCTCTCAGACAGCATCAGGCTGAAGCTCCTCCGGAAATGCCTAGAGGGTTAATGTTCATTCCGGTAAGGTCCCGCAAGGCAGTCCTTAAGGATTTCCATTCATCCAAGGCTGGGGTTCATCCAGGTGTTGCCAGGACTCTAGATATTATGTCTCGTTCCATTTGGTGGCGTCCATGTCTCAAGATATCCATGAGTTTATGGCGGCTTGCGATGTCTGTGCCAGGAATAAGACTCTCCGTACTGTGCCTACAGGTCTGTCGTGTCCATTGGGCATGCCCCTTAAACCATGGACACACATCGCGATGGACTTTGTGGTGGATCTTCCATCTTCTGCTCACTGTACAGTTATCTGGACCATTGTTGACAGATTTTCTAAAATGGTGCATTTCGTCCCTCTCGGCAAAATGTCCTCCGCCAAAGAATTGTCAAGTCTTTTTGTGCAACATGTCTTCAGAACACATGGATATCATTTCTGACCATGGTACCCAGTTTGTTGCTAGGTTCTGGAGATGTTTCTGTGCTGATCTGGGTATCAAGGTCAGTCTCTCATCAGTATATCATCCACAGTCCAATGGGCAGACAAAGTGGGCCAATCAGTCTTTGGAGCAGTATCTCTGGTATTTTATGGCTAAATGCCAGAACAATTGGGTGTCCCTCTTGCCATTTGCAAAATTCGCCTACAACAATTCTTGCCATTCCACATCTTCTGTATCCCCGTTCTTTTACAATTTTGGAATTCATCCCAGAAGCAATTATTTTGAGTCTTCATCAAATTCAAGTCCTTCATATTTATCTGTTTCCAGATTTCGATCTTTCTGGAGGAAAGTGCATCAGTCCCTTGGGCAGGCATCTGGTCATTCCAAAGTCTGGGCAGATAAACATCGTAGACCTTGTAAGCTGAAGGTTGGGGATTTGGTCTGGCTGTACACCAGGAATATCAACCTGTGCCAAAGGTCACAAAAATTGGGTCCTAAGTTCATCGGGCCATTCAGAATTATTGCACAAATTAATTCTGTGGCATTCCATTTGAAGCTACCCTGGTCTCTCAAGATCAATAGTACCTTCCACTGTTCACTCCTCAAGCCAATGTTCTTCTCCACAAGATACTCTCTCAGACGCTCAATCAGACCACAACCAGTTCTTGTTCAGGGACAATGAGGTTTTGTGGTAGAAAATTCCTGGACTCAAGAATTTCCAGAGGTTGTCTTCAATTTCTGCTACACTGGAAGGGGCATGGTCCTGAGGAGCACTCCTGGAATCCGGAAGACTCTTTGCATGCTCCTATCCTGAGGAGAACATTTATTGTATACTTTCCAGACAGACCTGGGTCTAGGGGTTCCTTAACCCCACATCAAGGGGAGGGGTACTGTTAGGATCTGCAGTTAAGTAGATCATATTGTTTCCAGCCTTTGTTGCTACTGAGACCCTACACTAATTACTGCCTGTTTGTGTGCAGTGTCAGGTGCACTAATTGATTCTCCTGTCTGGACACAGCCCAGGTGCACAGTAGTCTGTCATTAAGGGAGACTTGCTTTGATTGGACTCTGTCTCTGTTAAATTCCAGCCAGCCCAGCACTCCATGCAGGTGAAAGAAGTTTCTTCGTACTTCCGGTTCCTGTCTCCTGCATGTCAGTCGAGTTCCTGAATCTGTCTAGCTGTGTTTCATGTGTGCCATATATTCCATCCAGGTGGCTTCACCTGCATCTTGTCCACACCTGCTGCTTGTTCCATCCCACATTCTTGTTGCACACCTCACCTGAGTCTCATCAGCCCAAAGGCTGCAATGGTCCTGGGGCCCCAGGTCACTATCAGCCCTCAAGGCTGCTCCAACAGCCCAAAGGTTGCTTCACACCATCAGTCCCTTAGCCACGACTACAAAGGCCACAATCAGCCTCCAAGCCTGCTCCAACAGCCTCAAGGCTGCTTCACATCACCAGTCCCTTGGCCATGACTATAAAGGCCACAACCAGCCATCAAGGCTGCTCCTACAGCCCACAGGCTGCATCTCATATTCTACACTTGGCCACAACTAGTCAACTGGCAGCAGTCCTCTGACAACTCTTGTCTGATTACCCATCCAATCCATAACAATTCTGTTATATTCTATATCATTAATATATACAACATGGAGGGGAGAAAGGGGTTCCAGTAACTGTATAGGGCAAAACCTTATCTCTGTACTGGTAAACATTTTAAATCTGATTAAAATGGTCACGTGCCTCTCTCAAAAGCAAGGAATGCACATGTAAATGTACCCTCTGAAACCGTTTATGTTATTACAATAAACTTTTTGTGAAAACTGAAATCTTGATTGTGTTACGATCCATTGCCAGGATTTCTGACAGCCTTAGCCATTTCTAGTCCTGACTGTTGCTAGGCAGCAGGGAAGCTGTCAGTATTGTGGAGGAATTCAGCTGCAAGCAGTCTGTAATCAAGCTCTCAGTGTTTGTGCACTTCAGCTGCAACTGCAATCAGGGAGGATGGCTTGGATTAGTTCCTCTTCCTGTTAAATTGCAGGCAGTGTTGCTGCTTGGTCCGTTCCATGTGTATCATTGTTCTGGTCTCCTGCTCTGCATATGCCCAGCCGTGTCTGTTTTCCAGCTTACTACATTCTGGGAACTTTAATTATTGTTTCTACCAACTGCAAGTACTACCAAACCTACACAGTGAATATCATCTCTGCTGTTGTGTTTCTGCAAATACAATTATATATCTTGCACACCTATGCTGACACAGTGAATGTAATTACTGCTGTTGTGTTTCTGCAAATACAAATATCTTCCTTGCACACCTATGCTGACACAGTGAATATCATCTCTGTTGTTGTGTTTCTGCAAAGACAAATATCTGCCTTGCACACCTATGCTGACACAGTGAATATCATTATATACTGAAAATAAAAGTATTCCTATGTGGGGCACTCATGAACCTCAAAATAAGTAGTTTGAACAAATATATTACAGCAAGTAAGGAATATGACATAATATTAAAATATAACTATTAATGACTTACTTATCTTTAAAATAATGCCAGCGAAATATTGAAATTAAAAGCAAATGAGTGACTCAAAAAATGAAAGTGAAATAAAATACGATAATTTCAAGACTCCTACTTATTAGTATTAACTCCTCAGTAATTTACACATGAAGCAAGTCTCCTAATTGGAGTATAGTGTGGCACAATATATTGTTATTATATGTAATAAACCTTATAGTGGGTCCTCTATTAAGATTAATTTTCTGGAGATAGTAAAATATGATGTTGTTAGTCATATGTCAATTATTGATTATATTAAGTGCATTGGATTACCCCAATATAAAAATTAGAGCAGTAGTGCTTCTAATTATACAGTAATATCCCCGACAGGATTTAGTTTTATTTTCAATCTTATAATCCTCCTTTAGTCCCCATAAAGGTACCTACTAGGACAGTTGCATTGCATATAATTAGAAACTTCATTAATATTCGTCATCCAGTATGGAGGTATGTTCATCAATATCATACACACTGTCACATTTACCCTTTGTGATTGTAAAATATGGCACTGTTTTAATTAGACAGGCATACTGTTATGTATCAGTCAGATATTATGTCTCTCTATTGCAGTATATAGAGTCCTCTCATTCCTATCCAGTACCTGGACTGGTTCTCCTTTATTTATGAGTGAATATCATCTCTGCTGTTGTGTTTCCGCAAATACATATATATGCCTTGCACACCTATGCTGACACAGTGAATATCATCTCTGCTGTTGTGTTTCTGCAAATACAAATATCTTCCCTGCACACCAATGCTGACACAGTGAATATTTCTTCAAATACAAATATCTGCCTTGCACACCTGTGCTAACAAAGTGAATATTAGCTCTGCTATTGTGTTTCTGCATATACTAATATCTTCCTTGCACAAGTGGATTATATATATATATATATATATATATATATATATATATATATATGTAAATACTGTATGTGTTGGATTACGTTCTGCTGCTACAAATCTTGCTGTGTGGATTATTGTGGCTGTCTGCTAATTCACCTGTTTGCTATCCAGACTAACAGTCTTGCAATCAACCCTATGGATGCTGATTCTGACTCTGCAATTACCCTGACCCTGTAAAGTATCTGAATCTACTCCAGCCAATATCCTGTGATCACCCTTGTATTGTATAAGCCCCTACTGCCTGAGTTTAAGACCTGATGGCCACCTAAGTACCAGTGAGTGTATTCAACTCTATGGGAACAACGGGTGGTTGTTATAGGCAGAAGATCTCAGTAGAAGGCTCTAGGGGTCTTATACATATACAGGGGTGTTTAATAACATTCTGCAATGCTGGGCAAAATAGTGCCCCTTCTCATCATAATCCTCCCATTTGTTTGATCATACCACTGCTCATCCGTAAATACAGTAGAGAGTATATCTGCACACTCCAATAGATGACGAGTTACGGTCATATATAGTAATTAGCAACATATATAGTAATTAGCAACCAGTAATGTTCAATTTATGGGGTTGCAGCCCTAATCCAACCAAGTTAGACTATATTAAACAAAAGAGGCTAGGGGTTGTTAGAGATGGGCGCACATGCACAAAATCAATACATTAAAACTCGACTTTTATTAGTTATTGTATAAAAATCTATTCACTGGGAATGGTACAGTGAAAATTAGAGGTAAAAAATGTATTTATTGAATTGATAAAAATACATATAGATTAGTGTATAAAGATAGAAAAATGTGAACAAATAGCAAAAAAGCAGGGTCCACCATTTCAATTTCCCAGTATTATGAAAGCAATGTACTATGTTGAACCGGAGCAACAAATGAACAATAAAATGATTTTGGAAAAAAGACACTCAATCTGTTTTACGATCTCATGATCTATCGGATCGTACGCATCGTGAGATTGGTCATAACAAATCATGAGTTTAAAAAAAACAAAACAGGCTCTTGACTATTGGTGGGAAATTTAAATAGCCATAACAATGGGAGGGGCTATCTAGGGAGTATAAAAAGCAGAACCTTTAAAATCTGTGTACGTTCTGCTCTGCTACTAGATGAGGCTAGGTGTATTCCTGCTGAATCCTGTACATTGCTACTGTGCTCTTTGTATTTGGCTTGCCTTTTACAAAGTTTATTCTACCTGCAAGTGTGTGCTACCTACCTGCATTCCATCCTTTTTCTGAATTCTGTACTGATGCATCCCTATCGGTATAGATTGTTGGACGCTGAAGCCGGGGTCCGGGAGATTAGGAATAGGGCCCAGCGAAGAAGGATGAGAGCATGCTGGACCAAGGAGTGGCTTCTACAAAGGGATACCCGCTCTCACATGTCCCTGCTGATGGAGATCAAGGAGGACAACCTGGATGACTATCGGAACTACCTGCGCATGGATAATGCCACCTTCCAGGAATTGCTGCATCTGGTGACATCCAGAGACAGGACACAAGGTGGCGGAGGGCAATCCCTGCTGAAGACAGACTGGTGGCTACCCTGAGGTACCTGGCTACAGGAAGGTCATTTGAAAACCTGAAGTTTGGGACACTCATCTCACCTCAGTCCTTGGACGTCATCATTCCAGAGACCTGCAAAGCCATCGTTAAAGTGCTACAGTACCACTATTGCAAGATAACTAAAAAAAAACACACCACACATTGGTTTCTTGTGTAAAGAATTTTTTTTTATTTTTAACCCAATATAAAGCCAAAAATAGCCTTCATTTAGTACAATGTGCACTGACCTGCAGGCAACTGTGTGCAATATACTTTTTTTGTAACAATTTCACAAAAGAACATTATCACCAAATTTTATGAATCCCAATAGGTAGCTGGCTGTATGTGATAGGGTGGGTCAGATGCCAGTTTGAACAGGCCAATAGACACATGGCACAAGTACACATTGTGGCCCCGGCTTCCAGCAATGTGTACTTGTGCCATGTGCGTAGTGGCCTTGTCCAAATGGCGTCATCACCACCCTATCTCATACTGCAAGCACCTATTAGAATTCATAAAATTTGGTGATATTAAAAGCAAGACAAAAAAACAACCAAATTAAATATCACCAAATTTTATGAATCCCAATAGGTAGCTGGTTGTATGTGATAGGGTGGGTCAGACGCCAGTTTGAACAGGCCAGTACACACATGGCACAAGTACACATTGTGGCCACGGCTTCCAGCAATGTGTACTTGTGCCATGTGCATAGTGACCTTGTCCAAATGGCGTCGTCACCACCCTATCCCATGCAGCAAGCACCTACTAGAATTCATAAAATTTGGTGATATTAAAAGCAAGAAAAAATTTACATCTCTGTAAATTGGGGCGACTCATCCGCTGCATCCAGCAGAGCATTATACAAGGTTGTGCTGGTGCTTGGGGTGCTTGGTGGAAGAGTAATATCTAACTGGGCAGGGGGGGACGGACATACCTATTTGAGGCAGGGGAAAATAGCATTGGGTCTGCTATGTATGTAGAATTTGAGATATTTTTGCTCATACAGCGACTCAACAGGTCGTAGTTTAACCTTAGAAAATTTCTTCGGATATCTGTATCCATATTTCTCAATGTGCTGTTCACATGAGCTGTGAAATCATCTATTGCATCTGGGGTTTCTGCAGCAGCCGTTCTGCATTTTGGAAAAAATTGTCCTCACGTTCAGTAAGGTTCTCCTTTCTCCCTTGTTTTTTTTTCTTTTTTTGGGGTTGTTGAGAAGATGAGGGTCCAGGTGGAAGTGGAGTTTCCACTTTTGTGGTATTCTCCGGCTCACTGTCACCACCGAGCAGACTGAAGTCCGGTGTGGATGCTAAATCAGGGTCTTGGGTGGGAGTCTATATAGGGAAAAAAAGATATAAAATATATTATAGTCATGTTTTAACCCCTTTTTTTACTATTTTTACAGTTTCCTAACACCGTGGAGGAGTGGACCAGCATTGCGGAGGATTTTGAACAACGTTGGAATTTCCCTAACTGCGGAGGAGCCATTGATGGGAAGCACATCCGCATCAACCCATCTGCCAACACCAGATCATATTACTACAACTACAAAGGATTCTTCAGCATTTTTCTCATGGCAGTGGTGAATGCCAACTACGAATTTCTGTTTGTGGATGTCGGCAAGAATGGCCATGCTTCGGATGGTGGTTCCTTCAAAAAGACAGCTTTCTACCAGAGACTCGCCAACAAAACCCTCAACTTGCCCTCACTGGACCAGACAAAGCACGGCCTAAATTACGTTTTCGTCGCAGACGAGGTTTCTGCATGAACATGTGATGAAGCCATTTGCACAGAGGGGCCTGACCAGAGAGAAAAGGATGTACAACTACCATCTATCCCGGGTACGACGCAGTATGGAAAATGCGTTTGGAATAATGAGCAACCGCTTCTGAAGTTTCCACACCACCATCAATCTACGTGTGGAGAAGATAGACTGGGTCGTGATGGCGTGCTGTGTGCTGCACAACTTTCTGCGAAGAAAATCTACTCGACGAGGACCAGTCCCAGCTAGACCAGAAGATGTAGCATTTGACATCTGTGTCTGCACCACCAACTACAACAACATCCACCGCACGTGCCAAAGAAGTGAGGGGGGAGTACATGACCTATTTTAATGGACCAGGTGCTGTACCATGGCAGGAGGACTGTCTGTGAACTACTGAATAAATTGGACATTTGGGATTTAACAACAAAAACTTTAAGGATTTTGGTTTAAACTGTGTCATTACTTACCAAGACTTCTGCAACCTCCTCTTCTCCCTCACGCTCAGCCATCAAGACAATAGATTCCCTTTGAGGCTCTTGTTCACTAATGAATGACATCATATGGTAGTACCACAGCGCAGGACTATATATTTCATCTCTGCCCGCTCCTGATTTTTTGGAGTCATCCACCTTCTTTTTTTCTTTGATCTACACTGTCCTGAGATTTTGAATCTTTTGCCATACAGTTTTCAGGTCTGCATCAGATATGCATTTTTTCGTATATACCAAAAGTTCCTCTAGTGCGGCCAACTTGTGCAACTTGTTGTGGTACTTCTGAGAACTGATTTTCCATAGACACTCTTTCGAGTGCAGGATTTCAATGAATCCTGTAACGAATTCACGTTCAGAATCCATGGACATTAGCTATGAAGAAAAAAAAAGGACATTTAAATATTTGTCGCTGTTGTAGAACTACAGATCCCAGGATGTCCTAAAAACAGTTTTAACATGCTGTTATTTCCCAAGGGTGGGTGGCAGGTCATCCTGGGATCTGTAGTTCCACAACAGCTGGAGACCGAAAGGTAGAACACCCCCAGCTTCAAATAATGTGTTTTTAAATGTGATGTATGGTGATTATTTTTTAAAATACGTGTTTATTTATTTATTTTTTGTTATATTACTTAAAATTTATTTTAATTTGTATTGAATTGATTTTTAAACATGTTTATTATTAATTAATAATAAGTTATTTCAATATGAATAATCTTCCTGGAATGTATTTGTTTATCTTGATTAAATATTTTTGTCTATTAATTTAAAAAAAAATTGATTGGTTTTCTAATTAATTATTAGGTGGCCCCATGACGTGGTTAGGTAAGGGGGCACACATTGGTGGGCAGTCGGAGCTTAATGCATGACCCAGTCACCGCCTGCCTCATTCCAGCGGGCAGTGGCTGGGTCATGCATTTATTACCTGGGGGCACACATTGGTGGGCAGTGGGAACTTAAATGCATGACCCCACCACCGCCCACCGTATTGAGGCGGGCGGTGGCCGGGTCATGCATTTATTACCTGGGGGCACACATTGGTGGGCAGTGGGAGCTTAAATTCATGACCCAGCTACCGCCCACCTCAATACGGCGGACGGTGGCTGGGTCATGCATTTATTACCTGGGGGCACACATTGGTGGGCAGTGGGGCGCATATATTGGTGGTCAGTGTGGTTGTATTTAAACTGTACCAATACTCACCAAAAATTGTCCAAAACAAGAATCCAGTGTGCAGGCTCCTCAATGTGCGACTGTCTTGCTCCATACACGATGCTGCACAAGATGGAGATGGGGCGTGTCCAGGCTCCTGTCAGTCAAATTTCCGCATTGTGTGATGAATCGTACGATTCATCGTGAGGGAAAAAATCCCTCATGATCGGCTTCCATCGTGTTCATGGTTGGCTAATCTGCCCTACAGCATGGCAGATCAGAGGATGCGATGTACAAGGAGTGGGGACGCGCATCGGCATCATGCTCATGAGTATAAACTCATGATTTGTACTTTTTTTACCCGATTCATCATCATGATTCGTCGAAATCGGCCTAATTGGATGAAAAGTCGGTATGTGTGTGGGCACCTTTAGAGGCATGAAGCAGTCATATAACACCACCCATACTCTGAAGAAATAAGAAAAATGTCCGCACAGACCACTCTATAGAAGATTATCCTTCCCTATTCCATATGAATAATCCTATAGATATCATAAATTCAATACGTAACTATTTTGGATGGAGGTGCTCCCAGGAATATAATATAACCCATACTCTCTCTGAATGGCACTACCAGCTGGTCTATACAGTTGTAAATTGATTAACAGGAAGTCCTAGAATGAAAATTTCCTGATTGTTTGCTCCAGATAAGATTGTTTTTGCTATCCTCAAAGCCTGCAATCTCTCAGCACATTCAGGGCCTGATTCAGAAGGGCACGTTAGTGTAAAGGCATATTAAGAGAGGAAGGGGCCCATGTTCATTCCTCATCCGGGGCCCCCTCCTCTCTCCCCGGCGACCGGCAGCAGACTGACAAATCTGACCGCCGACCACAGAATCAGTAGACTCTGGGCACTAAAGTGTGCCCAGAGTCTACTGCACATGCACAGGTCACCAGGGAAATAGTGCGGCCACCATTTTCCCGGCGATTTCCTTACTGCGCATGCACAAAATGCCAAAAAACTGATTGCAGCAGCCATTTTCCGACATTTTGTGCAGGGCTGAGACACCCAACGCGGGACCTCGTAGAGGAAAGTATTAGATAATATGGTACCCTGGGGCCTGTGTGCACCGCAAATCTTCACTCATTACAGATACACCCTTGCGTCAGTGACGTGCGGTGAGGTTAATGGCTGGGGAGGCACACATGTGTAAAACACAGTTTTTATATCAAAACTCTAGAGCATGACAGGGAGTATGATAGGGGAGTGAGTATGAAAGGGGAGGCTCTGCCTACCCTGACTGCATGTCCCTAGGGCACATAATGTCGATTTTGCATGCAAGCGACCAATGTTTTCAGTCTGTGCATTCGTCCAAGTTGCCAAAAGCTGCAGAACGAATTTGGATGCAGAGAGAGGAAATTTTAGTGGGCATTTCTGGGTGGAAACAGGGGGGTGGCTAGCCAGACAAGGGTCTGTCATGGTCAGCTCTGCGGCTTTTACCGCAGTTGCACTGATTTCGGTAGAAATTCTGTGGCTCCAGAGGGCTGGTGCAACTGATGTGTTGCCAATGGTGCATCTTAGTACGCAAAGCGGCGGATGAGCACCACAGCAGGTGGGCATCTCTGTATGAATCCCATTGGCTGAGGTATTGGCATAAAGACTGCGGAAGAAGACGTGTGCACCTCTGATTCCGACCCTCAGTGTCACAATGTGCTGAGAGGAATTATGTAACAGGCGCACTGCATAAAAATGTCAATGTAGAGAGGAGCAAGTTTTCTAAGACTGGTTAGCAAAATTGGTTGCAAAGTTTTGCACATTTCCTACAAACATTGTGCCCCTCTCCAGAGGCTGACATTCTTCCTGATGACCTTAGGCTAGTCAGTAATTAACAAAATTGGGACCTCTAGAGTGGTAAACTTACATCCTAATGGTCCGAGTATAATGGACAAGGGATCCTAAGACTATGAGCCCTAAAATTGCGAATGTGATGCCGCGTCTGCATCTTTAAGCCAATCCGTGGCTAATTTTCTGAATACCGAGATGCCCACTTGCAGTGATGCAAATCCGTCTCGGTGCACCATCGGGCACCCCAGTGAAACCTGCACCAGTTCTATAGCAGCCACAGTTTTTCCATCAGTCCTGTGTGAGCAGTCCTGCATCTTTCGATGCAGCTGCTGTCAGCAACATGCCAGCGATATGCCCGTGTCTGCCTAGCCACCCTCGTTACGTCCCAGAAATGCCCACTAACATCCACACTCCCAGCATCCAAATTTGTTCTGCTTCTCCATGCCAAAACCATTAAGACGCATGCGCAGAGCCACTCAGATGCATCCGCAGACTTACATCGGCCAACTGCATGCTGCATCAACACTGCATCCACCTCTAAATCAAGCCTCCTACATGCACATTTGTTCTGTGTCTCCCTGAAGTAACCATCGAAACACATGCGTAGTGCAACTCAGACATGTGCACAGACTTACATCAACCAACTGCACGTGGCATCATCACTGCATCCACCTCTGAATCAGGACCTGTGTCTAATGCAACCAGTTACCCATTGCTCCATTTACTTCAAACTAGCGGTTGCTCGTGGCTTCCCCATGATGCAATCTCTTCTGCCAACCTTTTTTTTTTTGAGGTGTTCTAGTTTTATATTGCTTTGTATAGGGGCCCTGTTGCAGGAGTGTCCCACATGTGACCAGCGCTATATAGACTTGTGGCAGCAGCGCCTTCACATCAATGTTACTGTGTGCCCTGTGCACAGGCTGCTATGTAGCCAATCCTATTCACCCACCACTCACACCAATGTCACTGTGCGCCCTGTGCACAGGCTGCTATGTAGCCTATCCTATTCACCCACCACTCACACCAATGTCACTGTGCGCCCTGTGCACAGACTGCTATGTAGCCTATCCTATTCAGTAGTTTTTGTGCCAACCTGGAACAGACAGGCAAAACGTTCTCATTATATTAGTATACATATAGATATCACTCCCTTTATGACAAATAATTATAAATATATAAAGTCAGCCTAATGTGAAAGTGATTGATTTGCCTCAAGATAGAGATTGATGATTAATCATCTTATTTTTAGTGTTTTTGTGTTACAGAGATTGCACAAGAATCAATTTTTGTAATGAATAAAATGACATTTTTGCTTTGCAAAATGACATGTCACAGTGACAGATGTTCTTATGTCTATACATGCTTCATGAACAAGCAAACCAAGCTATAATACTTTTTTCTATTCTTAGAAAAATAAGTCATAAAGCATTATATTACAGAATAGATTGTATGATTTACCAGAAATAAGTAATAATAAGTGTAGCATGCATCTGTAGAAAGTTACACAAGGCACACAAATGAATGGAGGTTTGGGCTGGGATTATAAATAGTCGCAAGTTTCAATACTTTCCAAAATTTGATTGATGGCTACCAACGTGGTACAATTGTTTGTAGACCCCAATATAAACTTGCAGGACCAAATTTGTGTTCCGAGTTCACGGTTTACAGTTCATGCCTGCACATGAGGCTTGTCATTCGCGTTGGAGGTTTGTCATTTAAGGTATCCTGCCCAAGTTCACCGTTTGAGTTAAAATATGTTTTTTTAACTATTTTATTTTAAAACACAATTTAAATATTTTGAAATAAGAATTAATTTTCCAATTTCTTCATAACAGCTGTGAAAACTATTGCTTTTGTTTACTGTTCTTATTCAAAGTTCCTTAAATGCAAACACATATGCAAACTAGCTCAATCATATGTGAATTATCGAATCAAAGAGTGACAAACCATGCTACCTCAGTTTATTGCAACATACTTTGTAGACATGCCATGTACTCTTAAGGTGCGTACACACTGGGCGATAAAGTGGACGACTGAACGATAACGACATCGTTATCATTCAGTCGTCCACTTTATCGTCCATTTTTAACCCAAAAACGATGAACGATAATGACGACGCGCGTTCCCGCGGGTCGTTCGTCATCATCGTTCATCGGGCTGACATGCAGGCCAACCTGACGATCTTGTCAGGTTGCTGCATGTTGGGGAATGGGGGAGAGAGCCCGGCGCTGAACGATATCGCTAATGATTTCGTTCAGCGGCTGTGCTCAATGTCATGAACGACATTAAGCACAGCCTGCCGGGGACACACTACACGATATCGCTCAGGGAGCATATCGTGTAGTGTGTACGCACCTTTAGGGATAATATTGGACCAAATCAGATGCCAAAAAAGCCACATACCAGTCTTAAATCCAAGGAAGAGCAAGTTGACAAATTATAACCACCCAAGTGAATGATTAAAATAAAAGTAAAACCAAAAGACTCTATACATTGAAACAGACAATTAAACAAGAAATACCAATATATACCCCTGAAACCTAACCAATGCTCAAATCTACAGTAAGTTCAGGGAACCGGTTAAAATCCTTTGCAGAGAGGATTTAGCCACCCCAAAAAAAAAGAATGACCAATAACCCAGAAATATTTACAATCTATTCTACCACTTGCAAAGAAATTAAGGCAAAAACATGAGCAGTAAGTCGGAAAGACCAAACTTCAACATACTATATGCTGACTACTTTAATAAAAAACGTAATAATTGGCCAGTGTTAAAGAATTTAGAAAAAAGGATAGAGAGTGGTATAACTTAACCTGAATCTAAAACACAAAAAAACTGTCATATGTTAATAATTATTATTTATTTTTATTTGTTTTGATGATATTCTGGACAGGAAAACAAAACACCTCATGGACCAAAATCATAGATGACCAGTAGCTAATCCTCATGTTAGGACACAAACTAAAATAGCAACATTAAATGTAAGACTTATATGCATTAGCTTTCCAATACCAGAGCAATGGATAGACTCACCGGCTCAGCAGATGTAGCTGCATCGATGCAGAATTAATGGGTACCATACTCCGCAGGGGACAGACCAAGAACCAGCATTTCAAGACTCAACCAATTTCATACAAGTCATCGGCAAACCATCTCAATGACTCAATAAAGCTCCAGCAACTCTGGGCTGTTGCACTAGGTACTAGATAAGATTATGCCAATGATACTGAACAATTTTGGAATTCACAGCAAGCAAGTAGGGACACCTAATGACCTCTTCCCAATTGGTTTCTCTTGGAATGATGAATCCAGCATAAAACTTTAATATTACTCACAAAAACATTGAAAAAGGTAAAAGAGGAACTGCCTGCTTCGCCGCAGCCACCAACTCGCTAACTCTAAAGGCTTCTTTAAATAACATAGCTATGGCCAAATGGAAAAGTAGAAAAAGTAAACACAAAATGCACACACTATAGTTACCAACTGAGTGAGCAAGCGCATATCAATGTGTTAATATAGAGTGCATCTGACTGTTCCTGTATATTTAGGATGGATCAGGCTGTTTTGTATATTTAATTCAGTCGCATCTAGGTGTGTGTGTAAATTTAGTATGGATCCATCCTTTTCTGTATATCTAAAATGGGTCTGGCTTTTACCCTTCACTGCTAAACAAAGAGGCCCCTGATTCAGAGCCGCTCGCAAGCGCTGTGCGCTCGCAAGCAGCCCGATGTCTCTGCACTGTGCATCCGGCGTGCGCATGCACGAGCCCCGCAGAGCGACTGAAGTTCAGTTGCTACGGGGCTCACAACAAGACGGGGTGGCTGTCGATGGTGAGTGACAGCTCGCCCCGTGTTGTGGGCGGGTAGGGGGGTGGCTGGACAAACGCAGGCGTTCCCTAAGGAATGCCTGGCATTTGTTGGGAGGTCTTACTGATATCACTACTGATGTCAGTAGTGGACTTCCTGCTCTTTTAGAGCAGGAAGTCCACTTGGCCTTGCTGCAGCCTAGACCCTACCGTAGGGTCTTGTCTCAAGGCCGATGGTTGCAATTATCGCTATGGCCTCCTGGCGCTCGCACAAGCTGTGGGTTGTCTCCCACAGCTTTGTAAGCAGCTGGAGAACAAACAAAAAAACCACAAACCCAGCGAGCGGCCAGCGGCTGCGAGCGGGTCTGAATCAGGGCCAGAGTGCCTAGAGTCCATTCCCTGTGTTCTCTTAAGGGTTGATTCAGAGATTAATGCGAATGCCACCACTGTTGCGATTTTTTTTGCAGCGGCTGTGCAAAAATATGCAGATGTCACAGTTGCCAGGATTTGTATTGCTTTAGAAACCGGCGGCTTTGCAGATCAGTTGATTATCGGAGTTCTGAGTAAGTCCTGGTGGTTCTCCAGGAAATACTATAAGGCCTACGCTCCTTTACTTATCCCGCACTTGACATCTGCCATCTTACTACCTGCACGTTCCCCTGCTGCTGGCTCCCACTTGTATCTGCCGCTGGGCCCCCTGTAAGTGTGCCGGGAGATAAAATCAAAGTAGCTCACCATCCTACCACCCACTTCCCTGCCTGGCCGCTTCCCTACTCCAGGGCCACTCTACCTACCTGAACATTGGCAGTTCCTTTCTTAAGTTCTTGCCACAATGATGCTATCGTGCCATCATGTATCCTGCATGTCCCATGTAGCTGCATCATGCCCCCCCACCCCCGCATCACCCACCTGGCTGTCCCCTCTCAGAGGTAATTTAACAATCACTTAGTCCCAAACTATATTCATTTTTATGGCTCAAATCTTTGAAATTACAAAGGTCCTCAGAATTGAAAACTATCCATGCCAGTACACTCTGAAGATAAATTATTGTTGAGTTTCCAGTTTAGACACTATACCAAGAAATAATACATTGCAAATTAAAGGTGGCCGCCATAAGTCATAGCTATCATCAAATAGATGACAATGCCCAGCATAATGCAGTCCTCACCTAATATAATGTGCTTTCTCCGTGGGAGACTTCAACAAAATGTCTTAACAATGTGGAGGTGCAGGGTTGCGTACACTTATACACATACACACACACCAATTATATATATATATATATATATATATATATATATATACTGTATATATATATATATATATATATATATATATACACACACAGGAAAAAAGTGTGTTGCGCTATCGATTCCAATTCAAGTAAATGTCCTTATAATATAATTAGACAGTCCACGTATTTTGGCGTTATAGTTCTAGGAAAGAAATATAGGAGCGCACACTGTAGTAAAACTGTAAATTTTATGTAATAAAATATCATAAAAAACATACATTGAAGTAAACATTAATCAGCTCACGAAATAAGCCTGTGGATTGCCCGTCACTCCAGACACTACCGTTCACCGCTATTCTGATCTATGCTAAGCCTTGACTCGGATACCCGGCAGGAGTTATTTTCAGCAGCAGCCATCAGCACAATGGATGTATCACTACGGAGTTCATGGAGTCCTCACACACAGAGTTGGTACACGTTACCATCCTAGGCACACCCAAACGCGTTTTGTGAAAGACTTCGCCAGCATCCACCATTAATAACCACAAACTGGCTTAAATACCTAAAACACCTAAGTGTGCTCACCTGGGATGACACTACAGCTCCACACGCCCACATCCGGCCATCTGTGATCTCCGGCATGCCCCCAGACAGTGTGGAACAGCTCACCGCCCCTGGACCATAAGTGACACCGGCAGATGGTACCAAACTGCACAAGCACCCAGCTCGGGGAAGACCAAATTTTAGCGCATGTAATCTCATGGACACATTATAAACAGCTACAAAAATGCAGACAGAGTGAACTCTTCATTTAAACACTGTGGTGCCATGCTTTTAAGCTTATGGATCCATTGGCACTCACATCTCAAGAGTAGCTTGTGCCTGTCACCTCCCCTACATTTACATATAATTAGTATGTTTGACCCATTGTACACTGGATTGCTAGCTATTCTGGCCTACATATCTCATCACCTATCTGTCCCTCGAGCCACATCCCACAATGTTCTCTAAGACTTCAAGCCCCCCCATGTCTCTTTAGCCTCATGCCCTGCCTGTGTCTCTCCAGGCTCATGCCTCCTTTTGTGTCTCTCCAGCCTCATGCCACCCGTGTCTCTCATGCCCCATCTCTCTCTCTCCATCCTCATGTCATCCCGTGTCTCTTCAGCCTCATGCCCCGCTGTGTATCTCCAACCTTATGTCCCCCCTGTGTCTATTTAGCCTTATGTCCCCCTTATGGTTCATATCTGTCCCTCCTCCAACTCTCTCTGTCATCCGTTACCCCCCCCCCCATCTGTCTCATCTCTGTCCCCATAGCTCTTTGTCAAGATTACCAGCTTACTTGCAACTGCCACAGTGCCAGAATTTCAAGAGCACAGCAGTGGGCTACCTGGACTGGGAAGTTGCGGATAACAACTGCCCCATATGGGGATTGAAATGCCAATGCCCCCTTCTCCCCTCTCCCATTTTTCTAACTAGTTCCAGAAACAGTAAGAAATCAGTGAAATAATTTCAGAAATGAACAAAATAAGTACAGTATCTGCACATTTATCCAGCATGGAAGCTACTTTAAATATTGTATCAACTTGTTACCTTAGCTGAGTACAGCAACTTTTTTCTGAGTACTGGTACCTTTTTTCATATAATATAAATATATGCAGCATATGTGTGTGTTTGTGTGTGGGAAATGTCCTCTAATATGAAACTGAATGCTTATTCCACAGCAGTGTGAACTCTGCAGAGAATGAAGAATGCAGTGAGGCCATTTACTCCTAAACTGATTGTGAAGTCCTGAAAAACCTCCTAACCTAATTATGTTTGCGTTAAGTGTTCAAATCATATATGCTAAATGTCTTACTAAGTATGTTGACCCTCACAGAACCCTTTTTAATGAATTTAAGCAATATCTTACCTACAATCTGTCACGTAGTGTTTTGCTTTGAGCATTATTGTACAAGCAACATTAGATTCCCTGTTTAGTGTCACATAACTTTTTTTGCCTTGAATATCATTGTATATCCTATATAAATTTGTATCTCACCCTCATTGGATGTTTCTGTTTAAATATAAGCTAGAGACCATTACATGTTCAAATAAACCACTTTGTCGTTCATCTGATGGGTAGGGAACATCAGGACTAGTGTAGTCTTGGAATGGGGCATGAAGGTCCCACCCAGAGAATACAATGGTAGGGGCCCAAAATAGTATGTGTGCTGCAGCTGAAGGGGTGTGGCCATTCACCAGAGGGGGTGTGACCATCCACCAGAGGGGGTGTGACCATCCACCAGAGGGGAGTGGCCAGTCACTAGTGGAGGTGGAAGGAAAGAAAACATACTGCCCCAGTCACCTCACCTGAGTAATTCTTCTTTTTTTTGCCACAGTGTCAAACAAATATATATCCAGTACTCTTATCTCAAAACATATAAGCTTTTATGTAACCCTGGCTAACGTGCTCAGAAGAGGAATCCCTGGATACTGGATGCCCTCTTTACTTGATTCCTGGTACTTTTGACTGTGCCTCCAGCCACACCTTCTTACTTATTACCAGACCACCAGGGGTTGGCTTGGGAAAACCCTTGACAATGGATTGTACACTTAGGGCCTGATTCAGAGCCGCTCATAAGCGGCCGTTCGTTCGTTCCGAGCGATGTTAGCCCAACTGCGCATGCGTACGGATCGTAATACGCATGCGCGAACCAGTCAGTGCGGCCGAAAATCGTTTGTTCGCTAAATAGCGAATGCCTGCTAATATGAGTGACAGGAGGAGGCGTATGTGGGTGGTAACAGGGGAAGGTGCTTGAAAACGGGGAGTGGAGATCAGAACGCAGGCGTGCTTAAAGGTCAAAACGGGCGTATTATGGGTGTGCATAATTAATACAGCAGCGTCACTGACCACGTCACTGGGTTATTTTATAGTCAAAACTGCTCGCAAGATTGCAGTAGGAAAAACCAACCACAAGAATAGTGAGCAGTTCATACGCTGGTCGATGTACTCGATTAATCTAATAAATAGCGGACGTGACGTAGGATGCGAGCGGCCAGGGGGCGTAGTTATCCAAAAAACGACCGCAAGTTTTGTTCACTTGTTCAGACATAGAGGCGTGAACAGACCGCAAAGAGCGAACGGTTCATTTGAATAGCCACCCCTATTTTTGGAACGAACGACCGCAAATAGCGACCGGCTCTGAATCAGGGCCTTAGTATTAGTATTCATGCACACACAAAATACAGTAATCAGCTTAGGAAACAAAAGTTTATTATTCAATATCAAGGAATCTCTTCAGTATCCTATAATGTAATTTTACACAAAACATACATCAGAAACTTAACCATATAGTCAAATAATTAGGATCATACTGGGTCTACGACAACAATCCAATTCCTTGGGAATCAATATTATCGCTTTAACCAGTTAACTGGCGGCGGGGTTATACAGTATATATAAATATGACGCTGGAGAAGGGGGGGGGGTAAAATAGTAATAAAAAAAACATACTGGTCACAGGGGAGGAGGAAGGGGGAAAAGAAAAGGGTATTTTTTTACAGGGGGAGGGTTGGTTTAGAAAAAATAAAACCTTTTAAAGTTGATTTTAATGGCTGTTATTGAGCAGAGAAATGCATTTTAAGTGGGGAGGCAAAACATGTAAAATATGCTGACATTTCCTGGCTATGGGTCTCTCAAAGTCTAATTATTTATGGTCAAATTTGTGGGCTCTGAGTTGGATTTGAAGATGTAAAAGTAAAAAGAATGACTGAAGACTGAGTCAGCATGAAGAAATCAAAACCTACAAGGTGGAACCTGGATATTCAGAATAGGTCAACTTAGTGAGGGTTAATGTTTGCTGTCCAGTGTTTGACTGTTCATTTGGCCAGCGAATGGGAAGCATGGGAAATTTTCAGTGCATAGTCCAGTGGTTGCCAAACTGTCTGCTGTGGTACCCTGGGGTGCTTCAGGACACTTGCAGGGGTGCCTCAGGTTTAATGGTCCAGCACCAAATCAAATTATTTATTGTCAATGTAATGTAAATGTGTGGACAAACAGAAGTTGCAAACCTGTCCACCACCACATACCTGAACCTAAGGATGATATATAACAACAATTTACTTCACTTTACTAAAAAAATGTCTGAATTTCTCAATAACAAATTTTTGGCTTAGGGGTGCCGTGAAAACAATGCTGATACTCTAGGGCACCATGATACAAAAAAGTTTGGGAATCACTGGCATAGTCTATATAATTTTCATTGAGTAGTGTGCTTAGGGTTCAGCTGACATGGGTGCTAGGAAAGTATTAGGGATCAATCAATTGAATGGTTTTGATATTGAAGGTGGAGATCCAAAGGTTCTCCACCATTGATGGCAGAGAGGGCATGAATGTTTTTTTCTTCTCCACAGTGCAGGGGAAATGGTGCATAGCTATATCCCTTGACCCACCGCTTAGCCACCATTACCCCTCTCTTGCCAACAATGTAAATTACCAGTAGCACTATTGTTGGTGACCATCAGCTGTGCACCATTCAAAGCCATCCCTAGTGGCATATGCCCCCCGAGCGTGTGCAATTTTGAATAGTATGGTGGTACTGGTAGTGCAACAACCACCTGGAAGAGGCAGCAGTGATGGAAACAGCCAAAGTCTGCACTGTTAGTGCAGAAGGCGGCCAGTCTCCAGACCACACAGGTCATGTTGGAAGTGGTAGGCAGCAGCCAAGTCATCAGGACTGGCCTGATCCTCAAAAAGTAACCAGGCTTCAAGACCTAATGGCGCTTATCGTATATTATTTATACTAAAATGGTTTTCAATAATTGAAATATATTAAAATATAAATATCTGTTCATTTTAATTCATCAGTGCACAGTACAGGTCTGCAGCAATTGTTGAAGCTAAACAATTGGCTGAGACAAGTTCAGTTTAAAATTTAATCGCGGCGACGCCATCTTGCGAATGGCCGCAAGACTCCATTTTGGAAATGAGATCGCAAGACACCATTTTTGTGGTCAGCGTCAATTCAAGTTATAACTCAGGAGCTAAGAACAGATGGCAATGTTTTTGTTAACCTACCAAGGGCAACTGGAAAAACAAGCTTTCTGAGTAAAAGTAAATAAGAAGAGACAATGGGTATTTTTACATAGAAATTGGGAATCCCTGGATGCAGATAAAGTATAGTTGTGGCAATTGTAATATAATATCTACACAATTGGATTTGTCTGAATCCTAGACAGAATGGCCCCAAATTCCACAGCTTGAGGTGGTAATACATTTGCATTTCACACAAGAGTCTGTGAGAACAAAAGAGGTTTTGTTTTCCTTTGAACACACAACAGGTGGGGGCCTGCTGACAGAGGGCATGTAGAACTACAACCCTTAGCCATCCACACTGCTGGATGTTCACTTCGTGTCCATTAATAACTAGCATCCTTATATCAAACCCCGAATACTCACACACTACATATTCGCACACAAGGTTCCATTAGCATCAAATTGTATGATTCAAGTTGGTTAAGTTAGTTTAAATGCTAAGAAATATAGGTTTTTGATATCTAAGGTATTATACATGATAAGCAAGGTGTGTTTGGTTTCGTTCTGATTCGTACACTTTTTACAGAATCCCAGTGTTATCGGTGGAGAGATCGCATCATGCAAACTCAAGTTACGGATCGCAGAACTTACAAGCAACAAAATGTTTAGTTGATGGAATGTTACAGGAGGCGTTACCAGAAAGACTCCGGCTGTTAGAGGCAGGGAAAGTCTATTTGAAACAACCTGTTAAATGTGTCGTTACATATGCTTCTCCTCTGGGAACCAATGAGATCAGCAGGAAGTTCCCCCTTTGTCCTGTTTCAGTCTGGGGGGGAATAAATACATGTGTCCGAACACTGGTTGGCCAGTTCATGCTGAATTTTGGGTGAACTGAGGATCTCTAGTCAGAAGTCTATCTCTGGGTCCAGAGGCGCAGCGTATGTATAACCGTACTTGGGTCTGTATTATTTCCTTTTACGCCTAACTTGTGTATGTATAGATTGCGTGTAACTGACTGTACTTTTACCTGAATAATACTTGTGCGTTGGAAACACAGATTCCACTCCTGTCTTTATTTGCGGTTAAACATCGTACGCAATTAGCGTTCTGTTTAGAGGTTTTAGGCAGGGTTTTGTCTTAGAGGTTCTAGGCAGGTGAATCTTAGAGGTTTATAGGAAGGAATATATTAAAAGGTTTATTGACGAATTCAACACAATATATTCAAAAGAGGTACTGATGAAAAAGCGGTATTAAAGAGCTTTGAAACGTTGACCTACTATACGCTGTTTCAAGCCCCATATGTGCCAGGAGTGCTGCTTCCCACGTAAGATTATATATATATATATATATATATATGTGTGTTGTTGTTAGAGGGCCGCCATCAGGGGTATAGGAAGTATACCTGTAAAAGGCCCAGAGTGGCCCACAGCCGCCAATTTGTGGGTTGGGGGAGCACAACGTGCCACTGACAATTATTGGTGTGTATGGAGGGGGGGGGGCATGCGCTTCATCTGGCAAGCCTTGTGACAAAGGTTGTTGAGGTACCTGTTCAATGACATGGCATGATTTCATAGGCTGCGCCAGAAAGTATAATCAGAAGGGGGTGGCCTACCTCCAATGAGGGGTGCTGAGAGGGGGGGAAGCAAGGTACTAATTACCCGGTCTTATTAGAGAGGCCCGGCGGGGGCCCAGGTCTGATGACACCCGCCCACCCTCGTACCTGCCAGCAGCCCAGCACATGATGTTGTGTGCTGGGCTGCAGTGGGACCAGGGAGACTGCTGCCACTGAGTAGAACAGGGACAGGGCTATAAAGTATCTTGGCATGAATCTTAATACAGTGAGACACAAGGTGCAAAGTATGGAAGTTCTAAGTAACCCCCTATGTCATCATATTGGTTATTGAATTACATCCTGTGCTCTATCTGTTTTGCTTGTGCACGGTACAAACAGCAAACACACACTGCTCAGTTTAATTTCACTTACAGTATGTCTTAAATTAAGTTTTAATGTGAGAATGATGGGGAACACTTAAGTGTTTATTCTCCACCCCGACAGCTCAAAATAATTATCCTATCCCACAAAGAGAAATCACATTTCCAATTCACCCAACCCATCCCATCAGCCACTGTAAATGTTTCCATCACCGCAGACATCTTTCCTGAAAAATGCATTGACTAAAAATGGATGCATTTACACAACAGTAGCATCACAAAGGAGCATTTGCCCTTTTGTAAATTACTCTTATCGAGCTCTCTTCCTGTTGCCGTGAAAGAATTGGACAACTCGGCATGCTCAACACTTGTATATGACACCAAAAATACAATGCATCTGCTTACAATATACTTAGTATGATTTATGTAATCACTAGTTAGATACAGATAATAGGTTTTTGCTTTATAGCTATATTTTACGCTGAAGTGTATATTGCCCTCAAACATAACATATTCAGACCTACATACTGCATAATGAATTCACGAAACCCATTCAAATCACATAACATTTACTTCACAATGAAACTGATGTTTTATTTCCAGACTACAGTTTTATTTTGTCCTGATGTCATTTCTCTGTCTAATGTCTCATATAAAGCTCAAGATAAAAAAAAAATTAAAGATACAAAAATACAGATTAAAATAAAGTATTATCGCACTGCATGCTGCTTTTGAATTTTTCTTGACATTTTATCCCCTGGCAATCATACGGTTTTGTGAGATGGCTTTTGTGCCAGTTATTTAAAAAAAATACAGTATATGGCTGGCCCCTGCATAACAATTAGTCATGAAATGCCCTATATTGTTTTTTTTACAACTTAAAGTTAATAATCTGTAAATCATATTGGTCTTATGCCATATTATGCCCACTAAGCTGTAGCATGTCTGACACACTGCTGCCCTATAGGGGCAGGGAAAGGTTGTCGACACAGATTGTCCCAGATAACTGTGGTGTGCCGAAGTCAGTGACTGCGTCCAAACAACGCAACTTCACTGGCCCTGGCAGGATGATTTCACCGGACATCCTGAGTTAAGATGCATACACACGGTCAGATTTGTCAGATGAACGACTGAACGACTGGACGATCTGAACGATTTGATGAACAATTTGACCAATGATTTGAACGATTTGAACAATTTGAACTATGAACGATTTTTGACTGCATTAAAATGACTGAAATCGTCCAAAATTGACTGCAAACACATCAGATGTCAGATATCGTTATCTGACCATCGAGAACGCGCATCGTTCATCGTTCAAACATGTCAGATATGTCAGATTTTCCTTCAGATATTTTTTAAATCGTTATCGTTCAGATCTGAAGAAAAATCTGACCGTGTGTATGCACCATAAGCTGAGGGATTCTCAGATATCTGATGGTCGCTCAGTTGATCTGATGGCTGTGTCTCCGGATGCAGCATGAGATCAGAGAAGCTGGCAGAGAGCATTTTATAGCTTAAGAAGCCACCTGCAGCTTTTGTATATTGTAGCACAGTCACTGCATTCAAAGACACTGTGGCTGTGCTATAGTGTACATCTCTGAATCAGGCCAAGAAGCCGTAGAAAATAGAAACATCATAGCTGAATAGAGAAAAATGCATGGGATTCCCTCTATTCTCCGGACACCAGCACCGGGCTGAACCAGTCATGGGAGGGGTGGGGGGAATGGGGTCTCGCCTATCCAGGGACAACCATCCCTATACTGCAGAGATAATAGTATCAATAAATGGTTAAATAATATTGTTCTTTACAGGTGGACTAAGGGTCCCAGTAAGGCTGCCTGGGCACGATGGCACTTGTCAAACCACAAGTGACAGTTTTAATAATGCTATTCAAATAATCTACTTATCCATTACCATAAAAATGAAGGAAAAGTAGAATCAATGGACTGTAATAGAGTTACACGCAAGTTGGTTGCACCACTCTATCCATCCATTTTGAAAATAGCAGTCATCACTATCAGCACACATTGCACCATGCCTATATCTGGTGTAAGAGATTAGTCCAAAATCAGATGGATCTCTGAATACCCACTACACAGCCAATGATCACTTTTCCCATGTACTGTAAGAACACCCAGTTGCGACCAGTTTCGTCTATTCAGTCATAGTTGCTTGTAGATGCATACACTATGCTCAACTCAGATTCATGGTCACTGTAGAAAATTGCACGGTCCTTCTGCAAAACTGACTTTTATGTGACATTGAATCGGATCCAATATGTTTACTTTTATCAATTAAAGAAAGCTACCTTCAGTTACCACGCCAGCATTGGTCACACCAATGAAAAATGCACCAGCCTTATGGCAGGTGCAGTTTCTCTGTCTGACCATTGTGACTGTGAATGCAGCTGCTGGTATTGATATGCCCAGGACACTCCCATAACACGCCAACTTTACGGCCCATTTTGGCATGCATTCACCACAGAGAAAAAGAAAAAACGTTTCCCTTAAGCACACTGCATAAATACCAGCAATAAGACTTGAATGCTACATGATAATAGAAATCCAGCAGTCTTTGTTGCATATATTTGCAAATACCAATTTAAGCACCAGGCCGCATTGAGGCTCCTATATACAGGCGTCCCTAATGCTACATAATAATAGCACCCACTCTGGGTCATATAATTGTATACTGTTGTGCCACATGATAACAACACATACACAAATATATTTAAGCTGAGAGCCAACTAACCTAGGAGGTACCCCAGAGACCTCTAAATAGCACTACAGGAACCATCACATCCTCCCAATGCTGGTCCCATCCATGTCTCTCAGAACAACAATACAAAATGGTGGTTGCTCATATCAATAAAGAGTTAGAGAGCGCTAACACAAAATTAAAATTAAAAAGTAAGATTCGTTAATACCTTTCTTATGTATTCTTAGACCATATTATACATCAATAATACAATTGAGAAAATTATGACAATCAAGAATTTTATGGCCATTAGGATAAATAAAAACACTCCTATATATAGGACTGTTACATATAAATATTAAGCATCACTGTATTTTAAAACATAGAATGATATAACACTTTAGTTCAATTGTAACTCTGTTTCACAGTATTTTGTCACATTTAATTTCCTGGTAACACTTTAGAGAGAAACAGATATTATGTGTCAGTTTGTTTAGACACTACAGGGTTTTTCTTGCTGTTGTTTAGACAGCACGACTTTCCACAGTATAGGGTAATTTCTTTGAGCTTTTTAAATAGTCCCTTCAGGAACACACACTTATCCGTGAAAACCAGTTAAGTTCTTAGCATTCAACTATTTAGGTTTCTTTGGTGTTCACATTTAAATTAATACATATTTGAAAAAATCATGGTCATGAAAAATATGTATAAAAATAAATATTTACCACGTCCTCCTGATCTGACAGGGTTAATTAGTTATGCTGTTCTCCAGTTCTTTCTCCCTTTTTAAATTTTTCCACCGCTTCGTGACTTGAATCCACGGCTGTGTCCAAAATTCAGCAGCCGTAATGTCAGGGGGTGTGGAGGTTCTGGGTGGCAGGGGGACAGCCAATTTGTACCCCTTTTGTGGGTATAGGGGAAAAGCGTGCCACGCTGTCGGTGGGTGTTAGCCTCCTTCTCCCTATGTCAGCTCCGTAGCGCTCTGTGACCAGCGACTACCTCCCGTCTGCACGGCCAGGACTGGAGCATGGGGGGAGTGCAGGAAATCAGCATGTCACTCTAATCTGTCCTCCTTCTCCCTGCCGTCAGCTCCGTAGTGTTCTTTAGTCAGCAGCTGCCTCTTGGGTCTGTAAAGCCTGATATCGGAGTGCGGGAGGGAAAGAATGGGCTCTTGGAGGACATGGATTAAATCAACAGGTCTCACAATGATATTTAAAAGTCAGTATAAAATGCGTTTCTCCGCCTTTATAAAATATCAGCAGCTTCCTCAGTCAGCATAATCTTTGTGTTCTCTCATGGGCCTCTTTATTTGTGCCTAGGTCATCAGCACATCTGTAAATAATCTGACAATCAGGTTTCTTTTTCTGATTGCCGATGTGTATTTAACCCTTAATTATATGATGTCTATCGAAAAAATCATTATTTCCAAAGCTCCAAGGTTTATAAATATTAGAAATATTTCTTAGATATTCAGGAGAGATTTACAATGAATAAACAAATTAAACTAATATAGATAGAGAGATAGTTAGTAGATATATATAAACATATAATTGTATATGCACACGACTGCACATACACAACTCTAAACAAATACAAATAATCTAGACACATATTGATGCATAACTAAGCAATCATATGTCGTACATATATAACCAAAAATAGCTATATTACTCCCTATTTTGTAAACGATTGAAATAAGAAAACACACACCCATAAAGTCTCATAATATACAATAATGTGAATTAAATAAAATAATCTCATCAGAAATATGTGTATTCCACAATTTAAAGTTTAATAGCTACAAAATTTAGCTTCCTAATATATCAGATCCTGACTAGATTATTTTATAAAACAACATAATTATATATAGAAGAATAACGAATAATAGATAAGAAGTAATAATATCAACAATGGGGAAAAAGGGTAAAATATTACCCAACTCCTGGCGCTAATATAATTAATTGTAAAATTGTCAATCGTGATTAGCTGCAGCTGCTTAGAGTTTTGTGTAAACTCTAAATATAAACACATAAACAACGACACAGGCACTGCGCTGTAATCACCTATGACTGAATAATTGTCTTGTATACGATCAGACACACATTGTATAATAAAAATATATTTACTTCTAAAAAATTAATACACACATTACATACAATACATGAAACATATAAAAACACTTGGACATGAAAAAGGAAACAATTGAATAAATATATAGTAGCAGCATAAATATTCGTATCAGAGAGTAGATCTTCTATTAAGCATGTGTCTAATGATTAGAAACACATCCGTTTCATAGTATCACATCAAGGAATTGAAAAAATGCTAAATATGTCTTTTGTACATATAGTTCAGGGATACTGCATTCTGACACCTGAAATGAGTGATTGGTATAGTTGTCTTTATCCTGTAGCTGTAAGGTATGATATTGGGTTCTGCTGGCGTCCCAGCAATAATAGACTTGGATAGAAACCAGGTGTAATGTGAGACTTCTAATATATTGTGAAGTCTCCCCGTGGGAGAATATGTCCGTCGGCACAGATGGAATTTGAGTGGCAGACAAAAAATATCCTTCTTTCCATATGATTTGTATAGGAGAGAGTATGTCTTACCGCTATCGGCAGCTGGATGGTAGCGCTCTCCCAAACAGATAGATTCGCTGTGGGGGGCTGAATGATAGCGCTCCGTGAGACCAATGTCTCTGCTGTCTGTGATTACATGATCGGCTCCAAAATCTATCCCAGGTACAGGTGTATGGAATGCAGTAGAAGGACTTGGCAGGCAGTGACGTCAACGCGTTTCGTCTTTCTATTACGGAGACTTTTTCAAGACTCAAATGAAAAAGTCGCAGTGCAGTGCCTGTGTCGTTGTTTAATAATATCAACAAGTCAGATTATTATTAGTATAATTAATAAAGGTTTATACTATTAAATCCTTCCTAATTAATCTGTCTGAAAGGGACCTCTGATACCATAAATCTCTAAGTTGGATAGACAAAACCACCTTTCTAATTACTAAATATATTTATATTTAATTCTATAGTGTCATTTAGACCACTGGCTTGCAGGCAGTGACGTCAACGCGTTTCGTCTTTCTATTACGGAGACTTTTTCAAGACTCAAATGAAAAAGTCACAGCGCAGTGCCTGTGTCGTTGTTTAATAATATCAACAAGTCAGATTATTATTAGTATAATTAATAAAGGTTTATACTATTAAATCCTTCCTAATTAATCTGGCTGAAAGGGACCTCTGATACCATAAATCTCTAAGTTGGATAGACAAAACCACCTTTCTAATTACTAAATATATTTATATTTAAATAGTGTCATTTAGACCACTGGGAAAAATTGTACCAAGCCTATAGATCCAGAATGCCTCTCTCCGACATAGCATACTGAACCGATCTCCTCCCCTTGAAGTTACTTTAATTTGTTCTATACCCTTTACAGAGACTTCTTTCTGGAGCAGACTTTTGCATTGTGATATATGGCTAGACAGTGGATGAGTTTTTATCCCTTTATTAATATTTCGCCAATGTTCCATAAATCTTGTATGGAGCATTCTTGTGGTCCGTCCAACCTACTGTTTCCCACATCCACACTGTATTATATAGATAATAAAAGTTGATCTACAGGTGATAAAATCCTTTATATAGAACTTTTCACCATTGTAATACGAGGAGAATTCAATTTCTTTTCTCGTTGTGTGTAAACACGTATTACATGAGGTTTTACCTCATCTATGAAAACCTAGTGGCTTCTTGGAAGCCAATTGGTTACATTTTCTGTTTTTTCTAGTTCTCGCTTAAAGTGACTAGAAACCAATTTAGATTTTATATTATCTGCCCTTCTGAAAATCACTTTTCCCTCTAAATCTACGGCAATCAGAAAAAGAAACCTGATTGTCAGATTATTTACAGATGTGCTGATGACCTAGGCACAAATAAAGAGGCCCATGAGAGAACACAAAGATTATGCCGACTGAGGAAGCCGCTGATATTTTATAAAGGCGGAGAAACGCGTTTTATACTTACTTTTAAATACCATTGTGAGACCTGTTGATTTAATCCATGTCCTCCAAGAGCCCATTCTTTCCCTCCCGCACTCCGATATCGGGCTTTACAGACCCAAGAGGCAGCTGCTGTCTAAAGAACACTACGGAGCTGACGGCAGGGAGAAGGAGGACAGATTAGAGTGACACGCTGATTTCCTGCACTCCCCCCATGCTCCAGTCCTGGCCGTGCAGACGGGAGGTAGCCGCTGATCACAGAGCACTACGGAGCTGACATAGGGAGGAGGCTAACACCCACCGACAGCATGGCACGCTTTTCCCCAATACCCACATCAGGGATATAAATTGGCTGTCTCCCTGCCTCCCGGAACCTCCACACCCCCTGACATTTCGGATGTTGAATTTTGGACACAGCCGTGGATTCGAGTCACGAAGCGGAGGAAAAATTTAAAAAGGCAAAAAGAGCTGGAGAACAGCATAACTAATTAATCCTATCAGATCAGGAGGACGCGATAAATATTTATTTTTATACATATTTTTCATGGCCATGATTTTTTCAAATATGTATGTATTAATTTAAATGTGAACACCGAAGAAACCTAAATAGTTGAATGCTAAGAACTTAACTGGTTTTCATGGATAAGTGTGTGTTCCTGGAGGGACTATTTAAAAAGCTCAGAGAAATCACTCTATACTGTGGAAAGTCGTGCTGTCTAAACCACAGCAAGAAAAACCCTGTAGTGTCTAAACAAACTGACACATAATATCTGTTTCTCTCTAAAGTGTTACCAGGAAATTAAATGTGACAAAATACTGTGAAACAGAGTTTCAGTTGAACTAAAGTGTTATATCATTCTATGTTTTAAAATACAGTGATGCTTAATTTTTAGATGTAACAGTCCTATATATAGGGGTGTTTTTATTTATCCTAATAGAGTTAAATGTGGCCGTAAAATTCTTGATTGTCATCATTTTCTCAATTGTATTATTGATGTATAATATGGTGTAAGAATATTGGTATACATTTGTGCTAAAGAGTTGATAACTCATACATAAGAAAGGTATTAATGAATCCAACTTTTTAATTTTAATTTTGTGATAGCGCTCTCTAACTCTTTATTGTTTTTTAGCTCATATACATACGGGGACCGAGTAACCCCCTGTTCTTGAGAGCAGCAGACACTTTATTTTTTATACATTATATTATTGCCGCCATTTCTTTTTCTTTTTATTGCTGTTGCTCATATCAGTTTAATGTTTTTTCACAGGTGCTTGTAAAGAGGGGTTTATTCTGGACTACAGGAAAAAAATGAAAAGAAAAAAGCTTCCCTCCAGCACACTGAAAAAAAAACAGTAACCACCCAGGAACGCCCAAAACTTTTCCACAACATTTCTGATACCGTCTGACTAGATCACAACAGCACAATTGTGCATACACTCTGGGCAACGCATGCGTTACATGGATTTTCAGAAATTTCTGCACATACGCAGTTGGCAATAATTTCGGAACTACGTGAACATCGGTATCACATATGGCTCTGAATGGGGCCCCTCACCCTGGGCTCCAACTCCAAACTTTTACACAGTAAGTTAAATCACTCCAATCTAAAACTCCGGTTGCTGTGGCAACCACCCAAGTTCTCCATTCCTGCCCATCTGGCTTACTACTAATGCTCCTTCCAGAACTACTGCTCCACTTTGATTAGAATTTCAACTAGACTTTCTACCATGCACTGCTATTCATGGCTGGCTGCTGTGAATTCTGTTTTACCCTGAAGGAATTTCTGTGGGTGCTGCTGTAAACCGCATTGTATGGCACTTTCCTTCAGTCCTTGCTGCCACTAGCAAAGCATGCTTCTGTGCTAGTGGGCATAGAATTCTGAGGGCCCCATCGCAGTTTATTGCCTAGGGTCCCATGAGATCTTAGTCCACCTCTGGATACACACAGCCGTAGCACCAGTCCTAGCAAAGTTATGAGTGCTAATCTATCTGCAGCTCTATCAAACACAGCGCAGGTAAAATCACAGTCTCCTAGCTCAGGTAATCAGCCTGTGCTGCTTTCATTCAAAAGGATCTTCTTTTATCAGCTGAGTCGGTACTTTGATGGGCTCTGTTTTAGGAGTAGCTGCAACAGAGGACATGGGCTTTCTATAACCCTGCCTCTAAACTTCTACTGCAGCAGTATATTTAAATCTAAAATCTTATGCAGCAATGGGGCTGAACAGCTTGTTCGTTCACACTGTATATAGCGACACTATATTACCTTTATTCTCCCTACTCCTTGCAGCACTGTAAAAAACCCATCCCATACTGAGCTTGTCGTAGCTTTCAGTGTTCTTCAAAAAATTCTATTTTTGTATGTTATTAAGTGGATTTCCTCAGAGCATTGACATCAGAGGCAGTGGTGGCTCTTACCTTCCTTGAGGAAGGAGGCTGCCTCTGTGCTGCTTTCCAGTCCAGGACTGCACTGGGCACTGCAAGCTGTGGGCCTGATTCAGAGATGGAGAGTATTGCACAGCCTCAGGGAAGCACATGTGCAATACCGTCCAACTCAAATGCAAATGCAGCAGGAGGTGTCTGGAGGAAATAGACACCTCCTACATACATCTGTGATCCGAGTGCAGTGTCCATAGGTGCTGCCTGGGATCACCATCACGACCATCAGTTTCTGCTTTGGCCAGGCTGCATAAGCTGAAACTTTGGCTCAGCGCACCTCCAAAATTGGGGAGAACAGTCCTTGTGACGTCGTCCCCACCCCGCCACATAAACAAATCAGCATGTCAATCATGCTGCGGCTAAGGGGGAACAGTGAGCGATCACACAGGGCCCCTTTCTGCACATGCATAGAACAGAACCTGAGCATGTGCAGACCCCCAATAATAGGAGATGTATGCAAAATTAATCTGGCAGGCACCAAGATCGACATACAAATACTGGCAAAACGGCACATGTGCACGAGCCCGGCTTCTAGGGACTGCATCAGTTGCAGACACTAGGAGCTGGGTTAGTCTGACAGGAAGGCAGGAGAGTGACTTCCCACTGGTAGCACGTTCTATGTCTATCATTGCCTGGACTGGAAGTCCCAGGGGGAGAAAACTCCTCCCCCTGGGACTGCCTGTCCTTTGTGTAATTGGAAGGTAGCGCTTCCAATGGGAAGCCACTGCCAGTGAAGCCAGTGCAGTCACGGACTGCAACTGGCTTACTGGAGATGGTGGATTTTACTGGGGGTCACTTAAGACAAGGGGGTGTTACCCCTCTTGTCAGCACTGCCCCCCCTGGCTGTCCCTGCTGTGTGTGTGCCTTCTTCTCCAGCACCTCAGTGAGGCAACAGCAGAGATTTTACATGCACTCCTGCAGTGGGGGCAGGCTCCGGAGCCACCTCTCGGGCAGTGTGGTGTGCGTATACCATGTCTGCTTCTCCAGCCTCCACCAGCAGCTCTTCCAGTAGCAGTGTGGCTCCCGGACAGCAGTGCCAGAGCTGGGTCAAAGCTGCTCCAGGAGGGTGGGCAGAGAGAGGGGTGCAAAGGAGTTGTAGAAAGGTCCCTGGCCACCTTAAGCATTGCAGCATTCCTCGCCATTTCAAGGAGTTTGTTATTGCACTGTACACAGTGCGGAAATTAGTGCTTTTCAAAAGAGGAAGACAGATAACCCAACGTAAATGAAACAGGAATGCAGTGTCATAATAGGGCTTGAACGACCCAAGGAAGAAATGTGCCTCTCAGCGCTCCTGTAGGAGCATGGACAACCCTCTGAGGGGATGTCCTCTCTCTTTCCATGGAGGACATAGCTAATGCAGTAAAGTAGTGTGTGTCCAGTAAGTGAAAAGTAGATCTTGCAATGAAAACCATTCTATAGCTTTAGCGCTGACAATAATTAATAATAGGGCTTTTCATGCTTTGATAAATCTGCCTCTTAGTGCAAGCTACTCCCTGACCATCAGTGTCTCAAACCCCCATTAGTGAAAGCGGGCCCCTGACATTGCATTCCTTCAGGCCCCAATCCGACACTATTTATTGTATCACTTACATTTGCATTACTAGTAAGCATCTATCACCCCAAGGTATACAGCCATGTATGTTACCGATGATGCCTGGTAAGCGCTCACTGCAGCTTAAGACAAGAATATTATTACTTAAGAAAACATTTTCATGTTTATTTAGATTCTTAATTTTTACTGTGAATTGTAATAATATATTCCTGCTATTAGAAGATTACAACATCAGCATTCAGTACCACATTTCACATTACTAGCACTGCTATGTAACAGTCTGCAAAATAAATTAGCCATAGATAAACAGTTACAACATAATATCTCATTTATCAGGTTTTTATATAGCACAGAGTGCATCATGGAAGATAATATTCAGTACGATGCAATATCGCCACTGAATATATGCAACCATTGGAAAATATAAGATCTAACATTCTATGCACGAACAAAGACTATTAGTGACTAATGTTATGATCTCTGCAATATGTGATCAGAAATCACTATAATGAATGCATGCAGGGCTGTAACTAGGGTGGTGCGACCAGTGTCATGGCACAGGGCATCGCAGGGCGGGGCGCTGTTTGGGCCTGTCAATTTTCCTGCTTGTTATCATTCTCACTTATAGCTATCTCTTCTTTTATCCCCAGCATCTCCTGGCCTCCCCTATCTCTTCCCTGGCCCTTCCCCATGAGGCCATGGCCCTTTTTCAAGTGCACTATCTTATGTCCCTACTTAAAAAATGGGGGGGGCGCCAATGCTCTCCCTGGCACAGGGCACCAAAAAATCTAGTTACGGCTCTGAATGCATGTAGTTTATATATCCTTCAGTGCAATCTTTTACCTTGAAAAAAAAAACAAGCTCAGTTAATACAGTCCCTTTAAAAGGAGAAGCATCATCAAAGTATTTTTTTTTACTTAGAATAGTGTGTATAACTTTTCTATTTACTGTAAGGGGTTCAGCAAAACTTTTTTCTGGGATTAGGATTTATTTTAATTTTTTTTTATAAAATTGTTGTCCTTGTCCTCTCCTGTAGTAAACTGTAAATTAGCAATTACCAATCATTAAGCATGTGCTGTTCATATGCAGGAATAAAACAAGTGGATGGGAGCCTAAACCTATCTAGCAATCAAATCATCTACAGTATGACTGTTACTAATAGGGTTGCCACCCGCCCTGTATAATACAGGGTCGTCTTGGATTTAAAAATAACATGCTACATTCCGTATTGATTCAATACGGGATGCAGTTTGTCCCGTATGAGGTCTGCGGAATTGAGAAGTGTAATTTTACTGGTGCGGTGCTGCCTGTAACTCTGTGAGGCGGAGCTCTGGGACCAGATATATTGGCTCAGCCTCTGCGCATTGCTGTGTGCAGCGTGAGAGAAAGGGCACCACATTGTTTTTAGGTTAATTTTATTTTGGCGCCCCTAGATATATGTTTATGTGCCATGACGTGACGGGGGGGGGTCCAGGTGCCGCAACTGGGCAGGGGGCATTTGGGTCCTACGGGGAAGAGAGAAAGTACGAAGGGGAAGCTGAGGGGAAAGGGGGATGAATATATAAAATGGGAGTGGAGAAGGTCCCAGAGGAGGGGTCAGCCCACAGTTACTAGACACTGTAGGGGTTGGAGCTAGGTGAAGCATGGAGGAGGCGGGCAGAGAAGAGCTGTGCATATACTGGTACCTCTCAATTGTTTGGGGGGACAAGTCGCCCCCTTGCCCCCCTTCCCCATTCCGGCACCTATGTGTGAGATGGCATGATAGGTCATCTATCGTGCACTCTCACTGGGCACACAGCAGTGCGCAGAGGCTGAGCTTATCTGTCTAGAGCAAAGGACCTCCGTCTCCAACAGTGACCAGTGCTGAAAACATGCTGGCACTGCTCATCTGACAATCAAACACAGAAAGACTTACTTCTGACTCAGTGGCATCACTAGGTCAGTGCGGGGGTGCAGTTTTTCAGGGTGTTTTTTGCCATCTGGAGATCAGTCACTGCCACTGGGCTAATTCCTGTATACAAAGTGGGGGAGGCGGAAACAGTGTCTGCCGGAAGCCTCAGAATTGGAGCTAAAGGTACTAGTGCTTGAGTGCAAGCCTTCCCCCAATGTCTGCTGCTGCTGCTGACCCAATGTGTATATGTGACAAAGACCTTATTTATACCAGTCGGGCATTGACATGAAATGTGTGTCAGGTAGGCTCACATATAAAGGGGCATAACACGGGCTTAGAGGCTGGCATATAAAAGGGCATGACGGTGGAATCTGAGGCCGGCATTTAAAGGGACATGACTGAGGGGGCTCTAGGGTTGGCAGATAAAGGGGCACGACTAAGGGTGTTCTGAATATAAAGGGGCATGAGGGAGTCGGGGTCTGATTCAGAGTTCAGAGGTGCTCGCAATTCAAACGCAATGCCAATGCTTACAGAGTTGAGCTGAAAGATGATGTTCAGGGCTTGCTCATTCAGACACAAGCTACTACACCAAGGGAAGGCAGATGTGATCATTTGCATATTATCATAGCTGGGTCTATGGCAACAGACGCAAAAGCAGACGCAGCAGTGCCCACCTCTGAATCAGGTCCTAAATGAGGTCCACTGTGATGACTCCGTTTGCTTAACACAGTGGCAAAAGACTTGTCTTCCTGGTCTGGCCCTGTTCACTCAATTTGTTTGCATGACTCAACTTGCATAGTAAATGAGCCGGTCTATGATTGGATGGCAGTTACCAAGCAGCTTTTACTCTTCTCCTCTCAAACAAAGCACCTTCTTAATATGGTAAGTACTGCATTATGCTATGCATAGAAGGCATAAAGTTTAGTTGCCATGCGGCATTTGTTAAATAACCTTTCCATTGTCCAAATAGAGTTTTATGGAGTCGGCAGTAATTGCTATACATAAGGTTAATGCTGGAGAAATATGTGATTTTTCTACCATTGACACTTTGATAAGTGTTATGAAAGTGTTAACTGACATTTTCTCTGATGAAAACAATAATTTTCCCATTTTCTGAATAATATAAATAACTTTCCCTGACTTCTTTTGGATGGCTAAATATTGCCATATAATTAATACAGTTTGTCAGTAGAACAAATTCTGCAAAGATTAATTTAAGCTTCTATGTATTACTAACTAATTAAATCAGTAAGCTAAGTATTTTAATATAATAATGGCATGCATATTTTCAGCAGCCCACTACCTGTATAGTATAACTCTGTATGAATTTTGTGTTCAAATGAAGATGGTACCTAAATATAAGACTATTATACAAACTATTTTTAGTTACAGACAGGTTACAGTGTACATGAATAATTAGTCATACAATGACACACTTATTAATGATAATCAGAAGTTTTGTACAAAGTGCTGTTCCAAAGCTGCATGTTATAATATTCTACATTCAAAAATCTAAATTAAAAAAAAGATCAGTTTTAATTAAATTGAATACTTTATAAGAGAACATCAACATAAAAAAAATAATCTCACATATAATTAGAAAGTTAAATAAAGACAAATGGGGAATATTTCATAAGGTCTGTATACAGTTCAATATAATTAATGAATGGATTGAAAATAAGATACCTAAGATGTAATGTAGGAATTCCGATATGCAAAAACACAAAGTATTATTTTTCTGCACTGTTCCCATGTCTGCAGGAAATAGTCATTATCAGTTGTGATTAGGTTTTAAAAAAGGTGCAGAGGTTTTGTTATATGAAGATTGCTAAACTGTATGAATATATAAAACATCAAACCTGCACATA
The DNA here is from genome assembly GCA_031769625.1 of Taudactylus pleione. Classification (NCBI taxonomy): domain Eukaryota; kingdom Metazoa; phylum Chordata; class Amphibia; order Anura; family Myobatrachidae; genus Taudactylus; species Taudactylus pleione. Next base: position 5,814,418 of record JAUIMM010000039.1, read on the forward strand.
ATGACACATAATCGTGACACAATGTGACATAGATTCATCCTCTGATGCATCTTTTAGGATCCCTATCTCTTGTATGTACTGGAAGGCTGGTGCAAATATATGCAATGATGATGATACTATCTAGCCACTTCTGATTAGCTGATAGCTCATGGGACTTAGGACCTGATTCAGAGCAGGACGCTCTGACCAGAGCGCTCGCTCTGAATCAGTGCCCTCCTACCTTAAAATGGAGCGGCCTGCGCTCGCGAGCGGGTCTGAATGACCCCCTTAAATCATTAGCTAGGTGGCTATATTAAATTAAATTGCACATTACTTAATAAACACATCCAGTTCGAATACTGCAGGAAAGAACATTTCCAATTAATTTTAAAATGGGGAAAACAATTGATATTTAATTGAATTTCACTTTATTTATGTTTGCATATAATTACTTTTGATATTTAAAATGTCCTCCTTAGCAGTTGACCCGGGCCTGGACCGGACCCTGGCCAGGTCACGCCAACAAGCTTGAGACCAGGTAATTCGTACTCGCTCCCAGCCACTGATAGCAAACACAGTTAAACAATAGACCACCTATCCCCTAATTAGCACCATCATTAAATTAATAGTCAACACACTTTACACAGAAGCCCAACAACAGCATTACATTATGCACCTCCAATCCCATATTACATTACATTAATAGTCTACCATTTCATAAAAAAGTCCCATGTTAAATTAATGGCCCACCCACCTGCTCACACATTACACAAAAAACCCTCACATTACAGTATTAGGCTCCACTTTACATAAACAGCCCTCTGGAAGCCACATAAAAAACACATTACAGTACATTAATACCCTCCCCATAAAAATCCCATTAACATAACAGCCACACAGAATACATTAATATCCCCCGCACACATTACATTAACATCCTTCCAGATCTGCAGAGCTAGAATGCTGGGTATGGCACACTCCTCTGCATTCTGCAGGATAAATGCACATGTGGAGATAAGGCACTTGCCCCTCTTGTGCTGAAGGTTGGAGCCGTGTTTGGTCACCAAGGAGAGGGAGGAGCATGAAGGGTGGTGAGTTGAAATTGGGAAACATGAGGGTAAAAAAGAGGAGAATCAGAGGAGAAGGAATGGGGAAAAGTGAGAAAATGGGATGGACAGGAGCAGGAAGGGAAAGAAAGTGAGAAACAAGAGGAAATATGACATATAGCTACAGGAAGGGAGGGAATGTGAGAAACAAGAGCAAATCGGATAAAAAAGAGCAAAATATGAGAGAAAGTGATGAACACAGGAGGAAATTAGGGAGATGGTGAACCACTGGTGGGTGGAGCTGATCTTCCCTGACTGGCTGGCTCTGCAGCCTGTAATACATGGAGCTAAGCAAGTTACTAGCAGGACATTTAAAGTGATGACTGGTCATTAGGGAAGTGCTGGACTTTAGGAAGCCAAGGCCAACCCCAACAACTCGGAGATCACTGAACATGGACCTCAGCCCACCTTTCCCCATACCAGCATAACTATGGGTACAGAGTGGGCCCATATATCATAGTTCTCCATTATTCACAGGCCAACCACATGAGGGCTTATATGCCCTGATATTTTCCTCGCCAGCCCATTCCTGACTCCTTCCTCTCCATGTTTGTTTGTCTTAGCAGCGATTTGTGGTTGCTTGTATCAGACCCCCTGCTCCCAGGTGCATCATTCTCTATCACCTCCTGTCTCTCTATTCTCTTTTTTTGTAAACATCAGCACATTGTCAATAGAAAGAGCATAACAGCATCATGTAGGCTTATTCTCATCATAAGTCACCATCAAGTGCATATAGTCCCACCCTGTGCAAATAGCCCTATTATGCACTCTATATTGACAATGTGCTGATCGTTACAAGTCCCTCCATGCCTGAACATTGTTCGGACATGCACTATATTTGCACTTCATATATGGATGCAATCATGTTTATAAGTATATGGTGGAAACATATACATTTTTCTATATAATTGGAATGTGCTGGCTCAGTTATTTGACTATAATATATATATATATATATATATATATATATATATATATTTTATATATATATATACATATATATATATATACATACAGTATATATATATATATATATATATTATGAACAATAGTATACGTGGCGCAACTAACCATACAGTGCCAAAAGTATTTATGAACACAAAGTGAATAATAATTAGAAAAAAATACAGAAAAATAAACTTAAAAGTCAATCATGCACTCTCTCTTTTCTTTGAGGTGGCAGCTTTAATCTTCCAGAAAAAAGTATATATTCAATAAATCATCAATAACAAATAATGAAAAGGGTGAAGGGTGAGCGCTCCAGTGCGAAGTACTGTGATATTTAGTTGTTTAAGTCCAGGATACTTTCGAAAAAGTTCCAATAACCTTATTTGAGACTTCTCCTTGAAGAAATCTTCAAATTGTACTCCCGTGGTGTGTATATGTAAAATATGAAAAAAGGCACAATAGTGTAACTCTGATAACACAATACACAATACACTTCTGTGCTCTCATGCAAAAGAAAAGAAAGTGAACAAATAAGATAATTGTCAATATATGATACTTAACACCTTAACAAGGGTCAATAGCACACAACTTGTGCCCTTTAGGTGACCTGCACCAAGTAATAAAGAAATATATTAGTATGCTCATACCAACATTAGATCATATTCAAATATGCTGCTTCAGCTCCCAAAGGTACTTCCCTCGTGCCAGAGGTACATGTATAAACAAGGAAATAGAAGACAGCCTCTGATCGTGTGGTATTATGGACAAAAAACACTTTAATAAATACAACAAAAAAGACCCATACAATATGAAAGATATATATATATATATGTAGTCCATGAAATGCCTACTAAGGCAAAACACCACACGGCACTGCAGTATTACCAAATCAAATGGAAATTTTCTTCATCGTTTCTGGGCTATCAAGCCCCGTTGTCAGGAAAACACAGAAAAAGAACAAAAACTAGCAGCTTACCTTATATCTCCACCATCGACATAACGGTGACTAAGGCAGCAGAACCAGGTGCATGAGACCGGGGGGTGTGTGGCGCGCCATGATGATGTGTCAGCCTCAATCCCCGGCGGTTGCCATGTTAACCTTAGATGCTTCAACGGCTACTGACTGCCTAAAGAAAAGTGTGTGTAACAAAACAAGAAAGTTAACATTAAATAACACCAATGTGTCACGTCTGGGACTGGAGTAGGAGACGTAGAAGGCCTAAGTTGTGTGAGGAAGCGGAGACGAGGGGCCTGGATATATGTTCTCCTCATCCACAGGTTTTGAGTGTTGGCAAGACCTGGGCAAAGGTGCGGAATCTAACCCACAGGATGGTGTTCGCCAGTGACCCCCCCAATTGGGATTTGGGCTTAGCTGCACCCCGTGAGCAGGTCGCGGTCCTTTGACCAGGTACCCAAGCCCTGCAGGAATAGAGACACAACACCCGTTTCCCTGAGAGGTAATGCCTAGATAGGCACTGACAATACCCTAAACGTACAATAAGTATATCTTGACACGTAGATCAAATAACAATAAGAAGTTCAGATGGAGACTCACGGTTACTTGAGAAATCACCAGAGAAGTAAGGCACACAGGTAGGGATGGTGTACACTGCTGCACAGATATTCACCAGAGACGGGAGGCACACAGGTAGCGTTGGAATACACTGCTGCACGGATGTTACAGAGACGGGAGGCACACAGGTAGAGATGGTATACACTGCTGCTACAAGGAAGGTTAGGAACCTGGACCGGGAACTCACTAAAGCACGCTAGGAGACAACCGTTGTTCAGGCAACTTCCTGTAACCTGTGGAACAGTTATATACCCAGGGGAACCCTTTGATAGATGCAAAGCGTCAGCTGATCACTCACCTATCCTGGGAAGAAGATACTGTCACATGGGCCGACTGTCATGTCGGCGCCCATGTCTGGAATTGCGATGCCAGACACCAGCCCACCAGGAAGGCACTGCATGCGGGGAGAATACTCAGCATCTCCCCTGCCGCCGCGCCAGCCGCCTGACCACCCAGGATGACAGGGGAAGCCGGCGGCGCGGTAAGTGGGAGCCGATCCCCGGCTGAGCCCTGACACAATGTTTACATATCAAGGTAATACATTAAAGAGTAATTTACACTTGCAATATATATAATTGATGCAATTTCCGCTAGCATGATATGCCTCTAAACAAAATACATCAGGTAATTACCAAGATGAAAAAAAACAGTTGAATCTCAACATAAATAATATGGTTAAAGAGGATCAAAACATTTTTTACACTGATCAGATACTGCTACATTAATGTGTTCCATGAAATGTGTTCATTTAACCCTGAGGTGCAACAGAATATCCAGGAGGCTTCCAGTCTGATGAGAGTCTTCATGCGGTCACCACCCCTGATGTGAGCAGGGACATGATCGATTATTTTATGCCTAAGGGAGGCTATTTGGTGTTTATTTTCCCTAAAATGTGCTGCCACTGGTTGGTCCATAGGTTTGCCCCTAAGTGCTGCTTTTATAGCTGACCTATGAAGGGCCATGCGCTCCTTAAACTTACGTGATGTCATGCCTACATCGTATAGACCACAAGGACAAATAAGGATGTACAGTATACCACATGCGTAGTATTGCAGGAAAGTACATGACTGATAATATAAATCTTGCCCATGTGGGGATGCTGAAAGGTTGCTCCCGTTTGTAAATAGCTACAGGTGACACACCCTGGGCACCTATAGCATCCAGGTTTTTTACTTGTCACAAAAGAGTCATTAAGCCTGTAATTTGTGATGTCTGTTCGCACTAGGAGGTCCCTGAGGTTCCTACCTCTTCTATAACAAGCCATCATTCTGGACTCTGGGGAATTGGCAGATATTTGTCATTTGCTACAATAGGCCACAATGCCTTAGATGCTTACTGTTAGTATCATATGTGGTAATCCAGGGGAATACATTATTAGCAGTTTTTTCACGGGGTTGGAATAAACCGGATCGATCCATGGAGAGTACTTTATTTTTGGTTACAATAAGTTCCTTCTTGGTGTATCATCGTTCTCTGAATTTGTGAACAATTTTGTCCAATTCTTCTGGTAGGCATCCGGATTGCTTGTAATACGGGCAATCCATAACATTTGTGAAAATGGTAGACCATGTTTTAAGGGTGGTGGATTTTGACTATTGGACTGCAACAATGTGTTATGATCGGTTGGTTTACAAAATACCAATGTGGATAATACTTTATTTTGTAGCTCAATTGCTACATCCAAGAAATCAATGTTATGCTTACTCCATCTGAATGTAAATTTAATGGGAGAATCTGATTCATTAATTTGTATCATGATCTGCTCAAAATAGGTCTCACTTCTGTTCAATAAAATAAATAAATCGTCTATATATACCTTGTATATAGAATGATGTGTTGACTAATTTCACTAGAGTCAAAGAATAGTTATTTTTCTTGTGAGAACATGAAGATGTTAGAGTAGGATGGAGAGACCATCATACACCCGGATTTCTGGATGAAATACTCACCATCAAATAGAAAAAAAATTATTGTGTGGATCATTTCTAATAACTGAATAAACAAGTTATGATCAAAGGAATAACTATCACCCAGTTTTTTGAGGAATTTATGTGTGGCTATTAATCCCAATTATGTGGGATGCAAGTATATAGTGTAAGTCTTTGACGTCCAAGGAGCACATAATAGTATTATCTGTGATGTTGGTGACTTTATTAAGTAGTTCCAAGAATGTGGTAGAATCCTTCTGATAAGTTGGTTGCTTGGCTATGTGCGGTTGAATAAGAAAGTCCAAAAACTGAGAAATAGGCTGATACAATGAGCCCCTGGCGGATATAATTGGCCGACCAGGGGGTTGTTAACATCCTTATGTACCTTCAGTATCGTGTACATGATTGGGGTAATAGGACATGGTTGTTGTAACGTTTCAAACGTCTTCTGGTCAAGTATGTTGTTACCAGTAGTAATTGTGTGACTTCAACTTGAAATTTTGAAGTTGGATTTGATGATAACTTATCATATATACCTTATTGTCACTCAAGTGACGCAATAATTCATTCCTGTAGTCATTGATATTCTGCTCAAATTCATCAAGGCTTGATATTCAGCCCTTGAGAGCATAGGCAAAACTAGAGATCTGGTAATGGGTGGTCCCAGTTTTGTCACTCTCAGAATTTGTTACCATTTCTTGACAGTTTGCCACTATTATGAACATTAGTTATGCAATACAGTTTTCTTGATTTCTGATTAGTTACAATAATAGTGCTCACACCAGGGGGTTACTACTACTGGTACTGCTGGGGGGGGACTACTACTGGGGGGCACTGCTGGGGGGACTACTGGGAACACTAATGGGTGGGACTACTACTGGGGGCACCGCTAGGTGGGACTACTACTGAATGCACTGCTGGGTGTGACTGCTACTAGGGGAACTACTGGGAGGACTACTACTGGGTACACTGCTGGGGGGGACTGCTCCTGGGGCATTGCTGGGGGGGACTACTTCTGGGGGCATTGCTGAGGGGGAGGGGACTACTACTGGGGGCATTGCTGGGGGGGGGCTACTAGTGGGGGTTCTGCACTGGTGGGACTACTACTGGGGGCACTGCACTGGTGGGACCACTACTGGGGGCACTGCACTGGTGGGATCACTACTGGGGTCACTTCACTGGTGAGACCACAACTGAGGGCACTGCATAGGTGGGGATTACTGCTGGGGGCACTGCATAGTTGGAGGATTACTGCTGGGGGCACTGCATAGGTGGGGGACTACTATTGGGGGCATAGCTGGGGGAGAACTACTACTGGAGGCTCTGCTGGTGGGGACTATTACGGGGGGGCATTGCTGGGGGGTTAGTACTGAGGGCACTATATAAGGGGGACTACTACAGGGGGAATTATATAAGGGGCACTGCATAGGGGGACCACTACCTGGGGCACTATATAAGGGGCACTGCATAGGGGGGCCACTACTGTGGGCACTGTATAAGACCCCTGACAATGAGCAGGTAATTTAAAAGTCATTAGAAGCCTTACTGTGGGATATAAAATGGTGTCAAGGGGCAAATATGTAAGTGTCACTTTGGTAATAGGCATTACAGTGTGTGGCATAATGTGTAATGGGCATTGTGTGTAGAATAATGTGTAAGGGGCATTACGGTGTGTGGTATAATGCGTAATGGACATTACTACAAGGAGGAAAAATACTGCAAACTGTCTAGGGGGGTGGGGCACATTTTTAACTTTTGCACTGGGAGCCAAATTGCGTATAAATGGCCCTGTAATTATTTTACCATAATGCCATGGGGGGGCGTCAGAAATATTTTTGGCAGAGGGGAGCAAAATTTATAGTTACACCACTGGGAGAAAGCCATGTATACTAGACAGGGGCAGAATTATAGATACTGTAGCTGTGCATACTGCAGAAAAAGTGACAGACAGAGAGATACCATCATTCTGATGGTGCATGACAGTTACTGATGTCTGGTCATCTATATCTTTCATGTCGACATTGGTAGTGATGCTTGTCCTTCTACAGAGGTGGTAGGATTTTTATATGCCACAAATATAGACTTTGTTAGTTGCCTAAAGTCTACCTTGAGGTGGTGGCAGACTTGATTTTTTTTTTTACAGGGAGGGGGGGGACTTTGCCTATTTTGTCAGTCCCAGGCCCCACAATTTCTGATGGCAGCCCTGCCTACAGTCACACAGATACTGGGCATCCCCAAAGCTTTCCCTGCAGAGTGACAAGATACTGTGCACAGCGACGGTTACTATTCACCCAACGGTTACTGTTTTACTGTCACATTTCCCATCTACAGGATAAAGTTCCCAGCGGGTGGGAACAACACCTGGCTGGCTGTTTCAGCAGATCACATTTTACTCTTAAAATCTTCCAAGCTGTTGCACCCTGCATAAACATCCTAGTGGGAACACTGCAGTAAGCTTACTTTGAAAATTAAAATTTTTAGACAATCGGCCGGATGTACTAAGCTCTGGAAAGTATTAAAGTGGAGAATGATACCAAATAGATACGAATACTTGAATAAGTTTGAGGAAAGATAAGCACCCTGTTTAGTGATGGAATATTGGTAGTTCACTATGGGTTAAGGGAGAAGAGAGGGCGTAATCAGTATTGTGTCCAACAAAATAATAGCCTATGGCTGTATTAAGGGGCAGGGCACCTACTATTCAAGGCATTTTTGGAAAGCAAATGGTGCTGCGTGGAGTATTGGCTGGATCTAACTGCCAGTATGCTGTTACAGTCGAGATCTGGGCTAACAGCAGGAGGATTGTGTTATGTCATAATATTTTAGGTGTAGTTCATGCTATCAATATTTAAGGGGCTGAGGACCTCATTCAGAGCCGCTCGCAAAAAGCGAGCACTCGCTCTGAATGAGGGCAGCCATTTTACATTTTTTTAGCTGGCCTCCTGGCCGCTCGCTAAGCTGTGGGTGACCACCCACAGCTTTTGCGAGCTGTCAGGTGATGGTCGCGATCATCGGGCTTGCGAAAAAACTCTTGTGGTAGGGTCTCGTCTGCCCCAGTGAGCTTCCTGCTCTAATAGAGCAGGAAGCTCACTATTGACATCCCAAGTTATGTCAATAGGGCAGCCCACAAACTGCAGGCATTCCTTCAAGAACGCCTCTGTCCCCCCCTCCCCACCTACAAAACAGGGTGAGCTGTCGATCAACATCGACAGCTGCCCCGTTTGTAGCGATACCCGGAGTGAGTGAATTTCTCACTCACTATGGAGCTCGCGCAAGTGCGGCATGTGAGCAGTGCCCCTCCATCGACTCGCTTGCGAGCATATAGCGTTTTCAAGCAGGTCTGAATGAGGGCCTGAGTCCCCTGCAGCTTTGCGTTTGTTGAGGCATTTTCACCCTTTTTGGTGTTTGCGCAAGAGCGTAGATTTTAGGGAGCGTCAGGTTCCATGCGTGGATAATGGGATAGCAGAGGTCCTTGTCTCGTTGTCACTGGGATGAGTTTAGGGTTCTGGTCTCCCCCCCTTTTTGCTGATTTACACGGCTTACCCCATCCTGTTCATATTGGCTGATTGTCGGAACGGCATTTGAATGGCTGGAATTGATGTTGTTGCTCCATGTACGCTGAGGATTTAGTCAAGGGCTTGTAATGATCAGTAAGGTTTCTTAACTTACAAGAGCGAGGGAGTTACACCATTCTATGCCTACATGTTAGAATAGTTTGGGAATGGCATGAGCAAGGTCATCCCAGAGCGGCCATGTCAGCAGCTCTGTCTAGCATTTCTTATTTATCAAAGTTTCTGGGTATGCCGGTTACAACCAAATGGTTTTATTAGCTAAAGTAATGTGAGGTTTGGGGTGGAGCACCTCATTCTAGGTGAGTTCACGAAAAATTATTGATTTGTCACTTTTAAGAGAGCTGATAGTTGCGGTATCGGGGGAACGCATCAGGTCATGTAAGAGGCAAAACTCTTAAGTTTAGAATTTTTGTTAGCTTATTTAGGGAAATTTATAATTGTCGAGTTGTTATCAAATAATAAGTGTTTGCCATCAACTGGTGGTTGTTTGAGAATGAAGTTTTCAGTATAACCTGTAATTGTGTTGTATACATAGATTAAAAACTGATCAGCTCGCTCCAGGGCGATGGAGCTCTATCCCAGCTCATGCACACCCTTTCATCAATCCAGTGGGTTTGACCATGCGTTTAATAGGTTGCGGACCTAAGGCAGCGCACACTGGCTCAGACAACATTATACAAATTTCACTTTACAAGGGTCTTTCACAACTGTTGATTGCTTTGGATTTGCCGCTAGATTAGTTTGGCACACATTTTGCAGGATTGGGGCAGCAGCCACATGGCAGCTGCAGGTGCTTCCATTGATGCTTTAAAACATTTAGGTTGATGGTAGTCGTCAGTCTACAAGAGTTTAGTTGCGGGGGGATAAGTTGCATAGTTAGCAGCGCTTCTTGCGAGTTTGTTGGGAAACCCAGGGGCCTTATGCCTACTGCTGCTTTGGAGTTTGAGGGGATTTTCAGTTTTGCCCTCACAGAGGTTTTCTGTTTTTCACCTTCAGCTGGGTCACCCAACTATGGTTTTCCTTCCCTTGGCTAGGCTGTTTATTCAATACATTGTAAAGCCTATCCGGACGTGATTAACCCCTTTTTGCAGGTTTCCAGGAATGCTAACTTTCAGGTGTGGTTCACGGGACACTAATTGGGCTAATAAGCATCCTTTAGCATTTCAGGCCCCAGAATTGTTAGGTACTAACAAGATTCAGTGGTTCGGATTTAGGGTCATGAGCTGGGGTGGCCTTCATTAGATGTTTTATGGAGAGCAGAAGCTAGATTTGGGACCACCGAGTGGTTAGTCATACAATTAGGGGCAATGGATTCTTGGACATTGAACTTATACTTGCTATTAGGCAGCACCTGATGGCAAGAAGTAGGGCTAGTCTGGTCGGTGATAGTGCCAAAGAGGTTTTGGAGAAGCTTGCCAGGTGAACTTGCTTTAAACTGGTTTCGTAAAAAGGTCAACATTGCGATCTCCAGTCCGGTCACTAATGGGCGGGCGTGTTATATGGCACCTTTGATTGCATTACGGGGAGGGGAGTTTTTATAGGCCTGATGGGGTACACCTCACGTGTGCAGGTCTAGAGTGATCTTTTGGAAACCTTTGCAGTTTTCTTTAAAGTGCGACTGCTTCCTGATGGGTGGCGAGGATCAGCTGTTTGAGCTGATCTTTAGCTGGAAGCAGCACTCCTAGGCAGCCTATTATAGCGTAAGAGTGCCTGGGTAGCATTTTCCTTTTGATAGCGGCAAGTTGGTCATTCTCCTTAGAGGGGGACCTAGCCATCATCTTAGTGAGAGGTCAAGGCTGTGCCAATTAAGGGAGAATGGTTCTGCCTTAGGCCAGTTTTTGCTGGGCAGGGATCCGCCTCTTCTTATTTAGTCAAATATATTTGTTTGGTTGTGGCCTCGGAGCAATGCTTGCTTACTGCCACCATCTTTCTAACTACAATTTGATCAATACATTTGGCTGTGTCCTCTTTTAATCCCACAAAGGTGTCCGTGTGGTTATTTCTAGTTAGTAGTTAAGCTAGTTAAGTAGCATAATGTAAGATCCAAACAATGGGTGACTTAATGACTCAGACTGTGTAGATTCAGCTGCTGTCATTTTTCAAATACAAAACACAGGTGTGGGAGCGCTAACAATATATCATAGAATGAATCTAATGGAATGTTGTAGATAAATACACATTTAATAATACAAATGCACAAATATAAATCAAAAAGAATTCTGTACATGAATAACGGATAGAAATAGAAAAAAAATACACATGTTGTCCTTATGGAAAAAGAATATCATAACAGATAAAAAAACAAATATTGAATAATGAATAAAACAATAAGTCCTCAAGATGGATACAAAAGTGCTGTATGCAGCGAAGATATTGAAGAAAAAATAATCTAAGTAATAGTCCAGAATCCAAATAGCCAGATACTTTTATAAAAATAAAGCCAAGTGAACGTGCTGGATATTTCCAGTGGCTTACCCGTTCGATGCAGTTAATAATGTGGGTATTCGGTAGCAAAGGATCTGGGTGAAGTCTCTGCTCATAAGTCTCGGCAAGGAGAGCAGCTGATTGCGGAGTATCGTAGTGTAGATAAGCGGTGCGGCTCTGTGACACCGAGCGGCTGGTAAGTGTGCCGCTCTTGCAGCTAGCGACGTCTCGCTAAGCTGTTATTAGCAGTCTGGGCTCATCTCTTAGTTAGCCGCAGCATGTGGAGCCGAAATCAGTAAGAATTGAACAGGGCATATGTAGAGAAAAGCCGCTGGTTGGTGTAGTAACCGCTTCTTGGGGCAAGCTTCTTAGCCGTGGTCAGTGGGACCTTTGAGCAGGAAAAAGTGAGTATAGATGGGAGCACCTAACGCGTTTCTCGGCACTGGTAATCTGGCCGTTTCCTCAGAGGTATTGCTCCCATACCAGGACATCCGTATTTATCTCTCCAGGTGGAAATGCTAAATTGTTGCAGGTGGACATTGCATCTGTTACTCATTAATTTACTAGCAACACTGTGTAACAGCCTTTTCATTACAAAGTGTCTTTATCTTGTTGAATATAGATGAAAACTTTTTTCTTATTTCTTGTATATAATCAAAGAAACATATCTCAGTAATAAAACAAAACAAATTGGATCTATTAACTCAAATCAATAAAACAAAAATGTGTGTATTAAAATACAAACACAATCGGAAAAGATTAAAAATAAAAATAAAAATAAAAAATATATATGTATAAATATATAAAAAATACACACATAATTTTAATGAAATAATATAAAAAATAAGTATACAAAAATATATATGAACGTTGAATATACTATAGTATACACGCATCAAAGGTGTAAATGGGGTGTAGAGGCCAACAGAGCTCCCAGCAAGGAGATAAGTTATTGCCAGAGAAAGCAGGTTAATGGAGCTACAGCTTAACAATAAATTCAATGAAAACCTGGATACAGGTAGGGGTCCAGGACCTCCTGACTATAAGAGGAGAGGAACAGATGCAGCACCAGATCACTGGCACTGTTTAAAGACAGTATGGTTTACCAGAACATATATAAAATTGTGGCTTCATGGGGGATCCAAAGATCTCAACAACAGGCTCAAAGCCCTCTGGAAGCAATTCACCAAGAACACTGACAAGTCCCACCGCTGCTACCTCCAGCACTGGCCAGCCATCTTTGTGCACCCAAGTGAAGCCACAATGAGTATACCTGCTGAAGGCACCTACTGAGGCTGCGCAACAAGTTGTAGCTTCCTATCTGTATAATGGCGCAATTGTGAGATAATAGTTTAAAAACTTTAACTTTCTAATTTACCTGAACACCAAAAGCACCTACCCTGGAACAATAGCTACCTAATAAAACAAACCCCAAGTCTAAATTTGCCTCCTACCCCGAGTTATGCCTTCCCAAATATCCCCCATAGAGAATAGCAGAAAAGTGGTCCTAATTGAAAGTGTAAGAAAAAACTGACAGTTGGATCTTTAGATTACTCCCAAATTCTCATTTTTTATGTTTTTTCCCTGAAATTTGGCATGCAGCACCAAGATTCAGTTCTAACCGCACTTGCCAAATTTCAGATCAGTACCTCTAATAGCTTTTGAGGTGTAGCCCCTTAAATTCCATGCCCCCCCTCGGTAGTTCTCTATGTGAGAATTCGTTTTTTTTAGATTCAGCCTTAATATGAGGGCACAAATATATATATAGCCTAGGACACTGGAGTGAGAGTCTCTGTTCTTTTATAAAGTTGGAACAACGTGTGCCATCTACATACTACAATATATATATATATATATATATATATTAGGGGTGAGCGGGTTCGGATTTCTGAAATCCGAACCCCCCCGAGCCCCCCCGATCCGAGTCCGATCCGAGTCAGGCTCGACTTTTCCCGCCTGACTCGGATCTGAAATCGAGGCAAAACGTCATCATCCCGCCTTCCGAGTCTTGCGGGTTTTGGATCCTATATAAGGTACCCGCGTCGGCGCCATTTTCTCACTCGGCTGTGGACAGTGAAGAGGGAGGGTGGGAGTTAGGGCTGTGTAGTGTAGTGTAGTGTAGTGCTGCTGTTGTCCACTACTTCAAAGTCCATAGGGGCTGGCTGTGTTGTGCTGTGCTGCTGTTGTTAATAGGGGCTGTGTCCACTACTTCAAAGTCCATAGGGGCTGGCTGGACTGTGTTGTGCAGTCAGTTCTCCATAGGGGCTGTGTCCACTCCAAAGTCCTGTGCAGTGTCCCAGTCCTAAAGGAGTGCTGTAGTGTTGTCCAGGGGGTGCTCTGTCCATCAGGGGTGCTCCCCCCAAGTGCTAAAAATATAATATATTTTCTGTGTTTGTGAATTGTGTGCGCAGTAGCCGCACGTGCATCAAAAAAGTAGTGCCAAGCGTGCGCCTGTGTCATAAGTAAAGGGCCGGCTGGCTTGACCGTTAAAGGGTGCTGTAACCCCCGAAAGTACACTCCAGTCCAAACCAAAAAAAAATTATTTTCTGTGTTTGTGAATTGTGTGCGCAGTAGCCGCACGTGCATCAACAAAGTAGTGCCAAGCGTGCGCCTGTGTCATAAGTAAAGGGCCGGCTGGCTTGACCGTTAAGGGTGCTGTAACCCCCGAAAGTACACTCCAGTCCAAACCAAAAAAAAAATTATTTTCTGTGTTTGTGAATTGTGTGCGCAGTAGCCGCACGTGCATCAACAAAGTAGTGCCAAGCGTGCGCCTGTGTCATAAGTAAAGGGCCGGCTGGCTTGACCGTTAAGGGTGCTGTAACCCCCGAAAGTACACTCCAGTCCAAACCAAAAAAAAAATTATTTTCTGTGTTTGTGAATTGTGTGCGCAGTAGCCGCACGTGCATCAACAAAGTAGTGCCAAGCGTGCGCCTGTGTCATAAGTAAAGGGCCGGCTGGCTTGACCGTTAAGGGTGCTGTAACCCCCGAAAGTACACTCCAGTCCAAACCAAAAAAAAAATTATTTTCTGTGTTTGTGAATTGTGTGCGCAGTAGCCGCACGTGCATCAACAAAGTAGTGCCAAGCGTGCACCTGTGTCATAAGTAAAGGGCCGGCTGGCTTGACCGTTAAAGGGTGCTGTAACCCCCAAAGTACACTCCAGTCCAAACCAAAAAAAAAATTATTTTCTGTGTTTGTGAATTGTGTGCGCAGTAGCCGCACGTGCATCAACAAAGTAGTGCCAAACGTGCGCCTGTGTCATAAGTAAAGGGCCGGCTGGCTTGACCGTTAAGGGTGCTGTAACCCCCGAAAGTACACTCCAGTCCAAACCAAAAAAAAAATTATTTTCTGTGTTTGTGAATTGTGTGCGCAGTAGCCGCACGTGCATCAACAAAGTAGTGCCAAGCGTGCGCCTGTGTCATAAGTAAAGGGCCGGCTGGCTTGACCGTTAAGGGTGCTGTAACCCCCAAAAGTACACTCCAGTCCAAACCAAAAAAAAAATTATTTTCTGTGTTTGTGAATTGTGTGCGCAGTAGCCGCACGTGCATCAACAAAGTAGTGCCAAGCGTGCGCCTGTGTCATAAGTAAAGGGCCGGCTGGCTTGACCGTTAAGGGTGCTGTAACCCCCGAAAGTACACTCCAGTCCAAACCTAAAAAAAAATTATTTTCTGTGTTTGTGAATTGTGTGCGCAGTAGCCGCACGTGCATCAACAAAGTAGTGCCAAGCGTGCGCCTGTGTCATAAGTAAAGGGCCGGCTGGCTTGACCGTTAAAGGGTGCTGTAACCCCCGAAAGTACACTCCAGTCCAAACCAAAAAAAAATTATTTTCTGTGTTTGTGAATTGTGTGCGCAGTAGCCGCACGTGCATCAACAAAGTAGTGCCAAGCGTGCGCCTGTGTCATAAGTAAAGGGCCGGCTGGCTTGACCGTTAAGGGTGCTGTAACCCCCGAAAGTACACTCCAGTCCAAACCTAAAAAAAAATTATTTTCTGTGTTTGTGAATTGTGTGCGCAGTAGCCGCACGTGCATCAACAAAGTAGTGCCAAGAGTGCGCCTGTGTCATAAGTAAAGGGCCGGCTGGCTTGACCGTTAAAGGGTGCTGTAACCCCCGAAAGTACACTCCAGTCCAAACCAAAAAAAAATTATTTTCTGTGTTTGTGAATTGTGTGCGCAGTAGCCGCACGTGCATCAACAAAGTAGTGCCAAGCGTGCGCCTGTGTCATAAGTAAAGGGCCGGCTGGCTTGACCGTTAAAGGGTGCTGTAACCCCCGAAAGTACACTCCAGTCCAAACCAAAAAAAAATTATTTTCTGTGTTTGTGAATTGTGTGCGCAGTAGCCGCACGTGCATCAACAAAGTAGTGCCAAGCGTGCGCCTGTGTCATAAGTAAAGGGCCGGCTGGCTTGACTGTTAAGGGTGCTGTAACCCCCGAAAGTACACTCCAGTCCAAACCAAAAAAAAAATTATTTTCTGTGTTTGTGAATTGTGTGCGCAGTAGCCGCACGTGCATCAACAAAGTAGTGCCAAGCGTGCGCCTGTGTCATAAGTAAAGGGCCGGCTGGCTTGACCGTTAAAGGGTGCTGTAACCCCCGAAAGTACACTCCAGTCCAAACCAAAAAAAAATTATTTTCTGTGTTTGTAAATTGTGTGCGCAGTAGCCGCACGTGCATCAACAAAGTAGTGCCAAGAGTGCGCCTGTGTCATAAGTAAAGGGCCGGCTGGCTTGACCGTTAAAGGGTGCTGTAACCCACAAAGTACACTCCAGTCCAAACCAAAAAAAAAATTATTTTCTGTGTTTAGCCGCACGTATATATCAAATCGATATAACATAAATGGAGGACCAAACTTTCTCAGATAAAAATAAAATAGAGAAAGATCAAGAACCACTTCCTCCTAGTGCTGAAGCTGCTGCCACTAGTCATGACATAGACGATAACATGCCATCAACGTCGTCTGCCAAGGCCGATGCCCAATGTCATAGTAGAGGGCACATACAATCCCAAATGGCAAAGTTCAGGAAAATGACCTTGAAAAAGACATTTAAATCAGCTGAAGAGAAACGTAAACTTGCCAATATGCCATTTACGACACGGAGTGGCAAGGAACGGCTAAGGTCGATCCCTAGTATGTTCATGACTAGTGGTTCAGCTTCACATGACGATGGAAGCACTCCTCCCTCTAAAAAAATCAAAAGAGTTAAGCTGGCAAAAGCACAGCGAAGAACTGTGCTTTCTAAGAAGATATCACAAATCCCCAAGGAGAGTCCAAGTGTGGTGGTGGTTGCGATGCCTGACCTTCCCAGCACTGGACGGGAAGAGGTGGCTCTTTCCACCATTTGCACGCCCCCTGCAAGTGCTGAAAGGAGCACCCACAGTCCACTTGCTGATATGCAAATTGAAGATGTCACTGTTGAAGTACAACAGGATGAGGATACTGGTGTAGCTGGCGCTGAGGAGGAAGTTGGCGAGGAGGATTCTGATGGTGATGTGGTTTGTTTAAATCAGGCTCCGGGGGAGACAGTTGTTGTCCGTGGGATGAAAAAGCCCATCACGGTCATGCCTGGGCAGAAGACCAAACATTCCACCTCTTTGGTCTGGCAATATTTCTATCCAAATCCGGACAACAACTGTCTTGCCATATGTACCATATGTAAAGGTGAAATAAGTAGGGGTAGGGACGTCAACCACCTAGGAACATCCTCCCTTATACGGCACCTGCAGCGCGTTCATAAAAAGTTACTGTCAAGTTCAGAAACTTTGGCTCAGACCGTAAGCAGTCCAGGGACACCTAAATCCCGTTGTCCTGTTGTATCCAAGCGCCTGCAAACCACACCGTCAACTCCCTCCTCGTCAATTTCCTCCTTAGTCAGGATCGGAAGTAGTCCTGCAGGCCATATCACTGGCATGACTGACTCTCCTATCCGGGATTCCTCCGGAGGATCCTGCATTGCTACGCCTACTGCTGCCGCTGCTGCTGTTGCTGCTGCTGGGAGTCGTTCATCATCCCAGAGAGGAAGTAGGAACACCACTACTTTTACTAAACAATTGACCCTCCAACAGTCCTTAGCGAGGAGGATGAAGTACGACAGCAGTCATCCTGAAGCAAAACGTATAACTGAGGCCTTGACTGCTATGTTGGTGTTAGACGTGCGTCCGGTATCCGCCATTAGTGCAGTGGGATTTAGACAATTGATGGAGGTAGTGTGTCCCCGGTTCCAAATCCCATCTAGATTCCACTTCACTAGGCAGGCGATACCGAGACTGTACAGAAACGTCAGAAAAAGTGTCCTCAGTGTCCTGAAAAATGCCGTTGTACACAATGTCCACTTAACCACGGACATGTGGACAAGTGGAACAGGGCAGACTAAGGACTATATGACTGTGACAGCCCACTGGGTAGATGTATCACCTTACGCAGCAACAGCAGCAGCGTCACCAGTAGCAGCATCTCAGAAACGCCAGCTCGTTACAAGGCAGGCTACGCTGTGTATCACCGGTTTCAGTAAGAGGCACACCGCCGACAACCTCTTAGAGAAACTGAGGGAAATCATCGCCCAGTGGCTTACCCCACTTAGACTCTCCTGGGGATTTGTGATATCTGACAACGCCACCAATATTGTGCGGGCATTACATCTGGGCAAATTCCAGCACGTCCCATGTTTTGCTCACACAATAAACTTGGTGGTGCAGAATTTTCTGAAAAGCGACAGGGGCGTGCAGGAGACGCTTTGGGTGGCCCGAAAAATTTCTGGCCACTTTCGCCATTCAGCGACTGCGTGCCGAAGACTGGAGCGCCAGCAAACACTCTTGAACCTGCCCCGCCATCACCTGAAGCAAGAGGTTGTGACACGGTGGAACTCAACCCTCTATATGCTTCAGAGGATGGAGGAGCAGCAAAAGGCCATACAAGCCTATACATCCACCTATGACATAGGCAAAGGAGGGGGTATGCACCTGACTCAAGCGCAGTGGAGAATGATTTCCGTGTTGTGCAAGGTTCTTCAGCCCTTCGAACTTGCCACACGTGAAGTCAGTTCAGACACTGCCAGCTTGAGTCAGGTCATTCCCCTCATCAGGCTTTTGCAGAAGCAGCTGGAGAAAGTGAAGGAGGAGCTAAGATGGAGCGATTCCGCTCGGCATGTGGGACTTGTGGATGAAGCCCTTCATTCGCTTTGCCAGGATTCCAGGGTGGTCAATCTGTTGAAATCAGACCACTACATTTTGGCCACCGTGCTCGATCCTAGGTTTAAAGCCTATGTGGTGTCTCTCTTTCCGGCTGACACAAGCCTGCAGAGGTGCAAAGACCTGCTGGTGAACACACTGTCAGCTGAAGCGGAACGTGACACGTCAACGGCTCCTTCTTCATTTTCTCCCGCAACTGGGGCTGCCAGGAAAAAACTTAGGTATCCTAAGCAACCCGCTGGCAGTGATGCAGGGCAGGCAGGACCAAGTTTGGACATCTGGTCCGGACTGAAGGACCTGGCAACAATTTCTGACATGTCTACTGTCACTGCATATGATACTGTCACCATTGACAGAATGGTGGAGGATTACATCGGTGACAGCATCCAAGTAGGCATGTCAGACAGTCCATACCTGTACTGGCAGGAAAAAGAGGCAATTTGGAGGCCCCTGTACAAACTGGCTCTATTTTACCTGAGATGCCCCCCCTCCAGTGTGTACTCCGAAAGAGTGTTTAGTGCAGCCGGGAACCTTGTCAGCGAAAGGCGTAGGAGGTTGCTTCCACAGAATGTGGAGAAGATGATGTTCATCAAAATGAATTATCAGCTCTTCCAGGGAGACCAGCCTCCAGAAGGTACAGAGGGACCTGTGGTGGTGGATTCAAGTGGAGACGAGTTAATACTTTGTGAGGATGAGGATGTACACACTGAAGAGGGTGAGGAATCGGTGGATGAGGAGGATGAGGATGACATCTTGCCTCCGTAGAGCCAGTTTGTGCAGGGACACATTAATTGCCAGCTTGTTTTGTGGGGGCCCAAACGAACCAATCATTTCAGCCACAGTTGTGTGGCAGACCCTGGCGCTGAAATGATTGATTTGTTAAAGTGTGCATGTCCTGTTTATACAACATAAGGGTGGGTGGGAGGTCCCAAGGACAATTCCATCTTGCACCTCTTTTTTTCTTTGCATTATGTACAGTTTGGGGCCTAGTTTTTCTAACTGCCATCCTGTCTGCCACTGCAGTGTCACTCCTAGATGGGTCACGTGTTTGTGCCGCCCACTCGTGTCGCTTAGCATAGTCATCCAGCTACCTCGGTGCAACCTTTTGGACATAAAAACACTATTGTGAGGTGTTCAGAATAGACTGGAAATGAGTGGAAATTAAGGTTATTGAGGTTAATAATAGCATAGGAGCAGAAAAACCTACAAATTCTGTGATTTTAGCTGTTTTTATGCTTTTTTTCAAAAAAATACAGATCCAAAACACAAAACCCAGAACCCAAAACACGGAAGGGTGGTTTTGGCAAAACCAATCCAGATCCAAAACACGAAGAAAGATCCAGATCCAAAACCAAAACACAAAACACGAAAAGTGGCCGGTGCACACCCCTAATATATATATATATAAAACCAAATGGCTGGCAGCACTCAATGCAAAGAAAAAAAAGACACTTGCAGCAATGTTTAAAGAAACCAATGTTTCAATGTGAGTAGCATTTTCGTCCATCATCCACAGCGTGGCGTCTTGGAGGTCACAGCATGTGACCAATCTCTGCTAAAAAACATGAAGCAGCTGAGCAACCAAACAAACAATAAAAAATAACACATACAGTCAGGTCCATAAATATTGGGACATTGACAGAATTTTCATATTTTGGCCTCTATTCACCACCACAATGGCTTTGAAATGAAACAATCAAGATGTGATTTAACTGCAGACTTTCAGATTTAATTTGAGGGTAATTACATCCAAATCAGGTGAACGGTGTAGAAATTACAACGGTTTCTATATGTGCCTCCCACATTTTAAGGGGCCAAAAGTAATGGGACAAACTAAACAATCCTAAATCTAACTTTCACTTTTTAATACTTTGTTGCAAATCCTTTGCAGGCAATTACAGCCTGAAGTCTGGAACGCATAGACATCACCAGACGCTGGGTTTCATCCCTGGTGAAGCTCTGCCAGGCCTCTACTGCAAATGTCTTCAGTTCCTGCTTGTTCTTGTGGCATTTTCCCTTCAGTTTTGTCTTCATCAAGTGAAATGCATGCTCAATCGGATTCAGGTCAGGGGATTGACTTGGCCATTGCATAACATTCCAATTTTTAGCCTTAAAAAACTCTTTGTTTGCTTTTGCAGTATGCTTCGGGTCATTGTCCATCTGCACTGTGAAGCGCCGTCCAATGAGTTCTGAAGTATTTGACTGAATATGAGCATATAATATTGCCCGAAACACTTCAGAATTCATTCTGCTGCTTTTGTCAGCAGTCACATCATCAATAAATACAAGGGAACCAGTTCCATTGGCAGCCATACATGCCCACGCCATGACACTACCACCACCATGCTTCATTGATGAGGTGGTATGTTTTGGATCATGAACAGTTCCTTTCCTTCTCTTCTCTTCCCATCACTCTGGTACAAGTTGATCTTTGTCTCATCTGTCCATAGGATGTTGTTCCAGAACTGTAATGGCTTTATTAGATGTTGTTTGGCAAACTCTAATCTGGTCTTCCTGTTTTTGTGACTCACCAATGGTTTGCATCTTGTGGTGAACCCTCTATATTCACTCTTGTGAAGTCTTCTCTTGATTGTTGACTTTGACACATATACATCTACCTCCTGGAGAGTGTTCTTGATTTGGCCAACTGTTGTGAAGGGGTTTTTCTTCACCAGGGAAATAATTCTTTTGTAATCCACCACAGTTGTTTTCCATGGTATTCCGGTTCTTTTGGTGTTGCTGAGCTCTCCGGTGCGTTCTTTCTTTTTAAGAATGTTCTAAACAGTTGATTTGGCCACACCTAATGTTTTTGCTATCTCTCTGATGGGTTTGTTTTGATTTTTCAGCCTAATGATGGCTTGTTTCACTGATAGTGACAGCTCTTTGGATCTCATATTGAGAGTTGATAGCAACTGATTCCAAATGCAAATGTCACACCTAGAATCAACTCCAGACCTTTTACCTGCTTAATTTATAATGAAATAACGAGGGAATAGCTCACACCTGTCCATGAAATAACTTTTGAGTTGATAGTCCCATTACTTTTGGTCCCTTAAAAAGTGGGAGGCACATATTGAAACTGTTGTAATTCCTACACCGTTTACCCGACTTGGATGTAATTACCCTCAAATTAAATCTGAAAGTCTGCAGTTAAAGCACATCCTGTGTTTCATTTCAAAACCATTGTGGTGGTGAATAGAAGCCAAAATCTGAAAATTCTGTCAATGTCCCAATATTTATGGACCTGACTGTAAATGGAAAAATGCAAAGTAAGATACTATGGGCCTTATTCCAATAGCCGCGAAAAGTCGGAAAGGTTTCGCCTACCACACTTTTTGCCTACATCGCGCGTTTTGGCCTTGGAATCTAATCGGGCGTGCCCCCAATATTCGCCGTATTTAATTCCAAAGGATGCTAAAACGCGTTCCGGTGAAACTTAAACAGGCGAAAAGTGCTGTCAAAAATGGGGAAACCAGTCTGACACCCCCCAAAAGATGCACTAACATTGGGATCAATATAGATGTCCCCGAATAGCCCTACTGAAACTATTTGGGGTACTTAAGTGCTGTCAATTGCCTCTATTTAATGTCTTTGCACAAGTGGTGAAGAATTGCATTAAGCTGTTTTTTTTCGAGAAAATAAGTAGTCCTGTCAAATTTGGGGTACTTGAAAATGGGTGCAAGCATGGTTAAAAGTCGCAATTGTGAAGTTGTAAAAAAAGCACCTTCAGCAAGCACCTGAAATCAAAATAATACCTCCCCCTTACTTGCAGACCCCCAAAAAGTCTATTTTGCTAGTTTACTAGTTTGTACTCCCGCTTTGCACTTTTTTGCCCCCATTTTCTAAGTCATTTTTTGGGGTGTTCCTGTTTTTTTCAGTTTTTTTTTATGCAGTTATGCTTTGGGGGGCTTTCCCAAGGGTGCTGAGTGGTTTCCCGATGTTTGTACCCCAAAACGGCAATTCTGCACTTTTTTTCACCACCTAATCTTTTTCGCCTATTACATTGCATTGCGTTTTCACATACGCAAAAAGTGTTTGCAATTGAATACGGAGATAAGTTTCCACCTGGCAAAAAGTCCAAATCGGCAATACTTTTTCGCGGATCTCGGCTTTTCACATCTAATTGAATACGGCCCTATGCCTGTAAAATCCAAAATGTCATAAGAGCATGTATCATATACTGTACCAAGCATAGGTCATATATTAAGCAGGACACATGATAATAGATTGGTCAATGGTAAGTCTTGTACTGCAACAAAACCACCAAAGTCCCTGGTGTAAAAAAACATAAATAGAAATACAACCTAGTTCAGAATCAGTAATATGCAAGGCTAATATTCTAAAATGAGAAAAAAAACGGAAGAAAAAAAACAAAAAATGGGACAACCAAAATGCTAAATACAAAAAACCACAACACAAACTACCACATAAAAAAATTAAATAAAAAATTAGATATAAACAAAAGAAAAAATAAGAAAACCAAAATAAGCTGCTATATCATAAGAAGCATGAAAGGCCAAATTTATTTAAGTCCTCGAGGGGACAGGGTGTCCAGCTAATGAATCTACCTGCACTCAGCTTGGAGTAAAATCCGGGAATGATTTCCACCACGTTTCGGTATTGGGACATGATCTCTACTCCGATATCGCAAAGAAGCAAGGTTGTGCGAGGTTTCGGCAAAATGCCTAGCAACTGGATGTTCACTGCCACCTGATGCTATGGCTTGCCTGATGGTTAAACAGTGTACAGTCAGTCTCTCTCGGAAAACACATTCCGTTTTGTCCACGTAGCTGCGTCCATACGGGCAAGTTATCATGTAGCTCAAACAGGAAACTCAGGGACGGATCTTAAACTTTCTTCCAGTATAAGGATGTGGGAAACAATCCCCTGGTACCATATACCTGCACGTAGTACAATTTATGCACTTAAAACAGTCCAGTTTGGTACTGTTGAGAAAGCTCCTTGAGGTGTTTGCCTGTTCAACGTCTCTGCGGGAGATAGTATGGACCACAAAGTCTCTTCTATTTCTACCGCATTGATGTGCCACCATAACATGGTCCTGTTTAATGGAAGATAGTGCAGGCTCAGTTTGTATAATGGGCCAGTAGTTCTTTGAACTTCTTACTGTCTCAGCGCTTACCATGTTAAACTTATTGACCCATATGAATCTTTTATCTTTCGATGTTTTTATATTGGAGCCACTAAGGAGCTTAACTCTCGGGAGGTCCATGACTTTGGTCATAGTTTTCAAGAGCATTGAATTATCATAACCTCGGGCTTCCAATTTTAACACCATTCCAAGGAGCTCTGAATATAATCTCTCATTGTGTTTCACCCGTAATATCTGTGAATAGGGGAGCCCCTGCTTGAGCGCAATGGGATGATGGCTAGATGCCAACAGTAGATTGTTCAGATCCGTGTTTTTTTGATAAATGGCGTTGGTCACCTTGCCATCAACGAGAGTGATAATCACATCCAAAAAGTTATTGGGTTTAGTAGCTATCTTATAAGTAAACTGGACAGGAGACAGGGATGCATTGTGTGAATCTAACAAATGTTCGAGCTAGCTATCATCCAATTGCGCTCAAGTTTTTATACTTAAATTAATTAAAGTTTAGTTACTGTTTAGTTACACTGTCACAACTGCTGCTTTCAAATCCTTTCCACTTAGCTGTTATGATGGCTTATTCACAAACTTGAGCCAAGCTGAGGGAGATTTGAAAACAGTTGTACAAAAGTATAAAGCAGTCTGGCGCTAGTGAGCTACAATGATTTACAATAAGTATCTTTCAAGTAATCAAAAATAATTGAAACAATCCTACATTAAACAAATGATTTATTCCAAGAATTATGCATTTTTTGTAATACTTTATTTCTCATAATATCATCTGAAGATATTTTAACTGAACAGGGAGCATTACCTTAATGCAATGCTGATAGATAGGTTCCCACAATGGGGTTATTGTGAGCAATAACCTCATTAATACACAGAAAAAGGGAAAACAAGTCCTGTGTTCTATACCGAAAATCCACCTTTTAAGTGTGGGCCAATGCTCATGGATCAGTGCTTTGTTCATGCCCGAGAGCAAAATTTGCCAGCCAGTCTCTTAGGTTTAGACATGCTTGTGGTTTTTAACTATTATCTTTGTTTTTGGGCTGTATGGTGTCATAATGGTTAGTATTGCTCTCTCTATGTGCTGGGGGTGTGAGTTCAATGCCCTATCTATGTGGAGTTTGTATGTTATTTCCTCCTGGTTCTCCAGCTTTTACATTTCAAAAACATACTTGTACCTTATATTAATTAATGAATTCATTAACGGAGGCAGTTAAGAGTAAGATTGCCAGTTAATTAGCAGCACAGTGACAAGATAGATAGATAGATAGAGCAAATTAGCTATTAATATAATTAACCAGTGGCGATAGTTAACTTTTCACTGTCCTTATGCACAGCACATTTCACATTAGTATTATCATCATCATTGCCATCACCACTGTGATGTAACGTAATTACTACGCAGAAGTCCTCTGCCATTTACATCCACTCCTGGTTTCAGTGCATTAAACATAATAAACCTAATCCTGCAAGGCAAAAGCTTCAAACTAGGGGCCTAATGTAGCGTTCAGTACATCTTGCATACAAAAAGGAAGGCATAAAATGTACCCAAATAAAGAAAAAAGACACTTACATCAAAATCTACTCCACACCTAGACTGTCATTCATTCTGTTGTCAGATTTCATAATTGCTCAGAGTGAGTCACCGGCAGGACTGTCTGTTTGCAGCATCCCCTGGAGCCGCAGTGCTGCCACTGGGGAATAAGTAATAAATAACCCAGCCTCTCCTGACTTGAAAACCTACAGTAAAACAGATGTTACAAATATTTGCATCATTTTAAGTAAGAATAAATACTTTCAAGTTTATAACTTAGTACGTTCAAAAATAAAGAGAATGTGGTTACTTGCTCTTAAAGTGGCATAAGAAATTTATAAATTATTTGTCCTTATAAAAATTATAAATACATTATGTAACTTCTGTAAATGTGCTTTACTTATCATTTTTACGACAATGCTTATAACTTGCTTTAAAATATACTAAATGGAGCAGTATGTGTTTGTGAAAAGTACAGAGAAGAAAAATTTGACTGATTCCCCAACTGCCCTTAGTTTCGGCCCTTATGTTGTTTAAAGTTGCCAGATTACTTGTACTTGTTACAAGGGGTGTAGCATGAGCAGAGCCAGATGACCAAGGCACCGGTGGGGATGTAGTTATGAGAACAGTGACCGCGATGCCGCCGGTCTCAATCCCGACAGGAGAAGCCAAACAAGGGATTTAAGATAGGCGTCGAAATACTGAAGCCTACTTTAATCCCGATGTCGGAACACAGAAGGATGGCAGCCCGAATGAGGTAAGTCCAGGGTGCCCTGGCGGCTTTAAAACTTGCTTCCTCTTGCTAATGGTTGTTTCACAGACCATTGTTATTTGAAACTACTAGTTTTCTTGGTCCCCTACTGTGATAAAGGTTCACCCCGAGCAGCAGCACCCCTATCACACAAGGATTCTTCTTGGGAATAGTGGATATTTTTTGCACTTATTATTTGAGGTGCAGCTGACGGGAACATGACCACATCCAGTAAGTACAGTTATATACGCTGCCTCTTTAAAACACACACTCTCAAATATGATTTAAAAGGAATTATAAAAGACTTAAAAATGTATAAAAAGCAGGAAAATATGACTTCTTTGGTGTGCAGCTCACTCAGACACAGCACAATATTTTTGGACAGTTAGTCGGCCCATACACGGTAAGATTTTTTACACGATGTGCACGATTTAGATCAATCGCAACGATCAATCGTGCACATCGTGTGTGGTTTGGCATGCTGTATGATGGCAATGCACGTCTCTGCCGTCGTACATCGGCATCGTAGATCTTATGGAAAAACCATAAGATCTGCGATCCATCATGCTGTTAGATAGGTAACCGAAGCATCTTGTAAGATGCATCATTTACCATTCACAGCAGCATGCGATGCATCGGACTGAAGTTGAAAGCATACCGAGGTGTTGTACGTTTTCAAATCGCCCCATGTATGGGCCGACTTAAGCTTGAAATCACATTGTCTCTGCCCTCATACACAAGTGCCAATATATACTACAGTGTAGATAGATATCTTTGTGAAAAACAATTGTAAGTGCAGCAATCTTCACAAAACACAAGAGCCTGTTTAAACACAGTGACAGTAGCATGTTTGTAGTTTGCACTGGATTGCAGTTGCTATCCACCAAATGCATACACAGTAACAAAGATCCCTGCAGTCTTTAACACCCATCTGCCCACTCCATCTACCTACAACTCTCTCTAATTGCATCTCTAATGACATCGATTAAAGCTCAACTACAGCCCACACCGTCTCCTTACCTGTGTGAAATGGCACATGATCACGAAGGAAGGACTCTTATGTGCAATCCAAAACATGCGAGATCCTAGATTTCAGGGAAAATATTTTGCCTCATTTTGAGATCCGATCTTTGTTGGAAGACCTGAGTCAGGACACAGTCACACTCAGAAACCTCAACTTTGGGTGTTTTCAGATTTCTTGTAAACCGAACTGCCCATCTCTCATTCACTTAGAAGGGTCTTTGTAGAGGTGCTTATCATCATCATTATCAGTGCATGTATTTTCATCTGCCCTGCAAAACTTGCAACAGATACAGCTCTTGACAGGTGTATCAGCATCTCAGTGCAGGTCTGCCTCAGTTACAATTATGCAAACAGGCCTTTACTATACTGAGCATTCATATGTCCCATTTACATCTTTCCAGTCAAAAGGAGACTCAAGTGTAAGATGTGAGCAATTCTGCATATGGGCTGACAGGGAAAATACTGTAGATATATAACAAGGTAAATGGAAAAATGTTTAAATTAATATGCAGTACAAGGATTAGTAGTTAATCTTTCTACTTAAAGTCATTTTTTTGTTCTTCTTTTATTTACCAAGTATGTAATTCATCAAATCTACTTTTCTTTTTCTGGAAATGATTAAAACTGCTTATGCATTTACTTTCTGTGCACACTGTACATCTCCCCCTAAGGGAGTTTCCTTAGTAACATGCAAGTTATGACCTTGATTACTGTCAATCTATGTAATTATTTTTCAGTGTAATGAATTATATAAAGCAATAATCTGTTCACATTTGGGACACTTAACCACTGCATCAGACAGAAGTTCCTGCTAGCATGAATACATTTTCAGAACTATTTTCAAAATGAACAAAAGCAGAGTCTGCTTCATCAGTTAAAGGCTCCTACCGAAGCCCCAACAGGCACATACATCTGGACGAGACAACTTGTGAGGCTATGTGGAGCAGACTATGACAAATGAGGTAAGCTGTTACCAAGCCCCCTGATCTTCCCTTTGTTCTGCAGTGATGAACCAGCTGTGTGTGGTGCCAAGTAAGTTTAAACCAGACTTGTAGTATTTATAGTCCGCTACCTTTTTCATTTGTAAAGTAGAAAATTTTTGTACTGTACTTACTACCACAGACAGTTGTAAATCAGTTTCTGTGTATATAAGCAAAGGATCTTGAAGTATGAATGAGTTTGAATTTGGTGAACCCAAGGCTGGGACTACAATCACTATATACCTAATCACTGATAATGGTGAACCTTGCATCGCTCACCAGAGTGTGGTCCTGATTCAGAGGTGAATGATGTTGGATGCAACCAGCTGATGTTTTCAGTCTGCGCAAGTGTCCGAATCTGACTACACGTGTCCCGATGGCTACAGACGAAAGCCACAGAACGTATTTTCACGCAAAGATGCAATTTCAGCGAACAGGGGGGAGCTAACCAGAATACATACGATTTAAAACCAGGCATAAGTCCGGCGTTTCAAATCCCGGCAGCGGCAGGCCCACATGGCTGAAAATCCCGATCGTAAATATGTTCTAAACTAACCCCCCTAACCCTCCTTAGGGGTGCCTAACCCTAACCTTCCCCCCAGTGCCTAACCCTGATCCCCCCTCTAAGTGCCTAAACCTAACCCCCCCTTCCCCGCTGCCTAAACCTAAGTCCCCCGGGGGGATGCCTAACCCTAAGTCCCCCCCGGGAGCCCTAAACCTAACCCTCCCCCCCCCACGGCTGTCCGCAGTGTCGCCCGGCATCCATTCGATCGGGATGCCGGGCGCCGGTCTCCCGGCGTCAGTAAAATGACAGGCGTCTAGAATTAAACGCCTGTCATTTAACCCTCGCCGGGATAAAGCAGTCGGTAAGCTGGCTGTCGGGCTTACGTGCGCCAGCTTCCCGATTGCATACCGAGCTAACCAGATGCTGGGGTATGTCACAGTGAGCAACTGCAACTTTTGCACTGAATGCTATGGTCAGATGGACATTCTGCGTCTACTTAGGCCTAGGGCAAGGTTCGATGGTGCAACCGATGTGCAGCTGGTGTTGCGCCTTAATACACAAAGTGGAGGATTAGTGCCACAGTCGGTGGGCATCTCTGTATGAAAACCTTTGACTGCGGCATTAATATAAAGACTCAGTTGCGCTGTGGAAAAAGATGCAGTTATGGCGCATAAGCGTCCACCTCTGCATCAGGCCCGATGTATCCTCTTGAACAGATGACAGTCAGTGAAAAAGAAAAAGGCACCTACTGTACTGTACAACACAGTCCATGTGACACTGACCTGAGTGACAGTGAACTGTTACCACAGGAAAAACTCTCAGTGTGAGTGTGAGAATTTCCATAAGAGCTTGATGGCGCTATTTCAATTCCCAAATAGTTATACAATGTGGGAGTGAGTTTGATAATTATTATGATAATAGTCCCTTAATGACAAAAAGACTGGTAGATATTTGTAATTTGTGACAGGTAGGGCGATTGTCACAATGGGCTAACTGCAACTGTAACTGTGGATGGCTGAGGCGTCACCAGCTCTGGAGACACATGGTGCGCACTCAGAATCCCCCCCCCCCCCTGTGTGCCCAGCATCTCACTGGAGATGCTGGGCTGCCCCTGAAGACTGGGCAGCAGTGGCGTAACTATGGAGGGTGCAGAGGGTGCGGTTGCTATGGGGCCCGGCGGCTTAAGGGGCCCAGCGATCGCACCCCCTGCACCCTCCATATGCCGGGCGCCCGCTGGCTGAGATTGTGTTATCAGCGGACGCCCAGCTCCTATTCAAACCCCGGCTTCACAGGATGGCGGCTTCACAGGAGCGGGGATAAAGGTAAGTGGGGTTTTGTTTGTGTGTGTGCGCGCGCGGGGAGGGGGGGGGCAACTACATGGGGCAGTTACTGGGATCTCACTACTGGGGGCAGCTACAGGGGGCTCACTACTGGGGGCAGCTACTGGGATCTCGCTACTGGGGGCTCACTACTGGGGGCAGCTACAGGGGCTCACTGCTGGGGCATTACAGGGGGCTCACTATTAGGGGCAGCTACTGGGGGCAGCTACAGGGGGCTCACTACTGGGGCAGCTACAGGGGCTCACTACTGGGGGCATTACAGGGGGCTCACTACTGGGGCAGCTACAGGGGGCTCACTACTCAGGGCAGCTACAGGGGCTCACTACTGGGGGCAGCTACAGGGGGCTCACTACTGTGGGCATTATAGGGGGCTCACTACTGGGGGCAACTACAAAGGGTCACTACTTGGGGCATTACAGGGGGCTCACTACTGGGGCATTACAGAGGGCTCATTACTGGGGGCAACTACAGGGGGTCACTACTGGGGGCACTGCGTAAGGGGCACCATTACAGTGGGCATTGCATAAGGGGCACCATTACAGTGGGCATTTAATGTTTTAGGGGAACTACTGTGGTTATTGTGTAAGACCTAAGTTAGGGGGACCCCTTAAAAATGTTGCTATGGGCCCAAAAAGTTCTAATTACGCCCCTGCTGGGCAGTCTTTGTAACTATGGATTAGTCCCTCCATAGCTACAAAGAATAAACAGAAAAAAGTGGAAGCGCAAGTAAGCTCTGTGAAATTTAACTTCAATTAATGTGCCCCAAGTTATTTGAAAACACAAACAATTCAATACAGATTTAAATTAGAAAAAGCCAATAATGAAAATATATACTAATTAATATATTATTTATTACAATTTAATGCATATGATACAGTGAAATAAAAAATAGAATAAAAATAATACTACCCTGATATTATTAAATCGGTCACAACATATCAGCTTATATGGAAAAAGATAAAAAAGAAAGAATCAACATAACACTATGGATGTTAAAATGTTATAAATCCTGTAAAAATAAAACAAGTTCAAGGAGAAAAAGTGTGCTCTTCAGACTAGTGCATGTTTTCCAGATGTTGAGAACTCCAGTATTTTATGTCCAAATAAAAGTTTATATATTGTATAATTAATCAATAGAAGACAGATGGTGTATCTTCAATAATTTTGAACAATTCCAGGAATTATATCCAATCGCTGCCCCTGTGATATAAGAGGTAGAAAATAAGGTATGGTTTGTAACATAAACCAAAATTGCACTTGCAGCGTACAGACCTGGGTGGTATCGCAAACCATGAAGATGATGACTGTAAGTAGTTTTAGCCGGCTGTCGAATCAGGCTGTTTGTAGGATTTTGTAAGTCCTCTTTGATGTGAAGGAGGCTGATCTGGATGGTGATGGAATAGAATTGGTGGCTGCCTCTCATCCCCGAGTCTCCTTCCTTCAGGACGACAATACCCAGTTCTTGTAGCGCTTACCATAGAGCGCGTTTTCGCATTCCAGCTGGATGTTCTGTAGAAACGTACACGCTGGCTATTACACTAAAAGGTTGTAGTGTCGCTATAAATGACAGTAGTTCAGGAGCAGAGCCGGCCCTAGCCAAATTAGTGCCCTAGGCAAGATTTTATGTGGTGCCCCACCCAGTCAGATCTTGAAAAGGATTGTGGCCTCACTGTGCAGTAGCCCTTTCCCTCATTGAGCTGTGCTCCCATCACCCCTCTACCTGCACAGATCAGAGCACATCACAGCACCCATCGTACATCACAGATCACAGCACCAATATCCCAGCACACCCCATATCATAGTGCTCAACTCCCAACACAATACACCACACATCACCCCTCTCCCAGCACAACACAGATCACAGCACCCATCACACCTCTCCCAGCACAGCACGGGGTCAGCACCATTCACCTGACCCAGCACCCCTATCCTGGCACAGCACCTCCCCTCACCAAGCACAGCACCCCTCACCCAGCACAGCACCCCCTCTCTCCCAGCACAGTGTCAGCACTATCCCAGCACCCCTATCCCAACTGTGAGCTCTCCAGCCCTCTACCGGTTCCAGACTTACTTTACTTGAGTGCAGCCTGCCGAGCCGCCCAACTTGAGGTACGGAAAGCTGTGGGCGGTGGACTCGCTTTTCCCTGCTAAGGCTGGCAGGCTGCAGCTGTGTGTGATGATTGCTGGAGGCAGAGCCCGGAGCCGTCAGATGTGACTCACTACTCCTGCTGTGGGTGCAGTAGCCCTCCCATGGCCATTTACTTATAGTTCTGAATGAGCCTCTGCCCATGCACAGAAGCTAATTTTGATCGCAGCTACCACTGGCCGCCGTCCTGGTGTGTGCCGTCCCAGAGCTGGCCCAGTGCTAACCACTAGCCACCTCCAGGTGCCTTGTTCCCACAAACTGCTGCTGCCCACTCACTGTTGCTACCAGGCTCGACCGAAGCTGTCAGCTGAGCTCCAATCTTGGACGCTGCGCAGTGGCAGTTTCCAGAGTCTCTGCCCACCTGGCAGCAGGTGCCCCGGCTGTGCCTACCCCAAATCTCCACTGGCCTTGGAGGGCCAGGATGCCCCAAGGCATTCCAAAAGCCCTAGGCATTTGCTTAATAGGCTTATGCCTAGGGCTGGCACTGTTCAGTAGAGAGAATCACAAATTTAACGCATTTCTCGACCTTAACAACTGGTCGTTTCTTCAGAAGAGAAACAATTCTTGCATAAGGGCATCTCTGCTATAAAGAATACGGAACACTGCATCTGCACAGAGGAACATTTGTACATAGGGCCCTAAGAATTTAGTAATGTTAATATTAGGGGTGAGCGGGTTCGGATTTCTGAAATCCGAACCCCCCCGAGCCCACCCGATCCGAGGCCGATCCGAGTCAGGCTCGACTTTTCCCGCCTGACTCGGATCTGAAATCAAGGCAAAACATCATCATCCCGCCTTCCGGGTCTCGCGGGTTTTGGATTCTATATAAGGTACCCGCGTCGACGCCATTATCTCACTCGGCTGTGGACAGTGAAGAGGGAGGGTGGGAGTTAGGGCTGGCTGGGCTGTGTAGTGTAGTGTAGTGCAGTGTTGTGCTGTGCTGTGCTGTGCTGCTGTTGTCCATAGGGGCTGTGTCCACTCCTCCAAAGTCCATAGGGGCTGGCTGTGTTGTGCTGTGCTGCTGTTGTCCATAGGGGCTGTGTCCACTCCTCCAAAGTCCATAGGGGCTGGCTGGACTGTGTTGTGCAGTCAGTTGTCCATAGGGGCTGTGTCCACTCCAAAGTCCTGTGCAGTGTCCCAGTCCTAAAGGGGTGATGTAGCGTTGTCCAGGGGGTGCTCTGTCCATCAGGGGTGCTCCCCCCAAGTGCAAAAAATAAATATTGTTTCTGTGTTTGTGAATTGTGTGTGCAGTAGCCGCATGTGCATCAACAAAATAGCGCCAAGCGTGCGCCTCTGTCATAAGTAAAGGGCCAGCTGGCTTGAACGTTAAAGCGTGCTGTAACCCCCAAAGTGCACTCCAAACAAAATAAAAAATATTTTCTGTGTTTGTGAATTGTGTGCACTGTGGCTGCACGTGCATCAACAAAGGAGCAGCGCCAAGCGTGCGCCTGTGTCCCATAAGTAAAGAGCCGGCTGACTTGTCCATTAAAGGGTGCTGTAACCCCCAAAGTGCACTCCAAACAAAATAAAAAAAATATTTTCTGTGTTTGTGAATTGTGTGCACTGTGGCTGCACGTGCATCAACAAAGGAGCAGCGCCAAGCGTGCGCCTGTGTCCCATAAGTAAAGAGCCGTCTGGCTCATATCTTAAAGGGTGGTGTAACCCACAAAGTGCACTAGTCTCCAGCAAAAATAAAAAATAATTTTCTGTGTTTGTGTACGCCTTAGCCGCACGTATATATCAATATAACATAAATGGAGGACCAAACTTTCTCCGATAAAAATAAAATAGGGAAAGATCAAGAACCACTTTCTCCTAGTGCTGAAGCTGCTGCCACTAGTCATGACATAGACGATAACATGCCAAAAACGTCATCTGCCAAGGCCAATGCCCAATGTCATAGTAGAGTGCACATACAATCCCAAATGACAAAGTTCAGGAAAATGACCTTAAAAAAAACATTTAAATCATCTGAGGAGAAACGTAAACTTGCCAATATGCCATTTACGACACGGAGTGGCAAGGAATGGCTAAAGTCTTTCCCTATGTTCATGACTAGTGGTTCAGCTTCACATGACGATGGAAGCCCTCCTCCCACTAAAAAAATCAAACGAGTTAAGCTGGCAAAAGCACAGCGAAGAACTGTGCGTTCTAAGAAGATATCACAAATCCCCAAGGAGAGTCCAAGTGTGGTGGCGGTTGCGATGCCTGACCTTCCCAGCACTGGACAGGAAGAGGTGGCTCTTTCCACCATTTGCACGCCCCCTGCAAGTGCTGAAAGGAGCACCCACAGTCCACTTGCTGATATGCAAATTGAAGATGTCACTGTTGAAATACAACAGGATGAGGATACTGGTGTAGCTGGCGCTGAGGAGGAAGTTGGCGAGGAGGATTCTGATGGTGATGTGGTTTGTTTCAATCAGGCTCCGGGGGAGACAGTTGTTGTCCATGGGATTGAAGGAGGTAGTGTGTCCCCGGTTCCAAATCCCATCTAGATTCCACTTCACTAGGCAGGCAATACCGAGACTGTACAGAAACGTCAGAGAAAGTGTCCTCAGTGTACTGAAAAATGCGGTTGTACCCAATGTCCACTTAAACACGGATATGTGGACAAGTGGAACAGGGGAAACTAAGGACTATATGACTGTGACAGCCCACTGGGTAGATGTATCACCTTACGCAGCAACAACAGCAGCGTCACCAGTAGCAGCATCTCAGAAACGCCAGCTCGTTCTAAGGCAGGCTACACTGTGTATCACCGGTTTCAGTAAGAGGCACACTGCCGACAACCTCTTAGAGAAACTGAGGGAAATCATCGCCCAGTGGCTTACCTCACTTAGACTCTCCTGGGGATTTGTGATATCTGACAACGCCACCAATATTGTGCAGGCATTACATCTGGGTAAATTCTAGCACGTCCCATGTTTTGCTCACACAATAAACTTGGTGGTGCTGAATTTTCTGAAAAGCGACAGGGGCATGCAGGAGACGCTTTGGGTGGCCCGAAAAATTTCTGCCCACTTTCGCTATTCAGTGACTGTGTGCCGAAGACTGGAGTGCCAGCAAACACTCTTGAACCTGCCCCGCCATCACCTGAAGCAAGAGGTTGTGACGCAGTGGAACTCAACCCTCTATATGCTTCAGAGGATGGAGGAGCAGCAAAAGGCCACTCAAGCCTATACATCCACCTATGACATAGGCAAAGGAGGGGGTATGCACCTGACTCAAGTGCAGTGGAGAATGATTTCCGTGTTGTGCAAGGTTCTCCAGCCCTTCGAACTTGCCACACGTGAAGTCAGTTCAGAAACTGCCAGCTTGAGTCAGATCATTCCCCTCATCAGGCTTTTGCAGAAGCAGCTGGAGAAAGTGAAGGAGGAGCTAAGACGGAGCGATTCCGCTCAGCATGTGGGACTTGTGGATGAAGCCCTTCATTCGCTTTGCCAGGATTCCAGGGAGGTCAATCTGTTGAAATCAGACCACTACATTATGGCCACCGTGCTCGATCCTAGGTTTAAAGCCTATGTGATGTCTCTCTTTCCAGCCGACACAAGCATGCAGAGGTGCAAAGACCAGCTGGTGAAAACACTGTCAGCTGAAGCGGAACGTGACACGTCAACAACTCCTTCTTCATTTTCTCCTGCAACTGGGGCTGCCAGGAAAAAACTTAGGTATCCTAAGCAACCCGCTGGCGGTGATGCAGGGCAGGAAGGACCAAGTTTGGACATCTGGTCCGGACCGAAGGACCTGGCAACAATTTCTGACATGTCTACTGTCACTGCATATGATACTGTCACCATTGACAGAATGTTGGAGGTTTACCACGGTGACAGCATCCAAGTAGGCATGTCAGACAGTCCGTACCTGTACTGGCAGGAAAAAGAGGCAATTTGGAGGCCCCTGTACAAACTGGCTCTATTTTACCTGAGTTGCCCCCCCTCCAGTGTGTACTCCGAAAGAGTGTTTAGTGCAGCCGGGAACCTTGTCAGCGCAAGGCGTTTGAGGTTGCTTCCACAAAATGTGGAGAAGATGATGTTCAGAAAAATGAATTATCAACTCTTCCAGGGAGACCAGCCTCCAGAACATACAGAGGGACCTGTGGTGGTGGATTCCAGCGGGGACGAATTAATACTCTGTGAGGATGAAGATGTACACAACACTGAAGAGGTTGAGGAATTGGTGGATGAGAAGGATGAGGACGACATCTTGCCAGATTAATTGCCAGCTTGTTTTGTGGGGGCCCAAACGAACCAATCACTTCAGCCACAGTCGTGTGGCAGACCCTGGCGCTGAAATGATTGGTTTGCTAAAGTGTGCATGTCCTGTTTATACAACATAAGGGTGGGTGGGAGGGCCCAAGGACAATTCCATCTTGCACCTCTTTTTTTTCTTTGCATTATGTACTGTTTGGGCCTAGTTTTTCAAACTGCCATCCTGTCTGCCACTGCAGTGTCACTCCTAGATGGGCCACGTGTTTGTGCCGCCCACACGTGTCACTTAGCATAGTCATCCAGCTACCTCGGTGCAACCTTTTGGACATAAAAATACTATTGTGAGGTGTGAGGTGTTCAGAATAGACTGGAAATGAGTGGAAATTAAGGTTATTGAGGTTAATAATAGCATAGGAGCAGAAAAACCCACAAATTCTTTGATTTTAGCTGTTTTTATGCTTTTTAAAAAAAAATACAGACACAAAACCCAGAACCCAAAACACGGAAGGGTGGTTTTGGCAAAACCAATCCAGATCCAAAACACGAAGAAAGATCCAGATCCAAAACCAAAACACAAAACACCAAAAGTGGCCGGTGCACACCCCTAGTTAATATGTTAAAGGACTGATGCAATTATTGTGCACAAGAGAATTTTAAATGTATTTATTCCTTACCACTTAGTTATGTAGTGCACACATATTTAGCAGCACTTTACAGAGAATATTTCAGAATTCACATGAGTCCCTGCCCCAGTGGAGCTTACAATCTAAATTCCCTACCACATGTACTGTACATACACAGACATACACACTAGGGATATTTATACTTTTTGTCAGTAGCCATTTAAAGTAACATATTATATTTTTGGAGTGTGGGAGGAATGCACTAATGCTTATTAAGTTCTTCAAAAATGAAAGGTAAAATGCATAGAGTCTAATTAATATAAAAATATGAAAACATATATATGTTGTTTACTAATAAGTGGATTATAAAAGCTGGCAATTCTCGGCATGTTTAAACCCAACATTGATAATGGCAATGCTTTAAATCAGAGGTTCCCAAATGCAATCCTCAAGGCTCCTCAACAGTTCAGATTTTAGAGATATCCATGGTTGAGCACATGTGGTTAAATCAAATTGACTGAGGACTAATTATGTCACCTGTGCTTAACCATGGATAACTCTAAAACCTGAACTGTTGGGGAACTTTGAGGAATGCATTTGGGAACCTCTGCTTTAAATAGTAAAACACTAGGAAGCCCTAGTATATATAAAAAAAAAACACTGCACTCTGATACTGTTATGATTGCCAGTGACCACCCCTACTAAGCCAACTAGAACTTCAGGCCACGAGGTCTTCCACCAATAACAACCGCCCATTGTTCCCTTAGAGATAATAAATCCACCGGTGCTTAGGCGGCCGCCTGGTCTTACTGCTCGGAGTAGTAACATCTTACAGGGGTGTCATCTGGAATCCTGAAGTGAGAAGAAGGAGTTTAGTATAGTAGGAGAGGTGCAGCTTTGGAAGCCAATGATGTGGTAAGACAATGGTACAGCAAGTGTGCCGGTGATGCGGCAAACGTTCTGATGGTGTGGCTTGTGTGTCAATGGTGCGGCAATAGCCATTAGTACATAGACATATGATATGTTATGGCTTTGAGAGCCGATGGTGTGGCAAATGTGCCGATGGTGCAGCTTGTGTGCTGATGGTGCAGCAATAGCCATTAGTAGATAGTCAGATGATATGTTGTGGCTTTGAGAGCCGATGGAGCGGTAAACATGCCGATGATGCGACTTGTGTGCCGATGGTTCGGCAATAGCCATTAGTAGATTAATGGGTAGTATGGTGTGGTTTTGAGAGCCGATAGTGTGGCAAATGTGCCAATGATGCGGCTAGTGTGTCGATGGTGCTGCAATAGCAGTTAGTAGATTGATAGGTAGTATGTTGTGGCTTTGAGAGCCGATGGTGCGGCAAATGTACCAGTGATGTGGCTAGTGTGCCGATGGTGCAGCAATAGCCGTTAGTAGATTGATAGGTAGTATGTTGTGGCTTTGAGAGCCGATGGTGCGGCAAATGTACCAGTGATGTGGCTAGTGTGCCGATGGTGCGGCAATAGCCGTTAGTAGATAGACAGGTAGTTTGAAGTGAATGCTGCGGCTTGGAGAGCCGATGGCAG
Source organism: Taudactylus pleione (assembly GCA_031769625.1). NCBI lineage: Eukaryota > Metazoa > Chordata > Amphibia > Anura > Myobatrachidae > Taudactylus > Taudactylus pleione. The sequence continues at coordinate 5,852,901 of JAUIMM010000039.1, forward strand.
CACAGAGGTATAGATGCGGCTTGGGAGTAATAGAAGAAGCTTGTGAGCCGGTGATAGCTCGGAAGCTGTAGATGCGGCAAATGTGCCGGAGGTGCGTCAAGAGCCGATGGTGGATTAGTGAATTGTTGGTGTTGCGACTTGGAGAGCCGATGACAGCACGGCGGTGTCGGTGCGCTTGGAAGCCAGAGGTAGCATGGAAGCCACTTTTGGGAAATCCAATTCTGTGACATGAAGAGGACCAGAACGCTGAACATGCAGCCAAGCCGTTGGGACTCACAGATACGCTAAAGTCGTCGAGGCGGCAAAAGTCCAATGAGTACAAATAGGAGGCAGCACCAATCACACAGCACTGTGGACAACACGTCACTTCCTGAGGCGTGCCGATTGCCTAGTGACAGGATAAATTGGAGTAACCCCGTCCTGACTGGGTAAACCGCTTGAAGGATACAAGTCGTGACCGCGACTTGTAACAGATACTTGGTATACTGTTGTCTTCTTGTCATACTAGTACAATTTCTTCTTAAATGTATGTATTAGGGATTTCTAACCAGCAATGTTGAACTATCTATAACTGTTGCTTTCCTCGGGTTCTCTTGACTGCTTTAATGGTTTCTTTTTCATTTCTTAATTTGATGTACGCCATGTTATTTTCAAACACTGCCGCAATGTTAAGTAAATATACCCTAATAAGGTGAGTTATTTTGCTTTTACTTTAGACTAAATTCCACCAGCGAAACATGCATTATGTCATTGTCACATATACCACATACACCATACTGCCACAATGCTAAGTAAATATATATATTTCCGGGTATGCATTCCACTACTGTGGAACGCTGACATATGTTGTTTATAGCAAGGTATTCTGTGGTAAGCAACGCTGCCTATACCATCTATTTTTAATGATGACATTCTGCACTGTTGTATGGATTCACTGCTGTATATACAGTATATATTAGGGATGAGCGGGTCTGGATTTCCGAAATCCAAACCCCCCTGAGCCCCTTCCGATCCGCTGGGATCCGAGTCAGGCCGGGTGTTCCCACCTGGATCGGATCTGAAATCGAGGCAAAACGTCATCATCCCACTGTCAGATGCTTGCGGGTTTTGGATTCTATAAACGGTCCCGTGATCGCCGCACGTTTTCATTCCGGCTGTGAGTTAGGAGGGAGCTGGGAGCTCAGGGCCTGATTCAGAGCCGGACGCTCTGACCAGAGCGCTCGCTCTGAATCAGGGTCCTCCTACCTAAAAATGGAGCGGCCTGCACAGCATATGCAAGCGGCCAAAAAGATGGTCGCGATGGTCAAGACCATCGCGACCATCGGGCTTGCGACGAGACCCTTAGGTAGGGTCTCGGTGACCGCAAGCCCTGGAGTGATTTTGGCTCTATCAGAGCCAAAATCACTCCCACTGACATCGCTAGTGATGTCAGTGGGGCCGGACCCAGACGGTAGGCGTTCCCATGGGAACGCCTCCGTCTGGCATCCATGCCCCCGGCACGCCCACCAAAGGGGGTGTGCTGTCAGTCACCATCGACAGCACGCCCCCTTTGGTGTGAGACCCGGAGCGACAGCTGGGCTATCGCTGTCCGGGTCTCGCACATGTGCACGACGGAGCTCCCTCCATCGTGCGCATGTGCATTGGGGTAACATCGACCCGCTTGCGAGCGTCCTGCGCTCGCGAGCGGGTCTGAATGAGACCCTCAGTGTGTTAGACGGACTGTTATAAAAATAAAAAATAATAAAGTACGGCTGGCTACTGTGAACAGGGAGGGAGGGTGCTGTTGCTGACGCTGATCATAGGGACTGGCTGGCTACTGTTTTCCATATACAATACATACGGGCAGGTTGGATACTGTTGTCCTTGTCCATATAGGGGCTGGCTATTGTCCTGTCCATATGGGCTGGCTGGCTACTGTTTTCCATATACAATACATAGGGGCTGGCTGGCTACTGTTGTGCTTGTTCATATAGGGGCAGGCTGTTGTCCTGTCCATAGGGGCTGGCTGGCTGTAGTGCTATGTTGTCCAGGGGCTGCCCTGTCTGCTGTAGGGGTACACTCATACAAATATTTTTACAGGGGCTGCCCTGTCTGCTGTAGGGGTACACTCATACAAATATTTTTTACAGGGGCTCTCCTGTCTGCTGCAGGGTTACGCTCATACAAATAATTTTTACAGGGGCTGCCCTGTCTGCTGTAGGGGTATGCTCATACAAATATTTTTTACAGGGGCTGCCCTGTCTGCTGTAGGGGTACGCTCATACAAATATTTTTTACAGGGGCTCCCCTGTCTGCTGTAGGGTTACGCTCATACAAATATTTTTTACAGGGGCAGCCCTGTCTGCTGTAGGGTTACGCTCATGCAAATATTTTTTACAGGGGCTGCCCTGTCTGCTGTAGGGGTACGCTCATGCAAATAATTGTTACAGGGGGTGCCCTGTCTGCTGTAGGGGTACGCTCATTCAAATAATTTTTACAGGGGGTGCCCTGTCTGCTGTAGGGGTACACTCATACAAATATTTTTTACAGGGGCTCCCCTGTCTGCTGTAGGGTTACGCTCATACAAATATTTTTTACACGGGGTGCCCTGTCTGCTGTAGGGGTACACTCATACAAATATTTCTTACAGGGGCTGCCGTGTCTGCTGTAGGGGTACACTCATACAAATAATTGTTACAGGGGCTGCCCTGTCTGCTGTAGGGGTACGCTCATACAAATAATTTTTACAGGGGCTGCCCTGTCTGCTGTAGGGGTACGCTCATACAAATAATTTTTACAGGGGGTGCCCTGTCTGCTGTAGGGGTACACTCTCAGAAATACTTTTATAGGGGGTGCCCTGTCTGCTGTAGGGGTATGCTCATACAAATAATTTTTACAGGGGGTGCCCTGTCTGCTGTAGGGGTACACTCTCAGAAATATTTTTATAGGGGTGCACTGTCTGCTGTAGGGTTACACTCATACAAATAATTTTTACATGAGGTACAGTGTCTGCTGTAGGGGTACACTCTTACAAATATTTTTTACAGGGGGTGCCCTGTCTGCTGTAGGGGTAAACTCATACAAATAATTTTTACAAGGGGTGCCCTGTCTGCTGTAGGGGTACACTCATACAAATATTTTTTACAGGGGCTACCCTGTCTGCTGTGGGGGTACACTCTTACAAATAATTTTTACGGGGGGTGCCCTGTCTGCTATAGGGGTACACTCATACAAATAATTTTTACAAAGGCTGCCATGTTGTAGGGGTACACTCATACAAATATTTTTTACAGGGGGTACCCTGTCTGCTGTAGGGGTACACTCACACAAATAATTTTTACAGGGAGTGCCCTGTCTGCTGTAGGGTTACGCTCTTACAATATTTTTTACAGGGGGTGCCCTGTCTGCTGTAGGGGTACACTCATACAAATAGTTTTTACAGGGGGTGCCCTGTCTGCAGTAAGGGGAATGCTTTTACAAATATTTTTTACAGGGGGTGCCCTGCCTGCTGTTGGGGAACACTCATACAAATATTTTTTACAGGGGCTGCCCTGTCTGCTGTAGGGGTACACTCATACAAATATTTTTTACAGGGGCTCCCCTGTCTGCTGTAGGGTTACGCTCATACAAATAATTTTTACAGGGGCTGACCTGTCTGCTGTAGGGGTATGCTCATACAAATATTTTTTACAGGGGCTGCCCTGTCTGCTGCAGGGGTATGCTCATACAAATATTTTTTACAGGGGCTCCCCTGTCTTCTGTAGGGTTACGCTCATACAAATATTTTTTACAGGGGCTGCCCTGTCTGCTGTAGGGTTACGCTCATGCAAATATTTTTTACTGGGGCTGCCCTGTCTGCTGTAGGGGTACACTCATACAAATAATTGTTACAGGGGCTGCCCTGTCTGCTGTAGGGGTACGCTCATACAAATAATTTTTACAGGGGCTGCCCTGTCTGCTGTAGGGGTACGCTCATACAAATAATTTTTACAGGGGGTGCCCTGTCTGCTGTAGGGGTACACTCTCAGAAATATTTTTATAGGGGGTGCCCTGTCTGCTGTAGGGGTACGCTCATACAAATAATTTTTACAGGGGGTGCCCTGTCTGCTGTAGGGGTACACTCATACAAATAATTTTTACAGGGGGTGCCCTGTCTGCTGTAGGGGTACACTCATACAAATAATTTTTACAAGGGGTGCCCTGTCTGCTGTAGTGGTACGCTCTTACAAATAATTTTTACAGGGGCTGCCCTGTCTGCTGAAGGGTTACGCTCATACAAATAGTTTTTACAGGGGCTGCCCTGTCTGCTGTAGGGGTACACTCAGGCAAATATTTGTTACAGGGGGTGCCCTGTTTGCTGTAGGGGTATGCTCATACAAATAATTGTTACAGGGGCTCCCCTGTCTGCTGTAGGGTTACGCTCATACAAATATTTTTTACAGGGGGTGCCCTGTCAGCAGCAGGGGTACACTCATACAAATATATCTTACAGGGGCTGCCCTGTCTACTGTAGGGGTACACTCATACAAATAATTGTTACAGGGGCTGCCCTGTCTGCTGTAGGGGTACGCTCATACAAATAATATTTACAGGGGCTGCCCTGTCTGCTGTAGGGGTACACTCATACAAATAATTTTTACAGGGGGTGCCCTGTCTGGTGTAGTTTTACGCTCTTACAAATAATTTTTACAGGGGCTGCCCTGTCTGCTGTAGGGTTACGCTCATATAAATATTTTTTACAGGGGCTGCCCTGTCTGCTGTAGGGTTACACTCATGCAAATATTTGTTACAGGGGGTGCCCTGTCTGCTGTAGGGGTAAGCTCACACAAATAATTTATACAGGGGGTGCCATGTCTGCTGTAGGGGTACGCTCATACAAATAATTTTTACAGGGGGTACAGTGTCTGCTGTAGGGGTACACTCTTACAAATATTTTTTACAGGGGGTGCCCTGTCTGCTGTAGGGGTAAACTCATACAAATAATTTTTACAAGGGGTGCCCTGTCTGCTGTAGTAGTACACTCATACAAATATTTTTTACAGGGGGTACCCTGTCTGCTGTAGGGGTACACTCTTACAAATAATTTTTACGGGGGGTGCCCTGTCTGCTATAGGGGTACACTCATACAAATAATTTTTATAAGGGCTGCCATGTTGTAGAGGTACACTCATACAAATATTTTTACAGGGGGTACCCTGTCTGCTGTAGGGGTACACTCATACAAATAATTTTTACAGGGAGTACCCTGTCTGCTGTAGGGGTACGCTCTTACAATATTTTTTACAGGGGTTGCCCTGTCTGCAGTAAGGTGAATGCTTTTACAAATATTTTTTACAGGGGGTGCCCTGACTGCTGTAGGGGTACACTCATACAAATATTTTTTACAGGGGCTCCCCTGTCTGCTGTAGGGTTACGCTCATACAAATATTTTTTACAGGGGCTGCCCTGTCTGCTGTAGGGTTACGCTCATGCAAATATTTTTTACAGGGGCTGCCCTGTCTGCTGTAGGGGTACACTCATTGAAATAATTGTTACAGGGGGTGCCCTGTCTGCTGTAGGGGTATGCTCATTTTTACAAGGGGTGCCCTGTCAGCTGTAGGGGTACACTCATACAAATATTTTTTACAGGGGCTCCCCTGTCTGCTGTAGGGTTACGCTCATACAAATATTTTTTACACGGGGTGCCCAGTCTGCTGTAGGGGTACACTCATACAAATTTTTCTTACAGGGGCTGCCGTGTCTGCTGTAGGGGTACACTCATACAAATAATTGTTACAGGGGCTGCCCTATCTGCTGTAGGGGTACGCTCATACAAATAATTTTTACAGGGGCAGCCCTGTCTGCTGTATGGGTACGCTCATACAAATAATTTTTACAGGGGGTGCCCTGTCTGCTGTAGGGGTACACTCTCAGAAATATTTTATAGGGGGTGCCCTGTCTGCTGTAGGGGTACGCTCATACAAATTATTTTTACAGGCGGTGCCCTGTCTGATGTAGGGGTACACTCATACAAATAATTTTTACAGGGGGTGTCCTGTCTGCTGTAGGGGTACACTCATACAAATCATTTTTACAAGGGGTGCCCTGTCTGCTGTACTGGTACGCTCTTACAAATAATTTTTAAAGGGGCTGCCCTGTCTGCTGTAGGGTTACGCTCATACAAATAGTTTTTACAGGGGCTGCCCTGTCTGCTGTAGGGGTACACTCATGCAAATATTTGTTACAGGGGGTGCCCTGTTTGCTGTAGGGGTATGCTCATACAAATAATTGTTACAGGCGCTCCCCTGTCTACTGTAGGGTTACGCTCATACAAATATTTTTTACAGGGGGTGCCCTGTCTGCTGCAGGGGTACACTCATGCAAATATTTCTTACAGGGGCTGCCCTGTCTGCTGTAGGGGTACACTCATACAAATATTTGTTACAGGGGCTGCCCTGTCTGTTGTAGGGGTACGCTCATACAAATAATTTTTACAGGGGCTCCCCTGTCTGCTGTAGGGGTACACTCATACAAATAATTTTTACAGGGGTTGACCTGTCTGGTGTAGTTTTATGCTCTTACATATAATTTTAACAGGGGCTGCCCTGTCTGCTGTAGGGTTACGCTCATATAAATATTTTTTACAGGGGCTGCCCTGTCTGCTGTAGGGGTACACTCATGCAAATATTTGTTACAGGGGGTGCCCTGTCTGCTGTAGGGGTACGCTCACACAAATAATTTATACAGGGGGTGCCCTGTCTGCTGTAGGGGTACGCTCATACAAATAATTTTTACAGGGGGTACAGTGTCTGCTGTAGGGGTACACTCTTACAAATATTTTTTACAGGGGGTGCCCTGTCTGCTGTAGGGGCAAACTCATACAAATAATTTTTACAAGGGGTGCCCTGTCTGCTGTAGGGGTACACTCATACAAATATTTACCCTGTCTGCTGTAGGGGTACACTCTTACAAATAATTTTTACGGGGGGTGCCCTGTCTGCTATAGGGGTACACTTATACAAATAATTTTTACAAGGGCGGCCATGTTGTAGGGGTACACTCATACAAATATTTTTTACAGGGGGTACCCTGTCTGCTGTAGGGGTACACTCATACAAATAATTTTTACAGGGAGTGCTCTGTCTGCTGTAGGGGTACGCTCTTACAATATTTTTTACAGGGGGTGCCCTGTCTGCTGTAGGGGTACACTCATACAAATAATTTTTACAGGGGGTGCCCTGTCTGCAGTAAGGGGAATGCTTTTACAAATATTTTTTACAGGGGGTGCCCTTCCTGCTTTAGGGGTACACTCATACAAATATTTTTAACAGGGGGTGCCCTGTCTGCTGTAGGGGTACACTCATACAAATATTTTTTACAGGGGCTGCCCTGTCTGCTGTAGGGGTACGCTCATACAAATATTTTTTACAGGGGCTCCCCTGTCTGCTGTAGGGTTACGCTCATGCAAATATTTTTTACAGGGGCTGCCCTGTCTGCTGTAGGGGTACACTCATGCAAATAATTGTTACAAGGGGTGCCCTGTCTGCTGTAGGGGTACACTCATACAAATATTTTTTACAAGGGGTGCCCTGTCTGCTGTAGGGTTACACTCATACAAATATTTTTTACAGGGGCTCCCCTGTCTGCTGTAGGGTTACGCTCATACAAATATTTTTTACACGTGGTGCCCAGTCTGCTGTAGGGGTACACTCATACAAATAATTGTTACAGGGGCTGCCCTGTCTGCTGTAGGGGTACGCTCATACAAATAATTTTTACAGGGGCTGCCCTGTCTGCAGTAGGGGTACACTCATACAAATAATTTTTACAGGGGGTGCCCTGTTTGCTGTAGGGGTACACTCTCAGAAATATTTTTATAGGGGGTGCCCTGTCTGCTGTAGGGGTACGCTCATACAAATAATTTTTACAGGGGGTGCCCTGTCTGCTGTAGGGGTACACTCATACAAATAATTTTTACAGTGGGTTCCCTGTCTGTTGTAGGGGTACACTCATACAAATAATTTTTAGAAGGGGTGACCTGTCTGCTGTAGTGGTACGCTCTTACAAATAATTTTTACAGGGGCTGCCCTGTCTGCTGTAGGGTTATGCTCATACAAATAGTTTTTACAGGGGGTGCCCTGTCTGCTGTAGGGGTACACTCATGCAAATATTTGTTACAGGGGGTGCCCTGCTTGCTGTAGGGGTATGCTCATACAAATAATTGTTACAGGGGCTCCCCTGTCTGCTGTAGGGTTACGCTCATACAAATATTTTTTACAGGGGGTGCCCTGTCTGCTGCAGGGGTACACTCATACAAATATTTCTTACAGGGGCTGCCCTGTCTGCTGTAGGGGTACACTCATACAAATAATTGCTACAGGTTCTGCCCTGTCTGCTGTAGGGGTACGCTCATACAAATAATTTTTACAGGGGCTGCCCTGTCTGCTGTAGGGGTACACTCATACAAATAATTTTTACAGGGGGTGCCCTGTCTGGTGTAGTTTTACGCTCTTACAAATAATTTTTACAGGGGCTGCCCTGTCTGCTGTAGGGTTACGCTCATATAAATATTTTTTACAGGGGCTGCCCTGTCTGCTGTAGGGGTACACTCATGCAAATATTTGTTACAGGGGGTGCCCTGTCTGCTGTAGGGGTACGCTCACACAAATAATTTATACAGGGCGTGCCCTGTCTGCTGTAGGGGTACGCTCATACAAATAATTTTTACAGGGGGTGCCCTGACTGCAGTAGGGGTACACTCATACAAATAATTTTTTCAGGGGGTGCCCTGTCTGCTGTACGGGTACACTCATGCAAATAATTGTTACAGGGGCTCCCCTGTTTGCTGTAGGGTTACACTCATACAAATATTTTTTACAGTGGGTGCCCTGTCTGCTGTAGGGGTACACTCATACAAATATTTCTTACAGGGGCTGCCCTGTCTGCTGTAGGGGTACACTGAAACAAATAATTTTTACTGGGGCTGCCCTGTCTGCTGTAGGGGTATGCTCATACAAATAATTTTTACAGGGGGTGCCCAGTCTGCTGTAGGGGTACACTCTCAGAAATATTTTTATAGGGGGTGCCCTGTCTGCTGTAGGGGTACACTCATACAAATAATTTTTACAGGGAGTGCCCTGTCTGCTGTAGGGGTACACTCATACAAATAATTTTTACAGGGGGTACCCTGTCTGCTGTAGTGGTACGCTCTTACAAATAATTTTTACAGGGGCTGCCCTGTCTGCTGTAGGGTTACGCTCATACAAATATTTTTTACAGCGGCTGCCCTGTCTGCTGTAGGGGTACACTCATGCAAATAATTTTTACAAGGGCTGCCCTGCCTGCTGTAGTGTACACTCATACAAATATTTTTTACAGGGGATACCCTGTCTGCTGTAGGGGTACACTCATACAAATAATTTTTCCAGGGGGTGCCCTGTCTGCTGTAGGGGTACACTCATGCAAATAATTGTTACAGGGGCTCCCCTGTCTGCTGTAGGGTTACACTCATACAAATATTTTTTACAGTGGGTGCCCTGTCTGTTGTAGGGGTACACTCATACAAATATTTCTTACAGGGGCTGCCCTGTCTGCTGTAGGGGTACCCTCATACAAATAATTTTTACAGGGGCTGCCCTGTCTGCTTTAGGGGTATGCTCATACAAATAATTTTTACAGGGGGTGCCCAGTCTGCTGTAGGGGTACACTCTCCGAAATATTTTTATAGGGGGTGCCCTGTCTGCTGTAGGGGTACACTCATACAAATAATTTTTACAGGGAGTGTCCTGTCTGCTGTAGGGGTATACTCATACAAATAATTTTTGCAGGGGGTACCCTGTCTGCTGTAGTGGTACGCTCTTACAAATAATTTTTACAGGGGCTGCCCTGTCTGCTGTAGGGTTACGCTCATACAAATAATTTTTACAAGGGGCTGCCCTGTCTGCTTTAGGGGTATGCTCATACAAATAATTTTTACAAGGGGTGCCCAGTCTGCTGTAGGGGTACACTCTCCGAAATATTTTTATAGGGGGTGCCCTGTCTGCTGTAGGGGTACACTCATACAAATAATTTTTACAGGGAGTGCCCTGTCTGCTGTAGGGGTACACTCATACAAATAATTTTTGCAGGGGGTACCCTGTCTGCTGTAGTGGTACGCTCTTACAAATAATTTTTACAGGGGCTGCCCTGTCTGCTGTAGGGTTACGCTCATACAAATATTTTTTACAACGGCTGCCCTGTCTGCTGTAGGGGTACACTCATGCAAATAATTTTTACAAGGGCTGCCCTGTCTGCTGTAGGGGTACACTCATACAAATATTTTTTACAGGGGATACCCTGTCTGCTGTAGGGGTACACTCATACAAATAATTTTTACAGGGAGTGCCCTGACTGCTGTTGGGGTACACTCTTACAATATTTTTTACAGGGGGTGCCCTGTGTGCTGTAGGGTTACGCTCATACAAATAATTTTTACAGGAGGTGCCCTGTCTGCTATAGCGGTATGCTCTTACAAATACTTTTTACAGGAGCTGCCCTGTCTGTTGTAGTGGTACGCTCATACAAATAATTTTTACAGGGAGTGCCCTGTCTGCTGTATAGGGACGCTCATACAAATTATTTTTACAGTGAGTGCCCTGTCTGCTGGAGAGGGATGCTCATACAAATAATTTTTACAGTGAGTGCCCTGTCTGCTGTAGGTGTACGCTACTTGGTGGGAAAATCTGAACTAATCTGCACATCCCTAGTCTCTGCTACTGTAGTAACTCTCCTTTTGATAAGGATGAGAGCTATGGCTTCTACTGGATCGGTGGCTGGAAGAGGATTCATATCTGTGTGGGGGAGAATGATCGGATCCGTGACTGTACCGACTGGTGAGGCGGATAATGTGATGGTGAGTAACTGGGTTGGGCCATCATTGCTGTGCTGGATCCATGAGGGGTTTCCGACCTGTAGAAGTTGTTCATCATTGCTTGTCTTTGAAGATTGTCCGGAGAAGAGTAAGATCTCTGACAGTTTGGAACAGGAAGTGAAAGTTCAGAGTATTTTGTGAACTCCCCATTGCCATCATGCCTGCGGTCATGTGTTGATGGACTGTTTCCAGTAAAACTGCCATTTCCTTGTGGTGAGTAGGCTGCGCTATTTGCTTCTGTGGAGCCATGGCTGCTTCCGGATCTGAATTGAATTTTCAGTGGCCTCCCAAAGAGTTTGATTCCATTTAACAAACTCATTCCATAGGGAACAGAGTCATGTTTGAAACTGACAAAAGCAAATTGTTTCGACTTTCCATCCTTCTCCTTTGGAATTTTAATGTTAACTGCAGGACCAGCCTGCAGAAACAGCTCATACAGGATCCCTTCGGTGGCCTTGGGATCTAAGTTCCCCATGAACAGCGTCCTATCAGCCTCGGCAGCGCCCATCTCTCTCCTGAGTCCCATCCTGTGTGCCCAGCAGCAGCAGTCGATGGGTAATGCGATGTCACCGCGCACCGCCTTTTGGGGCCTAGTTTTTGAAACTGCCATCCTGTCTGCCATTGCAGTGCCACTCCTAGATGGGCCACGTGTTTGTGCCACCCACTTGTGTTGCTTAGCATAGTCATCCAGCTACTTCAGTGCAACCTTTTGGCCTAAAAACAATATTGTGAGGTGTGAGGTTTTCAGAATAGACTGGAAATGAGTGTACATTAATGTTATTGAGGTTAATAATAGCGTAGGAATGAAAAAAAAAATTGTGTGATTTTAGCTGTTTTTATGCTTTTTTTAAAAAATTCAGATACAAAACACAAAACACAAAACCCGGAAGGGTGGTTTTGGCAAAATCAATCCAGATCCAAAACACGAAGAAAGATCCAGATCCAAAACCAAAACATGAAAATTGGCCGGTGCACACCCTTAATAAATTTATATATATATAATTATATATATATATATGCGCTCACACACAGATTTCATACAAACAAATTATTAAACCGTATTTTCTAGAGATATAAATAATTGTATATAAAGATGGTCGATGTTTAAATACAACATTATTAAATAATGCACATAGAAGAAATTTTGCATCCCAGTATGTTGCCAAATCTAATAAATTAACCTTAAACTAATTTCTATATATGTTTTGAGGTTTTTCCACCAAAAGATCAGTGTCCATCTAATTGGCTGATTCATTTAACAGCTAGTCTTAATATGATGTTACATGCAATAGAAAGTGTACATACTGTTAGATGTTATATTGTAGATTGCAAATGTTATTAATTAATTAATGTAAATGTTATTATTCCAAATGACACGGTTATAACTGTATCTACATCTAGTCAACTGAAGATAAAAGTACTATCAAACCACATAAGGAAATTTAATTTAGAGTACAGCAAAGTACTGGAAACTTAATGGCAGTTGTACTAAGGTTAATAGTCCAGTTATAGATTAGCCAGCTGTTTAACCTTGGATGCTCTATTTAACATCAGCAGAAACCTCTTTTGCTCCTCTAATTTAAAGCATTTGCTGGTATGGCAAGCTGAGCCAGACACAGCACTTTCACAATTCCTAACACAGAACACTGTGCTTAAAATATGCCATGGAATCATACAGCCATTCAGTTATAATTACACAATCCATTAAAATTGCACAATCCATATAGAGCAATTGCTCTTTTATAAAAGCTGCTTCATAAAAGCTGGTCAATTTCTACTGACCATGAGTACAGAAAATGCTCAGTGCTTTATGTGGAAGTATTATAACGTTTTACTCCTTTAGCATGGAATTTTAATTTTCTTTGTTAGAATGTTCAGTTGCATTTAACTTGAAACATATTTGCAATGTTTTTACATATGTTCAGTCTTGCAATATCATATTTTATACGTGTAATATCTTTGTACCTCTTTTATAATACCAGACTATGCTGGCCACACACAAAGCGATATTTTACCCGATCTGTCCGGTTCCGAAACATTGGAACAACAGATCGTGTACTGGCCACACATATGGCAATGTGCACACGATCAGCCGATGTGTACAATTTCCCTTGAAACTCTTCCCGGCAGCTCTGCACATGATCCCCATACGACCTGCACACGATTTGGTGTCCAATCTTCATACGATCTCTCCTGCAGTCAGACTTTCACAGTGCATCGTGTCCTAGATTGTCAGATCTGCCCTACTGCACGGCAGATCTGACAATGCGATGTGCGACCAGCGGGGATGCGCATCGCATCGTGATCGTGAGTTGGGGACTCACGATTTACTCAGGATTTGGCCATATTTTACATGATCTGTCGTTCCAATGTGTCGGCCAGATCGGGTAAAATATCGCTATGTGTGTGGCCAGCATTAGAGTATAGTCTGTGCATTAAAAAGTATTATTTACATTATATAACATCATCTTTGCAATGGTACAATTTGTCTTGTGTTGTAAAAGGTGGTGAAGAGACACTGAATTTTATACAAGATAATTTTTCGAGTATATTTCAACACTTCCTCTTGCTACTGAAACCAGCATCTTTGACTGACTAATCTATATAAAAAGCCAGAAAGTGTGGGTGTCTGTCTGTCTGATTGTCCTTTATGCACGGCCAGAGTTTTGTGCCTAGTGCCACCAAATTTGGCATGATGGTGTAGTTTGACCCATGTTTGAAGTTCTCAGGGCCATGAAGGTCTACATGGTGCCCACCAAGGAGGCTGTGGAGCGTCTGATTTGAAATTTTAGTTTTCACTAAGGATGTCTTCCAGTGCTTAAAACTGCACTGATCTGAAGGCACAGGCTGATATGTACCAGTAGAGGGCAGGCAGAGCTCCAACGGAAGAGCAGTGAATCAGAGGATCAACTGTCGCACTGCACCTGCACCAACAGTTACTAATTCTCTCCAAGCACATTTTTATATGCCATGCTCTCCAATGTTGGTTTGCAGAGATTTCTGCTCTGCACTGATTTTTGTTCTGCACTGATTTCTGAAACCACAATAATTTGGGAAGCTATACTGATTTCTGTCCTGTAAGTCACTTTGTTCCTGATATACCCCACTCCAAACAGTCAGACAATTGAAGGCTTCAGATGTGCCATTCTTCAAACCGGACAATGCCGGGTGTCCCAGCTAGTATGAAATATACAACATTGCGGATGCTCCTCTAACTGAAACTGCAATTACCTGACAGAACATGGGTAAACATAGCCTTTTGTCTGTGCTTGCATATTGATTACTTTGAGATGTTGAGCTGTCGCCAAACACAGCAGGGGCAAGCACTCATAAGTCCGGTCACTAGGTGTGACTGCACGTAAACTAAGATCATAGAGCACAACCATATGTTACATATTTTGACATAAATTTTATATTTCTATAATAGCTAGGAGGTTCCAAAATCATAGAAACATACCTGACATTAGTGTGCTGGTTAGGTATGATTGGGGAACCACTAGCATGTATGGTTTGGGAGCATTTACCTATCTAGCCAATCACAAATCACAGCAATGTGTTGTATTTACATTAATTTTATTTCTTAAATACAATAGACTAATGTGATCATACCATATTGCATGTAGCTATCACACTGGGGAAGTTATGTGCAGTTGTTTATACTTAAGGTAAAAGTTATGTGGGCGGTGTTGGTATGACCCTGATTTAGCAGGTCAGCTAGTCATCAGAGACTTGGTTATGACCTCTCTAGAGGAGGGGGGGGTGACAGGTGATGAAAGGTATGGTAGCCTTTTGTTGTAGGTAAGACTTTGAGGATCATTCTAATTGAGAGTCTGCATCTTCACCTTTCCAACTGTGGTGCCAGCAAAGAATAGGCTGCATGTTATATTCTGTAAGTTTCTTATTTTTTTATTTGAAATTGTACTTAAATAAAGTGTCCCTTTATTAGTCTATTTCATATATGCCCCAGTCTTTGCGGAAGCTGTTAGATCGCTAAGACTATGCTGTAACAGTTATTGATAGCTAGAAGCAAGGGAGACCAAACTAACTGTGTAATAGTCTGTACCACCTAACTTGCACAATTGTGACAGAGTGTTAGGGGACCTGTGACACTTTGTAATTTACCACAGGTGGTAGCAAAAGAGAGGTATAATGGGAAGATGAATAGAATATTCAATTTGAGTATTTTATTCGGCTCTGCCCTCACTACACTAACACTTGGAATGCTCTTTCGATAAAAAGAAAAAAGAATACAAATAAATAGGACGAGAAAAAGAACCAATTATCAAAAGATGAAAATGTTGCCATTGTTACTGGATATAGTTCATATCACAGCAAATTTGAAAGGATCATAAGAAAACATTGGCCAATACTTTGGAAAGACCCTGTTATAAAAACAACCTCAAGCTTCTGGATTAATTAACAAGAAAAAACCAAATTTGAAATCAGAATAAGCCAGAAGTCCACTAGTCCCATAAGAACCAGATTGACCAAGGCAGAAATGTTCTGGACTTTTATACAGAGAAGATGTACATCAATATCACTGCTCGTATGTTTATGCTTATGGAACATAGGTTTCTGTGTCTGCATTTCAGCTCTACATCATTTCTGGCCACTTCTAGTTCCAGTTTTCCGGCGGATACTCTGACAATGATTTCCAGTTCCACGGAGCAATGTCTCCAGTTATGCTTCTGGACCCTGGCATGAGTTACTTATTTTAGGAATAGCAATGTATATTCATATATCACAGATGAGATGCAATTTTTCTTATTGGACAATGAAGCATCAACTCTGGTCCCATATGGTTCTTTGACCCGGAACTGGTCTATGAACATGGTACTTAAAGACAATTTTTTTACATTAGTCCATACTGTCTTGAAAAAGAGCTCTGGTATCTCGAAACACATCAGCATGCTTTGTGTATAGACTACCTGACTTTATGGAACCTACCATTTAGCAACTGTTGCTTTCCTACATTGCACAGCTAAGACATCCTGCATTGCTACAATAAGCATGTCTCTTAGCACTGAGATAAAAGGATATTTTGATACATTTCCCCTATAACTCTGCCCTATTTACATGTAATTTGCCATTTGGATGGCACTACTGACTGGAAACTGTACTGTGGCTTTTAAATAGATTGCATGGCAAGGAGAGAGAACAGAAAATGAGAGTTACTTGTTGGCACAGCTAGTGTATCTGTTGGCACCCCCTTTTACAGAGCTTTAGTGGGAGAGTGATTGATAATAGCAGCCAGCTGTCTGGAACTGTACCAAAACTACCTTTCTTACTGTCTCGTACAATCTAGAAAGCTTTTGCATCTGTCTTCTATTTATATAATTTCATTAACAAATACCTACAAAGATATATATCACAACATATTCCTCTATAGGTCTATGCAGAAAAAAGTCTATATTGATTAAAACAATGCCTTTTTGTGAGGTATGACCAGATATATCTTCTGAATTGTGATAAGATGTACAGGGTCATATGATGATGTCACAAGTAGCAGCCACATTATCATGAAGAAGAGAGAAGATCCAGCTCCTTTACTGAGCCACTGGGTTTTTCATCTGCCACTGGGGACCCACTGAGATATAAGCACAACATAGACAAATAACAGTTTTCCACCTGTCTCCAATAGTCAGCTAGGATAAGCCTTGAAGCTTCCAATCTGCCTAGATAGCATGTATGTAGTCCTGGTAATCAGGCCGTAACAAGGACAATGCAGCTGGTACCGTCACACAGGGCGCAATGTCCTGGAAGCAACACAGCTGCTACTCCAGCACGTTATAGCGCTGCCCAGTTCTTACCTGCTGATGTGCTGTAGTGCTGCTGGTGTGCCCACTGCTATAGAATATGGGAGACTCAACCTGTATAATGAACAAATACACATTTGTCACAACGTTGATCACAGCTCTATCACGGTGGTAAGCCAGTTTGCAAAGGACCCTTATGTGCCATTTAATTGAAAATGCACATGTATAGGCACAAAAAAGCATTGAGAACATTACAAAACATATAAAACAACTTGCAATTGTTTGTATTTAATTTCTACACTGTGTCTAAACATAGAATAACTTTCCAGAATGTGTCCTTGTTTAACAGCCAAATACATGGAAGGAGAACGACAGGGCTCATTGCCAGAACATTTCTAGAGTGTTTATATCTTACTAGATTCTGCATCAATGACTTCGGCCACATTGTAAGACCAAAGACAATTCTTTGGGCAGTTCTGCACATCTATTTATTTTTTTATTTTTACCACTAAATGTTTTGCTAAACGTACTTTTATATGTGCTTCTCAATTAAGAAAAATCTTTGTAACTGAATCTCTATGCACAAGATTTCACAGACATTTCCTCATCCTACCAATTAGAGATATTCTTGCTACATGATATTTGTAAACAAATATTGTAATCTGCGTAAAGAAGAAATAGAAAAATGTATAGCAGTGCAACAATAAGCAACAGATATTTGTTTTCTCATAACAAATAACATGCAACCCCAATATTTTTTTCCCTGATTTAAATGATTAGCCTATAAATGACATTGGATTGACCTAGCTAGTTTCTAGCTCTGCAAGCTTTTTCACTGATTACATTTATTTATTTTAGTTATTTATATAGCGCACACATATTCCGCAGCGCTTTACAAAGAATATTTTGGCCATTCACATCAGTCCCTGCCCCAGTCGGAGCTTACAATCTATGTTGAATAAAAACAATATCAGAAATGAGGTAATTATCTAAAGACCTGTCAAACTGGATAGTTATTAGTTGCAAAGGGGGGTAGGGCTTGGAGTGAACACCCTAATTTTAAACATAGTAAGAGGTGTTACTATGATAAGACTTGAAGGAAATGGAAAATCAAGGTGCACACTCTAAGCCCTGAGAATACTAATAGTCAATATCAGGGCCATAACTAGGTGTGTTTGAGCAGTGGCGTCACACAGAGCGCATGGCACTTTGGCAGCACCGATGCTGCCCCACGGTCCCTGCATCTGGCAAGCAGGGTAAACAGCATCCTGCAGCCAGTGTCTGCTGCAGCACCGTTGGATGCTCCAGACACGCAGCCGGCAGCCTGTAGAAAAACCAGGAGGGTGTTCTGGTGGGGCTGCTATCCTTCCCTGCACTGGCAGCCCTGTCCCCTTGGCATAATGTGGTGATGTCACGCTGCAGGGGTATGGCCAGCACAGGGCGCGGTGAAGCCCTGTTACGCCT
Source organism: Taudactylus pleione (assembly GCA_031769625.1). NCBI lineage: Eukaryota > Metazoa > Chordata > Amphibia > Anura > Myobatrachidae > Taudactylus > Taudactylus pleione. Next base: position 5,870,988 of record JAUIMM010000039.1, read on the forward strand.
CTGGTCAACATAATTATGATAACCTCTACAATTCACATGAAATATAAAGAAGGCTCTTAGCACATATTTTGCCAAAAATGAAAACCACATAAAGGTTTTCACTATAAGATTGATCCCTAACACTGCTAATACTAACAGTTGAAATCAATTTATCAAGGACTTAAAATCACCTAAGGGCAGATGGGAAGGTATGCAATCAGGTAGCCGGCGGACGTAACCCCGACAGTCGGCTTCCCGACTGTTTTATGCCGGCGAGGGTTAAATGACAGGCATTTAATTCTAGATGCCTGTCATTTTACCGACTCCGGGAGACCGGCGCCCGGCATCCCGATCGAAGTGATGCCGGGCGCCACTGCGGAGAGTCGCGGGGGGGAGGGTTAGGTTTAGGGCTCTTGGGGGGGGGACTTAGGGTTAGGCATCCCCCCGGGAGGTTAGGGTTAGGCTAGGGGGAGAGAGGGTTAGGGTTAGGCACCCCTGGGGGGGACTTAAGTTTAGGCATCCCCCCGGGAGGTTAGGGTTAGGCTAGGTGGAGGGAGGGTTAGGATTAGGCACCCCCCCGGGGGACTTAGGTTTTAGGCGGCGGGGAAGGGGGGGTTAGGTTTAGGCACTTAGAGGGAGGATTAGGGTTAGGCACTGGGGGGAAGGTTAGGGCTAGGCACCCCTAAGGAGGGTTAGGGTTATGGGGGTTAAGTTAGGTTAGTTCATACTTACCTGCGGACGATTGGGATTTTCAGCCGTGTCGGCTTGCCGCTGTCGGAATTTGAACCGCCGGACTTGTGTCCGGCGGTAATTCGTATGTATTCCGATGGGAAGGATGTTAGCACCAAACAGTAGTAGAAGCATTAGCAACGAGCTGTTACGCATCAGGGTCCAAACCCCCCTTTACCAGGTTTGGTGGTGCCATCTCACAGCCATCCATGTCCCTCCTGGTCATGGCTGGCATTCCTGAGGGCTGGACTTACCCATCTGCATCCTGCATTTCATTAACACTTATTGATTTATCCTTACACATCTATCCTATACACTTCACTATCACCTTTTTTCTCCTTTTCGTGTGATGCCCTGGGGATGGTCCTTGGCTAGAATTTTTTGGGGTGCCTTGCTTCTTGGACGTGAACCCCTTAATGTTAGGGATGCCAGTATAGAGGAGCCTTGACGATTGGCCTGGCGCTTATTCATATATTTGCAAATGTATGTAACTAATACCTCTGAATCTCTTTTATCATGTAGGAGTTAAGTATTTTTGATTTTGCTACAGTGTGCTGGAGGGAAAATCCCCTTTTTTCTGTGCTCAGTGTAATCCTCGCCCTTTACAAGCACTTGTGGTATGTCATTAAGCTGATTTGAGCTACTACCATATTTTTTGTTTGCCATCTGCATCCGGGCCTGGTAGTCTCTCTGGCGGTTCCCTTTGTTGCAATACATTGACGTCACCATCTTGGATTTTATTCACATTATAGCATTCACCAACCAGATTCCCACAGTCACACTCATATGACCTGCTTGGTCTATAGGTGCAAGGAGCACCCTATTTAAATTTGATGCTATGCTCATTACCAGAACAACTCTTCTCTCCTAGAAATTAGTATCCTGGCTCTTGGCTTTGATTTCTTCCTGCTTTTGTTCCAGTTACATGCATCTGACTCAGGCCCTGATTTAGAGCTTGCTCTGAATCAGGGCTGGGCTATTTTTTTTTTAGAACAGCCTCCTGGCCGCTCGCATAGCTGTGGGTGACGACCCACAGCTATAGCGAGTGGCCAGGAAGATGGTCGCAATGGTCAAGACCATTGCGACCATCGGGCTTGCGACGAGATGATTGTGGTAGGGTGTCAGGACCTCATTCAGAGTCGGTCGAAGCGGCCGCACGGTCGTACGGGAAAAGGGGCCGGATATGCAAATGAGTCCCTCGCAAGTTGCGTTCCTAAGTTCGGATTGGTAGCTGGCCGACCAAGGGGAGGAAGCAGCCGGAAGACCAAAAAATACGCCCCCTTCTGGTACGCATTACACGTTATCTCCGGGCATATAAGGATTAAATAAGACCACCGAGAACCATCGGAAGTGGTCGTAGAGCTTAAGGTTGACCATACCCTCTCTTAAGCTCTACGATCATGTCAGTGTAAAAACCTCCCATGTCACATGTGCCATGACGCTACTTTGCTAATTATGCACTCCCATAAACAGTATGCACTCCCATAAAACGACGTTCGCATAATTAGGCACGCCTGCGTTCGGATCTCCACTCCCCCGTTTTCAAGCACCTTCCCCTGTTACCACCCACAAACGCCTCAATCTGTCACTCAAACTACCGACCTGGCTGTGTTCAAGGAGAGAGAAATTTCTGATCGTAGCGGCTAGTTTGCGCATGCGCATTGCGACCTTTACGCATGCGCAGTATAGCAAACATCGGTGGCGTACGACCGTGTGGCCACTTCGACCGACTCTGAATGAGGTCCTCATTGCTGCAAGCCCCAGAGAGATTTCGGCTCTAACAGAGCCGAAATCTTTCCCACTGACATCACTCGTGATGTCAGTGGGGCCGCCCCCAAATGGAGGCTTTCACATGGGAACGCCTCTGTTTGGGCAGCCACTGCCCCGGCCCACCCACCAAAGGGGGCATGCTGTCACTCAACATCGACAGCACGCCTCCTTTGATATGAGACCCGGAGCGATGGATTGTCCATCGCTATCCGGGTCTCACGCATGTGCACAACGGAGCCAGCTCCGTCGTGTGCATGCGCTCTGGGCCACCATCGACCCGGTTGCGAGCGCTCAGTGCTCTCAACCGGGTCTGAATCCGGCCCTCAGTCTCCAGCTATTTGCATTATCAATTGCATTCTGCATCTGTCTCAGGGCCTGATTTATGTGTGTACGCAATGCCGATATTAACGCAACTGAGCAATTATAGACCAACTGCAATTGCACTGCGCAATGCATCAAGGTACCTTTGCAATGTAACTAGGGCCGGATCAAGGTCTGTGGGGGCCCCTGGGCAACAAATATGTGTGGGCCCCTATCAATAAAAGTTGTATATATACTTATATACACACATACATACACATACTTATATACACACATACATACACACACACATCGGGCTATCTGCCTGATGTCCAATGCCCCCTGTAGTTGTGCCCATTCTGCAATGCTCCAGTTGTTGTGGCACTTCTGCAATGACCCCACTAGTTGTGCTCCTTCTGCAATGCCCCCAGTTGTTGTGCCCCTTTTGCAAAGCTCCCAGTAGTTGTGCCCCTTCTGCAATGCCCCCAGTAGTTGTGCCCCTTCTGATATTCCCCAGTAGTTGTGCCCCTTTTCCAATGTCCCCAGTAGTTGTGCCCCTTCTTCAATGCCCCCAGTAGTTGTGGCCTTTCTGCAATGCCCCCAGTAGTTGTGCCCCTTCTGCAATGCCCCCAGTAGTTGTGCCTCTTCTCCAATGCCCCCTGTAGTTGTGCCCCTTCATCAATGCCCCCTGTAGTTGTACCCCCTAAAGTAGTGCCCCCAGTACTAGCTACCCCTCCCCACCCACACCCCTGTGAAGAAACTTACCTGTCTTCTCTCCACGCCATCAGGGCTCCCGAGACCCACCATCGCTGCTGCTACCGCTTCCGCTGCCTGCTGGATATAACTGGTTCCAGCCGGTGTGCAGGCTTCTCTCATTGCAGGTGAGATAATGGCGTCCCACGCGCACTGCATCACTGGTAATGCTGGCCCCTGAAGCGATCAGAGGATTCAGAGGCCACCGTTCACAGTTGCTTTAAGTAAGTTGGTCATGATCTACTGTACCGACGGGAGCTCAGTGTGCTACCAGTAGATTGCAATTAACCTTTCGGCCTGCCTTATCTGGGGGATGTGGCCGGAGTTGGCAACTGTGTGTGGGGGCTCCGGGATGACCTCCCCTATCGCCCTGCCTATAATCCGACCCTGGATGTCACTCGCAGTGAGGATGTAATTGCAAAGTGATTGACAAAGGGACCTTTGGAGGTGTCAATGGGGAGTGGTTGTAAAAGCGCAAGTGTGTTATGGCCATTTTGGGGGCGTGTATCTGCTGTCAGCTGTGATCATGTATGTAGTGAAACATGACACCTTCGTTGCTACTGTCACAGCCAGTCTGCGTAGCCATAGGGCTACCCTAGCAGTCGATGTTCCTCATCCTTGCATATGGTATGTGAATGAGTTTGCGATAGCTCCGGTGGGCGTCTATCTTCTTTTCTGGGTGGTAACATCACTTGCTAAGATTAGCAGTTCTGATGCCTAAAAAATCGCAATTGCATACAAACATGAATTGGGCCCTCAGGGCTTGATTCACTGCGGATCGCTATTCTGCTTATACACACACAACACAGTTGCTAATATCAGCGGGGATATGTAAATGTTTGCAATCGCATTGTGATCACAGCCTAACATCAGGACGTCCACGTCCTCTTACACACATCTGTATACTTTGTCAACATAGTGAAACCATTGGTACAATTGAGTACCATCGGACCCATAAGCACACTTACACAAGCCCTGACCTTACTCTGGAATTGCTAACAGCCATCTACGCTATAAGGCATCAGTCTGAATATGGTATCGCAGTGGATAATTTATGCATGAACGCACTGGCACACCTGCGTTTGGCGGACCACCCTCCACGTTACCACACACAAACGGCACTTCCTGTCGATCTCTCTGCCATGGGTCTGCGTAGCCTCTGCATTCACTTTCCTGTTCACAGTGGCTAGTTCGCGCACACATACTGCAATGCATACGCATGCGTAGTACGCAACAATCGTCCAATTGCGTGCGTATAAGCAACTGCGTCCCTTGCTGAATCAAGCCCTCAGTCTCCAGCTAATCACATTACCAAGTGCATTCTGCATCTGACTCAATCTCTAGCAATTTGCATTACCAAGTGCAATCTGCATCTGGCTCCATTTTCAGTCATCTAGAGTGTCAAGTACATTTTGCATTAGATTCAGTCTCCAGTCTTCAAGCATTCAGCTTTCATTCCAGTTATCTACCATCTGTACTGTTCCTGCACATCACAGTTATCCCAGTGGGCGTTATGATGCATGCAAGTTCAACAACACCTGCATCCTGCTTTCAGCTGTGTGCAGCATCCAGTACCCTCTAAAGTCTGTGGTTGGGCATTGTCTTGGAGCAAACAACACTGTTTCTTCAGCAAATGTGGTCTTTTCTTCCTCATGGCTCCTCGCAAATGGGTTTTCAGGATGTTTGCTTAGTAGTTACCATTATTTGTCTGTCTATGGAGCACCCACTGCTGTAGGCTCATACCGTGCGCATCAAAGAACAGCAGAAGAATGACTTTACACACCGATGGGTTCACACAGAATTTTTTGGGTGGAGGCGAATTTGCATGTTTTCATACACTTGACTGTTGTTTGGATTCCGGATCATAGTGATGAATCCACGATTCGTCACACTTCACAATTGATGTCAGGAAATTGGGTATCTTCATACGGTGTTCTTGCACTCGTCATCGCATCTGCTCTTCTGTGAGATTTCTGGGTATCCACCTGACACACACTCAATGCATTATCAGTTCCTTTTTTCACAATATGCTGAACCCGTTCAAATGAGAAGCCAAAAGTTTGTGTAAAGTTAACCTTCTGTTATTATGCAACATCTCCGCAGCTTTGGCAAGGTTGACATCTGTAATCATAGTGGATGGTCTCTGAGAAAGCACTTAGGCCCTGATTCAGAGCCAGACGCTCTTTGTGAGCAATCGCTATGAATCTGGGCGGCCTCCTTTGTTTTTTTGGGCGGCCTCCAGGCCGCTTGCTAAGCTGTGGTGACCACCCACAGCTTTAGCGGGTGGCCAGGTGATGGTCGCGATGGTCACGACCATCGTGACCATCTGGCTTGTGACGAGACCCTTGTGGTAGGGTCTCGTTCCCTTAAGCCCCAGTGAGCTTTCTGCTCTAATAGAGCAGGAAGCTCACTATTGACATCACTCATGATGTCAGTAGGGCCGCCCACAAACGGCAGGCATTCCTTCAGGAACGCTTCCGTTTGGTCAGCCACCCCCCTCCCCTCCTACAAAACGGGGCAAGCTGTCGATCAACATCGACAGCCGCCCTGTTTTGTTGCGAGCCCCAGAGCGAGTGACTTCTCGCTCGCTGCGGGTCTCGCGCAGTGCGCACGCCGCGCGTGCTCTCTGCCTGGCCATCGACTCGCTTGCGAGCGCATAGTGCTCGTGAGCGAGTCTGAATCAAGCCCTTAGTCAGTCACTCGCGTATTACCCTATTTGAAGTGCTTCCACCACCAAAATATTGCAGCATGGCTAATTGTTTCCCCACCATATGCTTGCCGTAACATTTCATTTCTGCTTTTTCCAAGTTTAACACAAAATTCACACATCTCTGATATCATCTCACAGACAGATCTTCCAGATCCGCCATGACGAAACGTACAAAGATCTTCCACTCGCTGTACCAAAGAAGACTACGGCAGTCCAACCGCAGGTTCAGACACATCAATGTATGAGCTTCACAATAACCTACCAGCATAGCATTGTCACGTCTAACTATGGGACAGAAAAAACAGAGGCAGACTCATTATTTTTCAATCAGGCCTCATATACACACACACACACTCACAAATAAGTGAAAAGTGACTTCATAAGCTGCTGTGCCTATGTGAACCTGCTTTTTCCCAAATGGTCTTGCAACAGCATGGTGCAGATATTTAAACCTGCCTCTTTACTACAATGGTGACATATGGGAGTAACAAACATACAATACAAAGATATTTATGTGTACAGAAATATATATATTTTTTTATTAGATTGAAGGCAAAACTGTAGATAATCTAATCATCCCTTTAAACAAGACTTAAGTCTATTATTGTATAGTTTATCATGCTAAGATTTTTGGCATCAACGATGGATGACTAATGTTGAACAAAACAATGTGTCATGTTTCACAGCATGTTGGATTTTTGCAGGCATCTTGAATTGGTCCATGAAACATGGATGGTGCATCCATACACATAATCAATATCATATGACCACCTGGTGACACTGCTATTTTGATAATCACTGTTCCTGCAGATTTTCCTGTCAGTCATGAAATAGCTGGGTAACATGTCCCTACTGTACGTACATGGCAGGAAAGTGACAAGGAAGAGTCTTTTTCTGATGTTCTAGAAATGTTTTTAATTTCTCTAAGGGTCGTAGATACTGTAGTTGGAATAGCCTTTCACATATATTATTGATGCAAATATGGCTTTATAATTCATATGTGCTTGGAAAATTCATATTCTTTCATAAATTGAAAAAAAAGCTAAAGCTTAAATAGTGTTTTAGGATTTTAACAATACCAATCCAAAACCAGAGGAAAAGGTTTTTTTTTTCATCAACTGAGTTAGCGTTTCACATATATATGAATAAGAGCCTATACCAAACAATGATCACACCTCATGATCATGTGACCGGAAGAAACGTTACTTTAGTAAGAGTTTGTTATTCAACTCGAGGTGACCCGCATATTTCCGGATCATGTGACTGGAGGAAGCGCTACTCCAGAAAGAATCGTGGAGTTTAGCGAAGGACCGTCCGGCTGAAGAAATCTAGTCATGAGGTGAGTCACATGATGTGATGACTCATGTACCTCTGATGGTAAAAAGGAACAGACGGCATATTAGAAATAGCGGCCGTAGTTAATAGGTACCAGGCGGAGATAATCCAGTCACGTGGTGCGTCAGGTGACTGCACCCGGAGGTATCATGTGCATTCCAGATGGAACGCAAAAAACGGAAGTAACAGGCTTCTAAGTTTATCTTAGTGGTTAAACGGATCGTTTTACTTTATACTTAACAAGATTGAAAGGAGATATGCAATTGGAATGTGCTTATAATAGAAAATTATGGTTATATGTGAAATATAGAATGTTTTGTCCACTTCCTGTTGCTGACCAATGAGAGGGAAGGGCAGGGTATATTAAGATTGAAGATCCACTACACCAGCACACCTTGTTAAAGACTGTAATTGTTGAAACGCGCTGGTGTTTAAGGGGAGGTTACAGACACAGACGTGAGGATTTGTTTGGATACATCAGTGAATGTGAGGGCAGGTGCTTTTTCCGGGACTGCTTCCTGTTATCACATGTGTTTGCCGGTGTACATATACACCTCTCTATCTGGTATGTTACCTAAACCCTTTAGTGCTGGTGGATAATATGTTTTAAATTGTCTTTTCATTAAAAAGATTGTACTTTACTACATTTGGCAATCTTTTTTTCTTTTATATGTATCTGAAATATATGACTGGTGGCAATCAATTTGGGGAAAAAAAGAAGAACCACCTATAAAGGGACTTTCATTATAAAGAACCAACAAAAGGGAATTATATATTCTATACTGGCCAAGAAGGAAGCGCTGGGACTTTTACTGTTTATGTTTGTGTTTCTATAAATATAGAGTTTGTGACCTCTATTTATATTGTTTGAGCTGTATCCAATATTGAAGAGCATTATTGTATCAATATAAGTTTTGATATATATATATATATATATATATATTTCATACCCCGAATGCAAACCGTTATATATGTATGCATATGGAATTACATAGATATATTTACCTCAAGATCTATTTCACAGGAAAATCCGAATATATATTAAGCACTACTCTGGCAGCTTATCTTGATTCAAGAAGTTGCAGTATACAAAAAATCCAGTAGATGGCGTACCAAGACAAATACTACATATTTGTCGCTGCACATATTACTTGCAACCTTTCAGTGTTACTGTAGGTTAAGCAGCACTGGCTTTGGGATCTACAAGATAAGATTTGTTTGACTAAAGTGAACTTAGGACCTCATTCAGGTCGTACGCATCCGATGTTTCCAAACCACGCATGCATACGGTTAGTTGTGCGCATGTGCATACGAGACCTTGCAATCCAAAAGGCTGTCGATCGTATGGCTTACAAGCAGGAAGTGGCTTCCAAGAGTTGATTGACATGAAAGGCTGTTTGTGGGTGTTGATGGGGGTGGTGGTCTGAAAACGCAGGCATTCCTCACCATTCTCAGGGCGTTTTAGGGGCGTACATAAATTACCTGCTACGACCGACATAGAAGGCCGGAAATAGTAAAACATCACTCTGCGAGCAGGTTAAAGGCCTGGCTGATCATACAGCTTAAGGTAGGGTAGGAGCTCCCACAAGCCCTAGAGTACAATTGATACTATCGAATGTTATTGATGTTAGGATTGATGTTTCTATATTGAGCCACACAATGCAAGCAGCTAATAATCATTTTTTGAAGCTAATAACACTGCTAATTGGCTTGTAATTGATTTAGCAGTGTTAGCATTAGCGAATAATAAAAATAAATTAATGTCATGGGGATGGCTTATTCTATGTGGTTTTGTGGGTTTTTTGGGGGTAATTTGCATTATTTAGCCTGCACCAGTCTTTTCCAATCCTATGCTTTTTCAATACCTTGATTACCCATGTATATTATTATATCAGACACGATTTCAGTAGTTTGTGCAATTTTTTTTTTTTTTTTTAACATTAATAAATCGAATAAATTTTTCTGCATTTGGCAGCATGCAAAAATTATAGGCATTTAAAAAAAAAACCATAAATAAAATAAAGTTTTGTAAAGAAAAAAAAAAGAACGGAGATGGAGGCATTGGTGACTAGTAATATGAGGACTGGATATCAACAGGGGAATGTTCAGATAGCCAGGGCTATTTTCTGCATTTGGGATGGCTCGGCTGAAGAGGCTTTTGCGGAACAGTTGACTGGCGTGTAACACGTCGACTGGCTTGGCCAGAGCTGGATGGCATTGGCTCTGACCTAGGAATAGGGCTCGCCATACTTTGGGGGGGGCTGTTGGGCTGCCAGAGGTGGTGGTCCTTGGAGGAAGGGAGACTCGCTCCATCATGGCAATTCTGTTTGCCTGCTCCTGGCCATCGGCCATCCGAATCAGGGCTGCAGCACGTCTCCAGGGAATCCGCCACCCTCGGCAATCTGCCATCTATCCTCACCAGAGTGGTCTCCATCCTCAGGAGAGCTGAATTATTCTCCTGAGTTTGGTTGACCAACTCGGTGAGGAGAGACAATGCTGGGGTGGGTGGTGACCCTGGAGTGGGCTCCACAGGGTCCCCAGATGGAGAAATTGACTCATCCCCTGCAGAGCCTCCATATGTGCTGGGTCCAGCCATGACCTCAGGAGCAGGCACTTCCTCCTCGGGTTCTGTAAAGAAACAGAATTATTAAGCATTTTGTTATGAGATATTTTTTTTTACAATAGTTTTGGCTTTGGGCGTGTTTGGTTAATTTCTAAAAATTACCTTCTCTGCCATGTGGAGTAATAAAGTCAGCCATGTCAGTGTCCATGTTGGACATGCCAACTGACTCCTCTTCCTCCACACACCCCTGAGCCTGCTCCTCCAAAGCTGTTAAGGTGAGCTCCTCAGGGATGGGACCACCACCTGTCTCCCTGGCATGGTCAACCCTATTTCCTAGCTTCCTCTTCAGCTGATATTTGAAGTCCGTCCATCTGTCACTGTTTAGAGTTAATTTAGTCTTGTCTTTCCTGCAACATTTTGAAAACATTTATAAATCAACATTCACAATATCAAATATGTACCTTTTGCGCACAACATCATTGGATCTGTGCGTCGTCCCAACATGATTAACAGCCCTGGCTATCTCCTCCCAGATCCTGTATTTTTGTCCAGCCCCAATATTTCTGGGAGCATGGACAATATTGTCCATGCACATAGTCACCAAGGCCTCCATCTCCACCCTCGAAAAGGGAGGCTTTCTGGTCCTTCGGCTGCTTGGGCCTGGCTCCTCCTCAGTCCTCCTTTCTTGCTGTTGTCCACCTACAACATGTTATTTTGTTATTACAAATTATTAAAAAAAAATTTGGATGTGTTAATTTTGTGCTAAAAAACTTACTTGGTAATGGCGGATTCTGGCTTCCATGCTCCTCTGTCTCCATGTTAAAGTTCGAGAAAGCATGAGTACTAGTGTGAGTACTAGTGTGATATGGATACATTTTTATAGATATGAGCGCATCATTGGACTGGTTGAGCGTGCATCCATGTTTCCCTGCGCAAATTTAAGGACCTCCTAAAAGGGCCATTACTTGAGCGTTGTTGGTGGTTGATGGTTGTTGGTTTTTTGGAGTTTAGCGGTTGGTGGATTTTTGGCACAAAACATCTTAGGCTTGAGAGTCAGGTAAGTGTATCCGAGTCATGCAAACAACCTTTTTTTTGTTTTTCTTTTTATAATTTTTTTTTTAAGTATAAATCTTGTTTTTTTAATGGCAATTTTTTTTTAAAGGAATATTCCTGCCCACTTTATTGTGGTCCAAGTTAAGTGTTTCAGAGTCCTGCTGCCATCAGTCCATTGTAGCCTTTTTTTTATTTTTTGGGGAAAATATTTTCCCTAATGTAGTGTTGGAGTTTGGTGTTTGGATTTTGTTGATTGTTCCAGTTCACTTTATTGTGGTCCGAGGTTAGTTTTTTATTTTTTTATGTGTAATTACTATGGTTTTTTTTTTTATTTGTTTTTAAAAAACCCCTAAAAGAATGTATTAAACATTTGTATTTTTTTTTATTATTCGACCATTGTTTTTTTGCACCTACATCATTTAATGCATTGCCAGAAAATACTGACAGATTTTATTTATTTGTTGTCTTACATAAAACACATGTAGGTTTTGGGAAAGATGGCCCTACCCAACCCTGTAAGAATCAGCAAGATTCTGACTAAGTTAAGTGTTTGTTTGTCTCATCATTCCTACTAATTTCTATGAACACATATTTCAGAGAGATGTTGGTGAGCTTATCCTCATCATGCTTCCACATCCTACCTTACCTGGTCCTCCTTCTCGTCGTAGGCATAGGAGGCATGCAAGGCCCCAGATATTGAACACGGGTTACCCTTTTTCGAATGCCTGATGATGAGGTGTTAATGACTTACCGCCTACCACCCACCATTATCCTAGACACTCTTTCAATAATAAAGAGTGATCTAGAAAGTCAAATTTACATTCCTACATCAATATCACCACTCACACAGTTGCTGGCGGTGTTACATTTCTGCGCCTCAGGGTCCTTCCAGACCACTGTGGGTCTGGTGGCTGGCATCTCCCAGGCATCATTCTCCAGGATCCTGAGTCTTGTGATGAATATTTTTTTTAAGCATATTACTCAATTTATTAGTATGCCTTTGGATCAGGAAGCCCTTGTTGTGGTAAAGCAGCAGTTTTTGGAGTTTGCTGGATTTCCACACATCATAGGGGTAGTTGATGGCACTCACATAGCACTTCAGCCTCCAGCATGAAAGGAACACATATATTGCAACCGTAAATATTTCCATTCCATGAATGTGATGGTGCTATGTGATGCCTCCCTCCAGATTCTCTCCCTGAATACAAAATTTCCAGGCAGCTCACATGATGCATATGTGATACAACATTCAGGGATTTGGCCAAAATTAGCTACACTGCAAGCTGGTGATGCGTGGCTTCTGGGTAAGTCAAACTTCATTTTGTTTTTTGCAATAAAAGTGAATGTGTTTTTTTTTTTTTTTAAATCAAAACCTTTTCTCCTTCCCTACAGTCGACAGTGGATATCCTTGCATGCCCTGGCTGCTGACTCTTTTTTTGGCACCCACACCAGGGCCACAAACCCAATTTAATACCGCGTTTCCTGCCACCAGGCAGGTGGTGGAGTGCTGTATTGGTCTTTTGAAGGGTTGGTTCAGATGTCTCCACCACTCTGGTGGCAACCTAATGTATTCACCGGTTATGGTTTCGCATATCGTGGTCCTGTGTGATATATTCAATAACATCACCATAAGGAGTCGAGTACCCATGCAGCCAGAGGATGCCTTGCCTGAGGATGGCCCCCATGAGGTAGGTGTTGTGAGACTGTCCAGAGGGGCCAGACGCAATGATGTTGTTGCTCGCTTTTTCAGGTATGTATTGCATTTTTTATTTTACAAATTATAAAATCACTGTCATATGCCACATTGTTTTTCTGTTTTGACTTTTGTGAGTTTGTAGTTTTAGACATGTTTCTAATGTTTTTTTTTTTTTCCTACACCCTACCCCAATTAAAACAACAACCAAATGTAACTTCGTAATGATGTTTCTTGCTGTTTTGAGAAACAATAAAGAAAATTTATAAGAAACAAAAACTAATTATTGTTATTTTAAAAAGGCAATATTAGGCTCTACACATTCACCATGTTAGTGAAACATTTGTGTGGCATGTGAAATGTTTATTTATTAGGACCCTAATGTCTTTTCTGCTACAGTTTAGTTGACACAAATGATTTTAGTAAATAAAAAACAAAAAAAAATCCAACATGAAACAAGCTTTCTAAAAATGTGTAACTGAATGTCCATAAATTTACAAAATGTATTTTTGAGGCCAAATGTTTATAAATTTACTTAGCACTATTATTGTGGATGACTTACAATGTTGGCTAAAGTATGTTTTAAAATAAATTGCTCCATCACTATTTTAGTCTCCAAAATACATACCAAACCAATGTAAAAAGGACAAGTATGTGTAATATTTTTGGAACAAAACTACGTTTTAAACATAACATTATTCCCAAAAACCATTTATATGCCTGGATTAGACAGTTCTTTTTCAAAAATGACAACAAAAGTTAACTAACAAATTTTATTTGAACATACACAGAAAAAAAATAAATAAATTAAACGCCAGTAAGGTTTAAAGCACCTATTATGTTGGCAATGCTGGATTGTGCATTGGCCAAAGAATCATGAAGAAGAACCAGCTCCTCCCGGAGGAATCGAAAGAGCATCTGTGGATCTGTAGAGTAGAAAAGGTAAAAATTTAATAAAACTCAAAATATGATTGGCAAACATTGAACAATTTAAGTTTATTATATGCCCTACAAAGTGTGTGGGACACAATGAAGTTGATGTATACACCAAAATTAAATTTACAAAAATAAAGGCAGGCACATTTGTAGGCCTAGCAAATGCAAAAAATCAGGTCCTGTATTTTGTTATAATGTATTAATGTTTTTTTGGGCCCCCCAAAAAATAAACAAACAAAAACACCTAAACATTTTGAAAAATAAAAAAAAATAGTTTCTGTGAACATATAAACATTGCCCAAAAGAAAAAAATGATGCAACTTATTTCTGTAGTTTAATATTTTTAACATATACATTTTATGGTCCGCCATAAAGTACAGACTACTATTTAGGGGATGCCACAGGGACTAAGGTTGAACATATGATTTTATTTTTTTTTGTTTATTTGTTTGTTTTAGATAAAATAAAAAGGAAAAAAGGGTTTACGGTTAAGTAGCCTTAAAGCCAACTCTGTTGACATTTTTGACCTAGAAATGTTACCTAGAATTGATACCACAAAAACCTATATAAATAAATTACCTCCACACGCAACACGGCCTTGAAAAAATCAATAAAAAATATGTATAACTACACAAAAACATCCTGTATATATGAAGACAAATATATTTACAATAAAGTTTAACATCAAAAATTACCATATATCCATCCTCAGGAAGGAGATGCCTGCTCCTCAAACAGGGGTGGGGTCCCAAAATCTTCTGTGGGTGGCGTTATTTGGCCTGAATATTCTGGGTTGGGAGGGGAAATTGGGGATGAGTGGGCAGGGGAGGGAGGACCATTTTGAGAATTTTGGCCAAAGGAGGGAGGGTTACTTGGGGAGTATGGGGGCGGGGAGGGAGAGATGGGTTGGGAAGGGGAGGGCATAGGCAAACGTAGGGGGGTTTCCAGTTGCCTGGAAACCCCCCTCCCCAGCCCACACCATGACCACAATAGAAATAGTAAAATAGAATTTTACTAGTGCTGCATGTCCTTCTCAGTATCACAAATGAAATAATTAGCAACACGTGTTAAAAGATCCACAGGTGGTGTCAATTATTTCATGTTAGCCAGTAATAAATACACCTGTTCACCAACTAGGAGATCTGGAAAACATGCACTGTTAGGGGTGCACTGCTATAGACCATCAATAGGGTTAATTATTAATACCATATAATAATACACTATCCAGTGCATGACAAAACCAATATGTACATATATGTCCAGGGCAATCCTAGGTTCTTCTGCTGCTCCCCCAGACTTGCTAGAGTGCTCTGGAATGGAGATCACATCTGAAATAAAAACATTCAGCTCAGACAGGATGGCCCTACTGCCGTTTTTAATGGCTTACTATGATCACTAGTCCTGTATATGCTGGAATTATGACACACAATACACTTTGTATGATGCATATTAAAGCTGGTTAAGTGCTAATTATGCCCACTTCATGGACTGGCCACTTTTGCTCTAAAATCAAGCATTTTGGGAAAACCCTTCTAGAAATCCTGCGTTTGCCACTTTTGGGTTTGTGTTTGGGTTAGGAGGGGTATTTGCCACACCATTGCTGCCGCTATGCCGTGTCCGTCTATGCTGATGTCCTAAGAAGTGAAAAATTACAGTTCAAAATTAATTTGAAACAATAATAATACAAACCAAACATATTTAGATGACAGTTTATACCCAAATTAAAAAAAACAACACTGAAAATAAGACAAACTGACATTTAAGGAAAGTAGTTTCCACAAACTGAACAATAGGTACAACATACACTACAGCTTGTTTGACAAATAAAATAAACACAAAAACAAGGAACAAATATACTAACAAAAAACTGCAAATGCATACTTACTCCGGCGTATTTGCGCCCGCAGACTCAACAAAACCAGGGGCGAATGCCGCCGGAGGTCCGACCACCGTCGTTCTAATTGCGCAATATTGTGCCGAAATTCAAGAGACCGCAGCCGCCGTCGGACCACCACATAGGCCTGCCTTCTAATAGCATTAGTTATAGGGGGTGCAAGATTGTACAGGCGCCTGTCCATCCCTTCAACAAGAACTAAAAGTTCTGCGTGAGTAAATGCCGCGGCTTTCATGATGGCAATGGCAGGTTTTACAGTAAACCACAAATATAAATGGGTAACATGAAAAATGATTGGCTAATAAAAAATAGTAATTTACATATACTAATTTCGATTGGACAAAGCATTATTCATGTGACCAAAACTCAAAATTAATAATAGCAACTCGAATTGGCTCTAGCCCTTTATGTGCAAATGGAACAAAAAATATGCAAAATTACACAAACTAACATTCATAATGTTAATTTTAACATGCTTTTAACAACAACACAACATTATTAATCCAAAAACCGGGTTTAAAATATTTTTAATTAACAAACGCAATACCAGAAATACATCAGCATGAACGAAATTTCATTTAAACAATAAAGTTTTAAATGCAATTGAAAGGGAGTAAAAAAAAGCAAACAACACTTTAGAACACTAATTACATAATTGTCAACAAGCTATTATCAAGCTGATCGATAGCGCATGCAAACATATGACATGTGGGCATCAAGCGGCCGCAACCATCAAAAGAAAATTAACATACAGCGACAGACAACGACTGACAACGATCGACTCGATCGCTAGCTGCTATCACTCGTTAGCTAGAGGAGGTGCTTTGTTCATGTATAGGCGTCACTTTGGTTGCGACCGACCAACCATGCGATTGCTTTTTTTTCAGTTTCACGATCGTTTGGCGTACGACCGAGCGGCCGCTTACGACCGACTCTGAATGAGGTCCTCAGACTAGACTGTGAGCTTGCCCCTTCAATTGGATTTTGTGATTTACATAAAAAAAATATAAAACTGTGGATTCTTAGGGGTAAATTTACTAAAGTGATAGTTTTCAGAAGTGAGTTTTAGAAGAGATATTGCCCATAGCAACCAATAATATTCTACTTAATATTTAACTAGCACCTTCTAGAAGATAATAGCTGGAATCTAATTGGTTGCTATGGGCAACATCTCTTCTAAAACTCACTTCTAAAAACTCTCACTTTAGTAAATTTACCCCTTAGTGTTTACAAAGACATTGGGGCAGATGTATGACGCTCTGGAAAGATAAAGGGCAGAGTGATAAACGACCAAACAATCAGCTCACAACTGTCATGTTACAGGCTGTGTTTGAAAAATGACAGGTGGGAGCGGATTGGTTGGTCATTTATCACTCTGCACTTTATCACTTTCCACAGCTTCATACATCTGTCCCAGTGTATAATCAATGTATAAAATATAAATATGCATAACAATATTATATGCCACTACTGTCTTTGTAAAATTAATTCCATTGAGCAATAACAGACATCCACGAGAGCAAAGCTGCAGGCAAATGCTAATTGATAAAATGAAGAAGAAAATATATGAGAATGCATGTGAAATAAAGCAATGTAAGAAGTTAAACATGAAAACAGCACACACAAACCCCACCCCCAACACATCTAAATTGCATATAAGTTGAAGGCACCATTGAATACATTACATAAGAATACTTCTTTAAAATATGGTGTTCAGTGGAAACGTTAATAGCACAGCAGGCGGCACCTAATTTCAAATGTTCTGAATGAAGTTTCGTACATTATTATAAAGCAATAATCTACATTTATATTATGCATTTTGGGATATTTGAAGATGGAATATCTATCTTTGGTTATTATGTAGGAGTGCAATAAGTCATCATGTAACAGGCGTATTACGTGTTTTCTAAAAACTGAAATATATTAAAAAAAGACCAGTGATTCAATCTGAAACTCTGCTTGTACAATGCACATCCGTTATTTCGTAGTAACCGTGGTAACTATGATTTTAGAGTACTAGAAATTGAACATGACGCTGATTTGCATCTACGGCACATTACAACAATCTCGGAAACTCAGAAAGTGTACACCAATTACACTACTTACTGTAGATTAACATCTCTGAAATGTTCCATTAATAAGAAAACATGCATGCTGCAGCGCCAATGAACCATTCACTGGATCCCCCGTTGAACCTTTTACACATTCTATTTATTCTGTATTTTACAAGTTATAAAATTATTTTCAGTATTAGAATATAATGTTTTACTTATTATTCTAGGCTCACATTTAGTCATATTAAGGTGTAATTCTTCCAAGAACTTAATTGATACACATAAATCTCTGCACCTTTCAGCTCCAGTGAAAATTCTGAATGTTTCAATTATTTAAGAAAGTTATGTGTTGTGTTAATAAAAATATATTGTAATCTTTATGACAATGATGTCAAATTATGTAATCAGGAAATAAAGGATGTTTTTAAATAAAAGACGTACTAAGGTTTATTTACAAGTGCAGAAAATAACTTTAATATATGTTAAGATGATAATTTAGATTTAGGAGTAAATGCAGCTAGAAGGTGTAATTTTGCACATTGTAAATTCATATTGTGATGCCGGTGGCAGGACTCATTTATAATGTGCAGACAGATTTAGAATTCAGAGGAGGGCACATCTAATTTAACTCTTAGGACCATATTTAATTAGAAGTGAAAAGTTAGAGGTCGGACATTTCGCCATCATTGCAGCTTTTCCTAGGGATAAAGTATCGAGCGCGTGCCCACGTATACCCATATTCAATTAGGGATCGGCCAATAAGGCGAAAAGGTAAGTATCGAAAAGTCCCGTCACTTTTGGGGAAATCAGCCTGTCACCCCATGGTATGCCATGGAGGATCAATATGGGTACCTCCGAATTGGCCTGCTAAAGGTATTTAAGGTTTTTAAACGGTCTCGACAGGTGCTTTTATGTGACTTGGGAAATGTGGTGAAGAATAGCATTTAGCAACTTTTTAGGGGAAATTAACTAGTCCCATCAAATTTGGGGTACATGAAAATGGGTGTAAGCATATTTTTAAGTCCCTAAAGTGAACTTTAAAAATTCTTCAAAAATCCACCTGCCGCAACCACCTGCATTCTAAAAAATACCTGACGCATACTTGGGGACCCCCCCTTCCCTGAGTCTATTTCGCTAGTTTTCAAGTTTGTCCCACCAACTTTTTTTTTTTTTTCGCCCCAAAACGAAGCCGCTATTTTTTGGATGTCCTATGGTACTTTTTAAAAATGTTTACACAGATAACTGTTAGGGAACATTCCAAAGGCTGCAAGGTACTTTTTCAAAGTCTGCACCCCAAAACCTAGATTCTTCACTTTTTTTCGCCACCTATTCGAAGGTGAAAATTTATCCCCAGTTTTTGCCAAGGACTTTTTGCACCTGCAAAAAGTCTTTGGAAATGATTATGGGGAAAAGTCAAAATGGCGAAAATTATGTCATAATGCGTTTTCACAGCCTAATTGAATATGACCTTAAGGGTCCCATTTATCAATGATCACAAAGTCAATGCGATCTATGCGCAATATTAGAGCCCATGATTGCATCGCATTGCAGTATGCAATCTTCCCAGCTAAATGTATTAAAGAGCACCCACAGGAACAGGGTCCCGAAAGGAGCCCATCCCTGCGATGTGCTTGGAGGGAAGTGACAGCATCAGCGATCTCATCACTCCTGTGCCGGAAGTCCTGCACATGCATGGTCTACAGACTACGCATGTGCAGAGGCTATTGTTAGGGAGGGCTGCTCTGGAAACCTTTCCCGGTTAGTTTTGCAATGTGTAGCCCATAGGATAGAGCAGCACAACGCCATCTTCTGGTTGCGGGGGCTAAATCCATCAGCATTGTTTCCTTTATAAAAACCTATGGAGTTTTGGGGCTGATGTCAGAAATAGATGGACCATAGCAGATATCAAAGATATCTGCTGCAGACCATCAAAAAACATCTGGGGGATACTAAATATTTGTGACTATCCCCCGAAAACAGGTGTTTTTGGGGAATATGCAAACAGTTAATGATAAATGGGCCCCAAATCACAGTATTAAAATGCCCAGCATTTGTGGGCTACATACAGATGAAGTCAGTATTTACTCTGTATGTAATAAGAACCAAACTGTATTTGCACCTTTTTCATTGCTACATGGTTGTCCAGGTGCAGAGATATTCTTTTTTGCTTTGCTCCCAACTCCAAAGCAGCCATAAAGTATTCACTCCTTGAGGATCAATGATCGCTTTTGCAATGCGATCAGGGCATGCCAGTAACGCCCATGATCACATTTCAAAAAGTGATCCTATCGGCCGGATGTATCATCCGGGACATGCAGGGACACGGGCTCCTAAAGAAGCCCGTCCATGCGATGTCTCCGGAGAGCTGCCGACCAGAGCAGGGGGTGGTGTGCATATGCAGTCCCATGGACTGCACATGCACATCCACCATAGCCGGGGAGTGCACGGTGTAGCCCATAGGCTATAGCGACTAACGCTATCTTCAGATGGTGTTAGCTGCTGGGGCCAATATCTGGAATGCATTGCATTCCAGATATTGGTAGATTTGGCAGCATCGCATCCCCCATAGAAACCTATGGGGGAGGCGGCTGCCTTCGGCAGTGGAGGGATCACAGCAGTTATCGGAGATACCTGCTGCCGTCCCTCCTTAATACATATGGGGGATACTTAGTATTTTAGGTAAAGCCCAAAAAAATTGTGTTTTCTGAGACTTTACCTCAAATGCATTTTGATAAATGGACCCCCTTGAATTGTAGCATGGTTTGTCCAGGTGCAAATTCATACCCTTTGCCAGGCTTTCCTACTAACTACTGTTAATGGGGCACTGTGTAGTGCTGTGTACAGCCATGGCCAAAAGTTTGAGAATGACACAAGTATTGGTTTTCACAAAGTCTGCCTCTTCAGTTTTTATGATGGCAATTTGAATATACTCCAGAATGTCATGAAGAGGATCAGATGAATTGCAATTAATTGCAAAGTCCCTCTTTGCCATGAAAATTAACTTAGTCCCCAAAACAACATTTCCACTGCATTTCAACCCTGCCACAAAAGGACCAGGTGACATCATGTCAGTGATTCTCTCGTTAACACAGGTGAGAGTGTTGATGAGGACAAGGCTGGAGATAACTCTGTCATGCTGATTGAGTTAGAATAATAGACTGGAAGCTTTAAAAGGAAGGTGGAGCTTGAAATAATTGTTGTTCCTCTGTTAACCATGGTTACCTTCAAGGAAACACGTGCAGTCATCATTGCTTTGCACATACAATCATCATTGCTTTGGCTTTGCACAAAAATGGCTTCACAGGCAAGGATATTGTGGCTAGTAAGATTGCACCTAAATCAACCATTTACCGGATCATCAAGAACTTCAAAGAGAGAGGATCAATATGAAGAAGGCTTCAGGGCACCCAAGAATGTCCAGCAAGTGCCATTACCATCTCTTAAGGTTGAATCAGCTGTGGGATCAGGGCACCACCAGTGCAGAGCTTGCTCAGGAATGGCAGCTGGTAGGTGTGAGTGCATCTTCACGCACAGTGAGGTGAACACTTTTGGAGGATGGCCTGGTGTGAATAAGGTCAGAAAATAAGCCACCTTCCAGGAAAAACATCAGGGACAGACTGATATTCTGCAAATGGTACAGGGATTGGACTGCTAAGGACTGAGGTAAAGTTATTTTATTTGGGGCATCTGGAAAAACGCTTGTCCAGAGAAGGAAAGGTGAGCACTACCATCAGTCCTGTGTCAGGCCAACATTAAAGCATCCTGAGACCATTCATGTGTGAGGTTGCTTCTCAGCCAAGGAAATGGGATCACTCACAATTTTACCTAAGAACACAGCCATGAATAAAGAATGGTACCAAAACATCCTCCAAGAGCAACTTCTCCCAACCATCCAAGAACAGTTTGGTGATGAACAATGCCTTTTCCAGCATGATGAAGCACCCTGCCATAGGCAAAAGTGATAACTGAGTGGCTCGGGGAACAAAACATCAAAATTTTGGGTCCATGGCCAGGAAACTCCGCAGACCTTAATCCCATTGAGAACTTGTGGTCAAACCTCAAGAGACAGATGGACAAGATAAAAACGACAAATTCTGACAAATTCCAAGCATTGTTTAGGCAAGAATGGGTGGCCATCAGTCAGTATGTGGCCCAGAAGTTGAATGACAGCATGCCAAGGCGAAAAGCAGAGGTCTTGAAAAATAAAGGTTGAAACACTGCAAATATTGACTCTTTGCATAAACTTAATGTAATTGTCAATAAAAGCCTTTGACACTTATGAAATGCTTGTAATTTTACTTCAGTATACCATAGTAACATCTGACATAAAGGTCTAAAAACACTGAACCAGCAAACTTTGTGAAAACCAATACCTGTGTCATTCTCAAAACTTTTGGTCATGTCTGTAGTACTTTCCCACATTTGTAGGTAACATGCCCCATTCCTAACAGACACAGAATATAGAAGAGCCATAGGTATAACAATGTTCCATATGCATAATCTACAGTTTGTTTACACATGAACACTGCTGCTTATAAGACAAACAACCATATGGATTGGGAAAATAAAACCCGACACTGCTTTCCCATGCAAATGTACATTTTACTTCACATAGCTCTGTTAGTAAATTCTATCAAATGTCAATTATGCAGTAGTTCCGTTTTGTCTTAAATATATTCTTTTATATTTATAGTCACTATTTTTATTGTACTATAGGGATTAAGGCCCTCATTCAGAGCCGCTCGCAATTAGCGCTCGCTCGTTCATAAAAAGGGGGTGGCTATTCAAATGAACCGTTCGCTCTTTGCGGTCTGTTGCCGCCTCCATGTCTGAACGAGCGAGCAAAACATACGCTCGTTTATTTGATAAAAACGCCCCCTGGCCGCTCGCATCATACGTCATGTCCGCTATTTATTAGATTAATCGAGTACATCGAACAGCGTATGAACTGCTCGCTATTCTTGTGGTTGGTTTTTTCAACCACAATATTGCGAGCAGTTCTGACTATAAAATAACCCAGTGACGTGGTGAATGACTGCTGTATTAATTATGCACACCCATAAAACGCCCGCTTTGACCTTTAAGCACGCCTGCGTTCTGATCTCCACTCACCCTTTTCAAGCACCTTCCCCTGTTACCACCCACATACGCCTCATTCTGTCACTCAAATTAGCAGGCACTCGCTATATAGCGAACA
Organism: Taudactylus pleione; assembly: GCA_031769625.1. Lineage (NCBI taxonomy): Eukaryota > Metazoa > Chordata > Amphibia > Anura > Myobatrachidae > Taudactylus > Taudactylus pleione. The sequence goes on from JAUIMM010000039.1 coordinate 5,893,954, forward strand.
AACGATTTTCGGCCGCACTGACTGGTTCGCGCATGCATACTAAAAACCGTACGCATGCGCAGATGTGCAAATATCGCTCGGAACGAGCGTACTGCCGCTTACGAGCGGCTCTGAATGAAGGCCTAAGTGGCCTATTTATCAAGCTTTTTTGATAAAATTATGTAGAAACTGCATTTGCTATGAATTGTTGCTATGCATTAGTAGGTTAACGCAGGAGATTTCACAGAATGTCCTGTAGAATTCTAATTGGTGCTGCTTTCCAGAGTTTGGCCCCTTTAGTTTACATCATCTTCAGATGGTGTAAACCGCTTTATGCCTATGGAGAATTTACTCGCAGAAGAGATATTTTTTTATCCCTCTCCCCCAACCTCCATCCAGCAGTAGAAAATGACACTTTGCACAGTTTCTTATTCTTCCAGAGGAGTCTTTCACAAATGTACAGTCAGGTCCATAAATATTGGGACATTGACAGAATTTTCACATTTTGTCCTCTATTCACCACCACAATGGCTTTGAAATGAAACAAACAAGATGTGCTTTAACTGCAGACTTTCAGATTTAATTTGAGGATAATTACATCCAAATCAGGTGAACAGTGTAGGAATTACAATGGTTTCTATATCTGCCTCCCACTTTTTAAGGGGCCAAAAGTAATGGGACAAACTAAACAATCCTAAATCTAACTTTCACTTTTTAATACTTTGTTGCAAATCCTTTGCAGGCAATTACAGCCTGAAGTCTGGAATGCATAGACAACACCAGACGCTTGGCCATTGCATAACATTCCACTTTTTAACCTTAAAAAACTCCTTGGTTGCTTTTGCAGTATGCTTCGGGTCATTGTCCATCTGCACTGTGAAGCGCTGTCCAATGAGTTCTGAAGCATTTAACTGGATATGAGCATATAATATTGCACGAAACACTTCAGAACTCATTCTTCTGCTTTTGTCAGCAGTCACATCATCAATAAATACAAGGGAACCAGTTCCATTGGCAGCCATACATGATAATGAAATAACTAGGGAATAGCCCACACCTGTCCATGAAATAGCTTTTGAGTTGATAGTCCCATTACTTTTGGCCCCTTAAAAAGTGGGAGGCACATATTGAAACTGTTGTAATTCCTACACCTTTCACCCGATTTGGATGTAATTATCCTCAAATTAAATCTGAAAGTCTGCAGTTAAAGCACATCTTGTTTGTTTCATTTCAAAGCCATTGTGGTGGTGAATAGAGGCCAAAATCTGAAAATTCTGTCAATGTCCCAATATTTATGGACCTGACTGTATATGCCAGGGAGGTAACTTGCAGGGACAGCGCCGCCATTATTAATACATAGGCCCTTGAGATTCCTATATCTACCCCATGCCCTCCATAAATTATTACATGCGGAATGTTGGGAGAAAAAAATCCTAAAAATAGGAAACCATATATTACTACATTGTTTTCTATCCCTTAAATCAGTGGTGGGGAACCTTTTTTCTGCCGAGGGCCATTTTGATATATATATATATATATATATATATATATATATAAAACATTATTTGTGGGCCTGGTGCAGACCATGCCCCCTCCGCGTGACATCACACGGGGCGGGGCCACAATCACCGGTGATTACAGCAATGTCTGGTGCATCCTGAGGATGCTCCGGGGAGCTGTAAGGGCAGCGGTGTGACCATCTTAAGTGTCCTAAGGGCACTCCAGGTGGCACAGTTGCATAGATTCTGGCTGCAGGGTGTCATTCTAGGCACCATGCTAGCCAGATGAGGCTAGCAGAAAAAAGCTCAGATGGCCAGACCAAATGATTCTGCGGGCATTATACGGCCCTCGGGCCTGAGGTTCCCCAAACCTGCCTTAAGTAGTAGTTTGAATCCTATATCACAAATTGCTCTCTTATTGTTATCTTTATTTGTGTAGCTATATTACAGTATATAAATTACTATATTTAAAAAAGAAGGGGACAATATTTGATAGAATACATTCTCAGATTTAAATATCTCTGGTGAATTTGCTAGGAGAAATTGCCTTATGCTACATCAGTGGTTCTCAAACAGGTTACATTTTCCAGGTCACTCAACAGGTGCACAGGTGTATTCATTACTTACTGACACATTTAAAGATCCACAGTTGGATCTAATTATTTCACTTGTGATTCTGTGAGATGACCTGGAAACCATGAACTGGTCGGCTCCTCAGGACCGAGTTTGAGAACCTGTGTGTACCTAGAGATGTGCAGTAAGGTTCTCCAGAAATCCGAATCCATCGGAATTTCATGAATCTGGACAGATCTGAGTCACAGTTCTGATCTCCTGATGTGATCCGGACAAATCCGACTTGCAGTTCTAATCTTCCAGCGGTTCCGAAATTGGGTTTTAAATCCAAATTTCGGGTTTTGGATTGAAAAAATTAAAACATTTTAGCTGTTTTTAAAATCGTTTTATCATTTAAAAAAAATTAAAAATCCAGATCCAAAACCAAAACATGGGGGTCAGCGAACACAGAAGAAATTTGGAGCCATATATATCTGGAATCTAGGTATGCAAATAAAGAAAATAAATAAGATTATAACCATCATATAGGATTCTAATTACTATTTAAGGACCAGAAGACACTATAATAATATATGGTCATTTTTTTCTGATTATTTCCACTCATTCCATGTGTAATAATTTCAGGAGCATTGAAAGCCTAAAGGAAATACAACACCTGAAGTATGATAAACAGTAGTAAGTTGAAACACACATAAAGATTTTAACCTTATAAAGTTATGATTGAGATATATTTTCGATCCATTAGACATGTAACATATACAGTAGCTAAGCATTGGATACTTCTAATCATACAGTTTCCTTTTTATATTTACACTTTTTTTTACTTTATCAAGTTGTTATATTTTTTTTTGGGGGGGGGGGGTAGGAGTAGTCTGGATTATTCTGGGTGTGCACTCCCTCATAAGGCTAAGAAATATAATGATAATGTAATGAGGGTGAATCCACTTGTATTTATTAATTTACACTTTTTTCCTTATAATAAGCCTTTTTTGCTACAATGTCAGATCTCATACAAGCCTCAATGGCAGGGCATATTGCTATGCACACATCAAGGACACCATGCCAGCCAGTCGTTAAGTAAATAATGGAAAACCATGGAAGACCAGGGAGGGGAGGTAGAAGATGCAGCCTCTTCCAAGTCTTCTCATCATGCTACTGCTGTAGTACCCTAACACTTGTGAAATCATAGACGTCTTAACATATAATGGAGCCACAGTCATAGAACACACTGTGATAATATCAGAGCAAAGAGAGAGGAACCAAGAGCAGAGAGCATAGCTGAGGCAGAAAGAAGTAGCTAGGAGTGAGAAGTACAATAGAGATTGGTGACAGAGAAGGGAAAGGAACTAAACAATTGTGGGAGAGCAGTGCATTAAGACCAGGGACCAGAGGAAGCTGAATCTGTGGTAGTGGAGGTGCTAGTAGATCTTTGGAACTATAGGAGAGGGATGCCGACGTAGTCCCTAGTAGCTGGTGATATGCGCATATACGGCTCATTGTCGCTAGTGTGCATGCGCTGGTCCCGGCTCCTGTCAGATCTATTACACAGGTGCTGGGACCCAGCTCGGAGGTGAGTGCCTCCCCAGTACCCCTCTCCCTCTCAGCAGCGGCAGCCTCCCTCATCCAAGAGGGTAGGAGCCGCCGCTGATCTAGACTCAAGCATTGATATGCTTAAAACCTGGACAGTAATGGCAGAGTTTGGGAACCTCTGAAGTAAGGAAGAGTGGGATGGATGCTAAAACCATGCAGAAGGAGTCTCAGCCTTCAAGTGTACTTTGAGGAAAAGGAGGGGGGCTTTGACTGAACACCCTAATTTAAACAAAGTAAAAGCTGCTACTATGCGGAGAGTGAGACTTGTAGTACCTTGCAGTCAAAATATAATGCACCCACAGGCATAACTGCAAACTAATAAAATATTGGATGTTGGTCATCATGTAAAATCACAAATTGAAGCTGCTGGTGCCAGATTTTTTTCTCTCTCTCTCTCTCTCTCTCTCTCTCTCTCTCTCTCTCTCTCTCTCTCTCTTTCTCCCCCTTTACCTTCTATAATTGTATGATAAGTACCTGACTTCATATGTTGTGCTGTATACAAGTTTCTAACATTATGCACATAAAAAGTTCAAATAATTGGATAACTTAATGTTAACCAAATGATGCAGACAAGTTTGTTTCTTTTTTTTGGCTGAATGGTGACAAGTTGAGATGAATGCATCCCATTAGGGAAAACAGAGTGAACTGACATATTTATAAAATACATTTATGTAGTTCAAAAACTGGTGCGCGGGCTACTGTAGTGTGGGTAACACAACTAGTTGAACTGTCCTGTCTCTTTAATAAGCAAATGCCAATAATGAATTAGACATTCGTAAACAATGAGTGTAAAAAAAAAACAGACATTGGTAGAACAGAAAAAAGATGTATTGTGCAATACAGTGAGTAGAAAGATGGGAAAGTTATTCATATTGTCATATTACACAGAAATATTACCCTGACAACCACTTATACCTAATGTACTGTCAGAGAAAGCTGGAACTTATAGTTCCACAGCAGCTGGACACAGATGCCTAACATATACCAACATGGCAATTTAATTTGCAATCAAAGATATTATACAACTGCTTTGATGGGAGCAGTGTTTCCCAAACTCATTCCTCATGGAGCGGTAACCATACATGGTTTCCAATGTTCCTAGTTGGTGCACAGGTGTAGTCATTACTGGCTGACACATTTCAAAAGATAAACAGGTGGAGCTAATTATTTCACTTGGGATTCTGTGAGGAGACCAGGAAAACATGCACTGTTAGTGCTCCCTGAGGAATGAGTTTGGAAAACACTGGGATAAGGTATTCTGCATGATCATCACAAGAGACACGCAGTATGCACCTATATTTATTTTCCAGGCATTTTTATGAATGGAATAACCAAGATACATAAGAATCAGCTTCAACGGTAACATATGCAGTAACCAATATTACCATGCAGCTGGAGAAAACAGTTATCACAAACAACCACCCTGAGAATCTGATCGTTACTTGTTACAATCATAGATATGTTAATTTGAGCAATGGGAGTGTGGCTATTTATACAGCAGTAGAACATATGTGATCTGTATAAAGTTGTTCAAGAACAGGACATTGCAGAATTCCCATTTTTCTAGTTCTCCCACCCTCAGAAAACATTTTGCACAAAATGCAGAAATTAAGATACAATCCGCTACATACAGCTGTACTGAGCACGAATGCTGAGAGTGCCATGACGCTGTCACACAGGAGGAGATCTCAGCCCCTATATAAGGAAGAAAGGAGGGCTGTAGTAGTAGTTGTGTCAGTCATCCCCACAGGCTGCCGGACGCGCTCTGGTCTCGCAGTACAGAGGGAAGGAAGGGAAGCGCAGGACAGCGATCTGCCCATACACAGACGCACCACCAGCGCAGGACAGCGATCTATCCATACACAGACGCCCTACCTGCGCAGGACAGCGATCTATCCATACACAGACGCACTACCAGCGCAGGTGGCATAACTACACAGCCGCAGCACCATGCGCCTCTTTGGGGACGGAGACATAAATTTGGGGAATGACAGCTACAGGATAGCCCCATCTCTGTTCCCCTCCATTCCGCCTAACACCAGCCTCCCCTCTGCCAACGCCTCGGAGCTGCTGTACCGGAACGAGGAGCTGGCTAAGGTGGAGGTGGCCGTGCTGGCCGTCATATTCGTGGCCGCGGTGTTAGGGAACTGCAGCGTCTTGCTGGGGCTCTACAAGTCCAAGAAGAAGATGTCCCGCATGCACCTATTCATAAAGCACCTGAGCCTGGCGGACCTGGTGGTGGCCTTCTTCCAGGTGCTGCCCCAGCTGTGCTGGAAGGTCACTTACCGCTTCTATGGCCCGGACTCACTGTGCCGCATTGTGAAGCACCTGCAGGTGTTCGGCATGTTCGCATCGTCGTACATGCTGGTGGTGATGACCGCTGACCGCTACATCGCTATTTGCCATCCGCTCAAGACGCTCCAGCAGCCCACAAAGAGGTCCTACCTGATGATCGGCGGTGCCTGGACCCTCAGCCTGCTGCTCAGTACCCCCCAGTATGGCATCTTCTCCCTGCGGGAGCTGGGGCACGGGGTCTACGATTGCTGGGGCGACTTCATCTCGCCGGTGGCGCTAAAAGCCTATATAACGTGGATCACTGTCAGCATCTTTGTGGTGCCGGTGGCCATCCTGCTAACCTGCTATGGATTCATCTGCTACAACATCTGGAGAAACATAAAGTGCAAGACCAAGAATGAGGAGACGGACAGCAAGAAGACCTACGGGCTGCTCTCCACCTCGGTGAGCAGCGTGAGGACCATCTCCAGGGCCAAGGTCAGGACAGTGAAAATGACCTTTGTGATCGTGTCAGCCTACATCATCTGCTGGACGCCGTTCTTCACCATCCAAATGTGGTCGGTCTATGCAAAAGACTCCAACTGGATTGGTAAATTGTATTCTCAACTTAATACATGTTGCATATGTTTACATAATATTTAATAAACTAGGATCAAAATGAACCTTTGACTTACTAACTGGTGTTGAACTAAATAGCCCCTGTCAGGGCATGCTGATACTTGTAGTTCTACAACAGCCGGAAACTTACGGTTGCCTACCTACAGTATGTCATAAGCAGATTTGCTATGGCCGTTATCTACCTATGCTAACATGCCCGTTTATGTTATTTAAATTAGTCATATTTGTTCTGACACACAACACATCTGTACTGTCGATAAACTGTAACATTGTTTTTATTACTAGCAAGTACTTAGTGCAGCCAATGAACTCCTCAACTATCTGAAAGGACTCACCATGTGTAACTGTATCAGCAAATGAAATGTTTATTTTATAAGATATTCACTTAAAAACATACATAATTATGTATCATGTATAAAGTTATTATTAGTTAATATTGACCATGAGACGCTAACGTTAAAATAGCATAAGAAGGAAATCCTGGTTCCTTCAACTGGATTGAAACCGGAGGTGCATCGCATACTGTACCTGGAGGAAGAGAGCATCTCATGCTAGTATGTGAGCCGATTAGGTGACATCTATAACCCCGATATGACCCCTTTAGTTAAATCCCCCAATAAATACTGTGAAGCAACCAGGGGTTTCTATTTGTTTTAATGGACAAACATCTATAGAATATAGTACTTACTCTGGTACTAGTGTCCCTCTTCTGCTCACCTCATTCATATGCAAAACTGTGTAAATGAAGATAATTTTAATTCAGATATAAAGCATTAGGGAAATACTATTAGTTAATTAGTTAAATGTCAATTAGTCCTGAGGCTACATGTACAGTATGTTTACAGTGCAATCTCTTTTCTCCTCTCTAGACAATGAGGACACTGTAGTTACTGTGACTGCCCTGTTAGGCAGCCTGAACAGCTGCTGCAACCCTTGGATATACATGTTTTTCAGTGGACACCTATTGCAAGATTTCATCTATAGTTTTCTGTGCTGCAGTAAGTTCAAGCAAACCTCAAACAAAGAAGATTCTGATAGCAGCACCAGGAGACAAACTTCATTCACCAGGATCCAGACAAAAAGTCCAACCAACAGTATCGACAACTGGAAAGAGTCCCCAAGATCTACAAACTCCATCAAATTCCTACCAATACAAACCTGAAATGAGAGAAATTGAATGTTGCCATTATAATGTGGCCCTGCTTCATGCTCTTGGGCACTTGAACAAAACCGAAATGAAATATTGGAGTACATTGAGAACTACATGATGAAAATGGACAAAAACGTTAATAATTTAACGTATAAGGTATTATGACACTGTAACTAAGTTAATGTGTACACAGCTTGTATAAACATTTGTATCTAAGTAGGGATATTAAGCTACTATTGAATGTTAATTGTAACACACTGCACAAAGCTATGCTAGGAGAAAATATTATTAGCACAGTATTGTTTACAGGGGTGTGGTGTCATTTATCAAATACACATTTCATAAAGTACATTTTTATGTAGTGAAATATGACAATGTGGAATGAACATAATTAACATGCAATCAGTCCATACTAAAGTGATACAGAAAACACGTTTGCTGCTGATCACTTAATGTTAACCAATGCAGTACATTTACTATATTTCACTGTATTAGAAGTTTTGTCACATATCCAGTGGTTCACATTGTATTAGCATTAGTCCCTGTCTTTTCTTATTGTTGTTGCTTTGTAGCAAAGTATTAAAAAAAAAAGCATTGGTGGGGGGGTCACACATGGCCCTGTGGGGGGATCACATTTTGCTCCACTGGACATGTTAATGTCTTCTGTTTGAACTTCTTCCTACTGGTTCTGCTGTCACATCGCATTTACAAACTTTATTTAGCAGATTAATGTTTCATTGGATAGTGATGTCTTCTAACCAGCTATATACGGAACTGCTTCTGCTATGTGGAAACTTCAGGCTCCTGCTCTGGTCTCATAATGTGAGTGCTTGTGAGACCCTTCAAAGTTACCAAGCTGCCCTCCACTGCTGCCATCAATATGTCTCTCTTCAAAGAAACTGATATTTTTAGAGCACATCCTTTCTTGAATCTTAAACATCTGCATTTCATCATGTATAAAAGCACTAGAAATCACTAGCCTGACACTAAAAGCACAGATAGCTTCACAGGTTATCCTAAATTCAACAATTATATATTTGCTCCTTAAAGGATATTTAGGAGAGTGCTAAGTACATACTATCCAATATACTGAATTATTCACTGACCGATACGGTGTGCGTTCGGCATCCCAGCTACTGTGTGCAAGTGCTGAATTTCTAATCTGAAAAAGACATGCAGCTTAGATGGGCGAGAATGTTTTTTCCTGTAACAAATACATGTACAGATATTCAATCACTTAAAATAAAATGCACTTATTGTATGAATATTTTTTTAAGTTATATGATCATATATCATTAATGAATGCAGAACATTTGTAACAACAAATTCTACATGATTTGTTAGAACGCTGCATTAAGCTTCAGGTTTCATAAACATTACAGATAGGTTATGTGTGTACGTGTAGCACCCATTACAAGGTTTGTTTGTATTACCTAATAAATATTGTTTGAATGATGTGAACATTTTTGATCATGTCAGGTTATCCAGATATTATTATCAAATTTATGTCCTGTAACTATTTTCTAACGTGGTGAACATCAAAGTAGTATATCATATACATTTGTAATAAAAGTACCAGAATCCAGTGTACATTTCCAGTTCATTGGCTTTCATGACACTACTTTTAGTGGTACAATTCCTACCTTTCCAATAACTCCTTCAGCGTCTCTACGTCTGATACAAGCTCTCCTCCACTCCCACCCTAACAAGGCTTTTGGTGAACTAATTTGCTCTTTCTGCTTCCAGTACCACCTCTAAAAGAATCTAAATCTACTTCTTCTGGCCTAACCCTCTCCCTTCTACTACTATCTGATATAATCTGTTTACCATTTACACATGGATGGCCCAAACCTAAATAAAGCTCAACATGTCAAACATAGTGAATATCATCTGCTGTCCTCCAAGAGTCAACTCCTGCCTTCAAATCTCTTTCACCATTAACAACAGCAATCTCCCAAATCTGCTGCCTTGGTGTAATCCTGGACTTTGCCCTCTATTTTTTCCCTCACATCCATTCTCTCTCAGACATATTAGAGGAATAGACCATTTTCTTACCCAAGGTGCAATCAAAACTCATATACTGTACTTCATGTATTTCATTTGTCAAGCACTGGCGCTTCCTCCTATCTGGCATTCCCTGTATCCATATTTCCCTGCTTCAAAGCTGCTGCAGTAAGACTGACCTTTCTCTGTCATTGATCCACATCCACTGCCCTATTCTGCATATCCTTACACTGACTCCCCAAATCCTCCAGAATCCACTTAAAATTCAATTTGTTCTATATCTACAAAGTCCTTAGTAGCACTACTCCTTCAAATTTAATAAGCCTCATCTGAAAATACTGTCCCTCTCATACTTTTAGACCTGCCTCTAACCTTGCCTCACCTTCTCTCAGAAAACTACCTTACTCCCTCCTACAAAACTTCTCCCATGAGGGCTACCCACCTTTGGAACTCCCTACCACGCCCAATCCAAATCTACCATAGATTCAATTTAAACACTCTCTGAAAACCCATTTCTTCACTACTCTACTTCCATCTATACTACTGACACTAGTACACACTAGCTACAATTGCCCTTTTCTCACCAGATAAAAAAATTGACAGGGTAGTGTCCTTCCCTGCTTTTTCTACTTCCTCTTATTTTGTCTACCTTGTATGTCCCTAATTTATGTATGCACCAATTTCTCTACTGTCCGACATTGATGAGCACTGTGGTGTTGTTAAATTCATTGTAAATAGTTGGTGCTTTCACTTTATTTTCATACATTTTTCCAGGACAGCACAAGAACAGTATGTAAAGCTGGGTACACACTAAACAATGTGTGTACTCAGCTATGGCACGATAGATCGCACCATATGTACATACTGCACAATGCAGTGGACGACGGCACAATGTGTAGTTCCATGCTGCATTTAGCAGTATGGCGTCGGTCATTGCATCGTCTCATCTGCTGTGCTGCATACGATGGGGCGTACACACTATGTAATCCAAACCAAATGAACATTTTTACCTGCTTTCCCCTGATTTTGTAGAAATTAAGTTTTGGGGCCATTCATCTAAAAAAGGGTAATGCAAGAGATATCACAGATATCTCCTGCTTACCTTTCTCTCCTGATGTGGCCCGCTGTCCCTATACACTAGTATCACAGATATCTCCTGCTTACCTTTCTCTCCTGATGTGGCCCGCTGTCCCTATACACTATTATCACAGATATCTCCTGCTTACCTTTCTCTCCTGATGTGGCCCGCTGTCCCTATACACTATTATCACAGATATCTCCTGCTTACCTTTCTCTCCTGATGTGGCCCGCTGTCCCTATACACTAGTATCACAGATATCTCCTGCTTACCTTTCTCTCCTGATGTGGCCTGCTGTCCCTATACACTATTATCACAGATATCTCCTGCTTACCTTTCTCTCCTGATGTGGCCTGCTGTCCCTATACACTAGTATCACAGATATCTCCTGCTTACCTTTCTCTCCTGATGTGGCCCGCTGTCCCCATACACTAGTATCACAGATATCTCCTGCTTACCTTTCTCTCCTGATGTGGCCTGCTGTCCCTATACACTAGTATCACAGATATCTCCTGCTTACCTTTCTCTCCTGATGTGGCCCGCTGTCCCTATTCACTATTATCACAGATATCTCCTGCTTACCTTTCTCTCCTGATGTGGCCCGCTGTCCCCATACACTAGTATCACAGATATCTCCTGCTTACCTTTCTCTCCCGGAATGGCCCGTTGTCCCTATACACTATTATCACAGATATCTCCTGCTTACCTTTCTCTCCTGATGTGGCCCGCTGTCCCTATACACTATTATCACAGATATCTCCTGCTTACCTTTCTCTCCTGATGTGGCCCGCTGTCCCCATACACTAGTATGGGGACAGAAATTCCTCAAGCTCCACAATATTTTTGGAGCTTGACTGAGGGAGCATTTGTCATCTTCAGATGGCATTTGCTCCCGCACTTGGCAATCACCCTGCTCCTTGCCTATGAGAAGGAGTCCAAGGTTACAAAGAGGAATCCTTTCACATCTCTCCGCCTCTGTCCGGCTCCTTCCACCAGATGCCGGGGCTTTGTGCGCCTGCGTGTAATCCAGTTCATGCAGGCGCACTAGCACTGCCTAGATGACTCGGCAGTGCTAAGTTTCACTGCTGGAGACAGCTGATTTTCGGATCAGCTCTCTCCGCGCCAGAGCACTGATGAATTGCTCTGGCACTCGCCTCGAGTTAGTATGTTAATTATTGGGGTCCGCTCGGATCCCAATAATTAACATAATGAATAGACCCCCAAACAACATAATAATTACATTGTTAAATAGCTGATGAGTTTAAATGAAAATATAAAAGTAAACATATAGTAACATGGGACATTTTTGGATGATAAACTTCACTTGGAAATATAGACATAACTATAACTTCTGTACCTGCTTATTGATTATGTGCCATATACTAACTGTGACTGATTTCTATAAAGCTAAAACTTGGTGGTGCTGCAATTACCCTGTCTGTGATCATTTCAAGTTCCAGCATTGTCATCGTCAACTGGATGTATTCATTCTGATATCAGCAGGACTTCAGGCTGAAAGCAGCCCTGATAGAGCAAGGGAGAGCAGATATAGTTCTTCCTGTGTAGCACTGCATTAATAAATCACTTAAGTAAGTGATTTCCAAAAGGTATTTATTGCTAGCTGGCATAAGCTATCTACTATAATCGATCTACTGCCACAGAGAAGAAAATAGGAGCATGGATCAAGACACTAGTGGCCTAGCCACCCCAACTCCCATCCCCGCAAAAAAAAATGTTTGTTTAAAAAAAGATTCTTGGAATACTTTAATAATAATAATTAATAATAATATGCTTAAAATGGTCCTTATCTCCCAAGGGTTCTACCCAGATGATGCCACCCTGAAGCATTTTGCATTAGTGTGAAACACTTGCACCCTACTTATCAACCCACCCCAATAGTGTTTGTTTCTCTGGATCCCCCTCCTCTCTACTTTATCTGTCAGTTTTCTCTGCGAGGATTGGTGTTAGGTTCTCTACTAATCTTCAACACTTTTCCCATTTCATGTTGGATGTCCTCCCACCAGCTCAAACTCAATGTTTCAAAAACTCTGAATAATATTATATGTCTGTGGACTATATGACTATAAATCCTACTCATCACACTTGCTGGCTAGGTATCATCCTTGACTTGGTACCGTCCTTTGATTCCCACATCCAGTCTGTATCCAAATTCTCTTACATACAGAAATGTTTTGAGAATACTCGCATATTTCACACAATATACTGCAACAATTGTAATATGTGCACTAATAATCTCTGTATTGACTATTGCAATTATTTCCTTACTGGTGACCCCTATCTAGACAATTTATTTTGAATGAAGTGGCTAGATGAAATTTCCTTGCAAAATGCACTTCTTGTTGCTCTGCTCTGTCATTCCCTGTAAAATACTGTACTAATATGCAAACTAATTAACAAAACTGCACCAAATTTCATCACTTCTCTTGTCTCAAAAAATTTCCCAAATTGATCCCTCCACTCTTCACCTCTTATCCACACTCATTATTGCACCTCTTATCCACACTCATTATTGCACCTCTTATCCACACTCTGGACTTCATTCAGAGTCGGTCGAAGCGGCCGCACGGTCGTACGGGAAAAAGGGCCGGATGTGCAAATGATTCCCTCGCAAGTTGCATCCCTAAATTCGGATCGGTAGCTGGCCGACCAAGGGGAGGAAGCGGCTGGAATTTAAAAAAATACACCCCCTTCTCGTACGCATTGCACGTCATCTCCGGGCATATAAGGATTAATCGAGACCATCGGGAACCATTGGAACTGGTCGTAGAGCTTAAGGTTGACCATACCCTCTCTTAAGCTCTACGATCATGTCAGTGTAAAAACCTCCCATGTCACATGTGCCATGACGCTACTTTGTTAATTATGCACTCCCATAAACCGTATGCGCTCCCATAAAACGCCGTTTGCATAATTAGGCACGCCTGCATTCGGATCTCCAGTTCCCCCGTTTTCAAGCACCTTCCCCTGTTACCACCCACAAATGCCTCAATCTGTCACTCAAAATACCGACCTGGCTGTGTTCAAGGAGAGAGAAATTTCTGATCATAGCGGCTAGTTTGCGCACGTGCATTGCGAACTTTACGCATGCGCAGTATAGCGAACATCGGTGGCGTACGACCGTGCGGCCGCTTCGACCGACTCTGAATGAGGTCCTCAACGCTTGGATATAGAAAACCAACCAATCAGCACCTACAGTATCTGTCATTTTTCAAACACAGTCTATAATGACATTTAGGACCTGATTGGTTTATACTTTATCTCTCCGAGCTTTGATACACCTCGCCCATGCACCCATTGACTATACTTTTCCACAGAAATCACTGGGAAAATGGCACCAGTACCCTTTTCGCAGAGATACTGTATGCGCAGTAAAGAAATCACCAGGAAAATGGTGCCAGTGCCATTTTTCCAGTGTTATGCCCAATAGACTTGGGCACAGTTCCAGAATCTACTTGGAGCATACATGATAGAAAGAGTCTGCACATGGGCCTCTTCTTCTCTTTAAACCCCTGTATAGAACTCATGTTTGTAGAGAAGTAGTCTTTCATTTGTTTTTCTAGAGCTCAAACTTGTACTATAAGTAGCTCAGCATGCACATTCTTCTGTGACCAACAAATAATGAACAGATCGCGAAAGCTGCTTTCTATCTCATCCATCCATTGTTAAAACAGAGTGAATATACTGTTAGCAAAGTGTTTATCATGGGGATCTTTATGTCTCCTATATTGCCATGACTGCTGAATACTCCTGCGGAGGAAGATACCGAAGACAGGAGAGTCTTCCCTGTGTACAATACAAACCCAGCAATGCACCACCACTGGGAAAACAAAGGAACAGTTGGATTTAAATCGGTTGTCAGCATTGATCTCATTTCCTGCTATTATTACAATGTTACATTTCCTTTCAATCCATAGATGCTTTTAATGCTTTGCACTGAGGTACAGAATCAGAACAGAAATAGTGTCCACTATAACAACAAATGAAAAAGTAATGTTGCAGATAATTTACTGTATTTTAAACTATTGGTGCCACATGAACAAAAACATTTTGTACCATTTACTGCAGTCATAACACCGCACAACCTCTACAAGGGATCCAAAGGTGTATTAGAATGCAGTACCCTGTTTTGATTGCTTAATGAATCTTCTTACAATAATTATTTTAAATAATGATGCAGTTTGGAGGGGGTGGTTATTTTAAAGGTTTCAATTCCCTTGGGGGAACCTGGAGGTGTGGGGGGAATCAAGAGATGTTAAGGCCAAGTCAATTCTTGTTTATATGTTCAGAAAATGTATGTATTCAACTAAATTTGTATATCCAGAGAAAATAAAAATGGTAATTTTATGTAAAAATATAAGGGTATTTTGTGAAAGTTTCTAAAAATAGAAAAAATTGATTCAATATCCATGTATTCATGTGTGCAATAGCTGTTTTTCAAAAAATAATAAAATAGAGTGATACTATATATATATATATCCAATTATGTTTAATAGTCATTTTTTAAGTGAAAACTCAGAGGATTACCTTCTATATGCTGTTTGTGAAGTTTTAGGACGCACTCTACTGGACTAAAGATAATATGTATGACTGAATTAGAGAATTAGAGAAGATTAAAACCAAATTCATGCTGTGATCAAAGGCAGTGTTATTACTACTGAATGGGTAAGTATGAAAGTGGGCCTAATCCCATTTAGAATCGGTTATTGCTAGTCAAGTTTAGTAAATTTTCTTTAGACATTATTTATTAAAGGACAACTATATTTAATGTAAATTGTCTTGATATATACAAGTTAATCGAAACTGAATATATTTGAGTTCCAGCGTTCCAGGGATATCTATGACTATAACAATTCGAATTTAGATTCCTAGAAGGCTAAAGGATGAAATACAGAAGGATGTTAATGTGTCGGGTTAAATCTTCCTATAATTCAATTAGTTAGAATATGTATTGTGCAAATTTATTGTTTTTTGTATTAACATATGTGTGTCTACACATTGTTCATTGTATAATTATATAGACAATAGAAATACATTAAATAATGTTTTATGTATAATATAATCTCTGATTTAGAAGATGATTTGAATGAAGGTCATACAAATTTCATACATTTACTCAGACATACTTTAATGATACAGCTGGTAAAGGGGGTCAACTGGGGTCAGCTGCTACTTGAAAATGTCCTGTCTGATATAGAAGTTTTGTGCATTTTACTGGAGACCACGTGCCGTGCTGATAGTGATGACAGCTACTGTACTTTCACATGCAGATGGATAGATGTGGAGCTTCTGCATGTAAGTGGACAACTCTAATTACAGACGGAGATCCGCATTTATTTACAAGCACGCAATGTGAGTATTTTCCCCTATTACACCTCCTTTATTAAGGTTCTGGCTCTGAGTCCTTTTCAAATTCATGCTCCAGCCAATTAAGCTAATATAAGAGCCACATATCTATACTGCAACAAGTTATTATTTTGTTAATTATAATTGGGATTGACTTAAAGTTTAATTGTCATTGACATATACGTCAGAGAGAAGTGAGAGCTTCATGAGGGAGTGTAAACACCTCTTGAAAGAACCTTAGTGGTGGCATAATAGGGGAATTAATAATGAACTTGCAAGATAGTGGGGACTTTATTTTTAAATAGACCAGGTGGTAGTTTATTATTAAACCTCACATTCCAGCGCTTGGTAAATTCGTCAAAAAAGCAGCCCCATAGAAACCTATAGGTGCTGCTTTTGCAATTGAAAACTGGGAAGTGCAGTAGATATCTCTGATATTTGCAGCAGACCCCCTAGATACTGTACATTCAAGGAATACTGTAAATTTACAGATATCCCCTGAAAATGGGTGTTTTCATGGAATATCCCACAAATTTACAAAGGTAAATAGGCCCCTTAAACAGCAGAACTTGCTATTGGTTCAATTGCATCAATATTTAAGGTGATGTTAGTATGGCACTTCCAGGGAAAATCAACATCAGCAAAGGGCAGCAGTGGGTGGAAGCACACTTTCCAGAATAATGATATCCATGCATTAATGCGAAGTGCAAGGCTAATAAGTACAGGTCAAGTGACTTCAAGTTTCATCATGTGGTTTTAGTAGCCAGTTTACTCACAGCTGATCTGATGAGAACTCTATTAGGATATCATTATTGCTGCAAAGCATACATTTCTCAACACAACTACAGTACCTATTTATATCCCTTTCACACATAAACCCTGGCTTTAACCTGTCTCGGACCCGCGACACTGAGCATGGGTTGAAGCTGGGGTTTCAGTGCTTACCCCTTTTCATATATTATTCCCTGGTCCGAACCGTTTACACCAGACCCTGGTCTTCCAGTGATCCCGGGTCTTCTATCAGACAGTGAACACTTGGAGATAATGTCATCTCCGAGCACCATTGTGCCCGCCAATCCGCACCTATTAGGCATGACCTGGGTCATGAAAGAAAAAATATATTAAAACCTACGGTGTGGTCACTGTAGGAACCTGGCGCTTGTTTATAATAAGTTGTAATTAAATTGAAATGAGTGCTTGCTGCAAGTAAAGCGGGTTTAGTTAGAACCCTAGAGACCAAAGTCTCTGCTAAAAATGGAATAAGAAAAGACAAAGTATACTGCGCTTAGCACTATAAATGACAATATGTGATATAAAATATAGACGGTTTGCTATCTGTTGATAAACAGGAGGCTTGAAATAAATTTAGAAATGTAATACATATAGCAAATATATCAACACTTAACCTATACAAATAAAATGAAATGATAGAGAATCAAGATATAAATACAAAAATATAAAAATAATATAAAATTGGATTGCAATCATAGATAGATGAATGGCAATGAAGCCATTTCTCAGTGAAAAGCTTGAGATGTTTAAGATACTAATGTATCTAAATGTATGAGAGTCCTAAGATACAATGTTTCTAATGTAGTATTTCAGCAACACTTCCACTGATAATTGAAACACAGGTGTTTGTTAGCAGAGACACTCTGCTGAGACCAAATCCTCACCACTGGCGTCCCAATGTGAGAGTGATGACCGCAATAATAAATGCTTAGTTTGTAGGCAATAGATTGAATGCACCTGATATAGCGTATCCATGCTATTTTTCCATCCTGGCTTTGGCTCTGGCTGTGTAGAGCTGTTACCAGAGGAATTACAGGTTGCCGTAAGCAAAGTAAGCGTTGAGCTGTATGCGCTGGGCGGTCAGATGATCCAGAGACTCGCCCGAAGATTGCTGGAAGTTTGCAGTGGAGTGCACAGTCAGGAATAGTGTAAGGGGACCTCGTCTGCCTGGATGACGTCAACGCGTTTCGTCCCATCAATCACCGGGACTTTCTCAAGACTGAGTACCATAGCCATTGGTACCTCCCTAAATACATTCTGTCATCTTTCATAAACGGGCCAAAATAATTTCGGTAGTAGTCATGTCAACTTGCCACTGGATCTGCTACTACTGCTTGGGGTCAGAGGATATGGTAGAAAGGTAAACACTCATTTTTTCTTAATAAAAAGTACAGTCAAAGAATACAGAATGAAATATCTATGGATTAAATAACCAATGTGACTGAGGAATAGGAAATATAAAAAGTGTGATTTCGCAATCTTCCAGGGATGGCAACTAAGCAAATTGTGGTTGTGCTTACAAGTTCTTCTCCGGTCACTGGTGACTGGAAGCTCACAGAGTTATTTACATGCTGTGATTTCGTAATGTCAATAGATAAAATGTACATATGTGTAAAATATCAAGGAATTCTCATAAGTAAGGTCAAAATATCAGGATATTGAAATAAAGCTGATTTTACAAACATCTGATTAAACTAAGAGCTACTTTGCCAAAATGTCATATTTAATTTTGATTTCTATTTGTACTAGAGACTTGGCAAATAACTCTTTTAAACAATCTATTATAACAGCATTCCCATAGGATAATTTCCTAGCCCAAATGTTGTTTAAAGTTTTTTTAAAGAACATTTTTTCTGCGGCCTGAGGAAAAAAACAAAGTGTACTATACATTGTACATAGGTATTGCATTTTCTCTGGTTTTATTGCATTATGCTTTAACTATTTGCATGTTAAAGCCTCCAAAGGAGACCAAAATTCAATGTTTAATATAGATATCAAAAATACAGAAAATGTCAAATATGGTTTCCTAACTAACTGACACAAGTGTCTTGCTGACTTAATAGTGCTCCTCTGTATATGATGCCTTTGTATTGATTCAACTTCATAAAAATTGCGTGCATTTTTGCCCCATGCTGTCACAGACACAATCGGGGCCGGACTGGCCATCTGGCACTTCTGGCAAATGCCAGAAGGGCAGATGGCCTGATAGGCCAGTCCGGATTGAAACCCTGGGTGAGGGTCACGCCCCATCCGATGAGGCTACGCCCCCTTTTCTCTGTGCCAGGGCTGTTTTGCAGCCCCAGTCCGTCCCTAGACCCAACTAACCATCCAGTTCACCATTCAGACAGGGCAGTGTTTGGTATTGTTGTGTCACCGCAGTTTTGGCATGGTAATGAATTTACCTATTTGCATAACTTTGTCTTGTTGCCTTAAGTCAATAATATTTTAAAGTGTTCACACAGTTTTCATTATATTGATAGTCTTAAGCAAAAGTGTGCATGTGACTTGGTGATTCATGCTCTGTGATTTGGAGGTTGAGTTTTGGTGGATCAGGGAGGAGCTTATGTGATATCCCTGGCTTCTATGAAAGCCTATGGATGTTGCTGTACTGGAGACTACCACTTGGTGGAGCTGTGGAGTGCAAGGAGAGACATGCTGGTAATAGAAAAAGGACTTGGTAGTTGGGCTTATGCAGTTTAACCTGGCAGACACCAAGGAGTGGAGCTGGAGAGCAGGGTGCAGGTCTATGAGTGAGGACTGAGCAAGCAATGATGCTGAGGTGGTGCTAAGTGCCAGGGCCACTGAGTACCCAATGAAAGAGTGCTGGGGACTGCAGCAGAGCACCAGCAGTGTGTGCAGGAGATTTGGACAGACAGCATGTCAGCACTGATAGCCACAGTAGATTCCTTGGAGGCAGTGTGAGTTGAGCTGAGCAAGGGAGATCCCTATTGTAAGCTGCAGTATAAAGTAATATGTATCTTTCAGAGACTGGGTTACACACACACATACTGTATATATACTGACAGCATAATACATATGCCGTCTGAAATATACTTACACCAAGGGCAGTATTCAATTGTTTTCGTGGCCCGGATCTCCCATCTAAAGTGACGGGAGATTGTGGGGCGCTATTCAATTGTTACTGCTTTTCGCGCTGATCGTCCCCAAAGTGGTCAGGTTTAGCCACATAAATCGGATTCCCCCGACCAAAGTGCTGGACGCAATCGCGAAAAGTGCTGTTTGGGTGCCCAAACAGGTCACTTTTTGTCCATTTCAGCTCACACCCCCCTCGGGCTTCGAGCTGAAATGGAGCGCTGGCAGCTGATCGCGCCTGACAGGAGCAACAATTTAATAGCTCCATCAGGCGGGAAGTGGGCTGGAAACAATTGAATTCCGCCACAAGTGACTTAATTTCTACAAAAGCAGGATAAAATTTACATTTTCTTCTACTTTTTTATAAATTAAGTGCAAGGGCCATTCATTATAAAGGTAATGCAGGAGATATCTCCTGCTTACCTTTCAGTCACAATTTGGCCCACTGTCCCCATATACTCATATCGGGACCTAAATTTATCAAGCTCTGAAAATACAACATTTTAGGAGCTTGACTGTGAGAACCTTCGTCATCTTCAGATGGAGTTTGTTCCCGCACCTTCCCTATGGGAAGGAGTCCTGGTTGCAAAGAGGGATCCATTTGGATTCCTCTGCCACTGCTCAGTTCCTTCTGCCAGAAGTTGCGGATGCATGAACCTAAGTCAATTTATTAAATTCCAATTGGAGTCGTTTTCATGAAAAACTACTCCAAATCCTTAAATTTACATATTTTTAGTAAGCAGATTGCATTTACCATACTTGTAATGGGAAATGCGATCTGCCTGAGATTTACTAAAAATCAATTGTAAGAATATACCGGGGAAAGCCCTATGATAATAACGTCATATTCAGACAAAGCAGAGCCGGGAGCCGTTCCCTGTGATCGACTCTGTGGTCTAAATAGACCACAAGCTGATCACTTAAAGAAAATTGCTAAAAAAAAACCAAACAGTTACCTGCATCCAGGGACAGGTGATCGGTGCTCCACTGGAGCACCGATCACTGTGCAGGTAAGTGTAAGATGGGAGGGGGGGGAATCACAAGGGAGTCAAGGGGGGGGCGATCGCACGAGGGGGATAGCAGGTGAGGTTGGTGAGCCGTTGGCGCATGTGCGGTCCTCTTCTCACTATATTTTTTGGGAAAAATACAGTGAAAAGTGTGTGAAGTGAATCCGCAGTTACAGAGCTTTATCGCAAGCTCTGTCCCTGCATGCAATTTTTGATACATCCTTGTGATCCTTGCGATATTGGGCAAATTTATCACAGACAATCCGCATCTGATATGCGGATTGGGATAAATATGCCCCTTAGATACAAATTTGGTGTGAGGAGCTAAGGGCAGATCTGAGACATGGATAACACCTAGGCAGCAAAGTTCAGGGGCAGGATTATTGTCGTGTTGTCAACAGAAAGTAAGATGCCAGGTATGTAACTTCTGTTGGTGGGAATAATAGTAGCTTGGTTTTTGAGGGGCTTATCTATAATGGGTGCAGGGTGTGCAGGGAACACGGGCCCCTGCACCCATAATATTACTTACCTCTCCGGAGTCCCACGTCGGCATGGGGGTCTGGAGCTGTTAAACGACTGGAAAATGGCCACGGCGGCCATTTTCCCATCATTTGCGCATGTGCAGTTCAGGGAAAATGGCCGCCGTTGCCATTTTTATGGTGACCTGTGCATACACTATAGACTCTGGGCACACTCTAGTGCCCAGAGTCTATAACTCCGGCGCTGGCCGCGCGCAGCTCAGTGCGCTGCCGGCTGCCGGGTGGAGAGTAGGGGGCCCATGTCGGAGACTGCACACGGGCCCTCTCCTCTCTAGAAACGCCCCTGCAACTGCAGCTATGAAGAGTTGGACATAAGCATCTCCTAACAAGCATACAGTATATGCACATAATTGGCGATTTGTATGAGACACATTTGCATGAACAAGCTCTTACTGAACTTTGCCTGCGTAAAAACATGCCTCACATCCCAGTTCACCTCTCCAGTCTCAAGGTGCACAAAGCGTGCAGGTCTGTATTGGCACAAGTGTCTATGGGCCTGATTCACTATAGTACTCAACTGTGTATGCAATTGCAATTACTCACGCAGTTCAACTGCGATAAAATGCTAATTCAGTGCGATCGCTTTCTTTTATAATTTAGTCTCCTCAAAAGGTTTGTTTTTATGCAGGATATATAAGTACTATATACTGTAGCTTGTGGGACCTTGAGCCCCATCTCCAGCAGTTTTTAGCTAAGCTTCACCTTATTGGAATCCCAGATGAGTGTATTTCTATGATTTTGTATTTTTGTATTTAGTTAGCTTAAAAAAAAATTCTCAGATTTACATTTTAGAAGACAGGAAAACTCATCTTTTCCATGAAACATCTTCGCATGTGTGTGCCAATTAGTCATTTCCCAGTACTGCATTTGTATGTACACACTTCGGTGCATTAATCCCAAAGGCATTCTCTTGTAACAGTACAAGAGACCGGCCAACTGCTAAGTAATCCAAAAAACATCCAGTAAATACATTATTTTGCTGATGCGTGTCCTATGCAGGCTATGTATTATTATTATTATTCATATAATTTCCCTCTGTCTAATCTTTCCCATCATGATCAATTGAGCAACAGGCTGCTCAGTAGCATAATTAATTTAACTAAAATATACAGTATGCAAATTGTCATTACTTCAATGCCTGAGATACCTGGAGCATCATTTCTAATTTACTGAGAAAGAGATTGTTAAAATGCAGTTCTTGCTATTAGGTGTATAGTTTGAATTATCAGTGCCTTAAGAGTTTCAAATCCCTTCAGTAATGAAGGTGCACATCTATCCCTGCACTAATTTTCATTGTGTTTTGCGGAAAATCACTTTTTAATTCTTTAATCTACCCAAGAATGTGTTATAATTGTTTTTCAGATAAAATAGGGGTTTCTTTTGTCAATTTTATTTTACATTCATACATTAGAAAACAATAGATAAAAATCACAACAAAAATTCTATTATTTATTCAGAGCAATCCCAGAAATGACTTAAACTTTAATTTGTCTGGTTCACATGAGTATATGAATATCAACTATGTGTTCTATTAATCTAGGTTTAAAAGAGACATAGACACAGAAACAGATGTTTTAATTTTTTTTTATTTGTTTTTAAACTTTAATTTTTCACCTTGTTGACCAGGGGAGATGTTTAGGAGTCTTAAAAGTCAAATAAGTTACCACTATTTTTAATATGAATAAATATAAAGAAAACTTGATTTATTAGTATCTATTATAACAACTACTATTAAATCGATGTCATTACATGGAGGAAATTGTGGATGGGAGCTATGAATGTCCCAGGTTTCTAGCTTCTTTCTGGTGGTAATCAGGCTAGTGAGCAGCCTTGATTGACTGACAACCTGTGAGAAAGGCCAATAAATGAATGTCAGTTTTTTCAGTCAGTCGCTCACTGCCTGGGGAGCAAGCTGCTGGCTTGCTGAGAGACACTTTACTAATGAAAGTGAGTGCTGTGATAAGATGCTGTTTTGTGAGTTGGACACTAGGGGCCGTATTCAATTTGGAGGGAAAAGCCGTTCTCCACGAAACTTTTTCGCCAATGGTGTCATTTTAGCATTTTTCACTTATCCCTGTATTCAACTGTAGCATCTTTTCGCCGGTGCAAAAATGCACTAGAATTTAATAGGCGAAAAAGTTTCAGCCATGATTACCGGGCGGAACAAAGTGCAGAATTGCAGTTTTGGGGTGTAGAGGGGCAGAAACCACTCTGCACCCTTTGTACACCCCGCTTGATGCTAACTGTGTCAAAAAACTCTTAAAAAAACACAAAGGACACCCCAAAAAAGCACTTTGAAAGTGTGGGCAAAAAGTTCAAAGTGGGGGTACAAATTCAAAAACTAGCGAAATAGCCTTGGGGGGGTCTGCAAGTATGGGGGAGGTGTTTTGTTGATTGCAGGTGTTTGTTGAAGGTGCATTTTTTTGCGCATTTTAAAGCTTGACTTTAGTGATTTTTAAATATGCTTGCTTCCATTTTCATGTACCACAACTTTGATGGGACTACTTATTTTTCAAAAACAACAGTGTTAAATACTATTCTTCACCACTTGCTCAAAGACACTAAATAGCACCTATTGAGACCATTTAAAGACCCCAAATACCTTTAGCATAGCTATTCGGGGGTACCCATAGTGAACCCTCATGTCAGAGCATCTTTAGGGGGTGCCAGGCTGATTTCCCCAAAAAAGACAGGATTTTTCACCGATTTTGTTTTAGCCGGGTCCCATTTTCGCAGATTTGGAATTGAATACAGGGATACGCGGGGACAAGCGCGATACTTTATCACAGCCAAAACCTCAGATGGCGGCGAAAAGTCCGGCAATGGACATTTCGCTTCAAATTGAATATGGCTCTAGGTCCTTTCCCCCATAGGGAGGGAAGCATTATGTTTAGTTAATGCCAGACAGACTAGGGTTCCTGTTTGTTTTTTTTACTTTTGTTGCAAGTTACAATAGCTGCGGATATTTGTACCAAACACCCTGGACTGGTGTGCTGTGAACTGGCCACTGCATGAAAATTGATACCGTCTACCCCTTGCGTGTGCCATTGGTGCTCATATGTAATGTAGAGTAATTAAATGTATAAAAGAAACCCATGTACTATTCAGTGACAGAGTTTGAGTTACTGAAGGGAAGATGAGATCCAAGTTGTGTTATACAGTAGCTGCATTATCAAAAATTAGTCCTTGTAGAGAAAAGGGAGCGATCCTCAAACAAGTCTGTGATAATTCTATTTTCATATATTCTGCTGCTAAACTACTGTATAGTATAATAAAGTCAGACTTTAATAACAAATTGTTTGTGTTATCTTTATCATTTCTAGGGGATGTAAGCATACAACACCCTATTGAAATTATGCCCGGTGAGTGCAAAACCAATGCCAGCTGGCGTCGCTGTAAATAAAATGCGTTTCTCTGCCTCAAGAATTGGTGGCTTCTGACTGAGGAAGCCGCCGATTTATTTACAGCGACGCCAGCTGGCATTGGTTTGCACTCACCAGGCATACTATCATAGGGTGTTGTATGTTTACATCCCCTAGAAACGAGCAACAAGGATCTAATAGGTAGCAGCGGGTGAGTCTCCTGGAAGATCCCCTGAAACTGCGGGCTCAACAATCCGGTAAAGAGTTGCAATTTTTATCTATTTTTTATACAACCACATGGCCATGATGGATAATGATATATATATATATATATTGCAGACACTCTAAAGCAGGGGTTCCCAATCACGGTCCTCAAGGCACACTAACAGTCCAGGTTTTAAGGATAGCAATACAGGCTACTTAATTAGTACCTCAGTTAATTTGATTAAACCATCTGTGCCTTAGCATGGATATCACCAAAAGCAGGACTGTTAGTGTGCCTTGAGGACCGAGGTTGGGAATCACTGCTCTAAAGTATCTCTGGCAAAAACACAGCCAAATTGCTGTCTTACGAATACTCAGAGGCTGTGAATCAATTCTCATACATAGAAACGTTTATACCATGCTGTTATAAAGGACTGGATAACTACCTATATATAACTTTGCTACAGAAGTGAAGTAATTGAACAAACTCACATGCTGAGATTAATAATAACAACCTTTGTGATGCTTAAATTGTATCTATCAGACCAATAGAAGCTATTTTTAACAACGGATGTGAAACTGTGTATCAATTCATTCCTAAAGATATAAAAAATATCAAATAGCTACAAATCAAATAGCTACAAAATTATCTTCACAGCTGGATACCAAGGCAATTCTCTTGAAATCTGTTGTATTAAGGAAACATTTTCTATGTGAAGTAATTATTGACCTAAAGGAGTCGCTAATAGATTTTGTGCATGCTTTCAGGCCAAACAAAGGCCCTCATTCAGAGCCGGACGCTATTTGCGGTCGTTCGTTTAAAAACAAGGGGTGGCTATTCAAATGATCCGTACGCACATTGCAGTCTGTTCACACCTCTAAGTCTGAACGAACGAGCAAAACATACGCTCGTTTATTTGTTAAAAACGCCCCCTGGCCGCACGCATCCTACGTCATGTCCGCTATTTATTAGATTAATCGAGTACATCGACCAGCGTATGAACTGCTCGCTATTCTTGTGGTTGGTGTTTGCTACCACAAATTTGCGAGCAGTTCTGGCTCTAAAATAACCCAGTGACGTGGTCAATGACGCTGCTGTTTTAAATATACACACCCATAAAACGCCCGTTTTGACCTTTAAGCACGCCTGCGTTCGGATCTACACTCCCCATTTTCAAGCACCTTCCCCTGTTACCACCCACATACGCCTCATTCTGTCACTCAAAATAGCAGGCACTCGCTATATAGCGTACAAACGATTTTCGGCCGCACTGACTGGTTCGCGCATGCGTACTAAAAAGCGTACGCATGCGCAGATGTGCAAACATCGCTCGGAACGAGCGTACTGCCGCTAACGAGCGGCTCTGAATGAGGGCCCAAGTGGCTAAATAATGGGGATTCTATAGAGTCCTATATACAACATTTTTTTTTCTTTTTTATATGTGGTTCATATCATTTTAATGAGATCAATGTTAGTGTTTGAAGTGTAAATTATTGCTGGCCGGCACCAGGTAATGTTTATTGGAAACAGTATACATGTATATAATTTTTATGTGTATTTATAGGAAATTAATAATAAATATTTATTAAGTAATAATGATTCCAGCGCTCTCTCTTTTTCCTTTTATCTTTGTCATAAGTGGAGAACCAGTCAGCTTCTGGTTATGTTATTCATGTTATAGAACGTAATTGATAAATGGTGGCTTGAAGCTGATTGGTGTGACGTGACTTGGGCCAGCCAGAGGCACACATCTACAGCCACCATAGAAACTGAGGAGGATATAAGAACTGGAAACCAGAAGGAAAAGAACATTTGTCATAAAATAATAAATTGCATTTTATGAAAACATATTGTACGGGACATACCAAATCGTAAATTTGTCCAAGGCTAAATTTAACTAGCTCAAACAGATCCTAAAACTCATAAAGTGTTCTCACAGAATAAAGAACAAAGGGCATTTTAAAAATATTTAAGAAAAATACTTTTGCATGTATACAACAGTCTTCTAAGTGTGGGACAGGAGCTGATACAGGTTTACAGCGGTGGGACAATTTAAAAAAGTTAAAAATGCTGTAGCAATGCAAGAAAATATTTCAAAGTCATATTATATTAGCTAAAATAGAAACTTTAAATCTTATAGCTAAAGAAAGCACATGTATTAGGGTTACTCAAAAGATTGGGGTATTAAGGAACTAAAGATACACTAGGGAAGCTGACTGGTAGTAATAAAGAGAAAGCTGTGTTATAAAATATGGGATTGCAGAGGAACAAACAATGTTAGTACTATATTGCATAATAGTAACACTGGAGGGCTAACACAGGAGGAATTGCACTTGCAACCAAACTATGGGCCTGATTCAGAGATGGACAGAATTGCATAGCGGCTTGTTTGCGGCTCTGCAATGCCGTCCATCTAAAATGCAAACGCAGTATGAGGTGTCTCTAGGAAACCTGAAACCTCCTTGCTGCATGTGTGATCCAAGCGCTGCGACCGAGGTCGTAGCCTGGAATCACCACATTGCAACCATAGAGGCCATTGGTTGGTTGCCCATTTTGCCAGGTTGCTGTAGCTGAAACTTACCGCAGCCTGACCAGGTCCTGCCAGCTTTTGAGGCCAGGAAATCTGCGTCCACCGACGTAGACCCTGGCCTTGTCCCTCCTAGAAAACAGCCCATTTCCTGGAAAGCTGCCCAGGAACGCTCCTGCTCCGCCTCCCAAATGCTGCAGCCTGTCAATCAGGCAGAGGCTCTGAGGCACTGCACGCGGACTTGCAGATGGAGGACTGCACATGCACAGTACACATCCTGCACATGCACAGTACTATGGAGATGTGTGTTAACCATCGGGTTAGCGAACATCTCTAAATCAGGCCCTATGTACAGATTGACAAACACCTGATCTAGAGGACACCTATGTGTAATGAAGGAGCTAAGCTCAGTAATGGATAAACCATTATTTCTTATACTTACCGATGTTTGATAAGAACCGCTCCTGCGCTGCCTCCATCTATAGTGCAACAGGTAAATGAGCTAACAGTTTCTAGGACACGAGGCCTGACCTCCGACATGCACTACTGCGCATGCACGCCTTGTTCATGTGTCCATCCCCCCTGGCATTCCTAGTGAATAATCGCACCTCTGAGACTGCAGATATACCAACCCTGCAGAGCCCTAGGAGTACTGCAAATACACTATATCAGCACCGCTAAATTAGAGGGGCATAGTTCTACTATCCACCAGTGTTTTTACCACTCTGATGCTCAGTGCACTACAACGCCTAGCTATACCTTAATGCTCCAGGCTGCATCTATACTACTATTTGTATTGTACACTTGTTACATCCCTATGTCTTATGCTACTTGTTCTATCTGGTTCAATAAACCTAAGACCTGGTTAAGCTGTACCATGTGTGGGCTAACCGCCACTAGCACCAATCAACTGTGCAACACATTTATCACCTTATGCACTCTGGCCCAGTGTACTGACCGTTATCTAGTGGGACTTTTTACGTAACCTTAATTCAACCCAGTGTCATTCCGCTGCATATCTTAGCTACCGCTACTCTACTAATAGGTTATGAGATCAGCAACCTCAAGGGTTTGGGTACAGGATCCAGGCACACACAATACCAACGCCAGAATCCTGACTCGTTTGAAATACCAACACCTGTATGTATATACTCTAACCCTACTCCTAAATCTACCTTAAACCAACCCTCCCCCCCACAGCCTAAACCTAACCCTCCCCTCCTGCAGCCTAAATCTAACCCTCCCCCTGCAGCCTAACCCTAACCATCCCTCACTGCAGCCTAACCCTCCCAATAGTACCTAACCCTAATCCTAATACTTACCATCGGGATGTCAAAGGTCGGGATCGTGGAGCCAGGATTCTGACTGCTGTCGAGATTCCGGCACTGGCATTCTGAGAGCCTCTGATTCCTATACACTGACACTACCAACAACCGACTGCTAAACAACTGGGTCAGTAGTACATGACTGACAGACAGCAGTTCACCAGTTCCATAAGACATGAAACAAGAGAAGTTTGCAAACCCAGAACCAAGAATCAACAAACACTTACATATAATGATTTTCATCTCGCAGAGCATGTGACACAAAATGAAACAGAAAAGTACATTGTACAGTCTTTTTGCACAAATGTGCATTAATTTTTGCAAAAATGGTTTATTTGTTTCTTCCGCTTACTCTAAGGGGCAGATTCAGGGGTCTATTCATGTCATTTTTGTAATGCCTTATAATTGTGTAATAAGTAGAAATTCATGTACACTTACCTTCTCCACAATGTGATCCGGTATCCTGGGTCCCGGCTATCCTGTCTTCTTTCTTCCCAAGTATTACTGATGTTGCTGGGGTCTGCTTCTGTCTGCGTATGTGCTGTCTTCTTGGACTTGTAGTAACCTGCTCATGAGCTGGCTGGTGGCTTAGATGTACTGCAGCAGCAGCAGGAGCTGCAGTCGCTACTGAGATAATAAAGGGGCAGAGCTCTATTGAAGGATGGGCAGAAAAACAGGGAAGTAATGAACTTCCCCGTCTTTCATATGGACAATCAAATTACGCCGTCCTCAGAATATGAATCTAAAACTGCCGGAGAAACAGAAGGCTAAGCTTTCCGGTTTTTTATGAATCACACTCACCATACAAAAGTATGCAATGCATACATGAAGGTGGAACATTACTGGAGAAGGACTAACTTCTCCACAGTAACCCACTGTATGAATTGATGAAAGTAGTGTTTTCAGATAAACAGGGCTTTTCACTGCTCTATGACTAGACCCCTCAGCTGCAAACTAGTTTGTGCAACCAGTGGCGTCATGAAGGGGGTTCGGGACGCATACGGGTGTAACCCACAGAGGGGAAACACCTAAATGCCGACTCCTCTGCAGTGACAGAAGCCCCAGGAGTGAAGTAATCGGATCCCCCACAAGGCCACGCCCCTTTATTTTAGGTATGCGCAGGACCTTCTGCACGTGTGCAGAATGGGTCCTGCGAAATTGCATGCAGGCCCCCATATGCCTTTGCCTGATTGACAGTATGTTGCTGGGCGGTGCGGGGGTAGGGATGGCCTGCGATCCCAGAAACGGAGGCGTGTTGCCCCCATTTTCCGAGAGTGACAAGGCCAGGATCTGCATCTATGAACGCAGACTTACTGGCCTCGCAGGCTGACAGGACCCAGCCAGGCTGAGGTAAGCTTCAGCTACTGCAGCTGAGCAAAGGGGCAACCGATGGTCGTGATGGTGATCCTAGGCTGCGACCTCGGTCGCTGCACTGGGATCGCAGATGCAGCAAGGAGGTGTCAGACACCTCCTGCAGCATTTGCATTTTTGCAGGATGGAATTGTACAGCCATTTGTGTGCGGCTTTGCAATTCCGTCCTCTGCTGAATCCGGCCCAGGTATATTTAAATGTACTCAAAGCATTCTAAATACTTATAAATGCAGACATACAGTTGCTAGCTGTAATTTTTCATTCATTAGTAAGTTGTAAAAAACGTGATGGGTACGGGATGCCGGCACTCAAGATCCCAGCGGTCAGAATCCCAACGTCGGCATCCCAACCAGGTTACAATCCCGACGGCTCTAGGTAAGTAACCCTAACCTAACCCTTAACCATAACCCTCCCTCCCTGGTGCCTAACCCTAACCCTCCCCCTAGTGCCTAGCCCTAACTCCACTACTTACCTTCGGGATCCCGGCGGTCGGGATAATTGTCGTGACTTGTGTGTCGGCACTCTGAATGTATCCCATAAAAAACAAACATTTGACACCTTTTAACAGCGTGCAATGCTTATGGCCACTAAAATCCTTCAACACTGTTCTGCTACATCTTATATGTACAGTGTGTATCTTATTTGCCACTTTTCTGTGCTTCACATAGTTTGCACACTGCCGACTTAACGCACCAAATCGACGTAATACTCTCGACTTGTCATTTTTTATTGAATTGCACACGGTGTTTAGATTTGTTTTGGCACAAATATCCTGCAATATGCACGTAAAATTGCCCGGGGACTTCACAGTATGGAACTCGCTGCTAACTGTATCTTTCATTTATGTCTTTCACTGGCTTTGCATACAAATCTACACGAAAACCAGCTACAAGCAGAGCACAGATATTATGCTGCATGCTTCATGAAATCCCTATGACATGTTTTCTTTTAGACCTGTGCAGTTCTAATTGCTGTTGCTGAATGCAACAATTAGCGCACCTATGCCCAGATGTGATGACTTTATGACAATGAATGTCTGAAAATTTCCAAGTCAGCCAATTAAAATTTCAGTTGACTTTTATGTCCAAATTGTATTGGTAATATAATAAAGGACAAGGCTATACGCCAACAAATGTATATACAGAAAGCAGCTCATTTCAGGTTTTTATTAGTGCAAACAGGTAAATATCACAGAAAAGAGGAAAACATTTCAGTACAGTTAAATGACCCCATCCTCAGTGCAATTTGAATTTCTTTCTATGGAAATTGTCAAAATTGTTGGTGTTGGCTCAGGAGCATTTTAGGAGAGGAGGGGGCCCATGTGCAGACTTAGTGCTGTGCCCCCCCACTCTCCAGCGGTGCCACGGCGGTCGCAGGTGCAGTAGATTCTGGCTAAGTGCAGGAATCTACTGCGCATGCGCGCGTCTCTGGGAAAATGGCACCCACCCAGTTTGCCCGGGGACAGCAGTACTGCGCATGCGCAAGTCACAGTGAAAATGGCCGCCGCCATTTCCCAGTGATTTTTGCTGGTCTGCACTGCCAGCTCGGAGCTGCAGAGCAGCACTCTGGAGACAACAGACAGGTAAGTATAAAGAATATAATGGCTGCAGGGTGTGCAGTGTGGGCCCGTGTGCACCGTACAACCCTGCACCCATTATAGACGCGCCCCAGTACTGACTGGTACCCCTTCTAGATTTAAGATCTGTCAAGTTTCCAGGTCTCAGCCTGACCCTGGTAAAGGGTCGTTGACCCGGGACATCGTCCGGGGTTGTTTCTTTTCACACATATCAATATCCCGAGTCGATACGTGGTCACGTGCAAAAACCCGGAGATTTGATGTATATGTGAAAGGGGTATTAATAAGTTTTTCTTGTTTTCCCATCTTCATTTTATTCCTTCTGCATCTCACATTACAGTGATAATAGTAAAATGTTCTGAGTTTGATTACAAAGGAATTAAAAATGATTGTATGTGAAGGTAGGTTTAGAGCTTAAAATCATCAATATATTAACTTACATGGACTTATGAGTCGGCATGATTTCATAAAGAACCAAGCTATAAATCGCTGTACATAACTAAAGAGCTAACACTAGTGGGGAAAAACTATTTGCATGTGCCAATAAAAATATATTCAGATTTTGTTAGTAGTAAGTGGAACAGTATAGATTCCAGTCAGTCTTGAATATTGCTTTTATTCATGATCTTGCTAATGTTTTAGAACTCAAGTTATTTACTACAGAATGTATGTAGTCTGTTTCATTTTCAAAAGAAATCTGTCTGTATAGACTTTGTTAATCCCTGGGGTTTCCAAAAGTTATGGTTTCCCTTATTGTACTCCGAAGAGCACAAACTCTACATCTTACATTCACCATCAGCTGGTTTGAAAGCCTAGCGCTATAAGCTGTAGGGGCATATTTAGTAACATTATTTTACTAAAATAATGTGAAAACAGGTGTTTTCACACCCTTTTCACATTATTTTAGTATCACATGAATGTATTAAAGGGCAATTGGCGTAGTTTTCTTGAAAAACTACTCCAATCCCTTCAATTCACATATTTTTAGTGATGCGTTATTAGGGCTTGCCCCTGGTTCCCTGATTCCTGCATCTCTCTGACAGGTTGAGCAGAGTCGGGGGCCAGCCCCCTGTGATCAGCTTTGTGGTCTATAATAGACTGCAAGCTGATCACTGTAAAAAAAAATAATAGTTTTTAAAAAAAACCTCAAACACTTACCTTCAGTCGGGGGTCCGCTGATCGGTGTGCTCTCTCCTCCGGTCAGCTGGTCGCCGAGGCTCCTGTACTGTCACCCCGGTCAGCTGTGTCAGTTTACAGCATAGCTGACCGGGGTCAAAGACCAGGACCCCCAGCGACCAGCTGACTGGAGCAGAGAGCTCACTGATCACCGAGGTAAGTGTCAGCTTTGGGAGGGGGATCACTGCTGCGGGGAGGTTGTGGGGGAATCTCAGGGGGTGTGAGAGGGTAGCGGTAGCCAGCGCATGTGCAGACACCTCATTTTTGTGAAAAATACCATGAGAAGTGTGCAGAGGGGATTCGCAGGGACAAAGCTTTATCGCAAGCTCTGTCCCTGCATGAGGATGTTAGTACATCCAAGAGATATTTCCTAAATTGGCAGTGCGAATTTAGTAAAAAATATCACACTACAACCACATTTTAAATGCGGATTGTAGTAAATAGGGGCCATAGTCACCATTATCTTTTAAACAGACTTTGGTAGACTCTCACAGAAGGTCACTAGGTAGGAAAAAAAAAATGATTTTTGAAAACCATAATTTTGTAATTTTCTGGTTATTTTCTAATAACTGTGAGTTAATAGAGAGAGTTAATAATACAAAATATTTATTTTCATTATTAGTGTTCTCTCTCTTTCGCTCTCTTTACATTCTAACTCCATTTCTGCTCTTTAGAAAACCTTTCGACACAAAGCCAAGAAACAGAAGAATTAAATGTATGCATGTAATTTCAATATTCTGCACGCTGTAGTGTATTAAAGTGTTATCCATGTAAAGAGTACAAATGCTATTCTTCTTAATAAGTGTTCATTATGCATAGCTGATTTGATTTTAAAATAAGGGACTGGTCACAATGAAGCTTAACCTTAATAGCACAAAATGTAAATGCAAAGTTTCTGATCCACATCAATGTAATGTAAATATATTGCTAAATGCATAAGTAAGTAAAAAAGTACATTCTCCCTGTCATGGTTAGTGTGCTGCTCAGTTTTTTATAAACTAGTTAAATGTAAATTAATGTCATAGCTAAGGCTCAGTCTCACATTGCCTTACGGTATGTACAGATATAGGCCCTCATTCAGAGGCAGTCGCAAGAAGCGACCGCTCGTTCTGAATGAGGCGGCTGCTAGTATTTTTTAGTGCGGTCTCCTGGTCGCTAGCTAAGCTGTGGGTTACCACTCACAGCTTTAGCGACCGACCAGGGTGATGGTCGCGATGGTCAAGACCATCGTGACCATCTGGGCTTGCGACGAGACCCTAAGTTTGGGTCTCGGCAACCGTTAGCCCCAGGGAGCTTCCTGCTCTGATTGAGCAGGAAGCTCCCCACTGACATTACTGCTGATGTCAGTGCGGCCGCCCACAAAACGGCACCCTCCGTTTGTGTAGCCACCGCCCCCGCCCCGCCTACAAAACGGGGCGAGCTGCCGATCAACATCGACAGCCGCCCCTTTTGTACAGAGCTCCGGAGCGAGACCCATAGACTACAGCTTGAATACTGGTAAAATACAAAAAATAGCAATCCCAAGAATACTCACTGTAATTTTGTTTTTCCACTGATAGTTTTATACATTACCCATGCAAATGATACCTTGTTTTATTCAAAAGACTTTGTATTTTCTCTAAATACTGTGCCACTTAGCCTTTTTGCTCCAAGTAACATGTCAAATAAAGTGTAACTAAAATGGCCAGATAAGTGTTTTTTAATTACAATGATGCTGGATAAGGATTTATACTGCAACTGGTGACACTGGATATGCTGAACGGGTGGTAAACTTCACATTATTTTTCTACATTAATCGGAGAGTGTTCATGTTACTGCTGAAATATATATACATTGGTGTGCCCCTTGCTGTTGGACCCACGAGAGGAGGGCAAAGGACGCGGCTGTTTGTTCACAGCTAAGGAGTGCCGGCCATTGCACAATTGCTATATATATATATATATATTTTACCTTTTTGCCACCTCAAACACAATCTAAGGTACAATGGGGGAGATGTATTATAGCAGGTGCCGCTGTAACTCTTCCTGCTTTTCCTCTTCACCGAGGCGAAGCAGAAAGCACTGACAATGATATGTATGAACATCTCATCTGCCAGAGTGGGGGAGTGAAGAAATCCCCCCTCCGGTGAACCCTGGCTAAGCCATAGCGCATCAGTCTAGTGTCTCACTCCTGGCCGGCTCCACTGATCATGCGCGGGATCTCGCAAGCATCGTGAGATCCTGCCGGCAGCCCCCGGAACCGGCAGCCGCCACAGCAGGGACACCAGACATTAGCTGCTAATGGGCTGTTTTATTTGAAAGAGGGGAAGCTCCTCTTTTAAACAAAGGGTGCCATTATGCATGCTGGTGTTATTATGGTGGTTATGGTGCACATAATACCTCCCGCCCATATACAAACTATGTGTGTTTTCCTCAGACAGGTAATATTGTCTAGGGATCATACGTAGGTCATCATCAGACAATAACTACTGGGGATCACAGCTGATCACCTGAGAATAACTACTGGGGATCATAGGTGATCACCAGACAATAACTACTGGGGACCATAGGTGATCACCAGACAATAACTACTGGGGACCATAGGTGATCACCAGACAATAACTACTGGGGATCATAGGTGATCACCAGACAATAACTACTGGGGATCATAGGTGATCACCAGAAAATAACTACTGGGGACCATAGGTGATCACCAGACAATAACTCCTGGGGGGCCACATTATTTGATATGTAAATGATTTTATAGTTGCCAGGTTGGGGGGAAATCTTCTGTAGTGCAGGGGGTTTTGCCTGGTGCTCAAACAAGGGTGCTCTCATCTTTCTAAGTTGTATGGTGGGCCAGATAGAGTCCCTCCCCCCACCTCTTTCATTCAATTTACTTTTGTACAATATAATATGGAAAGTACAGTACTGAGTGCATCTTACCCCAGCTACTGGCATTTATCCAAAATAGTTGAGAAAGTAAATTAATTTTAAAAAAAATTATTCACCTCCTTGAAAGCTGATGATGAGTCCAACACTCCCGGATTATTATTATTAGGGGTGTGCACCGGCCACTTTTCGTGTTTTGTGTTTTGGTTTTGGATCTGGATCTTTCTTCGTGTTTTGGATCTGGATTGATTTTGCCAAAACCACCCTTCCATGTTTTGGGTTCTGGGTTTTGTGTTTTGGATCTGTATTTTTTTTTAAAAAAGCATAAAAACAGCTAAAATCACAGAATTTGTAGGTTTTTCTGCTCCTATGCTATTATTAACCTCAATAACCTTAATTTCCACTCATTTCCAGTCTATTCTGAACACCTCACACCTCACAATAGTGTTTTTATGTCCAAAAGGTTGCACCGAGGTAGCTGGATGACTATGCTAAGCGACACGAGTGGGCGGCACAAACACGTGACCCATCTAGGAGTGACACTGCAGTGGCAGACAGGATGGCAGTTAGAAAAACTAGGCCCCAAACTGTACATAATGCAAAGAAAAAAAAGAAGTGCAAGATGGAATAGTCCTTGGGCCCTCCCACCCACCCTTATGTTGTATAAACAGGACATGCACACTTTAACAAATCAATCATTTCAGCGCCAGGGTCTGCCACACAACTGTGGCTGAAATGATTGGTTCGTTTGGGCCCCCACAAAACAAGCTGGCAATTAATGTGTCCCTGCACAAACTGGCTCTACGGAGGCAAGATGTCATCCTCATCCTCCTCATCCACCGATTCCTCACCCTCTTCAGTGTGTACATCCTCATCCTCACAAAGTATTAACTCGTCCCCACTTGAATCCACCACCACAGGTCCCTCTGTACCTTCTGGAGGCTGGTCTCCCTGGAAGAGCTGATAATTCATTTTGATGAACATCATCTTCTCCACATTCTGTGGAAGCAACCTCCTACGCCTTTCGCTGACAAGGTTCCCGGCTGCACTAAACACTCTTTCGGAGTACACACTGGAGGGGGGGCAACTCAGGTAAAATAGAGCCAGTTTGTACAGGGGCCTCCAAATTGCCTCTTTTTCCTGCCAGTACAGGTATGGACTGTCTGACATGCCTACTTGGATGCTTTCACCAATGTAATCCTCCACCATTCTGTCAATGGTGACAGTATCATATGCAGTGACAGTAGACATGTCAGAAATTGTTGCCAGGTCCTTCAGTCCGGACCAGATGTCCAAACTTGGTCCTGCCTGCCCTGCATCACCGTCAGCGGGTTGCTTAGGATACCTAAGTTTTTTCCTGGCAGCCCCAGTTGCTGGAGAAAATGAAGAAGGAGCCGTTGACGTGTCACGTTCCGCTTCAGCTGACAGTGTGTTCACCAGCAGGTCTTTGCACCTCTGCAGGCTTGTGTCGGCTGGAAAGAGAGACACCACATAGGCTTTAAACCTAGGATCGAGCACGGTGGCCAAAATGTAGTGGTCTGATTTCAACAGAGTGACCACCCTGGAATCCTGGCAAAGCGAATGAAGGGCTTCATCCACAAGTCCCACATGCCGAGCGGAATCGCTCCGTCTTAGCTCCTCCTTCACTTTCTCCAGCTGCTTCTGCAAAAGCCTGATGAGGGGAATGACCTGTCTCAAGCTGGCAGTGTCTGAACTGACTTCACGTGTGGCAAGTTCGAAGGGCTGGAGAACCTTGCACAACACGGAAATCATTCTCCACTGCGCTTGAGTCAGGTGCATACCCCCTCCTTTGCCTATGTCATAGGTGGATGTATAGGCTTGTATGTCCTTTTGCTGCTCCTCCATCCTCTGAAGCATATAGAGGGTTGAGTTCCACCGCGTCACAACCTCTTGCTTCAGGTGATGGCGGGGCAGGTTCAAGAGTGTTTGCTGGCGCTCCAGTCTTCGGCACGCAGTCGCTGAATGGCGAAAGTGGCCAGAAATTTTTCGGGCCACCCAAAGCGTCTCCTGCACGCCCCTGTCGCTTTTCAGAAAATTCTGCACCACCAAGTTTATTGTGTGAGCAAAACATGGGATGTGCTGGAATTTGCCCAGATGTAATGCCCGCACAATATTCGTGGCGTTGTCAGATATCACAAATCCCCAGGAGAGTCTAAGTGGGGTAAGCCACTGGGCGATGATTTCCCTCAGAGGTTGTCGGCGGTGTGCCTCTTACTGAAACCGGTGATACACAGCGTAGCCTGCCTTGTAACGAGCTGGCGTTTCTGAGATGCTGCTACTGGTGACGCTGCTGCTGTTGCTGCGTAAGGTGATACATCTACCCAGTGGGCTGTCACAGTCATATAGTCCTTAGTCTGCCCTGTTCCACTTGTCCACATGTCCGTGGTTAAGTGGACATTGTGTACAACGGCATTTTTCAGGACACTGAGGACACTTTTTCTGACGTTTCTGTACAGTCTCGGTATCGCCTGCCTAGTGAAGTGGAATCTAGACGGGATTTGGAACCGGGGACACACTACCTCCATCAATTGTCTAAATCCCACTGCACTAATGGCGGATACCGGACGCACGTCTAACACCAACATAGCAGTCAAGGCCTCAGTTATACGTTTTGCTTCAGGATGACTGCTGTCGTACTTCATCCTCCTCGCTAAGGACTGTTGGAGGGTCAATTGTTTAGTAAAAGTAGTGGTGTTCCTACTTCCTCTCTGGGATGATGAACGACTCCCAGCAGCAGCAACAGCAGCAGCGGCAGCAGTAGGCGTAGCAATGCAGGATCCTCCGGAGGAATCCCGGATAGGAGAGTCAGTCATGCCAGTGACATGGCCTGCAGGACTACTTCCGATCCTGACTAAGGAGGAAATTGACGAGGAGGGAGTTGACGGTGTGGTTTGCAGGCGCTTGGATACAACAGGACAACGGGATTTAGGTGTCCCTGGACTGCTTACGGTCTTAGCCAAAGTTTCTGAACTTGACAGTAACGTTTTATGAACGCGCTGCAGGTGCTGTATAAGGGAGGATGTTCCTAGGTGGTTGACGTCCCTACCCCTACTTATTTCACCTTTACATATGGTACATATGGCAAGACAGTTGTTGTCCGGATTTGGATAGAAATATTGCCAGACCAAAGAGGTGGAATGTTTGGTCTTCTGCCCAGGCATGACTGTGATGGCCTTTTTCATCCCACGGACAACAACTGTCTCCCCCGGAGCCTGATTTAAACAAACGACATCACCATCAGAATCCTCCTCGCCAACTTCCTCCTCAGCGCCAGCTACACCAGTATCCTCATCCTGTTGTACTTCAACAGTGACATCTTCAATTTGCATATCAGCAAGTGGACTGTGGGTGCTCCTTTCAGCACTTGCAGGGGGCGTGCAATGGTGGAAAGAGCCACCTCTTCCCGTCCAGTGCTGGGAAGGTCAGGCATCGCAACCACCACCACACTTGGACTCTCCTTGGGGATTTGTGATATCTTCTTAGAAAGCACAGTTCTTCGCTGTGCTTTTGCCAGCTTAACTCTTTTGATTTTTTTAGTGGGAGGAGGGCTTCCATCGTCAAGTGAAGCTGAACCACTAGTCATGAACATACTAGGGATCGACCTTAGCCGTTCCTTGCCACTCCGTGTCGTAAATGGCATATTGGCAAGTTTACGTTTCTCTTCAGCTGATTTAAATGTCTTTTTCAAGGTCATTTTCCTGAACTTTGCCATTTGGGATTGTATGTGCCCTCTACTATGACATTGGGCATCGGCCTTGGCAGACGACGTTGATGGCATGTTATCGTCTATGTCATGACTAGTGGCAGCAGCTTCAGCACTAGGAGGAAGTGGTTCTTGATCTTTCTCTATTTTATTTTTATCGGAGAAAGTTTGGTCCTCCATTTATGTTATATCGATTTGATATATACGTGCGGCTAAACACAGAAAATAATTTTTTTTTTGGTTTGGACTGGAGTGTACTTTCGGGGGTTACAGCACCCTTAACGGTCAAGCCAGCCGGCCCTTTACTTATGACACAGGCGCACGCTTGGCACTACTTTGTTGATGCACGTGCGGCTACTGCGCACACAATTCACAAACACAGAAAGTAATTTTTTTTTTGGTTTGGACTGGAGTGTACTTTGGGGGTTACAGCACCCTTTAATGGTCAAGCCAGCCGGCCCTTTACTTATGACACAGGCGCACGCTCGGCACTACTTTGTTGATGCACGTGCGGCTACTGCGCACACAATTCACAAACACAGAAAATAATTTTTTTTTTGGTTTGGACTGGAGTGTACTTTCGGGGGTTACAGCACCCTTAACAGTCAAGCCAGCCGGCCCCTTACTTATGACACAGGCGCACGCTTGGCACTACTTTGTTGATGCACGTGCGGCTACTGCGCACACAATTCACAAACACAGAAAATAATTTTTTTTTTGGTTTGGACTGGAGTGTACTTTCGGGGGTTACAGCACCCTTAAGGTCAAGCCAGTCAGCCCTTTACTTATGACACAGGCGCAAGCTTGGCACTACTTTGTTGATGCACGTGCGGCTACTGCGCACACAATTCACAAACACAGAAAATAATTTTTTTTGGGGTTTGGACTGGAGTGTACTTTCGGGGGTTACAGCACCCTTAACGGTCAAGCCAGCCGGCCCTTTACTTATGACACAGGCGCATGCTTGGCACTACTTTGTTGATGCTCGTGCGGCTACTGCGCACACAATTCACAAACACAGAAAATAATTTTTTTTTTGGTTTGGACTGGAGTGTACTTTGGGGGTTACAGCACCTTTTAACGGTCAAGCCAGCCGGCCCTTTACTTATGACACAGGCGCACGCTTGGCACTACTTTGTTGATGCACGTGCGGCTACTGCGCACACAATTCACAAACACAGAAAATAATTTTTTTTTTGGTTTGGACTGGAGTGTACTTTGGGGGTTACAGCACCCTTTAACGGTCAAGCCAGCCGGCCCTTTACTTATGACACAGGCGCACGCTTGGCACTACTTTGTTGATGCACGTGCGGCTACTGCGCACACAATTCACAAACACAGAAAATAATTTTTTTTTTGGTTTGGACTGGAGTGTACTTTGGGGGGTTACAGCACCCTTAACGGTCAAGCCAGCTGGCCCTTTACTTATGACACAGGCGCACGCTTGGCACTACTTTGTTGATGCACGTGCGGCTACTGCGCACACAATTCACAAACACAGAAAATAATTTTTTTTGGGGTTTGGACTGGAGTGTACTTTCGGGGGTTACAGCACCCTTAACGGTCAAGCCAGCCGGCCCTTTACTTATGACACAGGCGCACGCTTGGCACTACTTTGTTGATGCACGTGCGGCTACTGCGCACACAATTCACAAACACAGAAAATAATTTTTTTTTTGGTTTGGACTGGAGTGTACTTTGGGGGTTACAGCACCCTTTAACGGTCAAGCCAGCCAGCCCTTTACTTATGACACAGGCGCACGCTGGGCACTACTTTGTTGATGCACGTGCGGCTACTGCGCACACAATTCACAAACACAGAAAATATATTATTTTTTTAGCACTTGGGGGGAGCACCCCTGATGGACAGAGCACCCCCTGGACAACACTACAGCACCCCTTTAGGACTGGGACACTGCACAGGACTTTGGAGTGGACACAGCCCCTATGGAGAACTGACTGCACAACACAGTCCAGCCAGCCCCTATGGACTTTGAAGTAGTGGACACAGCCCCTATTAACAACAGCAGCACAGCACAACACAGCCAGCCCCTATGGACTTTGAAGTAGTGTACAACAGCAGCACTACACTACACTACACTACACAGCCCTAACTCCCACCCTCCCTCTTCACTGTCCACAGCCGAGTGAGAAAATGGCGCCGACGCGGGTACCTTATATAGGATCCAAAACCCGCGAGACTCGGAAGGTGGGATGATGACGTTTTGCCTCGATTTCAGATCCGAGTCAGGCGGGAAAAGTCGAGCCTGACTCGGATCGGACTCGGATCGGGGGTGCTCGGGGGGGTTCGGATTTCAGAAATCCGAACTCGCTCACCCCTAATTATTATTATTATTATTATTATTATTATTTTTATCCTTTATATGGTGCCACAAGTGTTCCACAGCACCTTACAAAGTACTTAAATAAATAATTTGACAAGTGACCACAGTACAATATAGGACAAGGACATGGATAATATACATTGCTACATTAGTGACCACAACACCTAGATATGCAACAGAGCATAAGCAACCAAGTGAAAGGTGCCTTGGTGGGGGGTAAGAAGTAGATGAAAGTAAAGTAAGGAGAAGCACAAGAGGGTAGGTGGCCCTGCTCATAAGAACTTACATTCTAAAGGGGAGGGGCAGACAAACAGGAGTGACACAGATGGGGTAAACATGGAGGAAGAAGAATATTGCAGCAAGTTAGGATGGGAGCTGGAAGGCTTTGATGAAGTAGTGGGTCTTGAGAGCCCGTTTGAAAGATTGTAAAGAGGTGGAGAGTCTGATAGGGAGAGGGAGAGAGTTTCAAAGATCGGGAGCAGCACGGGCAAAATCTTGGAGGCGGGAGTGGGAGGAAGTAATCAGTTGGCATGAGAGGCAGCGTGCATTAGTTGCATGAAGGGGGCGGACACGAGAGTCGAGGGAGATGAGGTCAGAGATGTAAATGGGAGAGGAATGGGTGAGGGCTTTGTAAGTGAGTGTGAGAACCTTGAATTGGGTTCTAAAAGGGAAGGGGAGCCAGTGGAGGGCTTGTAGGAGAGGGGAGGCAGATGTGGAGCGTTTTGTGAGGAAGATGAGTCGAGCAGCAGCATTGAGGACAGACAGGAAAGGAGAGAGATGGGAGTTGGGGAGGCCAGATAGGAGGAGGTTACAGTAGTCCAATCTGGATATGACCAGTAAGTGTATGAGGGTTTTGGTGTTAACCTGGGTGAGAAAGGGTCTAATCTTGGAAATATTTTTGACATGGAAATGACAGGACTGTGAGAGGCTCTGGATTTGTGGTTTGTAGGAGAGGGAGGAGTGCAGGATAACTCCAAGACAGCGCACTTTGAGGCTAGAAGAGATAGTTGTGCCATCAATTGTTAAAGAATTAGTGGGGTTATGTTGGAGGGTGGGAAAATGATCAGCTCAGTCTAGGACATATTAAGTTTAAGAAATCACTGGGACATCCAGGAAGAATAGCAGCAACACAGTTGGAGATACGAGTGAGGAGAGGGGGGGGTGAGGTCAGGGGAGGAAAGGTAGATCCGAGTATCATCAGCATAGAGATGATAATGGAGATCAAAAGAGCTGTATTAATGTACATGTGGATAAAGAGTGGGAGCATGCAGAAATAGAAAATTGTGCTTATCGCCATCATTAGGTTCAGTTATATAGCATTGTACAGTATACAGTATTGCACCCTGTCACGAACCTGGGCTGACTCACAGATACAACAATCTGGATCAGCTGGTTGTGACGCCGGTGCACCGCAGTCACTTACCAAGATACACGGTTCTTCTGCCACACACAGACGGGTCTCCGGAGGTCTGCGATCTCCCACCAGATTAATAATAAATCACATTCAAATTACAGGCAAATATGTATATGTAGCATGGGCCTATCCAGGCACGCAAGTTCAATAAGAATCACGGAGAATATGCTAGATTAAATGTGTTTAATCCAAAAAATATTTTCAAGGCTTAGTTACAAAAATATTAATAAAATGACAAACAGATTATAATGCAATTATTTTCTTAAAAAATGAAAGAGAGAAATAATTCAGATTCCCTAAAACAACTCACAATAAAGTTCTTAGCACTGCTGATGGGGTGGGGGATTTCACCCACAAGAATCCTGGTGCACTCCCAGAATGTCCATCTGATCCCCAATGAGTGAACATTGAATGCTGGATGGTATTCCTTTTTTATATATCCCTAATTCTTTGTTCATACTTAACAGGGTCTCCCAATCAGGTCAGCAGGGTTTGAGATTAATAGATTTCCAATACAGGGTTACCTGGCCAAACTAACAGGGTCCCTGCTTTAAAGATAAGTGATGATATAACTCACTCTTCAACTTCCCCCTTCCAGACCTATAGTAAATATCAGAATCCTTATCTCGGCCTCTATAGCATAACATGAATCTTTAGAAGTAACACTAAAGTATAATAAATCTGGTTTTTAGGACTTTAGATCCAGGACACTGACTTCAGGGGTTATAAAAAGTGAGAGGGCTAGTTGTTCACACATGACCTCACACTGTGAGGGATATACATTATTTTGTTATCCGCTAGCCATCCATTTGTATACAGACTATAAGAATAAAGGACACACATTTATATATCACTCCTCAAATCACAAGCCATAGATCATTATCAACCCCTCTTCCTTGAATGCCTATCTTCAAAAGAGGTAGGGTAATAATACCTCAGCCATTCTAGACACACACAGTTCAAGTAAAGGACTTCATAGTTCACAAAATATTATTTCTGGTGATTATTCTTGCGATTAATCGTCACACGCCCCCTGAAGTTGGGCACATGAGAGACAGTGATCCACATATCACATTCTCTCCTGTGACCCCCACTACCATGTCATGCCAAGCTCTGAGCAAATTACTGTGGTACACAGTCTCGCTCTTCCATCCCTCCCCTGCTGCCAACACATAATTGACATCTTGGAGATGTGGCACTATTAGCTGGGGACTTTCCCAGGCAGCCTGTAGCTTGGTCAGCTGCATAGGGCTCAGCACCAGGCCCTTGTGGCCCAACTCAAAGGTGCCCTCCCTCGTGCTGCAGTCATACCAGAGCTTCTGTTTCACCTGCACAGGGTTAGGTCATTCTGCTCCATTCCCCTTAGGGACTGCAACTCCTCCCTGAACGTCACCATGTACGACACCACTGATGTTTCAGGGGGAATAAATTTACCTTCCCACTCTTTTCTAACCAAATCTAAGGGGCTGCACAT
The DNA here is from genome assembly GCA_031769625.1 of Taudactylus pleione. Lineage (NCBI taxonomy): Eukaryota > Metazoa > Chordata > Amphibia > Anura > Myobatrachidae > Taudactylus > Taudactylus pleione. Next base: position 5,938,904 of record JAUIMM010000039.1, read on the forward strand.
CCTGCGCCCATATAGGAGTCCAGAGAGTGAGAAGCCAGTGAGTTCCTGTGGCATCTCACGGAATGCAAAGAGGTGACGCGGCAGGAACCCCTCCTGGTCTCTTCCCTGAGACTCCACAAAAGCCCTAAGTATTTGGTTTAAGGTGCTAGAGTGGGATTCAGACCTGTGGGAGTACTCAGCAGTACCTAACATAAACACAACCTCATCAATCTTAGGGGTAGATCCTGAAGCTATAGCCTCCCCCATGTCTGGTTGTGGGTGAAGGATACCTCCTTCTACCCTGTGCCCTGAGTACGGCACCTCACTCATGCCTTCTGGGCAGTCCTGGGCCTCCAGCTCATCTGATCTTCTCTGAATCACTGCTGGTTCAGGTAGGGAGTACTTCCCTTTATCACTCTACCCTGGCTCCATCTCCATACACAGTATCTGGGAGTGATCATTGTCAATCTCTAGCTCCCTGATACCTGCAACAAGAGATGGAACTTCTGCAAACTCCATGTCAGTCATTGGAGACAAAGTACAATCAGACAGAACATTTTTAAAAGTTGGTCACCAGCCTGCATTTCTAATTCAAGGGGTAGGATCAGCTGTGACTCTGACACACCCTCCTCCCTCATAGGATCATCTAATTCTAATGCATTGCTATCCAGCATTCCTGTTAGGTCCTTATCCAACAGCCCAGTGGGGGGTGTATGGCTTATGACTGGGTCAATGGTGTGTGACAGGATCATAAGCAGAGGCTCAGCAGCGGGAAGTTTGAGGCTAAGGTTCTCTCTGTCATAATTAGTTGGGGCTAGAATCCTTTCCTCCCCCTCATGACTTGTTTTAGCACAGAGATACATCACATACTGGGAGCTATATACTTTGGCCCTGATCCCTGGACCATCAGTTGCCATATAAACAGGCATATATATCACTCCTCAAATCACAGGACATAGATCATTATCAACCCCTCTTCCTTGAATGCCTATCTTCAAAAGAGGTAGGGTAATACCTCAGCCATTCTAGACATACACAGTTCAAGTAAAGGACTTCATAGTTCACAAAATATTTCTGGCGATTATTCTTGCGATTAATCATCACAACCCATTTATCCATGCACTTCTGATCAGCAGCAATCAGCCATGGGGAGTGGAGTCGAAGTCCCAGTTGGGGGAGGGGTGTGACAGCAGAGTCAGAGACATGGTGTCACAGACGTGGGATTTAGAGGCTGTGTTCCCGGACTGGGCCTAGGACCTGTACTAGTTGGCGCAGACGCTCGCTGGAGGAGACTTGGCTTAATAAAGTTCCTCCGCATGAGAGGGAGCAGTGAACTGATGTGGAGTTTGGGTAGTGTAGAAGTAGCGTGGTAGCTTGGAAGCCACTTGGAAAGACTGGATAGCCTTGAGTGGATGTTAGGAGCTGGGAAGCTATGTGGAACGGCTGGATAGCCGTGGGTAGACGTTGGTAGCTGAGTGGCTATGTGGAGTGGCTGGAGAGCCGTGGGTAGACGTTGGTAGCTGAGTGGCTATGTGGAGTGGCTGGAGAGCCGTGGGTAGACGTTGGTAGCTGGGTGGCTATGTGGAGTGGCTGGATAGCCGTGAGTAGATGTTGGTAGCTGAGTGGCTATGTGGAGCGGCTGGAGAGCCATGGGTAGACGTTGGTAGCTAAGTGGCTACGTGGAGTGGCTGGATAGCCGTGGATAGACGTTGGTAGCTGGGTGGCTACGTGGAGCGGCTGGATAGCCGTGGGTAGACGTTAGTAGCTGGGTGGCTACGTGGAGTGGCTGGATAGCCGTGAGTAGATGTTGGTAGCTGAGTGGCTAAGTGGAGCGGCTGGAGAGCCATGGGTAGACATTGGTAGCTAGGTGGCTACATGGAGTGGCTGGATAGCCGTGGGTAGACGTTGGTAGCTGGGTAGCTACGTGGAGCGGCTGGATAGCCGTGGGTAGACGTTGGTAGCTGGGTGGCTACGTGGAGCGGCTGGATAGCCGTGGGTAGATGTTGGTAGCTGGGACGTTACGTGGAGCGGCTGGGTAGTTGAGTGGAGACATTGGTAGCTGGGATGCTACGTGGAGTGGCTGGGTAGCCGAGTGGAGACGTTGGTAGCTGGGACGCTACGTGGAGTGGCTGGGTAGCCGAGTGGAGACGTTGGGAGCTGGGATGCTACGTGGAGCGGCTGGATAGCCGAAACACCTTTGGAGCACAGTGAGAAGGCTCACTTAGTAAAACTAAGAGACTAGTTGCACTGGCAACTTGTGTCAGCATTGGGGATCCTTTTATAGTAGATGCTGAGAGCTGACAGGCTGAGAAAGAAGGAGAAGATTCCTCATTGGTGGAATGGAGTCACATGGGAAATCCAAGATGGCCGCACCCATGGACCGGAGGACAGCGCTTCTTGGATGTAACCAGCGGAGACCAGCGATCAGCAGGAGCCGGCATGGTAGCAGCACAGCAGCGGGACCCTCCAGAGGACAACAGAGGAGACCGCCCTGAGAGAGGAGTATGGCGCAGGAGCCGGAAGACAGCATGGGTCAGCACCCACAAAGGTAAGCGGCGGAGTCTGATTCTGGGGTCTCAAGGGCAGCATGTGACAGTACCCCCTTCTTCAAGAGTGGCCACCGGACACTTCCTTGGTTTATGAGGAAATTTCATATGGAACGCTTTGACCAGATGGCGCGCATGGATATCGGAGGCATTTATCCAGATTCATTCTTCCGGACCATAATTTTTCCAGTCGATGAGGTATTGAAGATGATTGTATCGACAACAGGAATCTAAGATTCTGTCAACTTCGAACTCCTCTCCTTGCTGTGTTTGAACACTAGAAGCTTTGGGAAGGACCTTCTGAAATCGGTTTAAGACCAGTGGTTTTAGAAGAGAAATATGGAAAGAGCTTGGAATGCGAAGGAATGGAGGAAGTTTTAGCTTGTAGGCCACAGGATTCAAGACTTTGACTATTGGGAATTGACCAATGTACCGCGGGGCAAATTTCATTGAGGGTACTCGGAGTCTTAGGTTTCGGGTTGAGAGCCAGACCATATCCCCAGGTTGGAACTTGGGAACCGCTCGTCTATGGCGGTCAGCAAATCTCTTGTACCGAGCTGAGGTTTTAGTCAGAGAGGAACAAACCTCTTCCCAGATGTTGGAGAACCGTCTTGGCCGCAGGCACATCTAATGTTGGAAGAAGAGGGAAATCTGGCACTCGAGGATGATGACAAAAAACTGTAATAAAAGGAGTTGAGTTGGTGGACGTGTGATAATGATTATTGTGAGCAAATTCGGCCCAAGGAAGAAGTTCAATCCAGTCATCTTGGGAGGAGGAGACAAAAGTGCGCAGGAACTGTTCCAGGTCTTGATTGACCCTTTTCGGTCTGACCATTGGTCAGGGGGTGATAAGCGGTAGAAAATTTGAGTTTTATTTAAATGGCTGAGCAGAGTGACCTCCAAAACTTCGCTACGAACTGTACTCCCATCAGAGATGATCTCTTGAGGAAGGCCGTGGAGCTTGAAGTTCTCTTTTATAAAACTCTGGGCGAATAGAGGTGCAGATGGAAGCCCAGTAAGAGGTACAAAATGAGCCATTTTAGAAAAGCGATCCACGATAACCCAAATGGTGTTGTGGCCCCGAGATGGAGGAAGATCAGAGATGAAATCCATAGAGAGATGAGTCCATGGCTTAAATGGAATTGCAAGAGGCTGGAGTTAACCGTGTGGAAACCGCCGGGGTATTTTGTGTTGGGCACATTTGATGCATGACGATACGTAAGACCTGACGTCCTTTTTCATCGAAGACCACCAATAGGACCGCTGGATGAATTCAAGGGTTTTATCCATACCCAAGTGTCCAGAGAACCGGGAAGCATGGGCCCAATGCAGCAACCTCTTGCGGAGTTCTGGAGCAACAAAAGTCTTCCCAACCGGGGGTATAGAAGATAATTTGGTAGAGGCGAAGAAAGCGGGATTTAGGATTGGTTGGGGCTGTTCCATGGGTAGATCAGGGTTGCTTGTCATGGAACGGGAGAGTGCGTCGGCTTTGAGATTTTGTGAGCCGGGGCGATAGGAGAGTTTGAAGTTAAATCTGGAGAAAAACATTGCCCACCGGGCTTGACGAGGGTTCAAGCAATTTGCAGATTTAAGATAAAGCAGGTTCTTGTGATCTGTAAAAATGGTAATGGGGTAGTGAGCTCCTTCTAGAAGATATCGCCATTCTTCGAGGGCTAGTTTCATGGCGAGTAGCTCTTGATCTCCGATGGTGTAGTTCTTTTCTGCAGGCAAAAACTTCCGGGAAAAGAAACCACAAGGATGAAGTTTTTCATCTTCAAACCACTGGGAGAGCACAGCACCGACACCTTCAGAGGATGCGTCCACCTCCAGGATGAATGGCCGGGTGGAATCCGGTTGCTTTAAGATGGGAGCGGAGAAGAAGGCTTGCTTAAGGAGCTCAAATGCCGAGGTAGCTTCGACAGGCCACTTAGTTGGATCTGCTCCCTTACGGGTGAGGGCGGTAATAGGAGCTACCAGTGTAGAAAAACCTTTCACAAACTTGCGATAATAGTTGGCAAATCCTAGGAACCTTTGTATGGCTTTTAAGGAAAAAGGAAGAGACCAATCAAGAATGGCTTGTAGCTTTGAAGAATCCATTTGAAGGCCTGTTCCGGAGATGATGTACCCCAGGAATGGTACAGTTGAGACTTCAAAGAGACACTTCTCTAATTTGCAAAAAAGTTGATTGGACCGCAACCTCAGAAGGACTTCTTTCACCTGGTCTCGATGAGTTTGGAGGTCTTGAGAAAAAATCAAAATGTCGTCCAAGTAAACGACCACACACTTGTACAAAAGATCCCGGAAGATTTAGTTGACGAAAAACTGGAAGATGGCTGGAGCATTACAGAGGCCGAAGGGAATAACGAGGTATTTGTAGTGCCCATCCCTGGTGTTGAAGGCCGTTTTCCATTCATCGCCTGGACGGATATGAATTAAATTATAGGCCCCTCTTGGGTTGAGTTTGGTAAAAACTGTGGATCACTTGATTCTATTGAATAACTCAGTTATGAGAGGAAGAGGGTAGCGATTCTTAATAGTTATTTCATTAAGACCCCGGTAGTCAATGCACGGGCGCAGCCCCCCGTCTTTCTTTTTTACAAAGAAGAATCCAGCCCCGGCTGGAGACGTGGAAGGTCGAATGAAGCATTTACTTAAGTTTTCCTTGATGTACTCTGACATGGCTTGAGTCTCAGGGAGAGATAGAGGGTAGGTTCGGCCTCTAGGAGGATTCTTTCCGGGAATCAGATCTATGGGACAGTCCCTATCACGATGGGGAGGTAATAGATCCGCGCTGTTTGCTGAAGACGTCAAAAAAACCACCATAAGCTTTGGGCAGGTTATTAGAATCCTGTAAGACGGAAGATCGGACAGGTACTACCCGCTGAAGGCAGCCTTTGAAACAATTGGAACCCCAAGAGGTTATTTGCATGGTGGTCCAACCGATTTGTGGTGAATGTCTCTGTAGCCAGGGTAGTCCGAGGACTAAAGAATAAGAGGCTTTGGGAATCACTAGGAAGGACAGTTGTTCGGTATGGAGCACTCCAATGGTAAGTCTAAGTGGTGCTGTACGATGGGTGATGGTTCCACTAGTAATGCGACTACCATCAATGGCGGTTAAAGTGATGACTGGAGGCAATGCTTCTATGGGGATTTGATGCTTCTGGTCCGTAGTGACAAAGTTCTCTGCTGCTCCAGAATCTAGAAGAGCTAATACAGCTTTGGAACCTTGAGGTAGCTTTAAATGAGCCTGGATGGTGGAATCAGACTTCCTATGTGATTCAATGGCAACTCCTAACTTAACCTCTCTGTCAGAAGTTAGGAGGAGGCGTTTCCCAGATGAATAGGACGGATGGGACAGGATCTAACTAAATGTTGAGGAGATCCGCAGTACATACAGAGGTTCTGCCTCTGCCTTTTCTGTCATTCCTCAGCCGATAGACGAGAGCGGTTGACCTGCAAGGGTTCTTCACCCACAGGAGGAGATGGTAAACGGGAAGCTGGACGTGGCCTTCTGCGATCAAGTCTGCCTCTTTTCAAGGCACGCTCCCTGTGACGAAGATCCACCTTGTTGCAAATGGAAATTAAATCATCCAAATTGGTTGGAAGGTCACGGAAAGCTAGGTCGTCTTTGAGCCTTTCTGAAAGGCCACTCCAGAAGGCAGCGATGAGAGCATCTTCGTTCCAATTGAGTTCTGAAGCCAGAGTTTGGAACTGGACTACATATTGACAGACGGTCCTGCTACCCTGATGGAGGTGTAGAATATCAGCTTATGCGGAAGTGGTTCTTCCAGGTTCGTCAAAGATCTTGCGAAATGTGGAAATAAATTTGGGGTAGTTGGAGAGCAAAGGATCCGACTTCTCCCAAAGGGGCGAGACCCAGTCGAGTGCTTGGCCAGAGAGCAGAGAGATGATATATGCCACCCTGGTTCTGGCTGTCGGAAAATTGGCAGATTGTAGCTCGAACTGGATTTTGCATTGGTTTAAAAAACCCCTGCACAATTTGGGTATGCCATCGAACTTGCTTGGAGGGGAAAGCTGAAGACGAGCAGGAGGTAGAAGCGGAGGAGCAGGTGGCACCACAGGAGGAGAGGCGACTTGGGAGCCAGCGGGAGCGGGATGAGCCAATAAGGACTGAATGTAGTCCAAGCGTGACGACATATCTTGGATGAACTGGATCAACTGGGCCTGAGAGGTCTCCTGTCTTTCCAGACGAGATAGTACTTCCTGCAAGGGATCTACGCCAGATCCTAGACCACTTGCCGAGTCCATTGGGCCAGTGCAAACTGTCACAGACGTGGGATTTAGAGGCTGTGTTCCCGGACTGGGCCTAGGACCTGTACTAGTTGGCGCAGACGCTCGCTGGAGGAGACTTGGCTTAATAAAGTTCCTCTGCATGAGAGGGAGCAGTGAACTGATAGGGAGTTTGAGTAGTGTAGAAGTAGTGTGGTAGCTTGGAAGCCACTTGGAAAGACTGGATAGCGTTGAGTGGGCGTTAGGAGCTGGGAAGCTATGTGGAGCGGCTGGATAGCCGTGGGTAGATGTTGGTAGCTGAGTGGCTACGTGGAGCGGCTGGAGAGCCGTGGGTAGACGTTGGTAGCTAGGTGGCTACGTGGAGCGGCTGGAGAGCCGTGGGTAGACGTTGGTAGCTGGGTGGCTACGTGGAGCGGCTGGATAGCCGTGGAGATGTTGGTAGCTGGGACGCTATGTGGAGCGGCTGGGTAGCCGAGTGGAGACGTTGGTAGCTGCGACGCTATGTGGAGCGGCTGGATAGCCATGGGTAGACGTTGGTAGCTGGGTGGCTACGTGGAATGGCTGGATAGCCGTGGGTAGACATTGGTAGCTGGGTGGCTACGTGGAGTGACTAGATAGCCGTGGGTAGATGTTGGTAGCTGGGACGTTACGTGGAGCGGCTGGGTAGCCGAGTGGAGACGTTGGTAGCTGGGACGCTACGTGGAGCAGCTGGGTAGCCGAGTGGAGATGTTGGTAGCTGGGACGCTACGTGGAGCGGCTGGGTAGCCGAGTGGAGACATTGGGAGCTGGGATGCTACGTAGAGCGGCTGGATAGCTGAAACACCTTTGGAGCACAGTGAGAAGGCTCACTTAGTAAAACTAAGAGACTAGTTGCACTGGCAACTTGTGTCAGCATTGGGGATCCTTTTATAGTAGACGCTGAGAGCTGGCAGGCTGAGAAAGAAGGAGAAGATTCCTCATTGGTGGAATGGAGTCACATGGGCAATCCAAGATGGCCGCGCCCATGGACCAGAGAACAGCGCTTCTTGGATGTAACCAGCGGAGACCAGCGATCAGCAGGAGGCGGCGTGGAAGCAGCACAGCAGCGGGACCCTCCAGAGGACAACAGAGAAGACCGCCCTGAGAGAGGAGTACATGGGGAGGGGGTGTCAGAGGCACACTTGATAAGGGGGGGTCAGAGACATATGGAGGAGGGTAAGAAGTACACTTGGGAACAGAGGGGTCTGAAACATACTTTGGGAGGGGTATGGGCAGAGACAAACTTTGGGAGGGGTGTGGGCAGAGACAAATTTGGGTTGTGGGGGGGCAGAGGCACATTAAGGGAGGGGGATGCAGAGGCACATTTGGACAAGGGGGGTCAGAGGCAGACTTGTGGAGGAATAGGGCAGAGGCAGAGCCGGATTTAGACCAAATAGGGCCCTAGGCAAGATACCGTTTTGGGCCCCCCCCTCCCTCTAGCAATCCATAGCACTATATTTTCATTACCGATTCATGTTCATGCACAGCACCTTGCAGAAAAGGTCCACCGTGGCCTTGAAACATCGGCTATGACTTTTGCTAGCTTTCGCTGTGTCCCATCTACTTTCTTTTATCTGTTTCCTTTGTCTGTCACTCTCCTCATGTGTCCATATCTTCATCCTAGGTAACACCCTTATGGTTGTTTCTAGATCCAAGTTGGAGAAAGGACCTCTGATGTCACAACCACGAGACCGCTGCAGCAGGGCCGGTCCACAATCAGTGTTACTATCCACATTGGCATAGAGGGGGAATATAAACTTGATCCTGAATGGTGGCGAGCGGACACTTTTGGCCCCCTGTTCAGTTTCCTTTGCCACTCTCTTTTGTCATGGGTCATGTGGTTGTGGCATCATATGTCCAGAACACCACCTCTGTCTAGACCTAACCACCCTTTTACTCCCTTTACTCTCCTTTTGTGTGTGATCACCTGTGTCTCTCTCTTAAGTACTTACCCCCTGCACCTCTATCTCCCTGCTACCCTTTCACCCCCTGCACCTCTGACTTCTCTCTCACCCCCCACACTTCTATCTGCCCGATTCCCTCTTTCACGCCCTGCGCCTTTCTCTACTGATTCCATCTCACTCTCACCCCCTGCACTACTGCCTGATATTGTAATGTAAGCTATTTTTTTGGATCTCTCCATTATTTATGTATTTAAGGAGACATGCATCTCCTCTCCAGGCTAGCCTAGCATCGCTGCAGTGCTGATTGCCGAATGAGATGTGTCCCCAGTGAGAAACATATACTTGCAGTGCTGCTACTGTTCCAGCGCTGGGGATCATTACGCGATCCCAGCACTCTGTGCTGGTATATTCTCTAATGAAGTGGCGACCAAGATGTTGTCGGAGCTCGCCTCCCGTCCCATTTTTATCCGGCGCTGGCAGCATGGCTTGGCTCCTCAGTTGGCTCTTCCTTCCTCTGCCTCCCTCCCAGTCATGGCAGTCAGTGACAGTGTTATTGCGGGCAGGGGGGGGGGGCAAGTAAGTGACTCACATGTCACGTGTGGCGCTCTATTCAACCCTGCCCTGTAACTACGCCCCCTCCCCGCTTCCTCCCTCCTCCTCCCCAGTGGCAGTGCTGCTGCTTCCATTACTGCCTGCTTGTGTGCGAAACACAGCGCAGCAGGGCCAGGTCCTCTTCAGGGATGTATTTCAGGGGGGCCTGCCCACGGGCCCCAAGGGACGCGCCGGGCCCCATGGGACGCGCCGGGCCCTAGGCGGCCGCTTTGGTTGCCTAGCGGTTAATCCGCCCCTGGGCAGAGGCACACTTGAAAAACTTCTGTGTGCAGAAAACTTCTGCGTGCCTCTATTACAGTGCAGTACGACAGACATGGCAGACAGGTGCAAGAAGCAGGGAACGAGGAAAGGAGGAAGTGAGTTGGGGATGGGAGTATAGAAGGACCCAACAGTCACTGCAGTCTCCATGCTCCAATGAGAGGAGGGCTCGGGGCATGCAACTTACGAGTCCTGCCCCTCATCTAAATCACGTTCTGCAGCTGGATCCTGCAGTTGATCATCAAAATGAGTGTCAGTGTCAGACAGTGATTATAGGAGCAAGCAACTTCTCTTAGTCACAGACAGGATCATCAACGCACTGCAGAAAGCCCTCTACCCCTCACCCCTGTGATCCTGGCCCAGGTACATCCATATCTACTGTAGCTCCTGATGGTGGCCCTGTGCGTCTGTGTCTTCTGTGCATGTTACGCTAATAATACAGATCCACCTTCAATTTTGTATAAGGCCTTAACATATCCTCAGTATGCTACAGATTTCTAGGTGGAAACCACAACATTGTAATTCCTCATGTGACCAGACCCTAAGTTATAACATGATTCTCAGACTGACCTCTGTGATGATGGGGACCCACTTTCGCCTCATTTTCCAAAGTGAATGAACATCTCTGCACCTCAAGATAACCAACTTCAGTTTATTTTACTCAGCATTTCATTACTGACCCACCATATGCATCATGCAACAAATATGCAAACCCCGACATGCAGATCAGATTTTGGGCAAATACAGCTTTTGATTATTCCCAAACAAAAACAGTGCAACTTATAACACCCACATTTGTAGTTTAGTTGTTGTTAGTTTTATATAGCCCTTCAGAATATTTTGGGACTTGAAAACTAATAATAATAATAATAATAATAATAATAATAATAATAATAATATTAATAAAAAAAAATGCTAAAATAAAATGCTGAAATTATATATTAATTAACTAAAATGCAGGAAAATTAATAGTCATCATTATTGGAATATTTTCTTGCTATTGCCAGATTAGCAATTAGAATTTGGCAAACATTTTAAAACACTCAGTATCTCCCTAAGCAGAAGTTTCCAGCTATCCTGTAGAACTAAAAATAAACTGAAAATACCCATTCTCATGTCACATAAATATAGCAAATACAAGATATAAACACACAGATTAACTAGGGATTTCCAGTCAGAATGTCTGGATACTTTCACTGGTAGGGATGTCCAAATCTATGAGTACTTTACATGTATACAACACGTATACAACCTCTGTCTGCCTACAAAACCTCAAACCAACAAACACAAATTTATCATAATTCCATGATCATCATTCTGTAAATATTCTGTCCGAATCTGACTTTTCAATGGTGGTCCACATTTATACATGTACATTTTGTAAAATGTGAAAGATTACACACAAGGAAATACTTAAAACAATGGTACAAATTACAGTGCAAGTAACATAATGAAGATAAATGTGTGATTGGTTGTAATGAGATGTTCTAATGGTGTGCTATATACATCATATAATTAAATAATACTTTGATCAGGTTATATAACAAAGCAAAGTGAAACACTTGAGCTTATGCTTACCTGTGTCTGCCTATGATGCACTTTATTGTGCTTGGAACTAGATAGTGGTATAGGGGTCTAGGGGTCTATTTACTAAGCAGTGTTAGAAGACAGAGTGAAAAGTGATGTCTGTGATAAGGTGCCAGCCAATCAGCTCTCAACTGTCATTTTTCAAACACAGCCTGTGAGATGACAGTTGGAAGCTGATTGGCTGGCACCTTATCACAGACTTATCACTTTTCACTCTGTCTCTTAACACTGCTTAGTAACTAGACCCCATAGTGACCTCCCCTGTGCTTTGTAAGCATGCACCTTTGTTCATGTGAGCATATAGTAGTAAAAAGTCATACCCTGCAATGCTTTTTTATGTAGTAACAATTCCCCAACTCTTATCGGAGGGAAAAAGTTCATTCACCTTTTGCTATCTTAAGATGTGTATTTTATATGAACTGATTTTCTCTTTTATGCTGTAATGTGACTGAGCACAGAAGCTTTTCAGAAAAGGATGACGAGTTAAAGACATGCCCTAGGACGAACAATTAAAATTGCCAACTTATTCTGTGATCAAACTGAGCAGCCACACACGCAGCAAATGCTTTCCTACAAATCTGCCTGATATTTTCCTTTGAAGTACATTTCTTTAATTTCTACAACAGAAGCATCTATGCTCCCAGCACAACATAGCGTGTTCTTTTTTACCCACCCCTGGACACAGTAAGCTATACAGATATCAAATATCAGAAACAGCGGAAGAAATACAATTAAACAATCACACATCAAAATGGGAATAACCTGTTGAAGCACTTACACAGGGAGTTTGGAAAGTCCCTCCGCAGTGACTGTGTGCTAAGTGTGTGACAGTCCAAAACTCAACTGTCAGTGTGTCCTGGATGGTGATGTTTGGCAGCATTTGGGGTGGCAGTTGGTGTGGTTCCCCTATTTGAATTTTGGACTCCACCACACTTAGCTCACTGCAGAGGGACTTTTGAGGATAGGCCACTACAGGAAATATCAGTGTACCTTCAACCAACTATAAAGGAGCAGTCTAATTTATAAGATGCTAAAAAATGCTGTTTATAGAAAGTATGAGGTTGGGTGAAAGACATATAACCATACAAATATATCTAATTACTTAAAATGATAAAAATAACGTAAAAAATATTCCAGAGTATTAAGCACCTATCAAGTATAATTAAGCACATATTAAGTATAATTGTAATGCATAAACGATTCCTTAAAGGAAAAATAAAAATTGCTGTTAGCAGCAAACAATCCAACATAAGAAGAAAATTCATACAGTACATTTATTATATGTTTTAGTGTGATGACTTTATTTGCAAGCTTTCTGTTAGTTGGCTCTAACTTCAGCTCTCTAGTACTTTTGTTTGACTGTTTTATGTGTTTCTTTCTTATCTAGAATCTATAGTTTGCATAGATAAACTTTTAAGCATTCCCAAGCCGTCTGGAAGTAGTGCATAAACAAGCCAGATCCATTTTCTTTACCACTTCACTTTTGAACAATTTTCGATAGTTAAATATATATTTTGTGACCTTTTTTCACTTTCACTCTTTATAGGTTAAGGTCAGCTTAGGGCAATTGGGGGTGGGGAGAGGCAACAACTAAAGCTATACAAAAGCCAAATGACGTTAACCGCAGTAGTCGATGGGCTACACCACGCACTATTAGTTGGTGGAGGGATCCGCCTAGAACCCTCGCTGGCTATGGTGGATGTGCATGTGCAGTCCACGAGGCATGCAGGGACAGGCTCCTTTCGGAGCCCGTGTCCCTGCATGTCCCGGACAATACATCAATACATCATTACTGGTATGCCCTGATCGCATTGCAAAAGCGATCCTTGATAAATGGGCCCCTTAGCCACTTGAACTATGGGCCTGATTCAGACCCGCTGGCGAGCGCTGAGCGCTCGCAAGTGGGTCGATGTTACCCAAGTGCGCATGCGCATGACGGAGGCGGCTCCGTCGTGCGCATGCACGAGACCCGAATAACCGTCGTTATGGGTCTCGCCCCAAAGGGGGCGAGCTGTCGATGGTCTTTGGTGGGCGTGCCGGGGGCATGGCTGCCCAGACGGAGGCATTCCCATGGGAACGCCTACCATCTGGGGCCGGCCCCACTGACATCACTAGTGATGTCAGTGGGAGTGCTTTTGGCTCTGATAGAGCCAAAAGCACTCCAGGGCTTGCAGCAGCGAGACCCTACCGCAAGGATCTCGTCGCAAGCCCGATGGTCGCGATGGTCTTGACCATCGTGACCATCATTTTGGCCGCTCCAAAAAGGAGGAGGGACGGCCCTGATTCAGAGCGAGCTCTGAATCAGGGCCTATGACATATATAATGGTGAAGAAAAGTACAGTTCTCATGATGGAGGCAAAAACAGCTAAGCCTACGTATATCGGGATATGTTTAAGATGCCAGCGGACAGGATCCCGGATGTCGAAATATCGCCACATAATGCAGACGCCGCAATGCTGAACATAGAAGGATACAGACAGAGCGGCATCCCGAATGTAAGGCTTACCCCGGGATACGGGGGGTTAGGTTTAGGAACCTCTCTGGGTGGGTTAAGGAAGGGTTAGGGTTAGGCTGTGGGGAGGGAGGGTTAGGGATAGGGTTAGGCACCACCAGGGGGAGATTAGGGTTAGGCACTACCAAAGGAGGGTTAGGGGGGGGAGAGAGGGAGGTTTACGGTACATACCTGACTCTGTGGGATTCTACATGATCGAGATGCCGGCATCTGTATTTCAACCACCAGCATCTCATACACCGGCATATCATACCCAACCCCTTATATCTACCCATCAAATTGCTATCCAGAAATGTCATAGGAGAACAAGTCATGTAGAAATATAGACAGTGGAGATAACTGTGATGTAATTTTGCTCCTTTGTATCCTGTTTTACTTGTTAAAATGAATATAAAAACTAGAGATGAATGGTCTGGTTCTAAACGGTTCTTTTCAGCAAATTAGCACAAGTTCGGTTTATCTTATTTAATATTCAAAACACGTGAGAGCAGGATAGCCAATAAGATGCCATTTTTCAGATTCGAATGTAACCGAATAGAACCGAACAGCTCATCTCTAATAAAAATGGCAGACATATATATAAAATACATCTTGAGGCACTTGGTATCCAAAGTGAGCAAAGGAGAGTTAACTGGAAAACATGCAGTTGTGCCATTAATACACAAGACTTAACACTGCATTTCCACTGAAGGTGGATTGGTCACGCCATCTTGGTGGTGTAGCTAAGTCTCCATGGCAGCCAGGGTTCCAGGACAGGCCTGGGTACTTTGTACCCGCTTCCCACATGCTTGGCACCTGTATTTAGCCAAGCCAATTGGAGCAAAGCATTCACAGCTGGATTCTGCTGTAGTAAATCACACAATCCTTTGCAGCTTGGCTGTTCGGAAGCATCCATAATAGGGGACATCCATTAGGAGGAATTTGCATGTGTGCATGCAAGTGTCCTATAGCCATGATACATGTGTGGTCAGCTTAATAATTTGCGCTAGAACAGTGGGCCTGATTCAGCAAGAATCACATTAGCGATTACGAACAGTCTCATTGCGATAGTATGCTAATTCACTGCGATCGCTATGCCATCGCAGCACAACATAAGGACGCTCACTTTACCTTACACACATCCGTAATACTTAGCAAGACTACAAAACCATCGGTAACATCGAATACAATAGCAGCCTCACGCACACTTGCTCAAGCTCTGACCTTACTCAGGAATTGCTAACCTAGTCGCACGCAGTGAGTACACAAGCTACGTATGCCATTGCAGTGGCTAATTTATGCAAGCCCCTGCTACAGCGTTCAAACGCATTGACACGTCTGTGTTTTGCCGACCGTCCCCTTTCACCATCCAAATTGTACTTCCTGTCAATGACTCTGCAAGGGGTCTGCGTAGTCACTTTGATGGTATTCCCGATCTCAGTGAAGTGTTCGCGAAAGCGATCTGCGATGCGTACGCATGCACAGTACGCGACAATCGGCCGATTGTGTGCATAATCGCAGTTGCAATCCAATCAGGCCCAGTGTTTATTCTAAAGGCAAATATTATAATTATTAAACAACACAACAATTAGATTTTGCTTATAATTGGATTTTGCATTCAGAAAATTGTTTTTAAAATGTACTCTGTATATGTTACTGCTGACTGAAACTTCTGTCCCAGCTTGCATCATTACAGACAAATGTCTCTCTTTTATTCCATAAGTTGTTTATACTAAGTTAATGACAAATTAATGAGAAGCAGTACCTAGACTGCACTTGTGCCTTACAGTACATGGAGTGCACAAAGTTTGGACTCATAAAGGGGTCACAATTGAATCCCAGCCTAGCCTTAAGCAAATTTATGTTTGTAGCAGGTAAGCCCCTGAGTACCACTTGGCACAAATGAACAATAACACAGAATGCAAAGTTTGATGCAGCGCAAAAGAGCCAGTAACTGTGCATCTTGGTAAGACCAAGCTGCAACTGCAGGTTGGACAGATATAACAGAGAGATGTAGATGTCAGAGGGGTATGTCCAAACTGAAGTGTAATAATAAAGCTGTCCAGCATTTGTGGGCTACATGCAAAAGCAGCCAGTATTTACCCAACATGCAAAAATGATACATATTTGCATCCCTTGCATTGCAACATAGTTTGTCCTGGTGCAAAGTTACTCGCTTTTTTTGCTCCCAACTCAGCATCAGCTCCCCTCTGTGGGAAAATGATCCACACTATCTTTTTCACACCTAAACAAACCTCTCACTAAACCTAAATCAATCCTTTTTATTTATGAGTTATCATAGTGCAATATATGGTACAAAGAGCAGGATCATCTGGGAAACTAAAAAAAAAAACATTAGTAGTTGTCCCAAGAAATCAAGAGGTCAAAATTGCAATTTAAGGCTATTTAAAAACACTGACATTAAGTGACAGGTTTACAAAAGGTACACAGCAGAGTCAATTTCCCACACTCCCCGCATCCTTCGTCTGACCTTACATGGGAGCTGAAAGTAAACAAAGAGCATATAAATCTGGGAATGTCTCTAAACATGATCTTGATGTGTAAAATCATTATTGAAATGGATGTAATGGGCACACCAAACATTCCCTTTCTCACAAGTTCCCCGTCCCTTCTGAGCATAGATATATTTATTACAGATGCCTTAGAGTTGACCACCAGCAATTAAGTATATGGACCTAAAATGTCCTTACAAGCAAAAGGTTGCCAATTATAATTACTGTAATACACCAGTTACTATGGGAAAGCGGCACAAGTCATGAGGGACCCAGGAAGAGATCCTATTGGATACCTATCGGGGAAGTCTCCCAAAAATAAGCGTATAGGCTTCTATTATGCAAAGCCATCTTTAGATGGCATTACTAAACAAGTCCAAGCTCTGGAATGATTCCGGAGCTTGGTGCATATGGAACATGCGGTCAAACCCCCGTAAACTGCATTTTCTGAGGTTTGACTAATTGCTAACCTTGGCCTTTTCTTTTATTGGGGGTTGTTACTGTTGTAGTCTGATTCCTAGAACTTCAATAAATAGTTGAGTAAACAAAAGGAGAACATTTCATGATACTGAGTTTTCAATTGGTTTCTAAGTACACTAGTTGTGAACTTTTAGATGAATTTGCTGGTTACATTTTATTACATACTTCTGTAATTAATTCACTCCTGCAAATATTTTAGATAATGTATACTTTTAGAAGGAAATGAATCACTTTACTTAGGTGGTTCCCGCTGTGATGTCTCTACAATATATAATATATAATATCCTCATTCAGTCACCTGCTTTCCTTTTTATATATTTATCAGGCATGATTGCATTACCCGCCTTGCTGTTCTGTCCCTCCTCAGCTACACCTAATGGCCTCTATCCCTGTATTAAATCTACTTGCACGAGATATATATCTAATCTAGGACGTTACAGTAAAAGAGAATATGTAAATACATAGAGAAAGCCAATCTGCTGCATTTCGCTGTGAAAGCTTTTTCAAGGCAGGAAGTTATTTATTATATAGAGGCAGCACCTAAGTGAAATGTTTCATTCCCTTCTCAAAGTATACATTAGCTAGAAGATTTGCAGGAGTTCATGAATTGCAGCAGAACTAGATCATAAAAAGTAATTGCAGTAAACTGACATACAAGTTGTCAGCACAGATAAGTGGAAACCGATTGAAAAATGCTTTGATATAAAACGTTCTCCCTTCTTTACTCAACAACGTATTTTTGTAGTTACAGCAGGAATTAAACTACAACAGTAGCTACCTCCAACAAACAGGGGAAGCCAAGGTTAACAGCAAGTTGACCAGTGGTTTGAAATATTCCTCTATTTGTCAGATATAACAGACACCAACTAAATAAATTGCAAGCTTATCAGTGTTTCCCAAAAGGCTATAATAACGGGGAGTTCAAGCTGTCATAGATAATATACTGTACAATAACAAAGTAACTCTTTACTGCAAAAAGATACACAATATAAAGGTGTAAGTTAATAATTATTAAGTAAATATGGGAAAATAAATAGACTTTGAATAAAGAGAACATAACAGATCAGTAACATACTGTATGTAAACACCCAGTGTGGCAAGGAAACCCCCATCGTGCGAAAAGGGAACGTGGCCTCGCAAAGAAGAGGCGTGGCCTTGTGGCACACCACCGATTTCATCACTCTGAGGACGTGCCCAGTACTCCCGAAGATGCCAGGTTGTCCCCAGTGATTCTCCTTGTACTGCCGAGTCCTCCTCAGTGACCGGGAGCCAGGCACTGTACTGTGATGTTAGTGTGCAGCACCTGGCTCCCTGTTACTGATGAAGAGCCGGGATTTTGGTGTCACCCCCTTGGAGGGTGGCACCAAGTGCGGTGCGCACCCACCGCATCTCCCTTGTGACGCCACTGTTTTAATAGACTATTTCAGTTTTCATTTATCTGGTTTTTAATAATTATTTCACAGTAACCCAAATCTGAAGCAGTGCATCACACAATGAACTGTTATTTTAGGCAAATAAATCACATAATGAAAATAGGTTTTAATCCATTATAATATCTGCATTCTATTTTGCTCTATCTGTTTTGCCTGCCTGAAGGAGACATCACCCAATCTCACCGTTATTTGGTGAATACAATACTTAAGTGAACGTCTATCAAAGACATATTTAAGGAAAAAAAATTATTGTTAGACTGTTTATGCTTTGTAATGATGTTGTTTTATATGGGAAACAGCCAAATATTCATTGTAATTCTTCACACTGCATACTTTTCTTGCATGCAGCAAGGTCCAGATGCTGAAGGTTTAGGTAATAAGTAGCATAATTGCAGTATAAATTACTTTCCACAGTCATCACTCATTGGTATAGTTAGACGATTTTATGCTGGAGGAGATAACAAACCTGAGGAAACAAACCTGAGGAAAGCGTGGTGGTTCCCACTCTCCATGTATCTATATCAAGCTGCTAATAGTTCATATCTCAAGGAAAATAACTAGGTCGAGCCAGTTCCACTTGGTATGTAGGCCTCATGATAGCTCCCATATGACCAACACTGTGAATGTGAGGGAATGTCAGAAGGTAGCTCCTCTATGGCAGCGGTGGTATGTATTCCATCTTTACGGGGGGAGGCCTGTGGAACATGTTCTAAACCTTTGATGGTGCAAGTGCTCAGTGAAGATGATGGGTGTCAAACCAAGCACACAAAAAGGGGTGATCCAGGCCAATGTCCGGCAGCCATAGATATCAGTAGAATGCTTGCTGGGCGAATATACACATTCCGTTCAGTCCACAAAATGCTTACTTGTGGGACCAAGTACGGCCGTCTTGCCATCAATTTTGCAAAAACTGCAATTAGTGGCTGAGCAAGTGCTGAACCCCAGCCCTAAAAACAGGGCTAGCAGCAAAGCAATTTAATATTATTGTGGATCTGTTAAAGTGTGCTTTGGCTGACAGGACATGCTGGCGCTTGCAGTTCCAGCATGCAACTAATTTATACTGTAGTTAAGTGCCAGCATGTTCAAGCAGTCAATGATTAACATAATTATTTTCTATTTAATTTTTATTTATTTATATTTTTAAAGGTTTTATTTATTTAATGGAGCAGTTTCCCATTTATTTTAATTAGAAATGCATTTCTGTGGTCTTTCTGTGCCTATTAAAGACTATGGGCCAAATGTAATAGGTAGTCTGTTTTGGTAAATTGCGAGTTTGGTGCTAAACTCGCAATTTTTCACAACTCTCCAATGTAATAGGGTGTCTGCTCACTAAAACTCACATTTTTCAGAGCTACTAAAACTCTTTATTCTCAAACTCGCATCAAGATGTTTTCACATTGAAACCAATCAACTCGCCCAATGTAATAGAGTGTCAGTTTCAGACTCGCAAAAAAAAAGATTACCAAAAGCCCCCAAATATTAGACCTGCTTCAGGCTAACGAGTATATCCTGAGCGGGTCAGATTAACACAGAAACATGCACATATCCATGAGATATGTATATGTTTCTGTGTGTACTTATGTAAAATGTTTTTAAATTTAAAAAAAATTACGTGCACCCCCTCCCCAAAAGCATAACCAGCCCCGGGCTTTATAAAGCCTGTTCTGGTTCTAAAAATACAGGGGCCAAAATGCGTAGGGGGCCCTTGTATATTAAGAACCAACACAGGGCTTTGTTGAGCTGGTCCTGGTTCTGGAAAATCAGGGGACAAAACGAGTAGGGGTCCCCTGAAAATTCCAGAACCAGCACCGAACTCTTTCTAGCGGGGGGATAATGCCACAGCCAGGGAAAACCTTTCACCGGTTTCCCCGGCCAAAGCATTATCCCTGACCTCTAGTCAGTCCAGGCCGGGGGTCCCTTGGGAGTTGGGGACCCCCCAATAAAGGGGCCCCCCTCTCCAGGGCACCCCAGGCCTAGACTGATAGCCCAGGGCTATCCCCGGCACCCTATGGCGGGAACCGTACATCGTAGCCAAGTTTTACTTCCATCTTAACAATGGCCACTGACTTCATGCACATTTATGTCACATTCCTTTTAGCTATATTCTCTGCTCTCTGTCTGTTCAGTATTATAACTTTGTCTGCTACTATCCCTGTCCAAGGTTTGTTTCCTCAGTTTTGCCTATCTGCCTCCAGCCCTGACCTAGCACTTGTTTTATTGTTTCTGCCTTCCTGCCACAAGGCCTGACCACCATACTGTACTCTGAGCAAATCCAAATTACCAGGTGCAGAATTGGTCTGTTTTTCCAAGCAGCCACTAAAAATAGGGTTAGTCAGACCCAATACAAATGGTAGTGACGCTATGGATATCACAATTGAAATAAAGAATTCAAATTAAATATACTTTAATAAAATAGTGCATATGTATTCAATAACATGAGCAATCGCAAGAATATATATATATTAAAATAGCATATATGAACAGTTTGCCTCACTCTAGTGAATGTTCATAAAATAATTTAGCCTGTTCCTGTATGTACTTCCGGTTTTGATATAGTGAGTAATGTGAATTTAATCTCTGTTGGAAATAGGACTGTCCAAAAGGTAGATAATTACCAAGGTATTTCACTGGTAGAGGGGTGGTCCTTTTTGCATGTAGCCTCTATGTCCATATATGTGGCTTGGAGCCCTCAAATGTCCACGGTGTGCATAACTTGGTCCAGTCCAATAGATGGAGTGTAAGATTTTCCAATCATCACTTGTAATGTCCGGCAAGTTGGTTCAGGCTTTCATTGGGCAATCGATCACTTGATGGATGATGGCAGAGACACTAACGCGTTTTGCTGTGCAGATTAGCAGCTTTTTCAAAGGTGAGAATACAGTGTCCAGCGAGGTCTCTATATACCCCTTTTCTCTCTAATTGCTCATTTACACCCGGTTACAATTAGCCTTCTCATTTATTTATATGACAATAATAATAATATTAAAATAAATAGGAGGCAGACCTTTATCAATAATCAATACAATACTTAGTTTTAAAGACACTTTTAAAAAGCAATAAGGTAAGTTTTTTTTCTATTATTACCTTCCACTTCCGTTCGTGTCCAAAAATCCCTGCCATGTGATGTATACAATGCATCATGTGATCCATTGGCTACATCCATATACGGAGCTGTGTCTCTAGGTAGTCATGGAAACTGCTTTCCTACTGTTGGAATAAGCTTCCTGCTGCTGAGCTAGACTCCTGCGTCACGTCATATCTTCCTGTGTCATGTGTCCCAGACCGATCTAGGTCGGGGATGTGACGCAATATTCTGAGAATTATGGGGAATGTAGTTAGCAGGTACTACAATATATTTTATCTCTTTTACCGTGATAACGTCAAATGGAAAAGGATATGAGAGAATCAACAGATGGAAATGGAATTTATAATTCAGCATATACATCATAGACTAAACCAACAATATATAATACATATGTGGTCTTACTTAAATATAAACAATATGTATATATTTGAAACTTAACTGTTCTGAATTAGAGATCTTTGAAAAACAAGCGAATGAGATGATAGGCTCTTTTCAACAACGAGGATATCCTGATACTATAATAAAAAAAGTGTTTGAGGAAGTAAAACTTCTTGATAGAGATAAACTTTTGGAACCAAAACAGAAGGAACAAGAAGATATATTTAGAGGTAAAGAGGTAGCGTTTATTTCCACCTATAATAGCCATTGCTCTAAAATAAAAAACATTCTACAGAAAAATTATAATATTGATGATCTTATCCCAGACAAACCTTTGTTGATTTTTAAAAATAATAAATCACTAAAGACTTTATTAGCTCCTAGCTTTCTGAAACCTCTTGAAATAACGAGGGATATACATGTGTATATAGAAATATATTGACATAGGTCTGCCTCCTATTTATATTAATATTATTATTATTGTCATATAAATAAATGAGAAGGTTAATTACAACCAGGTGTAAATGAGCAATTAGAGAGAAAAGGGGTATATAAAGACCTCGCTGTACACTGTATTCTCACCTTTGAAAAAGCGGCTAATCTACACAGCGAAACGCGTTAGGGTCTATGCCATCATCCATCAAGTGATCTATTGCCCATTGAAAGCCTGAACCAACTTGTCGGACATTACAAGTGGTGCCATCACTTTGGAAAATCTTACACTCCATCTATTGGACTTTACCAAGTTATGCACACCATGGACATTTGAGGGCTCCAAGCCACATATATGGACATAGAGGCCTCATGCAAAAAGGACCACCCCTCTACCAGTGAAATACCTTGGTAATTATCTACCTATTGGACAGTCCAAATTTCCAACAGAGATTAAATTCACATTACTCATTATATCAAAACCGGAAGTACATACAGGAACAGGCTAAATTATTTTATGGACATTCACTAGGGTGAGACAAACTGTTCATATATGTTATTTTAATATATATATTCTTGTGATTGCTCATGTGTTATTGAATAAATATGCACTATTTTATTAAAGTATATTTAATTTGAATTCTTTATTTCAATTGTGATATCCATAGCACCACTACCATTTGTATTGCTTCTGTACTCTGAGCAAGCTTGTTTTTTGTCTTGTCCTACTTTCATCAGCATCCTGAACAGATATTGTTCTTACTAGAGACCCATAGTTATTAAAGACTCCAGGCCACCCTCCTAGCTCCACCATTAGTGTTTTGTCCATTCCTGACAGCAGAAATACCCTGTGGAGATAAGAGTTTATGCTCGAATTTAAAGTCCAGGCCGGGGCGTATTAACTTCTTAACTGACAAAAAAATAACAAAATGAAACGCTTGTTTTTTTATGATTGACTTAGGTCAAGAACAACTTTTTAAAACCTTTCCAACATGATTTTATATTAAAAAAAATGTAAACACTGTATACCATAAAAATAGAGATTTTTATGGTATACTGTAATGATGGCCATTGACAACTGTACCATCGATGGCCGATGGTTTCAACCATCGATAGAAACCATTGATTGTTTGAGACTGTAGCCGCCGATGTTTCCTTAACATCTGTTGGGAGGCTGCCATCGTTGGTGCATCAACAGTGCCCATCAGTGATGGCAAAACCAGCTGATTACAGACACCTGTGTGAGGCTGGTAAAAGAGCTGCAGAGACACTGGGGAACTGGTCCTGATGGTGAAATAGTCGCCCAAGTTATAGGCCCGGGGGTGACTAGTGTTAGGGATCCTGGACCTGTGAGTCCACTAAAAGAACTGTATTGCTGTATGGAAGCTTCTGTGTACCAGCATGTAACATCTTTCCTGTGAACACTGCACTGTCCTGTATTCTTGCCTGTGGTGAGAAAGTAAACCTCTGTTAGATTTTACCTGGTCTATGTGATTCTTGTCACAATATATATATATATATATATATATACAGTCAGGTGCATAAATATTGGGGCATTGACAGAATTTTCATATTTTGGCCTCTATTCACCCCCACACTGGCTTTGAAATGAAACAAACAAGATGTGCTTTAACTGCAGACTTTCAGATTTAATTTGAGGGTAATTGCATCCAAATCAGGTGAACGGTGTAGGAATTACAACGGTTTCTATATGTGCCTCCCACTTTTTAAGGGGCCAAAAGTAATGGGACAAACTAAACAATCCTAAATGTAACTTTCACTTTTTAATACTTTGTTGCAAATCTTTTGCAGGCAATTACAGCCTGAAGTCTGGAACGCATAGACATCACCAGACGCTGGGTTTCATCTCTGGTGATGCTCTGCCAGGCCTCTACTGCAAATGTCTTCAGTTCCTGCTTGTTCTTGGGGAATTTTTCCTTCAGTCTTGTCTTCATCAAGTAAAATGCTTGCTCAATCAGATTCAGGCCAGGGGATTGACTGGGCCATTGCATAACATTCCACTTTTTAGCCTCAAAAATCTCTTTGGTTGCTTTTGCATTATGCTTCGGGTCATTGTCCATCTGCACTGTGAAGCGCCGTCCAATGAGTTCTGAAGCATTTGATTGAATATGAGCATATAATATTGCCCGAAACACTTCAGAATTCATTCGGCTGCTTTTGTCAGCAGTCACATCATCAATAAATACAAGGGAACCAGTTCCATTGGCAGCCATACATGCCCATGCCATGACACTACCACCACCATGCTTCACTGATGAGGTGGTATGTTTTGAATCGTGAGCAGTTCCTTTCCTTCTCCAAACTCTTCTCTTCCCATCACTCTGGTACAAGTTGATCTTTGTCTCATCTGTCCATAGGATGTTGTTCCAGAACTGTAATGGCTTTTTTAGATGTTGTTTGGCAAACTCTAATCTGGTCTTCCTGTTTTTGAGGCTCACCAATGGTTTGCATCTTGTGGTGAACCCTCTATATTCATTCTTGTGAAGTCTTCTCTTGATCATTGTCTTTGACACATATACACCTACCTCCTGGAGAGTGTTCTTGATTTGGCCAACTGCTGTGAAGGGGTTTTTCTTCACCAGGGAAATAATTCTTCTGTCATCCACCACAGTTGTTTTCCGTGGTCTTCCGGGTCTTTTGGTGCTGCTGAGCTCTCCGATGCATTCTTTCTTTTTAAGAATGTTCCAAACAGTTGATTTGGCCACACCTAATGTTTTTGCTATCTCTCTGATGGGTTTGTTTTGATTTTTCAGGTGGCTTGCTTCACTGATAGTGACAGCTCTTTGGATCTCATATTGAGAGTCGACAGCAACTGATTCCAAATGGAAATGTCACACCTAGAATTAACTCCAGATCTTTTACCTGCTTAATTGATAATGAAATAATGAAGGAATAGCCCACACCTGTCCATGAAATAGCTTTTGAGTTGATAGTCCCATTACTTTTGGACCCTTAAAAAGTGGGAGGCACTTATAGAAACCGTTGTAATTCCTACACCGTTCACCTGATTTGGATGTAATTACCCTCAAATTAAATCTGAAAGTCTACAGGTAAAGCACACCTTGTTTGTTTCATTTCAAAGCCATTGTGGTGGTGAATAGAGGCCAAAATATGAAAATTCTGTCAATGTCCCAATACTTATGCACCTGACTGTATATATATATATATATATATATATATATATATATATATTTGTATACATATATATAACACAATCCAGTGCCCAATCACTGTGTCCAGCAGTGATCTGGACAGAGTTGAAGCTTGAGTAGGTAGGTGGTATGGATACCGCTGACTGCTGTAGCAGCCGCGGCCAGACAACTGGAGCACTGACAGCCGCACCAGGAGGAGGAGGGAGAAGGTGGCAGGCCTGGGGATAGATGCAGCCACTGTGCTGGAAGGAGGAGGGAGGTGGTGGCCAGCCTGGAGATGCAGAAGTCATCGCCGTGCTGGGAGGAGGTGGCTGGCCCAGGGACGCAGAAGCCGCCACGCTGGGAGGAGGAGGTGGCCAGCTCGGGGACGATGAAGCAGCCACAGCACCAGGAGAAGGGGTGGACCAGGGACACAGCAGCAGGCAGCCACGCTGGGAGCAGATGTTGCAGCACTGGCTGCCCGGGGGGAACAGCAGTAGCTGTGGCTCCTGCTTACAACTACTAGGGAGGAGGGTCACGCAGGCTGCCTGATCACTGCTGGCCACAGTGATTGGGATACACTGGAGCCTGCAGCCGCACTGGGAGGGGGGTGCTATCAGATGCCCGATCACTGTGTCCGGCAGTGATCGGTAAATGCTGGAGAGACAGCCACGGTTGCAGAGGGACCAGCAGATGTGACCATGTCAGAAAAAGCCCAGTATGGTGTGGCCGCATCTGATGCGACCGTGCCAGGCAAGTGGTTAAGAGAGGAGGAGGCTCGTGTGCATTCCCACTCCGGGACCCCCTCCCCTCTTTCCCAGTGACAGCCAGCGAACTGACAGCAGTAGACACAGTAGTCTGTGCCCAGAGTCTACTGTGCATGCGTAGGACACTGGGAAAATTTCTGCAGCGTTTTGTGTAGCGCTACTCTGGCCAACGGGGAGATAAGTCTGAAAAAGTATTGGTGCAGAGTGTGTGGTGTGGGTTCCCCCTGGACCCAGGGGCTCGTGTGCACCGCACACCCTGCACTGATTATAGATACTCCCGAGTCCAAAAGGTATCTGGGTACCACTAAGTTTGACTAGTCTTATGGGAATAGCTGCTGCTAAAAGTGAAAACTCCTCAAGCAGTTCTGATGCTGGGTACACACTTACATGACAGATGGTCAGCAGACCGATCCGCTGTCCGAGCGGCCGATTAGCACGCTATATACACTTACAAATCACCCACTCGATATGTCTGGCCTGACATCACAAATGGATGGGCATGTAAATTGCCCACCCAATTGTGATGTAAGTGTCTGTGATCTATGCAACCAGCTATGGCAGCTTTTTCTTGAATGGCCTGATTATACTTGACCCAGGTCGCCGTCCAAGGCATCATGTCAATATGGGTTCTCAGGATTATTTTAAAAAAAGTTCTTTAAAAGGACTTCCAAGTTAACCTAAAAATGTTCAACTGGTATTAGAGGGTA
The DNA here is from genome assembly GCA_031769625.1 of Taudactylus pleione. Taxonomy (NCBI): domain Eukaryota; kingdom Metazoa; phylum Chordata; class Amphibia; order Anura; family Myobatrachidae; genus Taudactylus; species Taudactylus pleione. The sequence goes on from JAUIMM010000039.1 coordinate 5,965,497, forward strand.
TTTTGAGTAACAACATGGTTGTCATAATGACGCTCACCAGAGATACAAAAGAATGTGCTGACTATAGAGTGCTTTAACACCAATCTCAAATTGTTCTTCAAGATTGTGTCTCTATAAATAAAGAAATGTTTCATGTTAGTGCTTTCTGATCAGATGGACTTTGGAGCTCATTCAGACCCGCTCGCTAGATGCGTTCGCTCGCACCCTGCGTATGCAAATCAAGCGCACGCCCAGCAAGACAGGCGATCGCACGGCAAGGCATTAGCACACCCACTATGTCTTGGCGTGCGATCACTTAGTGTATGCAGACGCCCATCAGCCATTCATAAGACGCCCACTTGTGCACGTCATCTCCTGGAAGTGCATGAAAACATTGGTACATCGAGAACCATCGGATGTGATCACAGCGCTTAAAGTTGCCTAAACCCTTCCGCAAGCACTGCGATCACTTCAGAGTGAAATCCCACCAAGTGACGTGTACTATGACGCTGGCTTTTAATTATGCACACCTCTGAAACAGCGTCGAGACACTCAGGCACGCCTGCGTTCGCACCTCCACTCCCCTTTTTTCCAGTGGTCAGCCCCTGTCACCACCCACAACCGCCTCTCCTGTCGCTCACTCTACTGGGCAGTCTATGCGCAGCAAGCGATCGCATCCCGATCTCTTTGCACTAGTTCGCACACGTGCATTGCGATGCATACGCATGTGCAGATTGCAAATATCGGCCAGCTACGAATGTTCGCATCATAGCGAGCGGGTCTGAATCAGCTCCTTTGTCCCTGGACATCAGACAACATGAAGCTTTATCTCTTGTCCTGTGACTTGATGCAGAAAGGGCATTTAAGCAAATATGAATTTTTACCAGGCATTGATTTAAAAATAAACTAAACCGAGTATGAAGCATTGCCATTATCTCCTTCCCCCTCTAGACATAGGGTAAATTTACTAAAGTGAGAGTTTTTAGAAGTGAAGATTCTAGCTATTATCTTCTAGAGGTGCTAGATAAATGATAAGTAGAATCTGATTGGTTACTATGGGCAACATCTCCCCTTCTAGAAACTCTCACTTTAGTAAATATACCCCAGAGTCTTCATTTGAATTTCCCTTTTCAGTGAAAACCAAGTAAACTAAAATATCTGTGAGTCCATCTGATTTAAAGGCTTATTGTTCCAAATATATCCTTATGTTTAAAGTATTAAATGCTAAATTCGGGAAGAGGTTATTAGAAACTTTGGACGATTAAGCATGGAAAATATTATTTGAATCTTTGGCTAAAATAACCCTGAAAACAATAGTAAAATAAAAATACTGCAACACTTTTCATAGATATAATTTTTTACCATCCACAGAAGATGGCTTCCTGATACCTTATCTGATACTGGCCCTGATTCAGAGCCGCTCTCAAAAAGCGAACACTCACTCTGAATCAGGGTGGCCACTTTTTTTAAAAAAAATGGCCTCCTGGCCGCTCACTAAGCTGTGGGTGACCACCCACAGCTTTTGTGAACGGCCAGGTGATGGTCCCGATGGTCGCGACCCATCGGGCTTGTGACGAGACCCTTGTGGTAGGGTCTCATCTGCCGCAAACCCCAGTGAGCTTCCAGCTCTAATAGAGCCAGAAGCTCACTACTAAAATCACTCGTGATGTCAGTAGGGCCACCTTCAATTTGCAGGCGTTCCTTCTGGAAAGCCTCCATTTGACCAGCCATCCCCCCTCCCCGCCTACAAAACGGGGCGAGCTGTCGATCAACACCGACAGCCGCCCCATTTCTAGCGAGCCCGGAGCGAGTGAATTTCTCACTCGCTCTGGGGCTTGCGCACGCGCATTGCGCATGCCATGCGTGCGCAGTGCCCCACCATCGACCCACTTGCGAGCGCATAGCTGTACATGTGATGGCCTTCACTTTTGCTAGTCCTGTAGGTTGGTCTGCTCTGTGGGATTTTTATGCACGCATTTCCTCAGATAAATGGGATTATTTAATTGGAAGTGCCCTAAAGAGGTGTGACAAGCCAAAAAATAATTTATTTAAATACATATGCACAAATACTCACTGTGTGTTTGCATTCTTGTGGAACACACTAAAAACTAACAAATTTTAGGGTCTAGTGAATTACAATGAGAACAAAAAAAACCTACATTTGTACAGATTTGCTAAATTTTGAAAAATATGGACTCGCTGGTCTTATAAATAGCACCATACATGTCTCTCAAGGTTGCTGTTATGACTTTTATTGTTTCTCCTATACTCCCAGGATAATGAACTACATTTCTGTTTATAGAGTTTATTTGATTCTTTTATCGTTTTTCTCTGTATTTGTTTAGATACATTATTTTATATAATTCCTCAAATACAGAACACTTTTATGTATTTATATTTAAAATTGAACTGTTAGAAACCATGTAAAAATAAATTGTTCCTTGCTTTCTGTGATGTATTCATTGTTTTATAGTTTCTTGGGATTTGCCAGTGTAAAACAATACATTTTGATAATAACACTATTAATAACAGTGTCATCCGTAGAATGATACTGTAGAGTTGCCAATGCATCAGTTATTTTCCTCGATTCTGATGTGATGATTCATTACAAGGCAATTTAATATAAAATAATATAAAATCAAATTCATTTTACTGCAAAAACTTCAAAGTAAACACATAAATTAGGTATTTATTAACCCCTTCAGTGCTAAGGAAAAGTGGGACTTGTCTTTGATATGTATACCTCTAAAGCGCTAATGACAGAACAACCTAATTAATTAAATAGAGTCAGATACAGATACTGATGCTAACAGGTGAAAAACTTTAACTAGCAGTGATAAACAGAAACACTAAGAGTCAATGGGCTCTATTTACTACAATCTGCATTTGTAATGCAGATTGTAGTGTGATATTATCGACTGTATTTGCATTGCGAATTCAGGCAATATCACAGGGATTTACTACAAATCCATTGCAGAGACAGAGCTTGCGATAAAGCTCTGGCCCTGACTCAGAGCCGGACGCTCTGACAGAGCGCTCGCTCTGAATCAGGGCCGTCCTTATCTTTTTTAAGAGCGGCCTCCTGGCCGCTCGCATAGTTGTGGGTAACCACCCACAGCTATAGCGAGCGACCAAAAAGATGGTCGCGATGGTCAAGACCATCACGACCATCGGGCTTGCGACGAGACCCTTGTAGTAGGGTCTCATTGCCGCAAGCCCTGGAGTGCTTTTGGCTCTATCAGAGCCAAAAGCACTCCCTCTCTATCAGAGCCAAAAGCACTGCCAGTGGGGCCGGCTCCAGACGGTAGGCGTTCCCATGGGAACGCCTCCGTCTGGGCAGCCACACCCCGGCACGCCCACCAAAGGGGGCGTGCTGTCACTCACCATCGACAGCATGCCCCCTTTGGTGTGAGACCCATAACGACGGCTTGGCCGTCGTTATTCGGGTCTCGCGCATTTACACGACGGAGCTGCCTCCGTCGTGCGCATGCGCACTTGGGCAACATCGACCCTCTTGCGAGTGCTCAGCGCTCGCGAGCAGGTCTGAATCAGGCCCTCTGTCCCTGCGAATCCCCTCCGCACACTAGTCATGGTATTTTTGCAAAAAATACCGTGACAAAGTGCCCGCGCATGCGCTGACCGACCGTCGCTGCTACCCCCCGGCGCTAAGCCCCACCCCCATCATTAAGCCCTGGCCCCACAATCGCAGACCCCCCCGCAACCCCTCCCCCATGACCCCCCCCTCCCTTAATAGCACTTACCTGCAGTCATCAGTGCTCCGGTGATGTCTTCCATGCCTCCGGTCAGCTGATATCCCATACTGCACTGGGACCCGATCACCTGATGACCGGGCCCTAGTGCACCATGGGAGAACAGCTGACCGGAGGGAGAACATCACCGGAGCCCCGATCACCGGTCCATGGAGTCAGGTAAGTGAATTTTTTTTTTTTTTTAGCAGAGATCAGCTTGCGGTCTATTTAGACCACACAGCTGATCACTGGGACTGGTCCTGGGCTCTGCTCTGCCTTTTAGAGCAGAGTAGGGGGAGACCCTGGATAACGCCACCTCCAGGTGGCATTATTATCACAGGGCTTTCCCCGGTATTTTTTTACAATTTATTTTTAGTAACTTTGGTCGGATCACATTTCCCATTACAATAATGGGAAATGCGATCTGCTTACTAAAAATAAGTGATACTTAGGGGTTGGAGTAGAATTTTACGAATTCTACTCCAATTGCCCTGTAATAACTATAGGTGATACTAAAATAATGTGAAAAGGGTGTGAAAACACCCTTTTTCACTTTATTTTAGTAAAAATAATGTTAATAAATAGAGCCCAATGAAAGAAAACACATTCAGGCTGTAGACAAACATTCACATGGGTAGATTTTGTGGATGACTGAATGATAACAATGTGGTTATCATTCAGTCGTCCAAAAAATCGTCCAGTTTCAGCCACAAAATGATGAACGATAACTACCAATGCGCGCTCCCATTTGTAGTTGGTAGTTACCGTTCATCGGCCAAACCTCCCGTCCAACCTGAGGATAATGTCAGGTTGAACATGTTTGGGGATGAGGGTGGGTGGCCGGCACTGAATGAAATTGTTCTTGATTTCGTTCAGTGTTTCTGCTCAGTATCATGAACGACACTGAGCACACCCCTGCCGGGGACACACAGGTCGATTTCGTTCATGGAGCGAATCGTCCCGTATGTACACACCTATAGACAGTTTAACATTGTTTACATCAGGGGTGGGGAACATTTTTTCTGTCAAGGGCCATTTGGGTTTTTATAAAAATCAATCGTGGGCTATACAAAATGATCAACTCTATGTCTATCTAAAGACTGATACATCTCCCGGGAATCAGTATGATTTACCGCCAGCCGCATGGCCGACGGTTCAAATCCCGACAGCGGCAGCCCAGCAGGGGTGAATATCCCGATCGTCAAAAGGTAAGTATTCATTAACTCTATTCTATCCCCTAACCCTAACCCTTCCTTAGGGGTGCCTAACCCTAACCTCCTCCCCAAGTGCCTAACCCTAATTCCCCTCCCTAAATGCCTAAACCTAACCTCCCAGGGGGGTGCCTAACCCTAAGTCCCCCCCAGGAGCCCCTAGCCTAACCCCCCCTCCCCCACGGCTGTCCGCGCCCATCTTACCTTCGATTGGTAAGCCGGTTGTCGGGCTCCCAGCCTAGGTTTAATGACAGGCGTCAGGATTTCGACGCCTGTCATTAGTGCCTTGCTGGGAAGCCGGCGGTCAGGATTACATCCGTCGGCTTCCCAACTGCTTCCCATCTCCCATATAGTTTTACATGTGTGCGGACAGATTGCATATGTCCCCCCTGTAGCGCTAGCAGGCTGCTGGAACTGCAGAGAGGAAGGGCTGGGTGGCGGCTTGGCAAGTTACCTGCAGCTGGCGGTCCTGTGTGCTATGCACAGTGACTGGTGGGAGCAGTGAGCGGAACACTCCTCCCGGCCCCGCCGCCTGACACCCGCCTCTGATCTCCGATGCTACCCGACTATGCATGACTATGGCCGCTATGTTGACTCTGCTGCTGAGGGAGAGAGAGCCACAGCCGGCCGGGCCTGATTAAATCATCTTGCGGGCTGTTTACGGCCCGCGGGCCAGAGGTTCCCCATCCCTGATTTACATAGATATAAGGGGGAATAAAAAAGGGTATCAGGAAAAAGAGGAAGGAGGAGGGACGGTAAAAAGAGAGAGTGGAGGGACGGGAAAAAAAGATTGGTATAACCACATCAGCTAGCTACTCTACATATACTCTAATATGGCATAATATGAACTGGGGGCACTACAATGTGGCATATTATGAACTGGGGTTACAACAATGTGGCATATTAAAAATAGGGGCACTTCAATATGGCATGATATGTAATGTGAAATGAGAGCACTGTGTGGCATAATGTGTACTGGCAGCACTACAATATAGCACATTGTGAACTAGGATACTACTATGGTTCTTAAAATGAACTACAGCAATACTATGGGGCACACAATTAACAATGGCACTATTATGGCTTATGAAACAAACTAGAGCACTACTATGGGATATAAAATGAAGTAGAGAACTAGTATGGAGCATAAAATGAACAACTGCTGCGGAGAGAGATGTTTTTCTAGAAGCATTAGTTCTGGCTATGGCCCTGCCAAAGGGAGAAAATACATAACTGATAGCGCATGCTTTTCCGGCAAAACAGAGAATCGGTTAAGTCTGCTAAGTATATTACAAAAGTACATTGCTGACCAGGAGGTCACCTACATAGATAGGAGCAGGGTCCTTTATTTGGAAGGAACCAGGCAGGTGACGGGATCAACCAGCGATCTGATAATCAGTCACGTATAGTGCTGCATTGCCAGACTATGATGGGGCATGTCACGGGAGTGGTTGGGATAAGCAGTCAGCTCATACCAGAGGAAAGTGTGTAAAGGTTGAATGAACAAACATTGAAGCAGATAATAAACATTGTCAGGATTGTGTGTGAAAATGCTGTTATGAAACCAGTCTAATTAGTCAATGGAGTGTGATATGAAAAGCTTACCTAAAAATCAACAACATAATGTCAACAGTTTCTAAATGTTGACAGTGAGAATGTCGACATGGACTTTAGGTTGTCAACCAATATGTAGACATGGTTAAAATGTCAACATGTTCATAATGTCGACACCAGAATTTCAACATACAGTTATTGGCTTACAATATTTTAGCCTATCCCTAGCCCTTACAATCTATTTGTAACCCTAGAAATAAGCAAAACACTTTCTGGTATCGACATGTTAAATGTTGACATTATGAACATGTAAACATTTTAACCATGTTGACATTTTTGAATGTTGACATATTGTTTGGCAACCTAAAGTCCATGTCAACATTCTAACTGTCAACACTAAGAACCAGTCAACACTCTGGTGCTGATATTTTGACTGTTGACATTACTGACCGGAACCCAAACAATGGATATGGTTTCTCACTGAGATAGTTAACAACAAGCAGCGCTGGACAAATAGGGTTGCCTACACCTATAATAACAGTGTCTAAAAAAAATGAAACATATTAATTGAAAACAATATGTAAATATATCTTTACAAGAAAGTAAGTGCAATGAAGAAGATCTGGAAAGGAACTTAGGGCCTGATTTAGAGATGGATGAAGTGCCGATGTTTACGCATTTGAGCGTTTTAATACAGAGCATACACGAAAAACCCTTATTGCACACATGGGAACCAATGTGAGTGATGCCATTCACAATTGTGTAAGGAATTGCTAACACTTGAGAAGGGGTTTGCGGTTTGTTGGAGACTGCTAGGTGATCTAAAGTGATTGCAGAAAGGGGGCATTTCGTGGGCGTGTTAGGGCACTGTCACAGGCGTGTCTGGGAACACTGCTGCATTCTCAGTTGTAAATCCAGTGCTTCCTAGGCCATGGTTAGTTGGATTAGAGGAGAGGAGCTAGAGCAGACCCTAGGTTACTGCAAATGTCGATGATGCTACCAACAGGGGCGCCGAGAAGGGGGGGGGGCGGTTGCTGTTTACCCAGGCCCGGGCTTCCTGAGGGGCCCGAGTCCGGTGCCGCCCCCCCCTCCCTTCTCTCACTCTCACAGCAGCCCAGCAGCCTCCTTTGCCTGTGGGGGGGAGCGATCACACTGATCGCGCCCCCGATGGCTTTGCGCCGGGCTGAGGGGCTCACAGCGTCCCCCCTCCCTGGCGCGCGGCGTTGCAAAAGTGATTTTTTTTTTGCTCAAGGGGATGTGGCCATGCCTCCCTCGATTAGGCCATGTCCCCTCTGTACCTGGGCCCGCCAGGGCTCTCTCTACGGCCCTAGCTACCAATGGTGCATCAATGTTGGTGTGTTTAAAATCAGCAGCACAAATGCACAGGCCACGCAGCCCTGAAAGTGGACGTGCCACCGCTTGTACATCCATCGCACCATTCCCCACGAACTTAAAGCTGAAATTAGCATTTTCATATTCCTGCAACTGCTACTACGAGAGAGGCTGCATTACCAACCCTCCTTGAATCAGTCTCTAACTTTCTTGTAATGATATGGCTATAGAATATTTTCATGTAATATGTTTTCTGTCTTAGACACTGTAATTATAGGTGTAGGCACCCCTATTTCCCCTGCTGAATCATCAAATCATGCTGATTTTCTGGAAATCACATCCTATTTAATTTACCCCATAAATAAAACACACAGGTGTATGAGCAATTTAAGATATTAACAAGTATGAAATAGCACACCTACAAATAGCAAAATACAGGGACAATAATATCATGTATCAGGTGTACACATATAAAATTGAAAAAACGTATTCCATGCGTGAACCATGGAATATATCAAAATCAAAAACATAAGAATAACAATAACAAACAAGATACAGTAAAAATGTATAATTCAAGGTATTAAGAAATAAGGGGTTTGTCCGGAGTGAGGTATCTAGCTGGCAATAAGGAAACCAGTCCGATCAAAAACTTTCAGAAAGTCTTCTTGAGTTTTGGAATCTAAACTCTCAAAAAAAGAAGCGCCCCCAAAAAAAGAGAACAAAATTCCATGTGATCTTAATTTAAAACTCTGCGATTTAATATAATAAATATTAAACTTATTGTTAACAGTTTTGCAAATGACTCACTGTAATATATAATTTGCTGAGTCACAAGAATTACAGGCAAAACAACTTTTTAAAAGTACTTTAGCTGTTTTGCAATATTTATACTGAAATTATAGGCCAAAGTATAATCCTTATATCCAAACGTCATTGATCAGTTGATTTTTTTTTTTAAAGTTATATCCACTGCTATTGACTGAAACTGACAAACTGAATATATTGGCCCCAGCTTTCCCCCAGCCAACCCAAGCCCCCCCCCCCCCTCCCCCAGCTTCCTAAAGGCCCCCATACACGGTGCGATTTGCAAATGATCCAATCTCGTTTCCGATTTCCCTTGAATTCCTGAACTCTCCTGATCATACGATATTGGCCCCACACACGGAACGATTGTACAAACAACCAAACGATATAGATGGGTCATAAACGACTGCAGATTGTAAACGATATATAGTTTGCAGCAAACAACCTCACCATGCTGGTACAAAATAGTGGAGGGGAGTGGCCAGGATCAGTGACGACATATCATACATCGTCCATTGCATTGTTCATCATGCATACACATGGATAGGTCGAAATCTTTCTGCAGGTTCAATTGATCAGCAACGACGATGTGCGACGGCGGGGGCACGCATCGGCATCGTGATCATCCCCACACACTGCACTTTCTACACGATTGGTTGTTCCAATCAATCGACAACGGCCAAATCATGTAAAAAAATTGCACCGTGTAAGGGGGCCTTTACGCTTACCCTAATGGCCCCCCTACACAGTGTGATTTGCTTACGATTCAATCTCGTTTGCAATTTCCCTTGAATTCCTGAACTCTGCTGGTCATACGATATTGAGCCCACGCATGGAACGATTGTACAAATGACCAAATGAATAAGATGGGTCGTTAATGACTGCAAATCGTAAACGATATATCGTTTGGCTGCAAACAACCTCACAATGCATCTGCTGGAACATTTAAAAATAGTGGAGGGGAGTGGCCAGGATCAGTGACGACAAATCGTCCATTGTCCATCGCATCGTTCAGTATGCACACACACGGAATGATGTGTGTCAAATCGTGTATGATAGGTCGAAATCTTTCTGCAGATTCAATTGATCAGCGATGACGATGTACAACAGCGGGGGTGCTCATTAACATCGTGATCATCCCCACACACTGCACTTTTTACATGATTGGTCGTTCCAATGAATCGAAAACGGACAAATCGTGTAAAAAAAATCACACCGTGCATGGGGGCCTTAACTGCACCCGGGGCAAAGGTGCTAGCACAGGTCTGTCCCAAGTCAGACATGCTTCCCCTGCACATGTCTGACGAGAGATAGAGAGAGAAAGAGATATATAGAATGAAGAATAACTAATTGGCAGGTAAGGGATGTCTCAGAGCTGGAGAGTCTTCTTCAGAATGCTCATTTATTAGTAATAACAGGTGTGTACTCTGGGATTATTTAATCCACTAATAAATAAATGCAGGTGAGGGACAGCAACACTTATACAATAAAAACACAGAGCAAAACAGGAGCTGCTGAAATATTAACGTTTCATTGCTTAGTGCATTTACATCAGGATACCTAATGAATTATTCACACTGGTTTGGCTTTTTCTTTTTTTATACATATTTGTATGGGTTTTTTTTTTTTTTAAAGGATGAGTAAAGGAATAAAAAAATAAGACAAAAAAAGAAAAAGGGCAGGAAAGGGATATGAGCAGTGGCGGATTTTACCTAGGGGCTGCAGGACTGCAGCCCCCCCCAGTAAAATCTGCCACCTCAGTGTAGTAAATTTATGACTGCATTGCTACACTGTGACCGGAAGTGGCTTCCTATTGGAAGTGCTATCTGCCAGTCAGATACACAACAGGTAGTCCGGGCTGCTATTAGTATAGAGCGGCTTCGAGTAGGAAGTCGCTACTCTGTCTTTCAGCAAGCCCTACCCGGCTCCTAGGGGCTGCAGACGATGCAGCCCTTTAGAAGCCAGTGAAAATGCACATGCGTGGCTCCCCACCGCTAGTGCGCATGCGCCGGTACCAGCGCCTACCACATCCATTTTGCAGGTGCCGGGACCTGGTCAGTAGGCCAGTGAGTTTTTTCTTCAGCCTCCTACTCTAAGAGGGCAGGAGCCGTCGCTGGATATGAGCCTTTCAATACAATCACTTTCACATTGTACATTGTAAATTGAATGGACATAATAGCCTAATGCAGAGGTTGCCAAACTTAGTCCTCAGTGAACCCTAACGGTCCAGGTTTTAAGGCTATCCATGGTTGAGCGCAGATGAGTAAATCAAAAGACTGAGCTACTAATTAATTCACCTGTGCCCAAGCATGGTTATCCTTAAGACTTCTAATGTAGACGGTTGAGGTGTTCAGTTGCAATTTGTAACTAGATTTTGAGAAATTAGGTGTTTCTATTGTTGTTGCTATACCCTGGAAGGACAGAATAAGCCAGGATACCCACAATATTCATATTGTTGCAAATTCTTATAGCTAGTAGTTCTAATACCAAGCAAATAGAAAAAACGACAAGATATATCTGTCTCATGTAATTTTTCATTTAAACTGTGGAAGAAGCTAGAGGTATGCAACGACCCCCGTGTTTTGGTTTTGGTTTTGGATCTGGATCTGGTTTTGGATTTTTTTCCTTGGTGTTTTGTTTTTTGGTTTTGGTTTTGGATCTGTATTTTTTCCAATAAATGATATAAACAGCTAAAACCACATAATTTGGGCCTGTTTTTGTTCCTACAGTATTATTAACCTTAATCACAATTATTTTCAGGCATTTCTAGGCATTTTTAACCACCTCACAGCTCACAATATTGATTTCACTATTTTTTCACCAATATAAGCCAAAGGCTGTAGCGAGCTGGCTAGCTAAAGTAAGCGTCAGTGCAGCGGCACAAATGCATGGCAGTTTAAAAAAATATAGGACATCTATGAAATATTGCCACACAGCAGTGGCAGACAGGATGGCAGTTTAATAAACTATAATAATGTCAGTTGGCAATTCCCCAAATTGTGCAAAATGTAAATAAAAGAGGTGCAAGATGGAATTGTCCCTCCCACCCACTCTAATGTGGGATATTAAAAAGGACATGCACAGTTTAACAAACCAAGCACTTTAGCGACATTATGGAACAAATCACAAAAAAGAAAACTAGACGGGGCTGCAGAGGAGGAGAGTGTAGCCTAAAGACACGACCTACAGACCAAAGGGCTAGGGATATTCAATTTGAGTAGTACCCCACTTAATTAAGACCATATAGCAGTACTGGACAAAGGCCTCAAATTCCCTCCTACCACCAGAATGAATAAATTCAATACATACTTGGACATTCACAATTTTTCTAGGAAACCAACACTTAAGAAATATTTCCAGAAAACACCCACACTACAACACAAACCTGTGAATGACAAATACCACCATATGGATTTAAAGGCAAAATCAAAGTTCTATCCGACGTACATGTCAGGCAATTTCATCACCTCCTACACCAGAATGGTTGAAAAAGATTTAGACAGACTGAGCAAACAAAAAATTAAGCATTCGCAGCGGAACATGACAAAGAAACAATTGCAGGCATTACAGGATCTTAAAGAAAACAGGAATATAATAATCAAGCCTGCGGACAAAGGGGGGGGCATAGTGATCATGAACAAGGATGCCTACATCACTGAGGCCAATAGAATCCTACAGGACACTACTACATACCAACAATTGAAACATGACCCAACACAAGAATTCCAGTCAACATTGAGGAATCTCCTTCAGGAAGGGCTCAATAAAGGTATTCTGACCACCCAAGAATACACATATTTAAATATTCCACATCCAGTCATTCCGGTCTTTTACCATCTGCCGAAAGTTCATAAAAATCCCATCCATCCACCAGGCAGACCTATTGTATCAGGTATCCAATCACTCACATCCAACTTATAGAAATATGTAGACACATTCCTCCAGCCCCTTGTCAAGACACAACAGTCATACCTCAAAGACACCATCAGCATTCTAAACAAACTACAGGACATACATTGGGATAGTAACTGCTGGCTCGTCACTAGTGACGTCACTTCTCTATATTCAATCATCAAACACGAAACAGGGATAGACAGCATAAAACATCATCTCACCAAAGATTCAGAGATGGAACCAGATCAAATCAACTTCATTACAGATAGCATTTTACATATTTTGACACATAATTATCTATGGTTTGAGAACAAGTTCTACCTTCAAACCACTGGTACTGCGATGGGGACGAGGTTTGCGCCGAGTTATGCGAATTTAGTAATGAGCCATTGGGAGGATCTGCGCATATGGGCCAATCGCGAGCTCGACGCAAACTTCGTCCTCTGGTCGCGCTACATAGATTACATTTTTTCATTTGGCGAGGGGATGAACAATCACTTATCAAATTTACAGAATATATGAACATCAACAACTTCAATCTAGACTTTACTACCAAATTTAGCAAGACACAGGTAGAATTTCTTGATTTAAACATCTTCATATCAGATAACCAAATCCATACCAATACATACCACAAGACGGTTGATGTCAATAGTTTTATTCTGGCCTCCAGTGGACATCACCAACACTGGTTGGACAGTATTCCGATAAGCCAATTTCAGAGAATCCAACGTAATTGTACCAGACATAGCGACTATATCACACAAGGCAACCTCTTGAAGAATCAACTTCTTGAGAAACAATATCCACCACAGAAAATTGAAGCAGCATATCACAAATTCAGTGCTACAGATAGGGAACCACTATTACAATATAGAGATAAGACCAGTACAACAAAGGAGTCCAAGGACATCTACTTTGTCACTAATTACAATAGTCAAGCCAGACAAATCAAAAACATAATCATTAAACACTGGCCTATACTACTACAGGACGATGCTTTAGCAGCCTCGTTACCAGATGCTCCCAAGGTTGTATTCAGAAAAGCAGCTGACATCAGCACCAAGCTAGTCAAAAACCACCTAGCCCCCATGGATCACAAACAAACCACTTTGACCAACATATGGACTACCACAGCAAACAGATATAAAGGGGGGTTCTACCATTGTGGCCAATGCACAGCTTGCACCACCACTGGGGTAAGAACCACCCAACCCATAATGTCTATAACATCCACCTCCAATCAATTAGAATGGAAGATCACAGACCACATTACTTGCCACACAAAGGGAGTGGTATATATATTGCAGTGTCCTTGCAGGAAACAATATATAGGCAGGACCATTCGCCCGTTCAAACAGAGAGTAGGGAAGCATATCCGTAACATAAGGAAAGGGAACGAAGATCATCCCATTTCAATACACTACAAACAATTACACCAGTCTGACCCTGCCAAATTAATATTCTATGCCCTCAAATTGGTCAAACCCAATTGGAGAGGGGGGAACTACACCGCACAGATAAATAAAGAAGAATTGAAGCTAATAATAACTTTGGATACCCTGACTCCGCAGGGATTAAATATTGACAATGAAGTCAAGTCCATTATTTGTGACTAGAATGACATTGACACCCATCTGTTAGTAACAGATACTTATATTCCTTAGCACATAATTCTAACATGAACCCTGCCAAGTAACACACCCGATTTGGACTAGATCCAACTTACATACAGACACACAAACATAAAAATAAGTGTACTACTTATTATCCCTACATGTATATATATACACCAAGCGGCAACATGTTTTATAATCTGTTACAACCAAGTTCATTCCAGATACATTGATTTACTTTATGTTTACAAATAGGCCTGGTCTTGATTATGACCATCTCCCTCCAACTACAGATTGACAGGCACACCTGCCATACAGGCTAATCAGTACCCACCTATCACAAACAGAGGTGGGGACATACCAGCCTATTTAACTCCACAGGAGGGATATACACACATACCTATCTCCCAGAGGAAGACCCCAAGGGGTAGAAACGCGCTGGAGCACACACCCTTATTCCAGACCCCATTCATCCCTTTACCTATTGGACATGCTGTTCCACCCCAGAGTTGACACATCGCAGCGCTATTTCCCTCTAGCCTGTCATAGATGGTACCAGTCACGTGACAGCATCACCTGATGCAGAAGCAGCAGCACGAGGACGGAGAACAGACACGCCAGCCACACAGCCGGATAACACCCAGCAGGAAGCGCGGACAAAGAGGACAGGTCTGGGAGGGATCCAGCCACGTCAGGCGGCGAGTGAGAGGTGAGGCATCTGAAGTGGAGGTGTCAGCCTTGTTGAGACCAGCGAGGGTCACAGACCGGCTCTCCCCTCCCCACAGACGGCAGCGACAGGCTACACACTGTGACCCCGGTGTTTCCTCTCTCACCAGAGCACACCTGGGTCTGGATCTAGCTCTGACCTACTGGTCCAGACACCTAGCTCCATGGCCCCAGTGGTCTCCCACCTGCACTGAAGATCACCCGGGCACCGACCCATCCAGCCACCCAGTGACTACATTGACTCAGACAACAGCGGGATGCTGCATTGTCTACCCAAGACAGTCCCATCCACACCAACCTCCCATTTATCTTGTGGACAGCAAGCCCAGCCACAGGCCATATATTTCTCACCCACCTAGGGAGAATTAACAGCCTAGCTCCATTTTTATTCATGCATGCTACTTATCAGTGTCAAATATAATAAATGAAATTTTTTGGACTACATTATACACTTGATTTTCATTCGTTTTACATGGAGGGATAGTGCGCTGAATACATTGTGTTTGTGTTTACCTGTTATCAAGGGAGGGCAGACACCCCCCCCCCATTTAGCAGCACATCCCACCTCACATTTGTAACTCCAGTGCGCAGTGTTTTACTTGTTGTATACTTTAGCGACTAGGACTGACACTTTCGTGACTGAACTCCTTGGTTTGTTTGGGCCCCCACAAAACATTTTTTAGAAGGACTACCTTCAATTATTGAGGAGGAGGTTGATGATGAGGGTGTTGGTGGTGGAGATTGCATGTGCTGGTCCAGACTGCTGGTAGCTGATACTGGACTGCTTGTTATTCATTTGCAAATTATAATTTTGTTAAACAAATTGTATGAACTCACTGCAAATGACGTAACAAGGAGGAGGTGCCTAGATGGTTAATGTCCCTTCCTCTGCTAACTTTGGCTTTACAAATGGAACAGATGCCTTCACAGCTGTTGAAAGAATTTATAAAAAAATAATTCCACACCCAGGATGTGGCTTTTCTGGCTTTCTTTTTATCATGAGCAAGAACTGCTGCCACTGGTGGCTGATTTACACAAACAACATCCTCATCATCAATATCCTCATTACTGTCAGATAGTACACAAATTTCCCCCTCATCCTCCTTTTGCACTTCCTCCACACTATCATCCTCATTTTTTATTATTTCACCATCTAATACTAACACAGCCGTCATGGCGTCAGTGATGCGCTGTGAAACTGGGTGACAACTTTTATACTTACTTCCTCTATCAAAGGGCTGCTTAACAGTCAATTGTTATTTTTAATTACTACTAGTAGTAGTCTTCTTGGTCCCTTTCTGGGATGAAGATCAACCCCCAGCAGCAGCAACAAGCGTAGCACTCAAGGATCCTTCTGAGGAATCATGGATAGGAGTGGAGTCAGCCATGTGTATGAAATTGCATGCAGGACTACTTCCGATCACAAATGAGAATGTTGATGATGATGCAGGTGTTGGTGGTGGAGATTGCAAGTGCTTGGATCCAAATAGAAGGAGCAGATAGGTGACACTGGACTGATTGTTATTCAGTTTTTTATCCCCAAAGTTTTAGAATTTGAAATACCCTTTCCAATTTGATGAATGCGCTGCAAGTTACGTAACAGGGACGAGGTTCCAAGATGGTTAAGGTCCTTACCTCTACTCACTGTTACTTGGCAATGGTTACAAATGGCTTGGCAAAGGTTGTCTGTATTTGGGTGGAAATAATTTCACACATGAGAAGTGGAAGTGGTCCTTTGCCCAGAAATGGCAACAATGGGATTTTTCCCACCATGGGCAAGAACAACTGTTGCCTGATTTACAGTTTTTACACAAACATCCTCACCATCAACATCCTCATCATCATCATCCTCATCATCCTTGTTGTTATCGCCAACTAGATAAATATCCTCCTCATCCACCTCGTGCAATTCCACAGAAGTATCCTCAATTTCGACGTTAGAAGGCACACAAATGGTGGAAGGAGGATCCTCTTCAAGTACAGTATTACTAGGTCAGGCTCACACATGGCAACAGCAGACACACTTGGACTCTCCTCTGGGATTTGTGATTTTTCAGAGCACACAGTTGGTTCAGGTGTCTTACTCGTCTAACAATTTTTATTTTTTTGTACCTCTCCTACAAGCAGAGGGGCTTACATTATCATTAGAACCATCAGTCATCATAAATACAGGCCAATGCCTTATCCTTTCCTTGCCACTTCATGTAGTGAATGGCATATTGCCAATTTTTTGTTTCTCTAAAGATGACTTAGCCTTACATTTTTTGTGCTTTAACAGGGTAAAAGTTGATTTTTTTTAGCTTAACTCTTTGGCCTGACCTAAGCCCTGGTACATCGGTCTTCATAGATGACCTTGACGGCCTTGCATTGTCATCATGACTGCTGCCAGCAGCGACAAGACGGGTATGTGGATCCTGCTCTCCGGTCATGTGACTGTCCTCCATACTCACTATACACACAACCACACCCAAAAAATTGTTTTGATTTTTTTTGGGAACACTGGGGTGACCCCTGAAAGACGTAGCAGCCCCTTGACAGACAGCAGCACAGCACCCCTGCACACCTATGCCGATGACAGGTGTGGCTAACACGCACAAAAAAAATTGTTGGTTTTTTGGGGCCAGCAGCCCCTTGACCGACAGCAGCACAGCACCCCTGCGCACCTACACCGATGACAGGTGAGGCTAGCACGTACACAAAAAAAAAATATTTTTTATTTTTTAGATTTGAACACTGTCTGTGAGCCCCTGAAAGAGACAGCAGCCCCTTGACAGACAGCCACACAGCACCACTGCGCACCTATGCTGATGACAGGTGAGGCTAACACGCACATAAAATTTTTTAGTTTTTTTGGGCCAGCAGCCATTTGACAGGCAGCAGCACAGCACCCCTGTGCAGCTATGCCGATGAAAGGTATGGCTAACACACACACAAAAAAAATGGTTTATTTATTTTTGGGCCAGCAGCCCTTTGACAGACAAGTGCAGCACAGCACAGCACCCCTGCGCAGCTATGCCAGTGAGAGGTGTGGCTAACATACACACAAAAAAATTGTTTATTTATTTTTGGGCCAGCAGCCCTTTGACAGACAGGAGCAGCACAGCACCCCTTCATAGCTAAGCCGATGACAGGTGTGGCTAACACGCACACAAAAATAATTGTTTATTTATTTTTGGGCCAGCAGCCCTTTGATAGACAGAAGCAGCACAGCACCCCTGCGCAGCTACGCCAATGACAGCCTTGGCTAATACACACAAAAAAAAAAATTAACACTGAGGGTGAACCCCTGAAGAGGCAGCAGCACCTTGACAGACAGCAGCACACCACCCCTGCGCACCTATGCTGATGACAAGTGTGGCTAACACGCACACAGAAAGAAAAAAAAAACCCTGAAGGACAGAGCACCCCCTGAGACAGAGTGAAAAGTGATAAGGTGCCAGCCAATTAGCTCCCAACTGTAATTATTCAAACACAGCCTTTGACATGGCAGTTAGGAGCTGATTGGCTGGCACCTTATCACTTTTCACTCTGTCTCCTAACACTGCTTAGTAAATAGACCCCTAAGTCTGCTGCGTTTTTCAAACTTTTTGCTTCCAGATGACTGGAATCGTGCCAACCTAGTCAGGGTGGTTATTATGAATGTGGCTCAGTGCCTGAACAACCATTAGACTGAGTAGCCTGCAGTGCAAGGCACCAGGAATTGGGGGGATTGGGAGTGGGCATCATGCAATTGGCAGCCAAGGAATAAAATGAATACTTAGTTCATTCCATTAAGCTTGTTAGTTATCCAGCCGTCCTGAGGCGAGAGAAATGAGAGAAATGTTTAAATTGACTACCAGATGGCTGTGGAAATGCTACAGAGGGAGCTACAAGTTTTCACAAGATCAGGTTAGGGTCACTGTCTCCTGAGGTAAATTGTAGTACCTTTGCATACAGCAGCCAATTAGTAGTACACCAGTCCAGCTAGTTTTATTTGAGAGCACCAAATAAACAAAACATAAAAATAAATTGTAGCCTGTCCGGCTCTAACTAGCATGCAACTCCTCTCTCAAGGAGTAAGAACCTAGTATCCAACTTACAAAACAGCATTTAGCACAACACTTACAGTGCATCCAAAAAATTTATTCACAACGCTTCACTTTGTAGTCTATATTTCAGTCAGACTGACCAACTCAACGATTTTCAGTAAGGGAATATGCAAAAATCATTTGTAGTTCAAAAAAATCGTTTATTACATTTAGTAAATGAACGATTTTAGTAAACGATTTTCGTTCATTTTTCCCCTGAAAAAAATGAATGAAAATTGTTTACTAAAATCGTTCATTTACTATATCGTTGTTTGTGTAGGCAGCTTTAGAAATCATATGTACATAAGTATTCATGGCCTTTGCCATGAAGCTCAAAATTGAGCTCAGGTGCATCCTGTTTCCACTGATCTTCCTTGAGATGTTCCTACAGCTTAATTGGAGTCCACCTGTGGTAAATTCAGTTGATTGGACATGATTTTGAAAGGCATACACCTGTCTATATAAGGTCCTACACTTGACACTGCATGTCAGAGCACAAACCAAGCATGAAGTCCAAGGAATTGTCTGTAGATTTCCGAGATAAGATTGTCTCAAGGCACAAATCTGGGGAAGGGTACAGAAAAATATCTGCTGGTTTGGAGGTCCCAATGAGCACAGTGGCCTCCATCATCCGTAAATGGAAGAAGTTCGGAACCACCAGGACTCTAGTTGGCTGGATGTCTAAACTGAGCGATCGGGGAAGAAGGGCCCTATTCAGGGAGGTGCCCAAGAACCCGATGGTCACTCTGTCAGAGCTACAGCATTCCTCTGTGGAGAGAGAAGAACCTTCCAGAAGGAGAACCATCTCTGCAGCGATCCACCAATCAGGCCTGTATGGTAGAGTGGCCAGATGGAAGCCACTCCGTAGTAAAAAGCACATGGCAGCCTGCCTGGAGTTTGCCAAAATGCACCGGAAGGGCTCTCAGACCATGAGAGACATAGATTGTACTCTTTGGCGTGAATGCCAGGCGTTATGTTTGCAGGAAACCAGGCACCACTCATCACCAGGACAACCATCCCTACAGAGAAGCATGGTGGTGGCAGCATCATGCTGTGGGGATGTTTTTCAGTGACAGGAACTGGGAGACTCATCAGGATAGAGGGAAGGATGAATGCAGCAATGTACAGAGACATCCTGGATGAAAATCTGCTCCAGAGCGCTCTTGACCTCAGACTGGGGCGACGTTTCATCTTTCAGCAGGACAACGACCCTAAGCACACAGCCAAGATATCAAAGGAGTGGCTTCAGGACAACTCTATGAATATCCTTGAGTGACCCAGCCAGAGCCCAGACTTGAATCCAATTGAACATCTCTGGAGAGATCTGAAAATGGCTGTGCACCGATGCTTCCCATCCAGCCTGATGGAGCTTGAGAGGTGCTGCAAGAGGAATGGGCGAAACCTCCCAAAGATAGGTGTGCCAAGCTTGTGGCATCATATTCAAAAAGACGTGAGGCTGTAATTGCTGCCAAAGGTGCATAAACAAAGTATTGAGCAAAGGTTATGAATACTTATGTATATGTGATTTCTTAGGGTTTTTTTTTATTAAATTTGCAAAAATCTCGAAAAAAACATTTTACATGTCGTCATTATGGGGTATTGTGTGTAGAATTTTGAGGACAAAAATTAATTTATTCCATTTTGAAATAAGGCTGTAACATAACAAAATGTGGAAAAAGTGAAGCGTTGTGAATACTTTCCGGATGCACTGTATAATCACAAGCAATAGGTCCTGATGTGACTGGTCTACTTGCTAGCAATTTGGCAAATAACTTTAGAGCTATGTTTAGAAATGATCTGGGCCTATAACTGGATCATGCTTTGAGGTCAATATCTTCCTTTGGTATTACATCATTGTTCACCATGGTGGTGGCCCCCTTACATTGTTTACCTCTTAAAACTGTATTAAATGATTCTAGCAGCAGTGGGGATAGCACAAGAACACTTTTATTACAATATAAGTTAATACTGTAAAGTCATTAAGACCTGCTGCAGAGGCACGCCAGGTCTTCCATCTCTTCACTATCACTTACCTTAAATGGCCAGCCACCGCCTTCTTCTACTACACTTTCAAATTTGACTTCTGCTCAAAATGGAAAGGAACATCCAAAATCCATCTCTTCTAAGAAGAATGTAACTTTGGAGTGGCTGAATGCCAGCACACAGCATTCTGGGGCTTCATATTCATTGTTACATTAACAGTCACACAGCAGGGATCTCAATATGCTCTCTGCTGACCACAGACAAAGAACAGAGAGGTCACCAAAACAGCAATGGTGGCAGTCTCCCAAAGCAGATACTATGCCAGAGGTTTTGCCTCAGCACACATGAAACACGCAAGCTACATGGTTTCATTGTAATCAGCTCAGTTGTATTGTATTGTTGCTTCACAAATATGCAGTATGCATTTGTAACTAACTGCAAGGCTGTATATGTACAGGCCTTGTTTCTCAGTGCTTAGTAAATACAAATGAAATGTTAAGGAATCAGAAAGCAAACATAAATGTAGCGGGAAATACCAGACTGAAATAGTAACTGATAGTAATGGAGTGCCTTCACCCAAGCTTTGATATCTCTGCTTCCCAGGAGTAGGCTTGGTATTATCCCCTAAGGTCAGGTTATACGCAAACTCTATTAAGCTAGCATATATCACATAACAATTATTTGAAAGAATAAGACACATAATAAGGGAAAAAATAGTTTTATTTTCTTATGAGCCGCTCTTATTCGTAAAATCAGGGCTGCAACAGAGGGGGTTAGGGGGGCATGTGCCCTGGGTGCCAGATTGGAGGGGGCACGGGCTGGGCCAGGGGACAGGGTGCAGAGGGAAAAGCCGCTGTCAAGAGACCATCTAAAGTATAAGGTACATTTGCTGGTGAGGCAGGGGTGCTGTTAAGTGATTATTGAAATGAGGGGAGTTTTTTGATGTGGTTATTAGAGGGGGGAGAGTGCATTAAAGGGGGGGTGACTGCTGTGAGAGGTGGACATTGAAGGGACTGGGGGGGTGCTGTGACCAGACCTGTCACTGTGGCATAATGTGTTGTAAGGGGCATTACTGTGGCATAATGAATAAGGGGCATTACTGTGTCACCAAACCACATACCCTTTTCTGGAGCACGCTCACAGAAGAACATTATCTTTAGGCTTTGGGGGTTTTTTGGAGGGGGGTGACAAATTACTTCCTTGCCCCGGGTGACAAAAATCCTAGTTTCGGCCGTGCTGGAATCTTTTAAATAATATCACAGGTTACAAACAAAGAATGACCACAGAGCCATGGGCAAGATTTGCAAATATCACATATTAAGCAAATAAAAATTTGTTTCAAAATCATTAACACTGAGATAACATTTACACAAATTTTACCTTGTGAGACTTCCCGAACTTTAATTCTCTTTCCCACAGAATTTCTCCTAAATCTATTTTGACCACTTATTGGAAATATAATTTAGCATCTCATATTTAGCTAACCGTCTGTTAATTATTATTAGGAACCACCCTTTGTCCTATTACCTCAGTATATATTCATTATGTCAATAAAATTTAGCATTCCAAAATATATAAGTACACAGTTTATTTTTTAGAGTGCACTCAACTGACTGCCTCAAGCCCTATGATGTATAATTGGAGAGACAGGCAGATTTAAGGCAAACAATATTTAGAGCATACTTGCCAACTGTCCCTGATTGTCAGGGAGACTCCTTGAAATAGTAGCAATCTCCCTGGCTCCCTGATGAGTCTAGCAATCTCCCTGATTGCACATTACCCCTATTATGAAGCTGTTATATTAAAAAAACAGAGATATATATGTACATTGAAATGGGATCATTAGTATAATTTCCCTGCATTGGTTATAAGGCACAACGGGGCTAAATAAGCATAGCACGGAAGTGCAATGCTGAATGCAGATCCCCAATTATCGGGAATCTGCATGTGCGCAGTACCCGTTCTGCGAATGTGTAGAATGGGTCCTGTTGATCGCATTCAGCCCCTGTTATGCCCCTGCCTGATTGACAGGCAAATGCATTTAAGGGATGGTTCAGGGGTGGGGACAGCTGGCGTTTCCGGAAACGGGGCGTGTCGGCCCAGTTTTTCAGTAGTGGTAAGGCCAGGTGCTGCGTCCAGAGAGATAGATTCCTGGCCTCACAAGCCGGCCAGCCTGCCATAAGCTGAGGCTTACTCAGCTGGCCAGCGGCCCGGCACCCCCCACCATTGCGACCGATGAAAATGCAGTAGGGGGTGTCATACACCTCCTGCTGCATTTGCATTTTAGCAAGGACAGAATTGCAAAGCTGCTTGCAAGCAGCTTTGCAATTCCGTCCTAAGCTGAATCACCCCCAATGATACCTATAGGCTACATGCATTTTCTGAAAAGTATCAGTGTGTTTTCATCATCAATCAGATCTTACTAATTGCTTTTGGGGCTCATTTACATAAATTTTATGACACGCCTCTCAGATGTAGCAGTACACGTCCACTTTATTGTGCGCTCATAGGTGCTGCTTTCATAATCTTCCTGAAATGCTTTTTCAAAAGTAGACAAATATGGTTTAGAGTAGGGGTGGGCAATAAGCGGCCCCCCAGATGTTATAAAACTACACATCCCAGCATGCCCGCCACACTTTTGCTATTTGGTCATGCTAAAAATTTAGCAATGCATACTGGTATTTGTAGTTCAACAACAGCTGGAGGGCCGCTTATTGCCCACCACTGGTTTAGAGTCTATGCTCAGGCAGAGTTACTAAATTTCACAGCTGCGAGAGGGGGTTAGTGACCCATAGCGATTTATATGCTGGGATACGAGTATTATACTTCTTGTGACTAGTAGCAAAAAAGTTACTATAAACAACCAAGTTAGTTCTGTCTAATTAAATCTTTCTGAGTTGTATTAAATCCCTCAGTACTTTATATTAATGAGCTGTATGCCTGCTTAGAATAACTGACTTGGTTTATTGAAGGACAATGCTTTATGATACAATCCGTACTGGAAAAGTACCAGGCTGGCAATGAGGTACCGTTTCTGAAACTATTAGCTAGATGTTGTAACATTTTTCCTCAGTTTATTTTCCTTAGCTGTCAGCAACGTTGCATCATTACTAGTTTATTTAAGGATGAAAGGCTTGCACTTAACAAGATAAATGTAGTTCCCGACTGCACACTATTTTCTACTCATTCACAGTACCTGAAGGAAAACAACTACTTTAGAGTTAAGCTGGATACACACTGGAGCAATGTTGTTC
Source organism: Taudactylus pleione (assembly GCA_031769625.1). Classification (NCBI taxonomy): domain Eukaryota; kingdom Metazoa; phylum Chordata; class Amphibia; order Anura; family Myobatrachidae; genus Taudactylus; species Taudactylus pleione. The sequence goes on from JAUIMM010000039.1 coordinate 5,989,666, forward strand.
TGATTTGGCCAATTTGGCCAAATCGGAGTGACAAATCGTGTATATCATGCAGTGTGTATGCACGGTATGCGCGTCCCCGTGATCGCATGCGATGTCGTCAGTGTTGAAGTACTGCACATCAAACCTGACGATATCGCATGCGGCGCTATGCAGTGTAATGAAGGATGGTACGAGTGATCGTTTCAATGTTCATTACATCATTCTGATGTTTACCCAGGATCCGATATGTCAGCCCGGTGGGTCGACATATCGGCTGGGTACACATCGCTCAGTGTATACCCAGCTTAAGGTGGTGTTTCTATCAAACTGGCTAGAGGGCTGGAGGTGACTCCCATGGGGAGAACGTTGCTTCACACTGATCCCACTATAAAGAAGGCTATACTTTATAAGAATTCCTTCATTGACAATGCTCTGCTTAACTATCAACAGTCTGAAAAGATATGGGGTATAGCTGAGTTATAGGGGTCTATTTACTAAGCAGTGTTAGGAGACAGAGTGAAAAGTGATAAGGTGCCAGCCAATCAGCTCCTAAATGCCATCTCACAGGCTGTGTTTGACAAATGACAGTTGGGAGCTGATTAGCTGGCACCTTATCACTTTTCACTCTGTCTCCTAACACTCCTTAGTAAATAGACCCCTTAATTATTTATAATGTCAAATGGATTGGGCTGCACTTTTGACAGCTTGACAGTCTCCGATCAGAGTGCAGTTTATTGAGGATTGTATAATTTGGTGATGTTACCTTTTAGCTCATGGGTTTCTCCTCACAGGCAGCAGCCCTCACAAATTCCTCACCTTGACCTGCTGGGCGGGCTTCAGTGCCGGGGTCTGCCCCTTCTCAACAGAGAGCCTGCCTTCTCCTCTAAAATGGCCACCCTCTCCTCTGACTCAACACTGACTTGCTTCTCAAAGCTGTCTCATGATAGGCTGAACCAGCGATTTAGCTCCGCCTGCCTATCTCATACGGGGAGATGTAGTAAGCCTTGGAGAGAGATAAAGTGGAGAGAGATACAATACCAGCAAATCAGCTCCTAACTGTACAGGCGCTGATTGGTTGGTACTTTATCTCTCTCCATTTTATCTCTCTCCAAGGCTTAGTACATATACACTGAAGACAGAACCTGGCATCCAAGCTAATCCTTCCAGAGCTCCAGTCGCAGATTCAAGTGCTATGACAGACCCTCTCCTTTTTCTAGCTGACCTCACCTCAGTCCACTGTGTCACTGCTCTCACTGGAGGGTGGAGTCTGTATTTATCTCTCCTCCTCAGAACCCCAGATATTTCCCGTGCAGAGCTCAAGTCCCCCGCAGTTGTATGTTGTAAATAACCTGCTGTAGAGGGTGGGGCATCTATAAATGTCCTTAGCAGCTGTTAAGAGCACATGGGCTTCTTCAGTCCGCCCATCAGTCCCAGTCCCCAGAGCTGTAACTAGGGTGGTGCGACATTTTCAGTAGCACAGGGCAGGGGGTGCTGTTCAGGCCTGTCAATTTTTTGTTTATAATCATTCTCACTTGTAGCTTATTCTTTTTTTATCCCCGCAATCTCCTGGTCGCCCCTATCTCCTCCATGGCCAACTCCCCTTCCATCTCGCCACATCCCCAAGCACCTTCAGTCACATCCTCCTTTATTTAACACACACAGCTGTCTGTCCCACAATTACTGATGGCAGCCCTAAAAACAGCCTCCAATTCCCGACCCAGGTGTTACCAGCACACTTTGTGTACTATTGCCGGGGAGTTCGGCTGCCATACACGGTAAGTGCAAGGATCTCCCCTCCGCTAATATTTGCTGCATACACACTACAAGTACTGTAGCACTCTTTCTATATCTTCAGTCGGTGATCTACACTGCTGACTCCAGACTTGTGCACAGCTGTTCTGATGGACAAATCCTGCTACAGGTGCAGTTTCACCAGCGCTCTCCTACATCTAGAGCTGGTGAGTTATACTGCACAATTATTGTGTATCATCACTGCAGCCATTGGATTCACACTGTATTTTGCAGTGACACCTGAATAACAGTGGTGCGGGATTGATACCCCTTCATCATTGTACAGGACAATTCAGATTTGTCATGGCCCTTACCCATGAGGCCACACCCCTTTTTCAGATGTCCCTCTTTGAAAAATGGAAGGGGGGAAAGTGCCATAATGTAAAACCAGCCCCAAACTAGTTAGCACAGGGCTGGAAATCCTTAGAAAATCAGGACTCCAACATAAAGGACCTCATTCAGAGTCTCTCGCAAGCGGCCACTCGCTCGCATCCAGCGTATGCAAATTTTTCAAAGTGACGCCATGGGAAGCGATCGCTCGCCAAGGCATAAGCACACCCACTTTGGCTGTGCGAGCGATCACTCTGTGTATGCTGATACCCATTAGCCTATGTTGAGACGCCCACTTGCTCACGTCATCTCCAGGAAGTGTATGAAAACATTGGTACATCGAACACCATCGGTAGCGATCGCAGCGCTTGTGGTTGCCTTACCCTTCCGCAAGTACTGTGAGAACTTCAGTGTAAAAAACAAGCTTGTGACGTGACCTATGAAGCTGCCTGTTAATTATGCATGCCTTAAAATTTGCCTTTATAAGTCTCCGAATTGCAAAATCAACAGGATATCGCAGAAAAACATCACATCTTCCAAAATCAATCTTTAGTACATTTACCCCCCTAGTCACAATTGCACAAATTTACATATTAGAATTTGGAAGACTTGGTTCTACCACTACAAGTGCTATAAATTACCTCAAATATGTTAAACTAATATGTAGGGACTTTTAACAGTGGGGAGGCTTGGAAACATAGTAAGAGGTGCTACTATGCTGAGACTTGTAGTGCAATGCAGGTGCACACTCTAAGCAGTTAGAACACTGATAGTAAAAACAATTACAATAAACTCTACAATTTATATGGAGTATAAATAGGCTCACCATACTATCCCTTTAAACCGGGACACTAATGAATTACACAGGTTCTGTGTGTGGCTGACTTCTAGCCTGCATTTCACCTGGTTTTAATCAGCCATGTAATCTGTGTAATCCATGAGCGTGATAGTATGGTAAGCATAAGTATAATTTAGGTTCTTAGCACATATTTGCCCAAATATGAGAGCCTATCCACCAAAGGAACTTTCTTATTCAGACAATTTTTTTAACTACATTTATGTCCAACACTGAATAAGGCCCATACAGTATCCCTTAAATGTACCAAATAGGAAAGTTATCTCTTGCACTTCTTCTGCCAGCTCCCGGAGCAGCTGTCCCCATATTATTTTTACAGGAATGGTGTTTAACAAGATCTGCAAAGTTTCTTGCCTGCATGGGCTAATACCATCTTCAGATGACTTTGCCCAGTACCTTAATTGGGGCTGCAATGCCAGAGAGGGACCTTGTGATCCCTCTCTGATGGGCTGCAGGAGGTCTCACAGCGCATCATGGGGTTTTCAAATGTACAGTTTGAAAGTGGAGCATGCATAAGTATGTGATCACTTCTTCTTGGTCACCAGGACAAGTTATTATCGGAGTCCTTGTCACAGAGATTAAAATTGGTACATCCCGGTGACAAAAGAATCTTTATTGCTGTGATATGTGGCTATAAGGATTTTTAATATTTGGGGGCAGAGAGCATATGTTAATAAAAATGTCCCATAGTTTTTTAAAATGTGGAAAATGAGTTAATCTAACTGGCAGTCAAAGGGCTAAAATGATTAAAGCAACAAGACACAGCAACAATACAATGAGCAAAATAGAATGGCTACTTTAGTTATAGTTAATTCACATTATGAAATTCTGTAGGACATTTATTGTTTGGAAAGGAAAACAAAACCGTAGAACACATCACCTCTACTGCCCAGATGTTTTTGTAAAAACATTAAACTGATTATTTTCAAGATTTATTTCCAGAACATTAAGTTATGGTGTACATGGAGATAAACAAATATAAGAGCATTTTATACCAAGAAATAAAAACAAAAGTCTCTGAACACAAATAAATTACCACTGAGATTGCTTATTTGATTACAAAAAAAACTCTTAGGTCAGATATTTGTAAGAAACATGTTTTATAAGTCCTTCTGATTCCGTTCTATTCCTTAATATAAACCATTAATAATAGTACATCTTCAACAAATAACACTGTTAACTCAGGGTAATTGTGTTACAGTAATTTACACTTTAATCATGGCAGATTTTTATTTGATGTTATTTTTAAATACATTCTCAAATTATAACTAAATTGTATTCTCTTTGATGTACTATAGTAATAAAGATTGGACTGCTACAAAGATGAGAAGTAGACACAATTGTGAAAATGTTATTCTATTTTTATCAAGTGAATGCAATACATAAAAACACAAAGATGTATGGAACCACTAGCACCTAGTGGTGTAGTATTAAAAGAAATACCTAGAAATTGTATAGGCAACTGCCCAATAAATACCTATCCACCGCTATAGGGAAATCTCTGAACTAAGAAAGAAAATTCTTGGAATTAGTTAGGGAAAAGTAATTGAGGACCGTATCCAAACAGTTAAAGCTTTGCTCCCAGGATGCAACGGTCCTTCCCTCTATAGCCCGCCTCCGAGCCAGAGGCACTTCAGTTTCGTCGGTGCCCAGACGGAGTCGGGTCACCATTATAACAGTGGGCTGCTTCAGCAGCCTAAAAGCTTTTATTTTTATGATTTTCTTTATTTTACATTTATTGTTCTGAGTGGGCAGCAGCAGACTGTCCGTGGGACGTCTGTGCTGCTGCTCCATAACCGCTCTGGGCGCCGCAACGCCAGCTCCACTTGGAGCTCTCGGCAGGCATCCTGGGGACCTTGCTAGCCAGCCCCGCAGACAGATCCAGACTGCAGTGTGGTTTCTATTGGGACAGGTAAGGCGGGTCACCGCTTGCTGTGGCCAACAGATGGGCAGTCTTACAGTACCTCCTGTCTCAGGGGACAGACCAGAGGTGCTGAGGGTGAACACTGGCTCCGACCACGTGATCCTCTAGACCACCAGGGTACATATGGAGCAAATCCAGCGCCCCAGTGGTAAACAATCAGCATAGAGAGGTCAGCTTTCCCTATTACAGCGGCATCTACCCTCAACTCAGGACGCCATTCCTCTGAGGTATTGCTTCTCTGAGCTGCTCTCCTCCTCCAACCATATCTCCTCAGAGGTCTCTGGCGGCCATCTTTTACAGGCTCACCCACAGCTCTCTAAGGGAAATGCATACCCCTACATACCTCTCCCTGGTGACAGGTTATGTAGCACTATAGCCTACCAGCCTTCAGTAGTTGATTGTAGTGCCATTTTTCAGTTATATGTATTTCTGCATTTTATGTGACTTATGCTACAGCTGTCTATCTGTATATTCTCTCTATACTGTCAGCATATATCTTTCCCTATTTTCCTATCTTTGCCCTAACATACAGGTGTATTCAGGGTTTTCTGTACCTCACATTTCTTGTATTTGTGAAGGTCATCACATACAGTTAGTTACTGCACTGTGCCCATATTTTGTGCTGTGTGCTCCTGCAGCTTGCCCAAGCATAAGACAGGATCAGTATATTGCATTCCCACTTGTATATCACATACCTTGGTTGCATATTACTCAGTGCCATATTGTGTGCTATACTACTCTGCAGCTATGTCTAGCAAAGGCAAGAGTTGCAAGCAAGCAGCTGCACCCATACCGCTCTCATGCAAATTATGTGACGCAGGCTTAAATGAGGAGGATTTAATATAGGATGGGCTATTTGCCAAGTGTTATACCCCACCAGGCCCTTCAGACTCCCCAGGCCAGCTCAGGAGCCCTCCTGGGCTTCCTTTTCTCAGGTGCTGGCAACTATTGTGGACTGCCTGCAGTCCCGGCTGTAATTCCCCCTATGGGGTTGCCACAAAAGGTACAAGCAATACATGTACTCCCTATGCCTCCTCCATGGGTAGACATATGGTGCGTACATGGGACGATTAAAATGAATGATATCGATCATATTGTAATTGTTTATATTGTGCATTTTGTGGTCACTTCCAACCCACCTGCGATGTGTGGGCATGCATGGACTATAACGATATCGTCCATCACCCGTGCATGCAGGCCAACCTGGTCGATATCGACCAAGTTACTATAGGGATCCACGATCGTTGATTTCGGGTCATTGGCCATCGTTGGTGGGTTGGTGGTGTGCTGGATGATCGATATTGTTCATCCAGCACACCTGGAAGGTCGTTCAGCGTGTATACACCATTACTTTCTAACTCAGTACAAAGTCTGGCAACTACCTCTACAGCCTTTCAAAATATATTGCAAGGTGAGAAGCCCCTACCCAGTAAGACTACTAAGCGTCCTGTGTTATGTCGAAGTCAAATAATTGGATGTGATCGTTTGCAATTATTATCTGACGATCTAGTCTTCTGTTGACTGATAAAGAGTAAATCGAATGCTACTTTGCGTCGCATTATAATCCAATGCGCACAACTGCGAACCCACCACACACATACACTGATTCACATAACGCACACACATAGACTTATATGCTTACACATAGACGCTCGTATGTGTATCCACATGCGTACACATAGACGCCCATGTGCTTCCTCACATACATACATACGAACATTTCCTACATCAATGTACAGACGCACATATGCGAACGCATATGTATATAATGGTTCCTATTTACAATAAATTAATAAAGAGAGTTATTAAAGGTCTTTTTAACAAATAATTATGATGTAATATGTACTTAAATAAGATCTAAGGTTTAGAACATAGTAGACATGTCATGTTTGGTATTATATTAAATCTCTGTTCATTTGCAGACCCCCGGTTCTATCGGCAAGGAGATCGCATCATGTGTCCGCAAGTTACGAACTATAGGGAGTTATTGGTTAGCATGTTACCATTTTGTATGAAGTATCTGTAGTCAGTTTAACTAGTTCTTCGGTGGGAAAACTACGCAAAGAAGCTGTTGGAGAACTGAGACATACCCCTAATGACACATATGAACTAACCAATGACCAGAGTGACCTGAAGCAAGAACCAATGAGAATCTGTTATTATGTGCCTTTGTTGTCTCTGTAATCTCTACCGAATATAGGCTTGTGAGCTGGGTGCAGTATGCAGTAATTTTCTCCATTTCTTAGGGTGATGGTGCCCGCAGGGTTCAGGATTGAAATACTGCATACTGGGACCAGTAGCGCAAAGCGTATGTATCGGCCGTACTATTTTCATTGCTTTTTATTCTAAGTGTTAAATCTTTCCCTATTTACATAAATAACTTTTTGTGCTTTGGAACCACACGATTAGACTGGAAAGCAATTCTTTTTTAATCGACTTGCAGCGCTAAATAGCGACTATTAGGAATCAATAGTTATCTTCACAGTCTTCACAGCTGCCAGATTCTGAGGTGTCATCTGTGGAGGCAGAAGATGCTTATCTCTCTAATACTGGGTCCCCTTCGGGGAAGAAGCAGAGATTCAGTCTAAAATTAATATACCTGCTTTGGTACGAGCAGTTAGATCTATCTTACAAATAGAAGATGAGCCCGCCCCCAAATCAAAGCACCCACTATTGACCAAAAGTGGCTTCAGCAGTGTTTCCCCTCTCGGATCAACTAGTTGAGCATATGGCATCGGCTTAGCAGATGCCTAGTAAGAGGCTACAGCCCAAAAAAAGTGCCTGACCTCTTGTTTATTTATTTTATTTATTAACAGTTGCTTATATAGCACAGCATATTCCGTTGCGCTTGTTATCCTTTTCCTGCAGCTCATTGTGCAAGATGAGAGATTCTATGTTACGCGTTTGATTAAAAGTGCTACATTAACTATCCCTACAGTTTCCTCACTAAAGGACACTACGGATGGAAAGACTGAAATTGGCCTTAAATCTGTGTACTCTCTTTCAGGCGCCATTGCTCGCCCAACCATGGCTATTGCATGGGTGGCTAAAGCAATTGAGAGCTGGGCAGACGCCCTTGAAGAATCTTTTCGCTCAGATGCCTCTCAGGATCAGATGTCTTATGTAGCTCACATAAGAGATGCAGCTTCATATATTGGAGAAGTGTCCTTGGATGCCAGTCTCCTAGCTTCCAGAGCTTTGGCCACAGTGGTGTCTGCCTGCCGCATTCTGTGGCTGTGGTCAAGGAAGGCAGATACAGATTCTAAGAAAGCCTTAGAAGTATTACCTTACAATGGGGAGGTCTTGTTTGGCCCAGACTTAGACAAGATTGTACTGTAGCCACATTAGCAGCATCAAAGACTGCCTTTCTGCCTTCAGCAGCTACCACAAAACCAAGGACAACATCCTTTAGGTCCTTTCATCCCCAAGGAAACCTAAGGGTCAGTCCTTTCCTAGGCAGTTGGCTTCCACTAGGGCTGCTAAGCCCAGAACCAAGCAAACCTGGACCACCAGATATCCTGCTCCAGAATCCGAGGACAAGCCTTCAGCCTGATGGGGTGGGCCTCCCCCTGGGGGACCCCAGAGTAGGAGGCCGACTTCTTCAGTTTGCCAGTGCTGGCATCAAACCACCACAGATGCTTGGGTAAGAGAAGTGGTTTCCCATGGGTACGCCCTCTCATTTCTAAGATGACCACCCCACCAATTTTTCTACACAGGTCCTCCATCAGACCCGAAGAGGGCCCTGCTCATCAAGATAGCCATTCAGTCCTTGCTGCAAGCAGGGGTTATAGTTCCAGTCCCACTATCACAGCGAGGGAATTATTATTCTACTCTCTTTCTGGTTCAGAAGCCAAATGGGTCTCATCGGCCTATCCTCAAATCCCTGAACAAGTTCATCAGGGTACCCAGGTTCAGGATGGAAACCCTACGCTCTATTATCCTAGCTATGGAGCCTGGGGACTTTATGGTATTTCTGGATATTCAGGACACTTACCTACATGTACCTATAGTACCCTCACATCAACAATATCTCGGTTTGCTATACTACAGCAACACTTCCCATTTCAGGCTCTACCCTAATGTCAACAGCTCCATGGATGTTTAACAAGATCATGGAGGCCCACCTGCGTGGTCATGGGGTCCGGGTGTTACCATACCTGGACAACCTCTTGCAAGCTCCCCAGAGGTGCTTTTTCACAATCTTCAGGTAACCATTGTCTTCCTACAAATGCATGGTGGCTGGTTAATCAACTGGAAGAAATCCACCCTGAATCCTTCACAAAGGATGGTTCATCTGGGAGCTCTTTTGGATTCTCAGGATCAGAGAATCTTCCTGACAGCAGACAAGATCTCCACACTGCAAATCCGTGTGCGCAGAACCCTACACAGTCGCCAAGTGTCAGTCCACTCAGCAATGCAAGTTCTAGGATCCAAGGTATCCACCTTTGACATGGTGGAGTATGCTCAGTTCCACTCCAAGCCCCTGCAACAGTTAATCGTGTCCAGGTGGAATGGGTTTCCTCATCAGATCAAGGCTCAAGCGATGGTTCTCTCTCCAGAGGTTCGTCTGTCCCTCTCCTGGTGGCTACAGACGTCCCATTTAACCAAAGGTCGCCCCTTATGGATCCCGGATTGGGTACTCCTTACAATGAATGCCAATCTCTGGGGCTGGGGCAGTGAACAGTAAACACACCTTCCAGGGCCATTGGATATCAGCTAAGTCGACCTTTCCAATCAATGTTTTGGATCTCCGAGCCATCTACAAAGCCCTCACTCTAGCTCAGGGCATTCTTCAGGGCAAGCCTGTACAAGTGCAGTCCAATAACACCACAGCAGTGGTCTACATCAAACACTAAGGAGGCACTCGAAGTCGGTCAGCAATGATATAAGTGTCATGCATTTTCACGTGGGCCGAAGGTCACATCCCAGCCATCTCTGCAGTGTTCATTCCGGGAGTTCTAAACTGGGAAGCGGACTTCCTCAGCCATTATGACTTGCATGCCAGGGAATGGTCTCTCCACCCAGAAGTCTTTCAACTCCCAGTGTACAAATGGGGCCTACCAGAGGTGGACCTCATGGCCTACAGACACAATCACAAACTGCCAGTGTATGGGTCCAGAACAAGGGCACCAAGGCAGCCTTCGTAGATGCCTTATCAGTGAAGTGGACCTTCCATCTGGCATACCTATCCCCTCCAGTCTCCCTTCTTCCTCGAGTTCTTCAGAAGTTCAAACAAGATGGAGGCACTGTCCTGCTGGTGGCCCCAGCATGGCCCAGATGGCATTGGTACTCAGATATTTGGAGCCGCTCCATAGATGCACTGTTCCTGCTACCTCAGCAGCTGGACCTGTTGTCTCAGGGTCCCTGTCTTCACCTGGACCTGGATCATCTGTCTTTGATGGCGTGGCTCTTGAGACATGCCTCCTGAGGACTAAAGGGTTTTCTCGCTCTGTGGTCCAGACTATGCTCAGAGTGCATAAGACAGCCTCTGCCAGGATTTACCATAGAGTGTGGCATACCTATTTCCAATGGTGTGATGCCAGAAGCTATGACCCTCATGTGTTTCGGGTCTCTAGAGTCCTGGCCTTCCTCCAAGCTGGATTGGATCTTGGACTCAACCTTACTTCACTGACAGTACATGTCTCTGTTCTCTCCAATTGGTTCCAGCACAGAATTGCTTCACTGCCGGATGTCCACACCTTCCTTCAAGGTGTCCTCCACTTACAACCTCCCTTTGTCCCTCCTGTGGCTCCGTAGGATTTGTCAGTGGTTCTTCAGGCCTTACAGGGCACTTAGTTTGAACCTTTGGAATCTGTGGATCTCATGTGGCTCACAGCAAAGACTCTTATTCTTCTGGCTATGGTGTCACCCGAAGGGTATCGTATTTAGGGGTGCTCTCATGTCGCTCCCCATTTCTAATCTTCCATCAGGACAGGGCTGTTCTTTGGACTCACCCTGGTTTCCTTCCCAAAGTGGTTATTCGTTTCCATATTAATAAGATCATAGTCCCGGCCTTCCAATCACCAGATCTCTCGGTAGGTGAGGCCTCCTTGGATGTGGTCCATGCTCTCATGTTAAAACACAAGGTAAGCCTTTACCATTACCTGCCCATACAATTATGCACACTTAGTAAAAATAGGTAACTTGAGCCATATGAGGCCTTGGGTCATAAAAACACAGATCCAGAACTAGAATAAATGTTTAATTCAAGAATGTCTTTAAATTTTATGTACAAGAAGTTACAAAGAATATAATAATGTTACAAAAAATCACACAGTTACTCACACTTTCCAGAAAATCAAAATAGTAAAAAGGGAGAAACATGCCATTCGGATCATGTTAGAATAAATGGTTCTGGGATGAGGCCTTCCCAGTGACAAATTAGAGATCATCTGTATCCTTCGATAGCCTCATGCAGGATGAGCAAGTGGGTCAGGGTGGACTCACGTTTTATGCCTGCCTTTTCCATGCACCCCCTCACTCCACCTGGGGATGATTTTAACCCTTTTCAGCTCAGAGTGGATTGTTCAGCTGGCTGAAGCTCAGGGTTTCATGGCCACATGAGCAGGGGTCATTTAATTAACTATTCAGCTCTCTTTGAAGTTTGGGAAACAGACTTGGGTCCATAAACATGCCCTGTGACTAGGTGGGGAAATTCACACCTCTGGAGACCAAGTGTCTCCCTGTATAAACAATTGTTTTTTGATCACTGTTCCCAAACCGAACACAGGGCTCTTAAGGACTGTTTTTAGGAAGGGTCTGGCCAGCAGTCGTACAATTTCCACAGATATATTTCTTTTATGCAACAGTGAGACAGGTTTATGGCTGACTCAGGAAGACAGACCTCCCTATAACCTCTCTTGCCCAGCTTCAAAGGCTTGTCACCTTTCCACACACCAGACCTCATGCTGTAGAGTACTCTAGTTCAATGGATTTTCATATACAAATGTTCAAGGGAAAATTACATGTTATTACTAATACAATATAATTTGCAGTTATGCCCATTCTGATGTGAAATGAGCTTTTCCGCTACAATACAGACTGGTGGTTTTTGTGGTGGAGATTTAGTGAACACATAAGAGTTCTCTTAAAACTGCCTTTCTGTCGTAGGGTTTAATGTTTGCATGTTTGCATGTTCTCCTTCCGTTTAACACCGTTATAACGCCAAAATTATGTTTAAAATGTAAATTGCACTTTTAAATTATGCACTTCTAAGATTATGCACCCTACAGCCTTTTAATGAATTATCTATTAATCTATTAATCAACACACCACTGAAAAAACATGAGAATGAGATACTCTGCAGCTATGATTGAATTTGGATTACCTATTAATCAATACACCAATGCAAAAACAGCAGAATGAGATACTCGGCAGCAGGCAGATGATAGTGGTAGTGCTGTCTGTCTGTGGAGGGGTGGTGCTGGGGTGGGAATGGACATGGTGGCTGTGCTGTCTGTGTATGGGGGGCGGGGGTGCTGTCTATGGAGGGGGGGAGTGAAGCCACATTCATTTCTGATGGCAGCCCTGGTTAATAGATTTTTTTTTTACTAGCGTTTGCCTGCGGCTTCGCTCATATAGATGTCTATTATTGCTCAGCAGAACTAATTGTATTGTTATTTATATTAAAACACTTGAAGTACACAATAAAGTGTATGTTGAAGGCTTATTCTGGTTAGACTTTTTTGTCATTGGTTCTGTAACCAATTATTTGGAAACCACCCCTTTCAAAATCCTGTGTTTGCCACTGCCTTTACAATCTACCTTGCGATATGCAATCCTCGTCTCTCTAAACCATCTGCTGAAAAATTTGTTACTCCATAGACACTCTACAGATATCTGTCTGCCCTGCTGAAGGAGCATCGGCAGAAGCATTGGACAGAATAGTAGTTAGCGCATACATACTATGAGGTTTGTCTGACATTGTACCATCGCATCTTATGAATATTAAGAAACCCATAAAACCAGCTCTTCATAAGTTTTCTTCAGATAAAACATGGTCGTAGGTGTGTACACACTCTTAAGAAATCTCAGGAATTGGAAGATCTGTTAGACGATTGTATAAGTGTGTACTCATCTTTACGCATATGACCGTATGCAAATCTGCCACATCTCTACACCCCTCCCACTGTATATAAATATGTAGTGTGGCTGCTATATTATATGAACTCACGATTAACAATTCTCATGACTGTATTGATCTTTATTTTCTGACTGATGTGCTAAACCTTGGGGGTACATTTATTAAAGTGCTGGGTTTTAGAAGTGGAGATGTTGCCCATAGCAACCAATCAGATTCTATTTAACATTTAGCATCTTCTAGAAGATAATAGCTAGAATCTGATGCATTGCTATGGCCAATATCTACACTTCTAAAAACTCTCACTTTAGTAAATATACCCCTTACCAGTCTTAATATGACATTACATGCAATAGGGAGTGTACATACTGTTAGATATTATATTGTAGATTGTAAATGTTATTATTACAAATGACACTGTTATAACTGTATCTGCATCTAGTCAACTGAAGGAAAAAGTACTGTCAAACCACATGAGGAAATTTAATTTAGAGTACAGCAAAGTACCGGAAAGTTAATGGCAGTTGTACTAAGGTTAATATAATGTAAGCTCTTATGAGCAGGGCCCTCTAACCTTTTGTACTTCTCCCTACTTTAGTTTCATCTACTTCTTACTCACCACTAGGGCACCTAACACTTGGCTGGTTATGCTCTGTTGCTTATCTGGGTGTTATGATCACTAATGTAGCAATATGTATTATCCATGGCCTGGTCCTGTATTGTATTGTTCTGTAAGTCTCGTCTACAACTTGTTTATGTTCTTTGTAAGGTGCTGCGGAACATTTGTGGTGCCATATAAATAATTGATAATAATAATAGTCCAGTCATAGATTAGCCAGCTGTTTAACCTTGGATGCTCTACTTAACATCAGCAAAAACCTCTTCTGCTCCCCTAATTTAAAGCATTTGCTGGTATGGCAAGCTGAGCCAGACACAGCACTTTCACAATTCCTCACACTTTAGAAAAAATATCCCTTTGGAGAGTGGTAAAGTGGAGAAAGATAAAGTACTAACCAATCAGCTCATAACTGTCACTGTTTGAAAATGACAGTTAGGAGCTGATTGGTTGGTACTTTATTTCTCTCCCATACTTAGTGCATCCCCCCTGTGTCAGTTTAGAATATTTACATTTGATTTTTAATGGGGAAGACACCTGTTGCTTGTATTTAATTGAACTGAATTTGTATTTTTATTTTGTATTTGTGTCTGTATTTCATTGTGTTTTACCTTGTATATGTAGCTTTGGCTTTGATTAATATTATATCACTGTCTAGACATGATTCTATCCTTTGTTTATAATACTTCATTATAGTATTATATTGTGCACAAATTGAGCGTGACTTTACATTTACTAGGTGTATCCACAGCTCCATCATTTTGTTTCTACAGGTGTAAACTAGAGTAATATATGTTACTGCTGCAGAGCTTGAGGCATCACAAGATCAGGATTCCAAGCTAATTGTGTCTATTTATGCCTGAAATGTGTCCAACTCTACTTGAACCCATAATATATTAGCAAGTGTCATCTCCACTCTCTAACTTCACTAGTTAACAAACGTAAAGATATTCACTCTACACATGTATTATATCAATGGATCAACTTATCCTGACTAGAAAATAAGTATATGACTGTAGAAGCATTATTTAAAAAATGCAGAAAATTGGTCCAACCCATTAAATCTTTTTGGTGATTTTTTTTTTTAAAAAGTGTTTAGTAAATCTGGAATATTATAATCTCATTTTATTGGCATGACTAACAAAGAATGAGTTTCTAGATCGTAAACAGTTTGACATTCTCTCCTGCAGTTTACCTAACTAGAAAACCTGTGTATGTCACAGACCCCCCTCTTTCCCCCTAGAATGTGTCTAGCAGGCACATTCTCATGACTCCTCTTCCCCCCACAGCCTCTTACACTAGGTGTTCCCCAAGGTTCTGTTCTTGGACCCCTCCTATTCTCCCTCTATACGTCCTCTCTAGGTGAACTCATCAGCTCTTTTGACCACCATTATCATCTCTATGCTAATGATACTCAGGTCTACCTTTCCTTCACTGATCTCACCCCCTCTCTACTGACTCGTATCTCCAACTGTCTCTCTACTATCTCTTCCTGGATGTCCCACCGATTTCTTAAACTTAATATGTCTAAGACTGAGCTGATTGTCTTCCCACCCTCCCATATAACCTCACTTCCCACTATTTCTTTATCAATTGATGGCATAACTATATCATCTAGCCCCAAAGAGCGCTGTCTTGGAGCTATCCTGGACTCATTCAAACCACATATCCAGAACCTCTTGCAGTCCTGTCTTTTCCACCTCAAACATATTTCCAAGATCAGACACTATCTCACCCAGGATGCTACTAAAACCCTCATACACTCACTTGTCATCTCCAGATTGGACTACTGTAACCTCCTCCTATCAGGCCTCCCCAAATCCCATTTCTTTCCTCTCCAGTCTGTCCTCAATGCTGCTGCTCGGCTCATCTTCCTCTCCAAATGCTCTTCATCTGCCTCCCTCTCCTACAAGCCCTCCACTGGCTCCCCTTCCCTTTTTGAACCTAATTCAAGGTTCTCACGCTCACTTACAAAGCCCTCAACCAATCTTCTCCCATTAACATCTCTGATCTTATCTCCATTCACTCTCCTTACTGCCCTCTTCATTCAACTAATGCACGCCGCCTTTCATGCAAATTGATTACTTCCTCCCACTCCCGCCTCACAGATTTTGCCGGTACTTCTCCCCACCTTTGAAACTCTCTCCCTCTCTCCATCAGACTCTCCACTTCTCTACAATCATTCAAACGGGCTCTCAAGACCCACTACTTCATTATAGCCTTCCAGCTCTCATCCTAACTTGCTGCTACATGTTCCTTCCTCCACATCTACCCCATCTTTGTCACACCTGTTTGTCTGCCCCTCCCTTTTAGAATGTAAGCTCTTACGAGCAGGGCCTTCTACCCTCTTGTGCTTCTCCCTACTTTACTTTCATCTACTTCTTACTCCCCACTAGGGCACCTAACACTTTGTTGCTTATGCTCTGCTGCTTATGTGGGTGTTATGGTTGATAATGTAGCAATGTATATTATCCATGTCCTTGTCCTGCATTGCATTGTATTGTACTGGAAGGAACTGGTCACCTATTTATTTATGTACTTTGTAAGGCGCTGCGGAACACTTGTGGCGCCATATAAATAAATTATAATAATAATAATTGGAAACTAACGGTCTGTGGCCAATATGAAAATCACTTTGCACGTGAGTGTAGTAGTTAGTGCATTACCACAACTAGCCTGCATTCAACTACAAAGACCATGAGCCACCCAACCATAGGAGCCAGTTCTGTGCTGACAGTAACCATGTCTAAGCATGTCAATTTTCAGTCATACTTAGAGCACCCCAATCATTTTTAAATTTGGCTCCTGTGCACTCAACTACTTTAAATGGAAAGAGCAAAATGTTACCCACAAAGATTTGTTCCCCCTTGGTGGCTTAACAATTTGTATGCAAGGGGTGTATGCCATATTTAGTCATTAGGAGGTCACACCATGCTTTGCTTTTTACTTGGCTCCAGGGTCATTGGGATACTATATTTATTATTATCTGCAAGCAGGGTGAGCTCTAGCTTTGCCTCTACTCCCTTACATTCCACCCCCACATTTCTTAGGGGTAGATGTACTAAGCCTTGGAGAGAGATAAAGTACCAACCATCAGCTCCTAACTGTCATTTTTTAAACATAGCCTGTAAAGTGACAGCTATCTCTCTCCACTTTATCTATATCCAAGGCTTAGTACATCTACCCTTCAGTGCCTTAGCACTGAAGCATGTTTGTATTGCAATTTACCTATTTTGACCCTAATGACCTCATAACCACTTTTGTTCAGTATTGTAGATGATTTCTGCTCTATTCAATTGCAATTCCTGCACACTTGTGCCAATGGTGTGTCGTCCATTGACCACCGACCACAAGAACTTGCTACCACCACAGTACAAATGTAATTATGTTTCACATGTGGCTTCACTAGCATGTCAGAGGGTAATAAGCTTCAAAAAGATGCAAAATTTGATGACCACTCAGTCTCATCTACAAAATACTAAAGTAATATGCATTGGCAAAAAATTATAATAAGAAAAGGAAACAGTTACATGAGGATGAATAGTAAACCTTTTTACAACAAATAAAGTATTTGTGAATTAATATCCATATTTGGTTTAATATGGGTTGGTATTCACATCAGACAAATCTGTAAAAGGATGCAGCCTTCGGATGAGTCATAGCATTTGAATAATGGTACAGTTTATTTAAACATGTATTAATAAATCTACTGAGCATAATTTATGTGACAAATAAAAAAATCCACAAAGCCTGAGATTGCAGTTGAATTAATTCAATGTGTTGTCTGAATGTGGGTATGCAGCTCATAAGAATGATGCATAAAAGCTAAATAAAGTTCTCATTACTCCCTTTTTATTTTTATTACTCTCTCTGGGAAAAGGTGGAATTTGACAGCTATTTTAATGATTCTCAGAAATGTTCTTGGTTGGATATTAAAGTAAAAAAAAAATAAACAAACCAATGTTTCCTTTCTTTTTAGTGCTGCACTTTTTCATTTTAAGTTTCATAAATCACACAAATTAACCTTTAGCTATTAATTTAACGCTTCAGTTAAAGGATCAACAAAATTACACTGCTGTTCTAATATGGAAACTCTTAAGACCACATAGAGTATGTTAGTGCCTGTTACATTTTAAGTTGACAGTATCAAATATCAACCTTAATCTAAACAGTATAACTTAATTAATCAAACAAAAAGTAAACAAAAAAATGCACACTCAAAAGAATAGTATTTGAAAAATAAATATCTACTATGTGCGTTTCTATGACATGTGCAGTGAGAGCCCCCATTGCTACTAACGATAGCTCTTCTGTTGGCCGCAGACTTGGCCCAAATACTAGTACTATATAATCTAATAATAATAAAAGTAATACTTACTGTACCTTGTGAACAGTGACTTGAATTCAGCCTGCAGTGTCACACATGCCTTCTGCAGATTTGAAAAAGTCCCGGGACCGGGACGAAACGCGTTGCTGCCCTTTGTCCCATTGTTGCTCCTGTTGTCATCGGTCTTATGCAACCAGTACCTCTCTAGCACCTGCCGCTCTCCTTCTCGGTGTGGGGATTCCTGACAAGTCATGGCGGCACATTCCTTCCACGCGTCTGATTTATTTATCCCCAGCACCTCTATAGGCTTTGCTCACCTGAGTGGCTCTCTCACAATATGTGAGTCAGACAGGGAGTCATACACCAGATCACCCCCACTAGCCTGAGATCTCCACGCTGGTCGTAACCCATCACTCCATTTCCAATTGACCTAGTATTGTGGCGGCCGACGGGGTGTTCCACAGCAACCTTTGTACACAGCGGCTTGTGTTAGTATTTCCAGCTCCGTGCGACTCACCTACACGGATATCTTACACGGATGCAGCCATTAAAGCACAGTGGATACTCTGTTACCACTATACAGGTACTATTCACTCAAACCTGAGATAACTATTTTTGCATTTGTTGCACTTGACTGTCTACAAAGTTACAGACTATTGATTCATTGTCCAGGACACAGTACAGCTTGACAACTTTGATACTATACATCACTACCATTTTTTAGTCATCTGCAATTTATTGTTGTTTACATGTTTTTTATCTTTCATATTCATACTGTATATTCAATTGTCTTTCTTTCTATTTATTTGCCTCTATTGCACTTATCTATTTTTGTGTTTCATTTCTTGCCTTTGGATAATTTATGATATTTTCATTGTATTCCTTATATGACTATTGTAATTAAATTCATCTATTACCTATATTTCTGTATACTAGCGCGGCATTTCTTTCTCTTTATATTTTGTGTGGTGTTGCAATTATTTCCCCTTTTTGCCAATTACCGCTGCAGTTACAGCTTTTAATAACAGTCTATATATTTAAGCACTTGGGTTTTAAATTTTTTTTTCTTCTGCAGATTTGTGTAATGGCATGCTTGACGGCATTTGGAGCAAATCTTGTATTAGGCTGAGGACCTTGTTACTTTTGAGCTGTGTCTGAATCTCTGAGCCCAGAACCTCAAACAATCTTATACCTTTTAGTTTATTGGTGCCAGTTGATCCTATGTAAAGATAGCCACTGATAGTGATGTTATACCTGCATCCTGATTCTGTGTTTGAAAGATGAAAGTGTATAGCAAATAGTAATATGCATACTGTACAGTTATCCATACCTACAGTATAGGGCACATTCTGAGAATTATATTCGACACACAGAAAAACAGATATGGTACTGTGCAGTTAGTCACTATACGTAGAACAGACTAAATGAAAAGGTTGTTTTGCAATTAAAGGGGCATACACACTGGACAATGTACATCCTGAACAATATCGCTGAACAATTTCCCTTGAACTTCCCGGTGTCCAGGATGAACAATATCAACCGTACACACTGAACGATTTTACAAACGATTTCGCAAAAGATCAACGATATTTGAGGGGTATATACTATCTGGTGGTTTTTTAAGTGGTGGGTGGGGCTTTCATGAGGGGATAAATAGTTGGCGGCCATTTTAAATCATTGCATTTATGCTCTGTGGCTAGTTTGGTTTGGTTTATACCTGCTGAACGCTGTTGCATTGCTAATTTGCTCTGGTTTGTTACTGGCTTGCCTTTGAACAAACTGTGTCTACTATCTCTCATGATGGATCTCTATTGTTATCGAGAGATGGTCGCTTATGCTGGAATTGTGGTGTTAACAGATAGGGAGAGGTCTGAGAAGAGGAGAAGGCTTCGTTCATGCTGGGCGAAGGAGTGGCTGAAGAGGTATTTTCTCTCTCACATACCACTACTGATGGAAATTTGTGAGACTAATCCGGGTGACTCCCGGAACTTCATGCGAATAGATGATGCAACGTTTCAGGAATTGCTTGGCCTGGGGACGCCTTACATCCAGAGGCAGTATACCAGGCTGTGGAGGGCCATATCTGCCGTTGAGAGGCTCATCGCGACCCTGCGCTTCCTGGCGAGTGGCAGATCCCTGGCGACCTTAAGTTTGGCATTCTCATATAGCTTTAGGTCTCATCATTCCGGAGACATGCAAAGCCATATTTACCATCCTCAAGCCTCAGTACTTAGAGGTAAGAACATTTTTGATTTGAGGACTGATGTCTGATTTGTATCTTCACAAATCACATGACTTCCCCAAGTACAATTATTATTATTATTATCCTTTATTTATATGGCGCCACAAAGGTTCCGCAGCACCTTACACAGTACATAAATGAGCAGGACAAGGATAAGGTTATAAACTCAGCTGCAAAACACAAGCAGCAGGACATGAGCAACCAGGTGTTAGGTGCCATTGTGGTGAGTTAGGAGTAAATTATACTATAAGTAGGGGGAGGAGAAGCACGTGAGGATGAGGGCCCTGCTCGTGAGAGCTTACATTCTAAAGGGGAAGGGCAGACAGACAGGGGCGACACAGAGGGGTAGATAGTGAGGAAGGAGCATGGAGCAGTGGGTTAGGATATGTGCTGCGGAATGTGTCAGTATAAGATGACCTGATGTTATGTAAAAATTAAGTCCTTCATACATCTATCTCTGTGACAGAAAATAGATTGTTTGTGTTATTTACATGAGAGATGTACAAAGTAAAGTAGTAGCACTTTAATTGTTGTGTGTTACATTTTAGCATCTATATACAGCCTGACAATTAAATACACTCGATCAATGCTCGGGGCCTCTTTATACCTGAGAAAAGATCTACATTGCTGAGATCCGTATGGGTGGATAGGGTAGATGTTGCACTAATACAGGAGACTCACTTTAAAATTTTGGCCCACAGCCCTTCCCTAACCAATCATCGCTACCCACTCGCATATTACTGCAACACCCCAGACAGTAAATCCAAGGGAGTAGCGATCTTATTTTCAAAAAATCTGCAAATTTCCATAACTTTGGTTCACAAACCAGTCCCAGGTAGGATACTCCTATTAAATTGTAGAATATACCACCAACCCTATACCTTTATTGTGGTCTATGCCCCTAATCAAGACCAAGCCTCCTTTTTTCAATCCCACCTTTTGCAGCTTGAATCTCTGTGCTCCGGGATTGTAGTGCTGGGGGGAGACCTTAATTGGACTCTTGACCCTACCTTTGATATCTTGACTAAAGCCCCCAGATATTCCCAACAGAAATATAGTAAGGTCAGGAGGACCCGGGAGGGTCTCTCACCCATCAGGCCGTGACTATTCATTTTATTCTCACCCCCACCAAACATACACACGACTGGATTTTCTGTTCCTAAGTCACAAACACCTCCCACTCCTTTTAGATGCTTCGATTGGCTCAATTACCTGGTTGGCACCATGCCCTTATATCAATAACTCTGTCAGCTCGGCATCAATATCCTAGTCAATGGACATGGCACCTGAATGAATCTTTACTGCAGGATATTACTTGTAGAGATGATATTAACAAAACCCTGACTGATTATTTTTCAATTAACGACACTGAGGATGTCTCTAAAATTACTTTAAGGGAAGCTCATAAGTGCGTCTTGCGAGACAAGATTATTCAACTTGGCTCCCATATGAAAAAGCAGAAAATGCAACACATAGCAAAGAGAGTCCTCACATAAATCCACATTGTCTGGGCCAAAGTTTTCTGAGCTGACAGAAGCCAGAACTCAGTTGAAGAAACTGCTTTCTGATAATGCCCAGCTTTCTCTCCGTAGATGTAAGAGTAGATATTATCAATGGGGAAACAAACCGGGTCATCTGCTCGCACAAGCGCTCCGGTCTCAGAGGGCAAATTAATTTATCAGTTCCATGAAAGATGAAACTGGTTCTCTCCATTTTAAGACCCCCGAAATAGCTTCTTGTTTTAAAAAATATTAAACAACTTTATATAATCTAAATAAAGCCCCTAAAACAGCAAACCCTGCTTCCTGCTTATTAAATGCTAAAGAATACTTAGCAGCTGTAACCTACCCCACCCTTTCGCTTTCTGATCGCGAAGCACTTGAAAAGCCCTTTACTCTTCAAGAATTGGAACATGCCATCTCATCTATGCCATCGGGCAAGAGCCCGGGGCCAGATGGTTACACCATAGTTTATTATAAAATATTCAAAGATATCTTGGCCCCCAGACTTCTGCAAGCTTTCAATTGTGACAAAGTAATAGGATGACTGAGCGCTAAGTACTATTGTTAGTTAATTCCTATTGATCTATATTAAAAATAGTAAATTAAAAAAAGTAAATAAAAAAAAGAAGAGGGGGCTTTTAAAAAAAAAATCTTTAAAAAATATGTTTTTTTTTCCTTTCCTTCTCTTTTATGTAAAATAAATAATTAAATAAAAACAGTATGCACCAGCAAGACAAGCAGGGAGGGGAAGAGGGTATTAGGATAGGTAAAAAGAGAGACTCCAATGTTTAAAACTCTTTTAAAAACAATGTTAGAGCAGGAGGTGAAATGATATCCAATGTCCAGATGATTAGGAGGGATCGAGATATTTTAGCTACTGTCCCTGACTGCCCCTACCTGTGGGTTACTCTGGGACTCTTGCAGCATGCGATCTTCTCCTCCTTTGCTGTCCAGAAAACTCTGCAGGGATCCAACTGAAGCATGCCACAGCGGGTGGTGATGACGTCACTTGCCGGCGGCTTGCTGCTCTCTTGGTCCTGCTTAGAGTTGCACACTGCTCTGCTCTGTCTTCCAATGTTTCATGTCCTTCAAGATGCTTTGTCTAGGATATTTTCTTAATGAATGGGTGTTGTTTAAATAGCAAACTTTATTGAAATTAAAAATATTGACCTATATTTCCTATATTTGGTGGTAACCATATGTTTCTATTAGTCACATCATTAAGGTCTCTTAGAAATGAATAGGGTAGAATAGAAAAGTAGGGAATGAAGGAAAAAAGGGGGGGAGAAGGATGGGAATAAAAACTGGCTTGACTTTTAACAGAAATATATATATATATATATATATATATATACACAAATTAAGATTATAAAATATAAAATAAATTTAAAAAAAAAAAAGTAAAATAAATAAAAATAAATAAATAATAAAAGGTTTAAAAATTATAAGATTTGTTGTGTGTGTATTACATGATTATAAAAAAGCTTTGAGCTCAATATCAATATTTAGTCCTTCCGGTTCTAAGGTTTTCATTTGGTAGATTCATCTTGTTTCATTACGTTTTAAAGTAATCTTCTCTCCAATTAGGCGTGATTTTTTGGACTCCTATGAATTTCAGACCGGAGATGTCTTTATTATGCTTCTTTGCAAAATGGGCCGATACACTATGAGTTTGGAGTCCTCTTTTGATGTTGTAGAGATGCTCTGCCACCCGAATTCTGATTTTCCTTTTTGTTTGTCCTATATATTGCATTTCGCAAGGGCATTCTAATAGGTAGATAGCACCTTCCGTGTTGCCTGTTATTTTGTCCTTGATATTGAATTCTTCATTTGTAATTTTTGATTTAAAGCATGGGATTGGTTGAGTATTTTCTTTCTGATTTTTACATCCAGGACAATTAAGACAATAGTAGAATCCTTTTCTTTCTCTTTGGACTTTTTCTTTTTTGGGGGGGATGTAACTTTGTGTTAAATGTTGTTTAAGATTTTTCACTTTCTGATAAATCACTTTTGGTTTTTGTGGAATTCCCTTTTTTAATTTTTCATCTAGTAATAACACATGCCAATGAGTATTCAGGATTTTCTCTATTTCTTTAAAGTTGTTATTATATTGGGTAATGAATTAAACTTGATCCTCCATTCTTAATGGTTTAGGTGTATGTAGGTTATGAGGTCATTTCTATCAAGTTTTATCACTTTACTTAACTGATCTTGTAGGTATTCTTCTCTATAACCTTTTTGTATGAATTTATTCTTCATTGCATTGCTTTGTTCTTTAAAAATTGAATTTTCTGTGCAGTTTCTTTTTAATCGACGGAATTGGCCTCCAGGTATATTTCTTATCCACTGTTTGTGGTGGTTGCTCTTGTATGCCAACATATTGTTCCCATTAACCTTTTTTATATGGGTTCTTGTGTTGATTTTTCAAATTTTTATATATACCTCTAGATCCAAGAATACAACCATTTCTGCACTATTGGTAGTTGTGAATTCAAGATTCAAGTTGTTATTATTCATGTGTCATAAAATCTTTCAAATCTTCATTTGTACCCTTCCAAATAAAAAAGATGTCATCTATATAATGGTGCCAGCTGATAATTTTCGTGAGATATTCGTTATTGTTCCAGATATTACCGTCCTCCCACCATGCCACAAACAAAGTTGCAAAACTTGTTGCAAAAGGTGTGCCCATAGCGGTGCCGTGTTTCTGTAGATAAAATTCTCCTCCATACCAGAAATAATTATGTGTCAGGATAAAATCAATATTGGCCATAATAAAATTAAACTGACTATTTGAAATGTCAGTTTGATTTGATAAAAATTGGCGGGCTGCTTCACATCCTGCCTCGTGAACTATTGCCGTGTATAATGATTTTATATCACTTGTGCAGAGAGTGTAGTCATCTTGCCATTCTGTATTGTTCAACACCTGTAGTATTTTCATCGTGTCTTTTAGATAGCTTTTCTGTTTTCCTACTAGAAAACTGTAAAAATTTCTTCCAAATTTGACCTTCTAGATCTTTGTTTTGTATACAATGTTTGTGGCATGTTTGTATAGCAGCAGTATACTCAGTATTTTGTCAAAGTGAGGTAGATAATAGTATGCTGCGCTGTATATATGTAAGCAGCTCAGTGTAGTTCGATTTAGACAAGGTAATAGGATGGTTGAGCGCTAAGTACTATTGTTAGTTAATTCCTATTGATCTATGTTAAAAATAGTAAATGAAAAAAAAGTAAATAAAAAAAAAAATAAGCGGCTTTTAAAAAAAAAAAAACCTTTTAAAAATTGTTTTTTTTTTCTTTCCTTATCTTTTATATAAAATAAATAATTATATTAATAAAAACAGTATGCATCATCAGTAGATACTCATTTTTCCCCCCAGTCCTTAGAAGCTCACATAACTGTGATCCCCAAACAGGGTAAGGATCCCTCGGTATGCTCTAGTTGGAGACCCATTTCCCTTTTAAACGTGGATATAAAATTATTTGCAAAAATAATGGCAAATAGACTGAATGACCTACTCTCCTCACTAATACATAGCGACCAGGTGGGATTTGTCCCTGCCCGAGAGGCGAAGGATAACACCACTAAAGTCCTAAACCTAATCCATTTAGCTTCCAGAGGTCAGATTCCTACTATTATGCTTTCCACTGATGCCGAGAAGGCATTTGATAGGGTTAACTGGCATTTTATGAGGTCTGTGCTGGAGCATATCGGGCTGAGTTCTGAAGCATTGCATAGGATTTTAGCCCTGTACAGTATGTCCACTGCTAGGGTCCGAATCAACGGCTCTCTTTCTGACTCCTTTTCAATAAGTAATGGGACAAGACAGGGTTGCCCCCTGTCCCCACTGATTTTTGTTCTTTGTATAGAAGAGCTAGCTAGATCAATCAGGGCTAATGAACATATATCTGGCCTCTGGATGTGAGACGTGGAGTACAAGCTAGCCATGTTTGCAGATGACATTCTGGCACTGATCTCATACCCTGAGGCTTCCCTTCCCCATCTGATGCGTGAGTTGGACTCATATAGTTTACTTTCCAATTTTAAAATTAACATGTCCAAATCATGCGGCCTTAATATTTCAACCTCTCCCTTACATATGGTGGGGTTGAAACGTCCTTTCCCCTTTCAATGGCAGAACTCACATATCACATATTTAGATATCAAATTGCCTCGAAACTTGTCCTTATTAGTCTCATTAAACTACACACCACTTCTTAAAGTACTACAAGCAGACTTTAGCAGATGGCATTATAAAGAACTCTCGTGGTTGGGTAGGATAGGTGTCGTCAAGATGAACACTCTCCCTAAGCTACTGTATGTTCTTCAGACATTAATGATAACACTTTTCGGGCTGGGCAGTTGAAAGGCTCTTTAGGGTTGGTCAACTGGTGACTTCCAGCGGTGTGAAACAGTTCTCTGATATTAAGACTAAATGGGATATCCCACAAAAAGACTTCTGGAAGTTTTTACAGGTCAGACATTAACTCCAATCGGGTTCTAGACTCACACAGGCATCTAGGGAGTTGACACAATTTGAGAAGACCTGTGTAGCTCCTTCAAATCCTACGCATACGATTTCCACTATATATAAATTATTACAACATCAGGGCTCCCGGACCTCTCCCCACTTCACCTTAGTTTGGGAAAGAGACCTTAATTTAAACCTAACAGAAAAAGACTGGGAAAATATATTCCTCAAAGCCCACAGTAGCTCTGTATGTATTCAAACTAGAGAAACCCAATATAAGATTCTAATGCGCTGGTAGAGACATCCTTTGTTACTACACACAATGTATTCTTCAATATCAGCTAAATGTTGGAGATGCCTTGATTCAGTAGGATGTCTACTACATATATGGTGGTCCTGTCCTCTCATAAAGCCCTTTGGGAAGATGTCATTGCAACCTCCAATGACATACTTGCAATACCTATCCCTACAGATCCAGCCTTCTGGTTGTTAAATCATTCTCCACTGTCACAATATAAAAAATCTCTGTTACGCCACGTAAGTAATGCTGCTCGAGCGTCGATACCCACTCTCTGGAGATCATCTATCCCCCCTACCCGCAAGACATGGTTTTCTAGAATAGAGTACTATGTCAATGGAGGACCTTCTTTTATCTTCAGTAGACAAACGGTCTGTTTTTATGTCCACTTGGTACCCTTGGTTTGACTACAAATTAACGAGCACATATACCAATTATATTTCTACATGTGTTGATGCAAACTGATTCATTATGAATAAACTGTACGTTTTTTTCTTCACAAAAGTGTCCTTTAAGGTCAAATATTCCTATTCTTTACTATTTTATCTATCTTTCCCCCCTCCCCTCTCTCTCTTTCCTTTTTTTTTCTTTTAGTAGCTCCCTTTGTTTTTTCAGTTCAGAAACTTGATGTGGATATCACTTTGAATGTCTCTTTATTTGTATATTGCTATGTATAGCAATGTTAATTTTTCTCGCTGCGTCGAGACTTGATATAATGTTTTGTAAACAAAATATTTTTTCATCAAGATTGTATGGAAACTATTTTATTTTATTTTTTCAATAAAAACAGAATTTATAAAAAAAGAACATTTTTGAATCACTCTCATTGCTATCTGCTGCTGCCCACCACTCTATGCCTTCCAAGTGTAAAATGGCTGCTGCCCATTTTGGTATATGCTGCTGCCCACCACTCTATGCCTCCCAAGTGTTTCTCGCTGATGCTTATTATTGGTATATGCTGATAACTCAAAAATAAATGATGCATGTATGACATTTTTTTTATCTTTTTATTCTAGTTTCCATCATCAGTGGAGGATTGGCAAACAATTGCTAATGATTTTGAAACACGTTGGAATTTCCCAAATCCTTAGAGGATGGTATTGTTGGCTTGATTCAGACCCGTTCACTAGGCTGCGTTTGCACGTAGCCTGCCGATGTTTGCAATCTGCGCATGCGTATAAGACGCAGTGCTCGTGCATGAATCAGTCCATGCAATCGCGAAACGATCGTCCCTTGCACATAGACGCCTCGCTAGAATGAGTGACAGGACAAGCCATTTGTGGGTGGTGGCAGGTGGTGATCGATGGAAACGGGGGTGTGGTGGTGCGAACGCAGGCATGTCTGTGCGTCTTAACGCCGTTTCAGGGGTGTGCATTATTAAGACGCAGCATCAGCATACACGACACATGGCTAAATTACACACTGCAGCACTCGCAGTGCTTGCTGTAGGGTATGGTCAGCCACAAGTGCTGTGTATGGGTCTGATGTTACTCGATCTTACCGATTGTTTCATACACTTTCTGGAGATGACATGTGGGTGTCTTGTGACAGGCTGGTGGGCGTCTAAATAGATACCGCGATCGCACAACAAGACATAGTGTGTGTGCTAATGTCTTGCCGTGCAATTGCGGGATTTTTATACTGTGCGAACGCAGCCTAGCGAACAGGTCTGAATCAGGCCCTGAGTCCAGTGGCTCGCATATTTGTATTTTTTGTTTTGCCAAGACCTTATGGATTGCCTACATGGAACGAAGAGGATCCGAACTTCACATAGGAGACTGTGAGTATGGATATTTTTTTTACAGGTATTCTATGGATTCTACTGGACAAGGGGACGTGATGGCTACAGGCATACATAGGTGAGTATGTGTACATGTGTGAGTGCATGTATGTTTAATAAACTTATACTTTGTATGGTGTGTGTGTGTGTCCTGTGTTGATTTTAATATTGCTTTTGCTGTGGAACTACAGGTACCAGCAGACCTGTAATGCCCCACATGCAGGTACTTGTGGTTCTCCAAGTACCAGTATGCAGAGAAGGCTTGCTGGGACCTGCAGTTCCAAAGCAAAAGGCAATATTTTCAACACTTTTGAATGCACTACACTACATAATCAACCCGGCACCCACCACCCAGGGGTGCCAGGGATAGCCCTGGGCTATCAGCCTAGGCCTGGGGTGCCCTGGAGAGGAGACCCCTTTATTGGGGGGGGTCCCCAGCACCCCAGGAATACCCAGCCTGGACTGACTAGTCGTCAGGATTAATACTTCGGCTGGGGGACCCGGTGAAAGGGCTCCCCTGGCTGTGGCATTAGCCCCCCGCTAGAAGAAAGTCCGGTGCTGGTTCTGGAAAATACAGGGGGACCCTTTTAATTTTTTCCCCTGTATTTCCAGAACCCGTTCCTTATCAGAGCCCGGTGCTGGTTGTGCTCAAATATGGCGGACCCCTATGTCTTTTGTCCCCCGTATTTTGTACAACCAGCCCTGGGTCAAAGCCCAGGGCTGGTTGCATTTTGGGGGGGGACCACGCCGTTTTTTGTTTTTTCTTAACAGGCTGTCATTTTTCTTTAACATTGAAGCACAGACAGGATCAGTGAGACCGTCTGTGCTTCTGTGAATGCATGTAGCACGGATCTCCCTGATCCCTGCTACATGCTATTGGCCATCGTTCATCATGCACACACACGGAACGATGTGTGTCAAATCCTGAGCGATAGGTCGAAATCTTACTGCATGTTCATTTGAGTTATGATGACGTTACACCGAGGACGCACATTGGCATCATGATCATCCCCACACACGCCACTTTTTACACAATTGGTCGTTCCGATTGTTTAAAAATGGCCAAATCATGTAAACAATTGCACCGTGTATGGGGGCCTATAGGTGGACAGCGCTATTTACAATGGTGGGCAGCGGGGGCCAGCAGGCACATGGCACTCTATATATTAACATAGGTGGACAGTGCTATTTACATTGGTGGGCAGCAGGGGGCAGCGGGGGCCAGCGGGCACATGGCACTCTATATATTAACATAGGTGCACAGTGCTATTTATATTGGTGGACAGGGGTGGCCAGCAGGCACATGGCACTCTATATAAATTGGTGGACTCTGGAATCATTGGTGGACAGTGGGATCATTGGTGGGCAGTGGACGCATTCGTGGACAGTGTAAAAACATTGGTGTACAGTGGGATCATTGGTGGGCAGTGGACACTTTGGTGGACAGTGTAAACACATTGGTGGATAGTGTTTAAACTACTTACCACTTTTGTTTTATGAAATATGCTCCCCTCTCTATTTCTGCTTCTTCCAGCTCTGCAGAAGAGGACAAAATAGAGGAAGGGGAGTTGCAATATACTCCAATATCGTTGGTTGTGGATCGTTGGTCATGTACACACTGAATGATATGCTTGATATCGTCAACGACATTGACCAAATTGGGCTGCATGTACAAATGACAAAATATATCAACGACCCGCGGGAGCGCGCGTCATTGGCCATTGACGGCGTACACATTGGACGATATTGAATGCGATATAATTCATGTAATTCAAAATATCGTCCAGTGTGTACGCGGCTTAAGTCACTTCTTTTTAACAAAGCTATGTATACTTAATAAAGGTTCTATTCACAAAGCCTTGGAGAGAGATAAAATGAAGAAAGATAAGTCCCAGCCAATCAGCTCCTAACTGTCAGTTTACAGGCTGTGTTTCAAAAATGACAGTTAGGAGCCAATTGCCTGGGACTTAACTTTTTCCATTTTATCTCTCTCCAAGGCTTAGTGAATAGACCCCATAATGTTTAATTTTTTCCATTATATTTTAACCTAAGGAAGCCCAGAGGGGGGGCGCTTGTTAGAGGGGCCCAGCGGGGGCCCAGGTACGACACTGCCCCTTCTCCCTTTAACCTGTCAGAAGCCCAGCAAACAGCAGCAGGACCAGGTAGACTGCCGCCACTGTGCAGCAGAAGCAGTCTCCTCTCTCTCCTCTCCTTTGTCTGTGGGTGGGAGCGATCACACTGATCGCACCCCCCCTGGATTTGTGCCTGGCTGAGGAGATTGCAGTGCCTCCCCCCTCCTCAGTGCGCAGCACTTTCTTTTTTTCTTTCAAAGGGGGCATGGCCATGCCTCCCGCTGTTAGGTCACGCCCCCAATTGTGACGGGCCCAAGAATGCTTTCTACGGCCCTGGATTTGGCTGCTGGTGAAGGGGGCTGTGAAAATTACTTGTACATATGTCCAGTCTATACATAACATAGGTGAGTGAGGACAGAGGGCTGTAGTCAAATTAGGCAATGCTGTCTGGAAACTCCAAAATTAAACCCTTACAGACATTTTACTATTCCAATTTTTCCCCTTTTTACTTCAGATTTGTCCCCACTTTCTCCTACTTTGTTTTATTATCCCAGATGTTAATTTCACCATAACTTCCAAGGGAATAGGGATAAAATACCAGCGGCTGTTCAAATCCCGGCAGCAGAAGCCCAACAGGACAAGATGCTGACTAGCGCTGGAAAATACCCTAACCCTTCCCTCTCCCCCGCAACCCTCCTTTAGTGGTGCCTCACCCTAAAACTCCCCGAGGTGGTGCCTAACTGTAAGTCCCCCCCCAGGGGTGCCTAAACCTAACCCCCCTTCCCACACCCTAAACCTAACCCTCGTGGTGGGGTGCCTAACCCTAACCTCCCCCCAGTGACACCAAACCCTAACTCCCCTTTCCCCTAGCCTAACCCTCCCGTGAGTTGCCTAACCCTAAGTCTCCCCGGGAGTCCCTAAACATAAAACGGCTAAGACGCCCAGACTTACCTCGTTTGGTCTGGTGTCTGTCTGTCTTCCAGCGTCGGGATTAAAATAGGCATTGGTATTTCGAGGCCTATCTAAAGTCCCCCGTCTGGCTTTAACAGTCGGGATATAGGCCGGTGGCATTTAGCTCGTTGGTCTATTAACTACATCCCCTTCCAAGAATTTACCTACCTACATGTATCGTACCTTGGGCCTGATTCAGACCCACCTGCGAGCGCTGAGCGCTCGCAAGCGGGTCGATGGTGTTCTAGTGCGCAAGCCGTCGCTATGGGTCTCGCACCAAAGGGGGCATGCTGTCGATGGTTAGTGCCAGCACGCCCCCTTTGGTGGGCGTGCTGGGGGCGTGGCTGCCCAGACAGTGGCGTTCCCATGGGAACGCCTATTGTCTGGGGCCGGCCCCACTGACATCACTAGTGATGTCAGTGGGAGTGCTTTGGCTCTGATAGAGCCAAAAGCACTCCTGGGCTTGCGGCAGCGAGACCCTACCGCAGTAGCGGCCTACTTTTTGGCTGCTCGCATAAGCTGTGGGTGGTCACCTACAGCTATGCGAGCGACCAGGAGGCCGCTCCAATTTTAGGTAGGAGGGCCCTGATTCAGAGCGAGCACTCTTGTCAGAGTGTCCGGCTCTGAATCAGGCCCCTTGTTCCTCTCTGTGCAATGGACATCCAACTAATCTCCCGGCAAGACAGTGAGGTATGTAGTTTGTTTAAATATTGGGGGTCAAGACCATTCAGAGCCTGCCAATAACACTAACTAAAATCCAAAATCTTTACATGCAAAGTCCCCCAAGAAGTTGGTGAGTACAGTATGTTGTGCCTGTCAGACTAAAATGTGATGTGTCTTACAAAGAGCTAACCTGGTCCTGACTCTCCAAATACATAATGCTCTCCTCCTAGACTTTTGAGGTTGTGTAAGATTTTGCCTAGTAAAAACGATCTTGGCATGAATCATGGGTGCACAGAACTTGTATAAGCTTGGTGTGCGCAGTGCTGGCATAATCATAGACTGCATAGTACTTGTATAATCATTGGCTGCACAGTGCTATATCAGCATACTGCTGATATAATCATGGGGTGTACAGTGCTGGTATAACCATGGGGTGCACAGTGATAGTATAATTATGGGGTGCACAGTGCTGGTATAACCATGGGGTGCACAATGCTGGTATAATTATGGGGTGCACAGTGCTGGTATAACCATGGGGTGCACAGTGCTGGTATAACCATGGGGTGCGCAGTGCTGGTATAATCATGGGGTGCACAGTGCTGGTATAACCATGGGTGTGCAGTGTTGGTATAATTATGGGGTGCACAGTACTGGTATAATCATGGGGTGCAGTGCTGTTATAACAATTTGATGCATACTGCTGATATAATCATGGGGTGTACAGCGCTGGTATAACCATGGGATGCACAGTGCTCGTATAACCATGGGATGCACAGTGCTGGTATAACCATGGGATGCACAGTGCTGGTATAATTATGGGGTGCACAGCGCTGGTATAACTATGGGGTGCACAGTGCTGATATAACCATGGGGTGCACAGTGCTGGTATAATTATGGGGTGCACAGTGCTGGTATAACCATGGGGTGCGCAGTGCTGGTATAATCATGGGGTGCACAGTGCTGGTATAACCATGGGTGTGCAGTGTTGGTATAATTATGGGGTGCACAGTACTGGTATAATCATGGGGTGCAGTGCTGTTATAACAATTTGGTGCATACTGCTGGTATAATCATGGGGTGCACAGTGCTGGTATAACCATGGGGTGCACAGTGCTGGTATAACCATGGGGTGCACAGTGCTGGTATAATTATGGGGTGCACAGTGCTGGTATAATAGTTTGGTGCATACTGCTGGTATATTCATGTGGTGCACAGCGCTGGTATTACCATGGGGTGCACAGTGCTGGTATAGTTATGGGGTGCACAGTGCTGGTATAATCATGGGGTGCACAGTGCTGGTATAGCATCTTGGTGCATACTGCTGGTATAACCATGGGGTGCACAATGTTGGTATAATTATGGGGTGCACAGTGCTGGTATAACCATGGGCTGCACAGTGCTGGTAAAATAATTTGGTGCATACTGCTGGTATAATCATGGGGTGCACAGCACTGGTATAATCATGGGGTGCACAGCGCTGGTATAACCATGGGGTGCACAGTGCTGGTATAATTATGGGGTGCACAGTGCTGGTATAATCATGGGGTGCACAGTGCTGGTATAGTTATGGGGTGCACAGTGCTGGTATGATCATGGTGTGCACAGTGCTGGTATAATCATGGGGTGCACAGTACTGGTATAATCATGGGGTGCACAGTGCTGTTATAACAATTTGGTGCATACTGCTGGTATAATCATGGGGTGCACAGTGCTGGTATAACCATGGAGTGCACAGTGCTGGTATAACCATAGGGTGCACAGTGCTGGTATAATCATGGGGTGCACAGTGCTGGTATAATCATGGGGTGCACAGTGCTGTTATAACAATTTGGTACATACTGCTGGTATAACCATGGGGTACACAGTGCTGGTATAACCATGGGGTGCACAGTGCTGGTATAACCATGGGGTGCACAGTGCTGGTATAATTATGGGGTGCACAGTGCTGGTATAACCATGGGCTGCACAGTGCTGGTAAAATAATTTGGTACATACTGCTGGTATAATCATGGGGTGCACAGCACTGGTATAACCATGAGGTGCACAGTGCTGGTATAGTTATGGGGTGCACAGTGCTGGTATAACCATGGGGTGCACAGTGCTGGTATAACCAGGGGGTGCACAGTGCTGGTATAACCATGGGGTGCACAGTGCTGGTATAATTATGGGGTGCACAGTGCTGGTATAATCATGGGGTGCACAGTGCTGTTATAACAATTTGGTGCATACTGCTGGTATAATCATGGGGTGCACAGCGCTGGTACAACCATGGGGTGCACAGTGTTGGTATAACCATGGGGTGCACAGTGCTGGTAAAATAATTTGGTGCATACTGCTGGTATAATCATGGTGTGCACAGCGCTGGTATAACCATGGGGTGCACAGTGCTGGTATAGTTATGGGGTGCACAGTGCTGGTATAATCATGGGGTGCACAGTGCTGGTATAGCATTTTGGTGCATACTGCTGGTATAATCATGGGGTGCATACTGCTGATATAACCATGGGGTGCACAGTCCTGGCATAACATTTTGGTACATACTGCTGGTATAATCATGGGGTGCACAGTGCTAGTACAATAATAGTTATTATTTGCTGACACAGAAAAAGTGGAATAGCGAATCTTGCCAAACCTCTTTTTTTCACTTGTGACACTTTTATTGTACCTGGATGAAAAAAGCCCGATCCAATTTCCAGACTGCTTGCTAATGATAAAATAGAAGACAAACTTTGCTGAAGCCTGTATTAAAATATTTATACTATCAACACGATATTAGTATACAAAGTCTTGCAAAGTGTTTGCTTTGTTAAACTTGAGTATAATGCAAACTGCAAACTCCATATCCAATAAATAGACTGTAAGCTTTATGAAGTTTTTCAGTTGGCGAAATTAATTATGAGGTTCTAGTAGCGACTAATACTAACAATGGTCCTTTATACCTGCTATGACTCCCAATAAGTTTCTTTTAGCAATAGATTTTAAAAAATATATGTCCAAAATCATTCTGAATTTAATATGTTCAATTAACTTGCATTAATACTGTCACTTGGCCTATTCATCATCCCTTAATTTCTACAAGAGTAGGTGAAAATATAGTATCAGGGCCATTCATTATAAAGGTAATGCAGGAGATATCACGATTATCTCTTCCTTACCTTTCAGAACTGATCTGGCCCGCTGTAACAATATTATTGTATGGGGATATCAAGCTCCAAAAGTTTTCGGACATAATAGATGGTTGACCACAATGGCACTGTCAGAAGTGCAGATGTTCAGAAGGAGGGGGTCAATCTTTTAAAATACAAACAGAAATAGAAAATACAAAAGGAAAATAGCGCAAATATTATCTGAATATAATAGTAAGAATTATAATAGAAAATTGTTTTGAAATGCATTAAAAAAAACATGTCTTGGTTAATAGAAAGTAATAAACTTTTTATTATTACAAATAACACCTGTACTATGTATTATATAAATATATACTTTAAGAATAAAAAAAATACATTCTCTAATGCAATAAATTTCAACATGTGAATTTTCAAATGACATACATATGCAACGATAGTAGATATTCAATAAAGTTCCATACTTTGGACTTAATATAGTAATCCAATTGTGCACAATTTAACTGTTAATCCGGATAAATGTCCAGCAATGGAATGAATATTACCTGCTTAGATGGAGTCTGTACAATCTAATAGCAAGAAATCTCGTAGTGTGGCAGGAGCTTGTGGTCATCACAGGCTTGAAAAATGGCATCCACAAGGAAGTTTCTCCGAATAAGTGAATAGGCTGGTCCAGATGGTATTAACTTGGAACAATAACTGTATCCAGTAGGGTTTAGCTTAACATGTTTCATCATGGAATGACCCCACAACTTCTGTAGAAGCACAACATTTTTCAAGCCAATAAGCAATAACCGTCAACTGTGAGACTTCTTGCTAAAAGACTGTATGGACTCCATCCTGAGCAGTCAACTAGAGTACATCTGTGTGACTTTGTATGTTCAGCAGTCGACTAAAGTACAAGTCCCATTAACATCTCATTTTATTAAACACTGCGTGTGCAACTTTATTCAATTACTGTGTATGCGACTTATTAGCAGTCGCTTTTGTGACTTTTTCACATGAACAAGCAAAATAAAATATACAGTACTGTATATAACAGAGTATTGCTAACACAATCACAAATTTTAATTATTCTTCCATACCTCTGTCCTGGTTGAACACTATGTTAAGCATTGACCATACCACTAATTGACTACAGCCAGCCCTTCAGGTGCTGCACACCCCACCTGTGATGCCATTTACTGTAATAAAATAGTTGTCCTCTCCCACCACACTTATTGATTATTTCTCTCCAGGGATTTACTGTAAATATGCCCTTCGCTTCTCAATTTTATTGCATAGGGTTATTGTGTGCATGACTTATTAGCAGTGCGTCGTGCAACTTTTTGCAGGAACAAACAAAATAAAATCCATGTTCACTGCTGCTCTGGTTATTTACAGTACATTTAAGTGTGCAACTTCATAGTGACTTTGTACACAAGCAGCGGAATCTGAGATGCTTCCGTACAAGTCGCTGCATACTAAATCGCAGCTAAAAGCATAATTTCACTACATTGGATACACTGTATTTCACACATGCGCAATGACATTTATCAAAAGCGACATCTGGTGACGCAACCCAGTTTTACACTCTCTGGCGTCTCAGTACACTATGCTGTGACTGTCACGTTGTGTCTGAATAGGTTACGATGCATTTGGCACAGATGTATGAGAAGCAACTCGTTACTAGCTGGTTGCACTACATGTCATATGGACGCTAGATGAGCGAGGACACATCGGTACATTAAATCTCTATGGATCTTTGCAGCTTATGTGTCATAATAAGTGTAGTCAGAATCTTATGTGATTTTCTAATATTGATTTGATTTTATAAAAGTTTAATATTCTATATTATATTTTTGTATAAGTGAAAAAGTACATTGAAGTGGTTTTATAAACAAATAAAAATTGTAATAGGAATGTTTCAATACACCATAATTATCCAGTAATCATATATAAGTGTGTATATAGTAAACTGGCAATAGCCAGGAGTGTATAAATTTGTAATGATAATGAGTTTGAGGATATATATGTATTTGTGGGCAGAGTCGTAACTAAACTTTTTGGTGCCCTGTGCCAGAAAGAGCATTGGCGCCCCCCTCATTTTTCAAAGGGACATAATGCAACCAATAAATGGCCATGGCTTCATGGGGAAGGTCAGGGAAGAGATAGGAGAAGCCAGGAGATGCTGGGGATGAAATAAGAGGAATCTACAAGCAAGAATGATAATAAACAGAAATTTGACAGGCCCAAACAGCAACCCCTGACCTGTGGTGCCCTGTGTGATGGCACCGGCCGCACTACCCTAGCTATGGCCCTGTTTGTGGGAAACTTTGGATGATGTGTAAATATGGTTGCCATAAATCAGGTATATTTGTCAGTTTCCATCAGTATATGCTGTCACAAGCCACCACCAGTGCTTAGCAACAACCAGGACACCACAGCTTCTGGCAACAAGGTCCGACAGGGCCGCTGGTTGCTAAGCAACCGGGACACTGGACAGCTACATCACCTGCCTCAATGCAATGCAATTCCTGCACCCGCGGCCACTGCCCAGCAGCTGCAGAGACTGATCATTCAGGGGAACTTGGCCAAGCAGGCTCCCTGATTGGCTGCAGTTCTAGTTATTAAGCAGTGAGGACTGAGCCTCACTGCCGGTGATAGCTTATGCCTAGTGTGTAAGCCCCTGGTCCTGTTCATGCTTGTGAAGAACCTCTGCCTGCCAGAATCTCTGCCTTGAACCTGCAAACCTTTTCTCTGGTGTTCAAGTCCTAATCATTGTTGCAGTTACTGCCTGCTGCACAATACCCTCGGAGCAGCAACATCAGCCTGCGGCCAGCCACTCATGCCACCTCAGTGCTCCGATATCTACCCGCAACCCTACCATTTGGATTCCCTCAGTGTAGCAATCCAGCCAGTTACCCAGCCACTTTGCTCTGCATCCAATTAGTGGCTCAGTCACTCTTGTCTTTATCTGAATTCACCAACCAATCCTATCCCTATCCTCTCATATCTACAGCGATACCTGAGCTACTGTGTAAGTCTCTACTGTTCCGAGCATAAGTCCAGGCGGCAACCTAAGTAACGGTGAGTGTATTCAGCACTAAGGGAACAACGGGGGGCTGTTATTGGCATGAAGACCTCGCCAGTGTAACTCTAGAGGTCTTACGCAATCGTAGTTCAGATCATCATAACATATGCATATACTCTGTATCTTGACGTATTTACGCTTTTTTACCCCAAAAAAGTTGCGTAAAGTACCAATGCAAAACTGCAGCATTTTCACATGTACTTTGCTCAGAGTAGCTGTGAAAATTCTTATTTTCACAGCTACTCTGTATGCTTTTTAAAATGCAAGTTACATTATTTTGCAACCAACTCTATACCAGCCCTACAGTGTGTACATTACTACCACATAAAACTAATTTCTGCTTTCAAGAAAAACATCCTGTTTTAATTAAACAAGAAGAGACAAGTAAAGCATGTGATAAACTGAGTTGGACAAGAACTTTAAATAAATAGGGTCATCTGAAGGTTATGTATTTCACATTACCGAAAAATATGCATATGATTTGTAACTGATTCACTATGGAGTGTGGGACAAAAATGTTTTCTAGTCTTGTACTGAATGGCAGTTCTCTTGGCAACATACCTTATCTGTCTTATTTTATTTTCAGAGAGTATGTAGCATAAAGTATAGGATAAAAAAGACTTAGGGTCTAATTCAGACCCGCTCGCGAGCCCTGAGCGCTCGCAAGCGGGTCGATGTTGCCCAAGTGCACATGCGCACGACGGAGGCAGCTCTGTCGTGCCCATGCGCGAGACCTGAATAACGACGGCCAAGCCGTCGTTATGGGTCTCGCAACAAAGGGGGCATGCTGTCGATGGTGATTGACAGCACGCCTCCTTTGGTGGGAGTGCCGGGGGCGTGGCTGCCCAGACGGAGGCGTTCCCATGGAAACTACTGACACTAGTGATGTCAGTGGGAGTGCTTTTGGCTCTGATAGAGCCAAAAACACCCCAGTGCTTGCGGCAGCGAGACCCTACCGCAGGGTCTCGTCGCACGCCCGATGGTCGCGATGGTCTTGACCATCGCGACCATCATTTTGGCCGCTCGCTATAGCTGTGGGTGGTCACCCACAGCTATGCGAGCGGCCAGGAGGCCGCTCCAAAAAGGGGCAGGGACGGCCCTGATTCAGAGCGAGCGCTCTGTCAGAGCGTCCGGCTATGAATCAGGGCCTTAGTTTATTTAACTTTAAATTAATCTAAAACTAAAAATCTGTCCTGTCTTTACTATGTGAAGAAAGAAAGTGCATTTTTTGGACCTTACAGCTAAACAATAATTCTAATTACAATTTGACTAGTTATTTAATATAGCCCCAACAATGAATCCAATGGAAGTAATTTATCATTGGGAGCACAGCAAGGGAGCAACTTTACACTTGGACAAACCATGTTGCAATTCAAGAGATTCAAATACATTTTTTTCTGCATGCATGGTAAATACTGGCTTATTTTGCATATAGCCCTCAAATGCTGGAAAGCTTTGTTTTTACACAGGTTTTTAAAATTTAAGCTAGGACACAACCCTCCTCCCAAATCTGTATCTCTCTGCATCAGCAGTGCAACATGGATTTGCAAAGGTGCAAAGTTACTGCTATTTTGCTTTGTTCCCAACTCAGAATCACTCTTTTAAGTGTGGTTTTAAAACATCAGATTTACTAAGGACAAAATCTTGTTTTCAAACCACACTTTTTATGCAAATTATGAACATTTGCGAAACTGTATGTAAAACACATAAACGAAAGAGCTATATTTTAGTCCTGCTACTGATCCCTTAATGTGTAAATGATTGTGTATCTTTATTTGTGTAATTCCCTCCTGTGACAGTAGGCAGACTATTGCACTGTTCTGTGTGTGTGATCTGGTCATGAAGAAATGGGTGGAGTGATACAGCTCTGTGTGACTTGTCCTGTCAGAGAAAGAGGGGCCGCGTAAGACACAAAGCTGTGTGGTGACTCCTGTCAGTAAGAACAGAGGTGGACATCTCATCTGGTGCCCAAGGGAGGAGAGGAGGAGTTCCTGGGATTCCCAGGCACCCTAAACTATTAAAAAGAGAGGAAGTTACACCAATTAGGTCGTGAGGGTGAAAATACCAAACAAAGCAGGGGCAAAGAGCCTATATTTGAAGAGGGGAGTATCGCCCATGAAACGGGGCATTAGCCTAGCTGTGGAGAGGAGTAAGTGACCCACATTATAACTAAAGGGGGAGAACCATCACATATAAAAGCCCCCCGCAGCCAGTAGAGGGAGGCATCACTGCAGACGCAGTATAGCTAAACTAAATAGGAAGTTGGAAGCAGTGGCGCCTCTCTCCATGGTGATACCCAGTGTGGGGAGGGCTGTAGTTTGCTGTGTGCAAACAAAAAGGGAGTGTGGCCTAACTGGTAGGGGGCGTGGCCTCACGGGTAGGGACCATGGCCTCACATCCTAAACCCCCGTTGTAATCACTCCGGAGGGGTCCCGGAGGTGCGGACTGCCCTGGAGACCACTCTGTGTGCAGTGCCGGCTCCCTCACTCTGTCAGGAGCCAAGTGCTGCACGTAATGCTATAGTGCAGCACCCGGCTCCTGTAACTGAGGAGGAGTCGAAACTTTGGTGTCACCCGCCAGTGCGGCCCACACCCCCTTGTGACACCACTGGTTGGAAGCTCCATAATAGAGGAAGAAAGGGTGAGGAAGGCTGAGGCAGTGTAGGAGCTGCAATGTCTGAGGGGAAGTGTTGCAAAGGTGTGATGGCTGAGTGACAGCTCTGATAAACAGATACAGAGCTGCAATAAATAAAGAGATGCCGAGCTGTAATAATGTGTTATAATAAATGAAGACATGCAGAGCTGGTAAAAATAAAGATGTGCAGAGCTGTAATAAATAAAGAGATGCAGAGTTATGTTCTAATAAGTAGACCCAGTGCCATTATATAGAGATGTGCACAGTATCCGTTTAGTGCAGGGAGAGGGCTGGGGCAGCTTAGCAGCTGAAGGAGTGCTGGGCTCACTCCCAGCGTGACGTAAAATGGGGGGGCGTGACTTGTTGACATGCCCCCAAAACTGCATCATACAGGGGCATGGCCTTGCGGAAATGAGGCCATACACCCTTTTCGGACGGGGTCTTACCTCCCAACATCCAAAATGTTGGGAGGTATGTATATATACATATATATGTATAAACATATACATATACACCATTACATACATATATACAGGGCTACTTTTCTAGAAAAATAGGGTTTGGAAATGGGGGTGGAGCTATAGAAAAACAATG
This sequence comes from Taudactylus pleione, assembly GCA_031769625.1. Taxonomy (NCBI): domain Eukaryota; kingdom Metazoa; phylum Chordata; class Amphibia; order Anura; family Myobatrachidae; genus Taudactylus; species Taudactylus pleione. Next base: position 6,030,978 of record JAUIMM010000039.1, read on the forward strand.
ATATATACATTATACTGTATATACATAAAAGTAAATGTCCCAGCACTCCTTGTGCTTAACAATCAGCAATTGGCCATGCTTTCCCAGCATAGCCCTTGAACCCTGGTACTACAACACTACAGCTACTACCTGGCCGCTAGCCAGCATCAGGGGAAGGATCAACAGGTGAGTGAGAGTTTTAAACCCTTCTTGTGCTGCTAACTTCTTGCTGGCTCTGGGTGACCTGGAAAACAAGGAGTTCCATATCTCCACTTTGAGCTGAGCAGCCCAGAAAATCCGGAATTCCAAACTTGTATTGTAACTGCAGAATGTGCCAGTCTTGTTTTTATCTCCGTTGAAGAGAACTGATCCCACCAGAATGTGGGCAATTTAGGTGAGAGACCACCCCTCTCACCACACATCCCCCCCTTTCGCTTTCCAAATTTGGAGAAGCGCACATATTCCTTGGTGACAGCCAACACCCTTTAGTCGTCTTACTTTCTCTAGAGAAGACGTCCATGTTTCTATGTCAACTACCTAGCTGATACTTCATTTCACCCTTCTCAGGCATATATCCTTTATTTTGCCTGAATGTGGCACATTCTGACACAGGGACAAATAGTATTTGTTTCCTGCGGACGCTGGGTTGTACCTTTCCCCGCCACTCCATGGACAATGTGTCCCTCCAAGAGCCAGTGCGACATCTGATCAGTCTAGCAAGAAGTACAGGAACCGGACTTTCTTCTTGCCGGACAGCTTGTCGCCGGGCCTCAGGAATGTGATATGGTTGCTGCTTTATGCCCACTCCTCCAGGTATATTTATATAATGCTCTATTAAGGCAATGCGCCCAGGCAGGGAAGAAAAAAATATCCTGATTATTGCGAACTAAGGCTTTTGCTTCTTTTCGCTGTTTTGCTGACAAGGTGTCCACCAGCAGAACTTATGTAGGACCAAGCGAACTAGAGCGGCCCCCAGGAACCTTAGGGGTGGTGGTTTCCAGCACATCCAAGGCAACATCTGTATTGGGAATAACATCTCTGTAAATATTTTTGTCTGGCCATAACTGGGAAAAGTGTTGCGGATTTCTTTCCTCAGACATTAATTGCACAGAGGTTCCCTCTCCAAAGATGATTGGCTGTGCTTACCACTCTTCTCCCTTTTCCGAGGTAGGGCCTTGGAGACTTTACATTGGCGTTGTCTCTGTGGTTCCTTTAAGAGCTCAACAAATCCTGGGAAAATGTGTACCAATATAATAGGGTAGGGCAGATTAGGACCTACTGCAGCGACCACCTCATAGTCATGCCCCTTTATGGTGAGGCTCACTCGCACCTGGGAGAAGTTCTCTGGATCCATGAATGCAGAGTACTTCAACTAACCCTAGCACCTTTTCCACTTGCCTGGGCAGGACAGCCTCTGAGATCAGGGTTAACAGGGGTCTGGAATCCAGGGTTACCATTTTGCAAAAAGCAGAGTATGTAGCTCCCATATTAGCAACCCCACACTCCATAGGCTCTGTGTTTGAGGGACAGTCGTGCCTTATATGACCTGGCTCTCTGCACTCATAGCTACTGACCATGGCATCTCCAGCAGTGTTTCCTTGAGGAGGGGTGACATTTGTGGTAACAGGCCACAGGGGTGCCATCTTAACGAGTTGCCCATTCCCTGGTGTCTTTTCTGGCATTTTTGTCACATTTCCTGCGGTCTCATACCGCTCCAATACTATAATTCCTCTTAATTCTGAGGATCAGCGTGTATGACCCAGCGCTGCATATTCCTCCCTAGGGTTCTTATACATTGGTCAATGACCACTGTCTCTACAATCTGAGCGGCAGTCTTCTGTCTGGAGCCAACTCTACCCCTGTCTGGTGAGTTCTGCAACCTGCTTCCGAATAGGGACCCCTGGTAGTAGGGCCCATTCATGGAAGCGCTGTGCTTTCCCAGAAGGAGTGAGACTTGACCTAGCTAGAATGGCACTTTTGACTAGGTCATATTTCTCTGCATCAGCAAAGGACAAATCAGTGTAGGCTTCCTGAGGCTCACCAGTGAAATAGGGGCCAGTCTATCAGCCCAAATATCTGCTGGCCACTTTAAATGCTGTGCCACCCTCTCAAATATTAACAAATATGCCTCTGGGTCATCTGAGGCAGACATTTTCTTCAGATGCCATGCAGCATTTGCTGTGCCCATTGATTGGGTCGCTAACTGCAACATTTCCTCCTCTGTCTTTTGATGGCAGGCTAGCAAATTTACTATAAACTTCCTCCATTTTTATAGTGGGAGGTGTATGTATAAGTGTAGGTGCTTTTAGATAACAAGCCAGTTTACACAAATAAATATATCTCTTTCTTTCAGCAAAACAAAGTAACTTTTTTTAGTACAGACACAAAAAGCATTTTTATACAGTGCACAGCAAATTACACAGTGTCCTTAATGTAACTGCGGGTTTTCTGGTTCGCCAACCATACTCACGTATACCGAACGTTCTGCCTTTGTCAGTTCCTTTGCTACGCCGTAGGTGTCTAGTGATTAAGCTGTGAGACAGCAGTGCAGTCCCCCTATGGGCCACCAAATGTGTCATGTGGTATATAGAAATGAGAACTCCAGACAGGCAGGTACTTGGTAAAGCAGTGGCTTTTAATGGCAGCAAACACTGCACCTTAGCATCATATATACAGTCAGGTGCATAAATATTGGGACATTGACAGAATTTTCATATTTTGGCCTCTATTCACCACCACAATGGCTTTGAAATGAAACAAACAAGATGTGCTTTAACTGCAGATTTTCAGATTTAATTTGAGGGTAATTACATCCAAATCAGGTGAACGGTGTAAGAATTACAACGGTTTCTATATGTGCCTCCCACTTTTTAAGGGGCCAAAAGTAATGGGACTATCAACTCAAAAGCTATTTCATGGACAGGTGTGGGCTATTCCCTCGTTATTTCATTATCAATTAAGCAGGTAAAAGGTCTGGAGTTGATTCTAGGTGTTACATTTGCATTTGGAATCAGTTGCTGTCAACTCTCAATATGAGATCCTAAGAGCTATCACTATCAGTGAAGCAAGCCATCATTAGGCTGAAAAATCAAAACAAACCCATCAGAGAGATAAAAAAAACATTAGGTGTGGCCAAATCAACTGTTTGGAACATTTTTAAAAAGAAAGAACGCATCGGAGAGCTCAGCAACACCAAAAGACCCGGAAGACCATGGAAAACAACTGTGGTGGATGACAGAAGAATTATTTCCCTGGTGAAGAAAAACCCCTTCACAACAGTTGGCTAAATCAAGAACACTCTCCAGGAGGTAGGTGTATATGTGTCAAAGTGAACAATCAAGAGAAGACTTCACAAGAGTGAATATATATAGGGTTCACCACAAGATGTAAACCATTGGTGAGCCACAAAAACAGAAAGACCAGATTAGAGTTTGCCTGACAACATCTAAAAAAGTCATTACAGTTCTGGAACAACATCCTATGGACAGATGAAACAAAGATCAACTTGTACCAGAGTGATTGGAAGAGAAGAGTATGGAAAAGGAAAGGAACTGCTCATGATCCAAAACATACCACCTCATCAGTGAAGCATGGTCGTGGTAGTGTCATGGCGTGGGCATGTATGGCTGCCAATGGAACTAGTTACCTTGTATTTATTGATGATGTGACTGCTGACAAAAGCAGCAGAATGAATTCTGAAGTGTTTTGGGCAATATTATATGCTCATATTCAGTCAAATGCTTCAGAACTCATTGGACGGCGCTTCACAGTGCAAATGGACAATGACCCGAAGCATACTGCAAAAGCAACCAAAGAGTTTTTTAAGGCTAAAAAGTGGAATGTTATGTAATGGCCAAGTCAATCCCCTGACCTGAATCCAATTGAGCATGCATTTCACTTGATGAAGACAAAACTGAAGGGAAAATGCCCCAAGAACAAGCAGGAACTGAAGACATTTGCAGTAGAGGCCTGGCAGAGCACCACCAGGGATGAAACCCAGCGTCTGGTGATGTCTATGCGTTCCAGAATTCAGGCTGTAATTGCCTGCAAAGGATTTGCAACAAAGTTTTAAAAAGTGAAAGTTAGATTTAGGATTGTTTAGTTTGTCCCATTACTTTTGGCACCTTAAAAAGTGGGAGGCACATATAGAAACCGTTGTAATTCCTACACCGTTCACCTGATTTGGATGTAATTACCCTCAAATTAAATCTGAAAGTCTGCAGTTAAAGCACATCTTGTTTGAATCATTTCAGAGCCATTGTGGTGGTGAATAGCGGCCAAAATATGAAAATTCTGTCAATGTCCCAATATTTATGCACCTGACTGTATATGTATATATATATATATATATATATATATATATATATATATATATATATAGTGAATTTAGAAAAGAAGGCACTCAAAAGGGCCATAAAAATAAAACTTATGTTATGGAAAATACATTTTGGCCCAGGACATTATGTCATAGTTCTGAAAACCAAACAGTTTGTGAACCCTTCAGAATTTTCTATATTTCTGCTGAAATTTGGCCTAAAACTACCTCAGATTTTCCCACAAGTTCTAAAAGTAGATAAAGAGAACCAAACCAAACACATTTACTGTGCTCATTTTTTTTATTGAGGAAAATGATCCAATATCACATATCTGTAAGTGGCAACAGTATGTGAACCTTTGCTTTCAGTATCTGGTATGACTCCCTTGTGCAGCAAGAACTGCTTCTAAACATTTCCAGTAATTGTTGATTAGTCCTGAACATAGGCTTGGAAGAATGCTACCTCATTCCTTCATACAAAACAGCTTCAACTCTGTTATGTTGGTGGGTTCCCTCCCATGAACTGCTCGCTTCAGGTCCTCCCACAACATTTTGATTGGATTAAGGTCAGAACTTTGACTTGGCCATTCCAAAACTTTAAATGTATTCTTCTTTAACCATTCATTGGCCAATTGACTTGTGTGCTTTGGGTTGTTGTCTTGCTGCATGACCTATGTGTTCTTGAGATGCAGCTCATGTACAGATGTCCTGACATTTTCCTTTAGAATATTCTGGTATAATTCATTTTCCCATCAATGATGCCAAGTCGTCCTAGGCCAGATGCAGCAAAACAGGCCCAAACCATGATACCACCACCAGCTTGTTTCACAGATGGTATGAGGCTTTTATGCTGGAATGCAGTGCTCTCCTCTCTCCAAAAATATCACTTCTCATTTAAACCAAAAAGCTCTATTTTGGACTCATCTGTCTACAAACCATTGTTCCAATAGTCATCTGGCTTCTCCAGGTGATCTTTAGCAAACTGCAGAAGATCAGCAATGTTCTTTTTGGAGAGCAGAGACTTTCTCCATGCACGCCATTGTTGTTCAGTGTCCTCCTAATGGGGGACTCTTGAACATTAACATTAGCTAATGTGAGAAAGGCCTTCAGTTGCTTAGAGGTTACCTTGGGTACCTTTGTGACCTTGCAAACTATTAGACGCCTTGCTCTTGGTATGATCTTTGTTGGTCGACCACTCTTGGGTAGGGTATTAATGGTCTGGAATTTCCTCCATTAGCAAACAATCTGTCTGACTGCTGATTGGTGGAGTCCAAACTCTTTAGAGATGGTTTTGTAACCTTTTCCAGCCTGATGAGCATAAACAACTCTTCTACTGATGTCCTCAGAAATCTCCTTTGTTCATGGCATGACACATGTCCACAAACATGTGTTGTGAACATCAGACTTTGATAGATCCCTATTCTTTTAAAAAAACAGGTTGTCCACCTGTTTGTCCTCCCATAGGCAGCTGACATTGCTGGCAATGATCTCTATGTGCACAAACTGGCTTTACAAAAGCAAAATATTGTTGCCATCATCGTCTGATTCCTCACCTTCATCAATGTGTACATCATCTTCATACAATATTAATTCATCCCCACTGGAATTCACCATTACAGGTGCCTCTGTAATATTTGGATGTAAGTGGCATAGAATTTGTAGTTAATTTTGATGGACATCATCTTTTCCACATTTTGAGGACGTAGCCTCCTGCACCGATTGCTAACAAGGTTCCTGGCAATGCTCAAAACTCTTTCTGAGTACACACTGGAGGGTGGGCAGCTCAAGTAAAGCAAAGCCAGTTTGTACAAGGGCCTCCTTTCCTGCCAGTAGTCAATTTTTTTAGACCTTGCCAGATATTAAAACTTGGTTGTGTTTACTCATCTGCATCACCAGTAGGTCTTTTTTGGGGAAAGTTTAGTTTTTTCTTGGCAGATGCACTTGGTGGAGAACCTGAAGGAGAAGCCATCGCTGTATCACGTGCCACTTGAGCTGACAATTTTGCTCAGCAACAGCTCTTTGCATCTGTTCAGATCTGTGTCTGTTGGGAAGAAAGACACAATGTATAACTTAAACCTAGGGTCCAGCATGGTCACCAAAATGTACTGACCCGATTATAAGATCCTGGCAACCCTTGGATCCTGGTGAGGAAAATAAAGGAATTGATCTACAAGTCCGACATACTTAGCGGAATTGTTTAGTTTCAGATCCTCCTTCAGTTTCTCAAGCTGCTTTTCCAGCAGTCTAATTAGGGGAATTACCTGAACTCACTTCACAGGTGACTACTTCAAAGGGTTTCAGCACTTTGCACAACACAAAAAGTATTTTCCACTGAGCTTGAGTAAGGTACATTCCCTCTCCTCTTCCTATGTCATAGTATGCGGTGTAGCTTTGGATGGCTTTTTGCTGTTCCTTTATCCGCTGAAGCATATAAATGGTGGGGTTTCACCTTGTAACTACCTCTTGCTTCAGCTGGTGGCAGGGCAAATTCAACATTTCCTGCAGGTGCTGCAATCTTCTACATGCACCTGTTAAATGGCGAAAATGTCCAGAAATTTTTCGGGCCACAGAGAGCATTTCCTGCATGGCCCTGTCATTTTAAAAAATAATTGCACCATAAAGTTGATTGCATGAGCACATGGGACTTGTTGGAATTCACCCAGCTGTAATGCTCTCATAATATTGGTGGCATTGTCAGAAATCATAAATCCTGAGGAGAGTCCTAGCGGGGTAAACCATTTTGCAATGACTTTCCTGAGTTTTTCTAAAAGGTTGTCAGCAGTATGCCTCTTAGTGAAATCGGTGATACACAGAGTAGCCTGCCTCTGAATGAGCTGCTATTTCTTAGATGCTGCTGCTGTTGGTGCCTCTAAAGCAGGGGTGGGGAATCTTTTTTCTGCCGAGGACCATTTTGATATATATAATATTACTTGCAGGCCTGGTGCAGGCCACGCCCCCTCCATGTGATGTCACACAGGGGGGTGCCACAATTGCCGGTGATTAATGTCCAAAGTATTCTGAGGATGCTCTGGGGAGCTGTAAGGGCAGCAGTGTGACCGTCTGAAGTGTCCTAAGGACGCTCCATGCGGCACTGCTGCATAGATTCTGACTGCAGGGTGATATTCTAGACACCCTGCTAGCCATATGAGGCTAGCAGAAAAAAGCTCCAAGGGCCAGACCAAATGATTCCGGGGCCTTATACGGCCCACGGGCCTAAGGTTCCCCATCCCTCCTCTAAAGGCAATACATGCACCGAGTGGGCTGTTACAGTCATGTAATCTTGTGTTTGCTCTGTTTCACTTGTCCACATATCTGTGGTTAAGTGGACAGTGGATACAACAGTATTTTGGAGGACACTAATTAAGTTTTTTTAATGTCCCTGTACATGTTGGGAATTGCATTTCTAGTGAAGTGGAATCTAGATGGGATTTGGTAGCAGGAACACAGGACCTCTATTAACTGTCTAAAACCCACTGCATTATTGGCTGTTATTGGACGCACATCTAATACCAGCATAGATGTTCTGGTGTCAGTGATCCACTGTGCAACTGGGTGACTGCTGTCATACTTGCTCCCCCTTGCAAAGGATTGCTTAACAGTCAATTGTTTTTTAAAGTACTGCACTATTAGTAGTCTTCCTGGTCCCCTTTTGGGATGAAAATCCACTCCCAGCAGCAGCAGCGGCAAAAGCGCTCAAGGATTCTTCTGGGGCAAGGACTGATGTGAATGATTTAAATATTTTTAGTATTGTTTTGTAAATGCCTCTTCTCCCCTCCTCCCTCATAAATTTGCTTCAGAATCAAAAAATTAAATATAATTTAGTACTAATCAAATCTTCCTTTCCCTGCCTTCAACTACATACATACTCCAACTCCCTCAGGCCTCTTGAATAATAAAAACATTTGTTTCCTGATGTGCCATGTTGGAAGTTGAACTGCCACAGCTGCTGCAATCTTTGACATGCAGTTGCTGAATGCCAAAAATGTCCGAAAATGTTTTTGGCGACAGACAGCATTTCTTGCATGCCCCTTTAATTTTAAAAAATATTCTGAACCACCAAGTTGATTTTGTGGGCAAAATATGGGACATATTGTTCACCCATGCTCACCTCTCCTCCCTCATAAATTTGCTTCAGAATCAAAAAATTCAATAAAATTTACCACCAATCACTTCCTGTCCCTGCCTTCTACTACATATATACTCCATCTTCCTCAGGCCTCTTAATTAATGAAAACATATTTTTCCTTATGTGCCATGTTGGAAGTTGAACTGCCACGTGTTTGTGCCGCCCACTGCTGCTGCTTAGCTTAGTCAGCCAGCTAGCTTGGTGCACATTTTGGGACTAAACCGGATGAAAGAAATATTGTGAGGTGGTCAAAATTGACTGAAAACAAGTGGAAATTAATGTTATTGAGGTTAATAATACTGTAGGAACAAAAAAAGCCTAAATGATCTGAATTTAGCAGTTTTTATAAAAAAAAAAATTAAAAAAAATACAAAATCAAAACATGGAAGGGCGGTTTTGCAAAACCAAATCCAGATCCTAAACACAAAGGAGATACAGATCCAAATCCAAAACACAAGGGTCGGCGCACATCCCTACTACAAATGTAGCCTTTATTATTGATTGAGCCTGTAGTATATATTTTTACATATTTTACTTGGCAGCTGAATTTCTAATATATAGTAAAAGGTCACTCCCTTAACCAATTTTCTAAAACTGATTCTGAATGTTCATGTTTGTTTAATTAAATGATAAATTTCTTGTTCCTCCACAGTTATATCCAGTAACATAGATAAATATGCAGTTACCCCTTGGGTAGGTGATCGTGCTGCGAGAGTCTTTATATGCAGCATCCATAGGGCTGATGTGTGTGATCAACACCATTCTGCTCCTGACACTCAATACACCCTATAATAGATAATGCTCTGGTTATATGGGAGATCGCTAAAGTTTAAAGATCTACTGCTATTGTTTTAGGCTATGACTGTGATGAAACAATAATTGTGATAATTACCAAATTCATGGTTGATTACATCCACTGTGTGAGATGAAACAACACACAACGTGTTAGGAGATACATTCTATCTTAAACTGTACCTGACATCAAGTAGTTGTATGTTTGTAGGAAATCTCATAGTAATAATAACATACCTTTAGCAGCCAGGTCAACTTGCTGTCTCTATAATTTATATGGCTGCCTGGTCTCTCTCACATAGCGCCATAATATAATTTCTTAGGACGAGAATAGAGCCATTGATACCTTCTTTCAAGGTTTGTCCACTGTTTTTAGTCTGACATACAGTAGAAACAGAAAAGATAATGAAACCCCATTTGACTTCAATCATGGTGTGGATGTGGTACAAACACAAACTATTCTCTCTGTAGAGTAGACAGCGACAACTAGTGGTGAAGCATAAACATTGCAGAAGGATAGCAAACTATATTCACCTCTTTAGCATTGCAAGGGGAGAATATAAATAAATGATAAAAATGATATGTAAAATACAACTGATACCTAGCATGCTCATTCTGATCCTGCCAGGTCTACCATGTACAGCTTGCCTGTGCACTCTCCATCATTGCTAGTCTTCTTTACGGTGACTTGTAAAACTGCATGGGAGCTGGGTGAATTCTTATTGGCAGCTGTGGTTACTTCAGACCGCCACTTATTTTCTTTCTTCAATAAAGTTATAGCCTGAAAAAGAGAGTAATATAGCTGCACCAACACTTTTGTGGTTACGCAAAAAACACTCACAGAGTTACACTTGTGCATGTGTTATAGCTACAACAGGGTTACTAAAATGGATTAATTGGACTAAATATGACACACAATAACCTTGGTACAAAAACACACAATGGAAGTGTGAGCTTTGGCTAACATGGTTTCCACATTATTTTTTGTGGAAACCATGTTAGCCAAAGCCGAAATGAAATGGATTTTTAACTTAAAGAGTCTTATCTCTAATGGACTGAATGCTGATTTTGAATTGACGTGGTTTCTCTAATTTTATCCCATGTTTTCCACTTGTTAGTCATTGTTTACAATGTGTCTTTTTAAGTGCCTCTGTATGTGCCTTTTTATGTGTTTTCTTATTCTTTTATATGTATATCTTTATCAAATGTTTATATCATATGCTTATATAAGGTTTTTAAATATTTATAAGATCAATAATGCACTCTTTTCTTTCCCTTTATGAACAGCCATGGAAGAACAATGCCCACTCTCAATACATAACAGTAGCCGTCAAATAACGCTTTAAAAACTTTAGTTTTCCATAGCAACAACAGAGGATGACATATATCATGCCATTTAAACTTTGTTTTCCATGTATAAGTTTACACCAAAAACAAAATGTTTATAAAATAGATCATTGATCTGCATTGTTTATATTGTAAGTCACTGTTTTCTTGCTCATTTGTTTATGTACTTTGTAAGGCACTGTGGAACCCTTGTAGAGCCATAGAAATAAAGAATAATAATAATAATAATAATAATAACTGGAAGTACCGCTGATATCATAAACAACAAGGGACATGGATTCAACCGACAGCAGCAGGGAGATCCATGTCCCAAAACTTCCGGCAGCCACTGGAAGTCCGGATCCCGCAAATGAAGCCGGGACTAGAGATGGACATTCCCAGTACACACACAGAGGAACGTAAAGTGAGGTCACTTCCGGATAGGCATGTTTTTATTATTATCTAGATTTTATAGTCAATAAAAGAGGTTTTTAGCCCAATCTTTTTAAAATGGCTATGTATTGAGGATTCCCCCATTGTATGAACCTTTTTTTTAATTAGTTTTTGTAGCAGAAATTAAGTACTTCCTGGTTAGGTATTTAAACTCCATCACACTTGCCTTAAACAAGACCCCGATGCAGGTTGAAACGCGTTAGGGTGAAGAGGGTACTAGGACTTATGCATTTGGCCCCACGTTTTCATCCCCATGAAAACATTTATAGGTTCCAGGGTCCGGTGGTCAAGGCCCCAGTGTTTATATGTCTAATATGAACATCTTTTGTACCCTATATTGGGCTTCTATCACTGAAGTGTTTCACTCCCTTTTTAAGGGTAATATACACCAGTTGTTATCAATAAAATTCATGTATTCTGATATATGTGTATATGTCTTTATGCCTATTAATTAGGTAATTACACTTACATTGTGTGCTTTTGTACCAAGGTTATTTTCATAACATACATCAAGGGAATAGTGCCAATAGGAAACCCACACCCCTTGTATTTATACAACAGGATTACTACACCAGCAGTCAAATAATCATGAGCTTTGCTTATTAATTCAAACATTAATGTGCTCTTTGAAAACAGCAAACTTGTTTGTATTAAACCGTGCTTATATAAGTTACTGTCATTTTATGATGATAACAGCAACAGTGGTGAATTATGGTCACTGTATATGGGTAGCAAAGACTAATGATATTCACCTCTTCAGGACTGCTAGGGAAGAATTCAGCAATTACTTCTATTTTTGTATTGCCATATGGATCCTTTCTGAGCATCAAACATGGAAGGTCTTAGCAGATCCCATACAGTTGCATTGTAGACTTAAAAATGTAATGAAAGAATAATCACTCTCTGCAATACAAGTATGGCAAGTGTGTAAGCCTCTCTGGAAAGGGCATGGATTGCTTGTAGTTCTTCAAATGCAGTTAAGCTATATTATGATCAAAGTATGTTTGGGGATAGTGCATACACGATGGGGGATCATATTGGCTCCCAGTTCTGCAGCAACCCCTATGCATTCTCAAAAAATCAGGAGTAGGAGATCTCAGATGCCCCCCTCAAACTTTGCTAGTAGGCCTCGTGATCCCTGGTTGCAAATGTAGGGGTATCATTTAGATTTGACAGCATATGTGCTCTGAATGTACATACTGTAAGGAGGATAGACTTATTTCATGTATTTGTTGTGCCAAACTCATCTCAAAATACATCCAGATCAAATACAGTATTTGCTGCAGGCATATGTTAGGATAAAAAGTGTGTATAGCACACAATAAAGTAGAGATGTGGATTAATAGTGTTATTATTATATATTAACATTGCATTACCCTATTTGTACACAATTAATAAATACTTAAGTGTTATGTTATATATACTGCATGTACACAGATACAGTGTATACAGATAAAATTATATTACTTTAAATATAAACATCTGTTTTTTTATTTAAAAATCCAATGAGATGGTCCTGTCCTGCAGTAGTGCTAGTGGAAATTAATTATGTAATGCAAATTGATTGTTGTGACTCTGTATGACATAGCTGTGATTTTAATGAATCAGCAACTATCAACTGGTGGGGTGAATACACAATACACCAATAAGAGGATAGCGCTGCTAACAGTTTTCATTACAGCATCTGCAAGAGACACACATTAAAAAATGTGCCTATGTTTCCATATCTAATTGGGCTGCAATTTATCTGGCCTACGCATGCTTACCGGTGCCCGTGCATGTGCAGTACGTAAATACACCAAAAATCCCAAGAGTTACACTCAACACTAAATATACACGTCACATATTCTTCACATATTTACCTCACCTTATGAAAGAAGAAAGAAGAGATATAATGTTTCCCCTCTGGTTCCCAGATGGTCTTAAGCAGGTCTTTCAGGGTGCAAAATATTACTCCAGGCTCATGTTTGTTACCCATCATGGTAAATATCTTCCTATGCCTTTGATAAATATAAAGGTATTAAGCATGCACTCACTGACGTTACAAGTAAGAATTGCTGATATGTAATTATACAATGTGTCATTTCAATAATGAACAATGACAGATATGTGACTAAACCAATATTCATCAGGAAGCTGCTCATCATGTCACTCTCTCAGGGGTTTCACCGCTTGTTAATAAATGGATAGACTGTGCACTGTTGTATATTTGTTCTGTCTATAAAATGCTGCCTCCCCATCTGGTGATGGGTGCACCTATTCCCTCGGTCAGTGAGAATTTGTAAGCAGTGGTAACCACAGCCTATTACAAGCTGACAATGTAGCTGTTAAAATGGAAACATCATTTAAGAAAATCTTCTCTATGTAAAAATCTAAAATAAGCACATTAGGGGACATTTTATTCAACACAAAACAACATTGCAACATTGTTATGTGATTCAACACAATTTGTACCAGTACAGCTACATTGTAATATATTAGGAAACAGGAAGAGTGAGATAGATTTATGAGTATATGTAAATAATTGATAAGTTGTTTCCTCCTAACTAGAAGATTTCAATCCGTATTAAATCAGATAATAAACCAAATATTTTTCAGCCTCTCTGGGTAGCAGGAAACTTGGCCTCCCAGTGGTGTTCCCCAGAGTCAAAATGTACAATGTGGAATAAGGAAAAGGCATTGGGCCTGATTTAATAAGGATCGCTAATACGATCGCAGCTGTGATTTCGAACGGAATGCAGCAGTGAAAGTATACTAATGCCTGCGGAAGCACAGCCGGCATAAAGACGCCCACTGCTGCCTTCTCTCATGCGTATGATGTTGCTTACCTGCATAAACATTGGTACAAACAATACAACAATAACCAATCTGGGAGCATCCAGAAAGGCTGCAAGTATAACCCAACACAAGTCACCAAAGCGTGATTTATATAACAATTGATACAAAAAAAGGGTCAGTAAAGTCTTGCGCCAATCCTGTTTCAAGTGTCAAATGTTCTGTTTGGTCGTTTCATAGAACCTTATTTGAGAGAACAGTGAATCCACACAGACTCCTCAAGGGAATTGTGTAAGCAAAGAAAACATTTAATGAATTAGTTGGATGTTGATTCAGATTTAAAAGCCCCCAAAAATATAAAATACAGCTCCCAAGTGAGGTATTTTATAGTTAAGCAGTATAGTAGGAGGTCCTGGTTACTATGCCGGAACGTCACCAGAACAAGATAACACCCAGGTTCCATCTGCTTTGCTGGGACATCTGGTTCATTGCATTCCATGCAATCGAGTACGGAGACTATCACTCTCAGTTTTTTTGTACATGTGTGTATTTATTAAAGTGTTTTTTAACTGCACAATGAGGAGTTTCTCTTTTTTTATCTCTATGAATATGGAGTTAAAGATACCTTGATGTGCCTGCAAAATGCTATTTAATGTAAGCTGCTGTGTAAGCATTATTTATTACTTCACATATTGAGGTGTTGCTAATGACAAAGGGGATTGCCAAAGATACCTCAATAAGAAAATACCACACATGCTACATGTAAGCACTAATGTGAGCACCTCTGCTTAACTATAAATACCTCACTTGGGAGCTGTATTTTAATTTTTTTTTTTTTGCTTTTAAATCTGAATCAACATCCAGCTAATTCATTATATTTTTTCTTTGCAAACAAAATTCCCTTGAGGACTCTGGGCCTGATTCAGCAAGGATCATTATCAGTGGCGGATTTTGCCTAGGGGCTGCAAGGCTGCAGCCCCCCAGCAAAATCCACCACCTCAGTGTAGTCAGTGCAGTCCGTGACTGCACTCTCTACACTGTGACTGACAGTGGCTTCCTATTGGAAGCGCCACCTGCCAGTCACATATACAACAGGCAGCCCCAGGGGGAGGTGTTTCCTCCCCCTAGGACTGCCAGTTTGGGCTGCTATTAGCATGCGCGGCTCCCCGCGCAAGTGCGCATGCGCCAGCTCTGATGCCTGACAGATCGATTGCGCAGGCGCTGGGACCCTGTGAGGAAGCAGGAGCCGGCTGTAAGTGACCTGGCCTGTCATTTTCAGCAGCGGCAGCCCCCCTCAGCAAAGAGGGTAGGAGCTGCCGTTGATCATTATTCTGTTAATATCAGCGGTGATATGCAAATGATAAGGACGCCCTCTTCCCCTTACTCACATCCGTATCCTTTAGCAATATAGTGAAATAATCGGTACCATCGAGTAACATTGGACCCATACGCACACTTGCACAAGCCCAGACCTTACTCAGCAATTGCTAACTTCCATGCATGCTATCAGGCCTCAGGCTGCATATGGCATCGCAGAGGCTAATTTGTGCATGCCCCTGCAACAGCGTGCAATGCACTGGCACGCCTACGTTTCTCCGACCCCCCATTACCACCCACAAACGGCACTTCCTGTCAATCACTCTGGGATGGGTCGGCCGGTTCGTGCACACGCACTGCGACGCGTATGCATGCGCATTGCGAAATAATTGGCCGATTGCATGTGTATTATCAACTGAAATCCTTGCTGAATCAGGCCCTCTGTATGGATTCACTGTTCTCTCAAAGATGGTTCTATGAAACGACCAAACAGAACATTTGACACTTGAAACAGGATTGGCGCAAGACTTTATTGACCCTTTTTTTGTATAAACATTGATAACATCGAGGTACATCAGCCAGTCACGGTTATTTACAGCAGATCTGACCTGCCGCAGAAACTGCAAGTCTGACTTGCCACAGAAACTGCAAGTCTCATTGCACGCAGTGAGTACTCAAGCTGCGTATGCAATCACAGGGGCTAATTTATACTTGCCCATGCAACAGCGTTCAAACGGGCAGGCATGCCTGCGTTTTTATGACCACTACCCTGTCACCACCCCCAAACTCTCACAGCCTGTCACTCACTCTGCGATGGCTTCCTCCCTTGCATCCGTAATTGTAGTGTGATCGCAGCGCACTTGCAGTGCGGCTATTGGGCATGCGCAATGGCTAACAATTGCTCAATCTGTGTATGCAGTTGCATTAGCGATCCTTACTGAATAAGACCCATTATTCATTTGATGGAAATTTTATTTTATGTGTATTCAGTTCTATAGCACACATAAAGGTGCGATAACTGATGCTCTAAGATGAGAGGAATGCACTGTATAGCTGATTTACAAATCACAACAATTGCTGTATATGTAGCCATATTGATCTTTGGCTAAAGCACATGTCCAAATACCACACAACTTATTCATATCTTAAGTACATATGAGATGCCCATACGCATTAACAGGGAAAATGAGGTGTTGTATATAGAGGGTTAGATACAGAAGGTATAGGATTTATGTATATTGTATTAGTTAGATAGAGAGTATAGGGCATGAATTGCAATGTATATATTTATTGTAAACATGTGGGTCAGGGAGTGGAGTCAGTAGCGGAGGAACGAGATATAGAGAAATGGCACGCGGTTAGACTTAGTAGCTCGTGCTGCGGGCAGGAAGAAGGGAGTCACGTGGAGGAAAAGGTATAAAGGGGCAGTTGGAGCACCGGGAGTCAGTCAGCTGTTCCACCTTGAGCGCTCTAGTCAGGGGCTCTCCGGCGCTGCTTAGCGATAAGTGCTACTAGCGGCAGTAGCTGGGGACCTCTGGCATTGAAGCCAGTGAGGGCTACCTTCCAGTATAGGAGACGTGCTGTATCCGCTGGGCTCTGGCAGTGTGAGGGCGCCAGGACAGCAGAGGAGCGGAGGCGCGTCATTGTGTGGGTGGCGGCCATCCTTTAATATATGGAGGCGGGACGGAGGCTGATGGGCCAATACTTGGAGAGCAGTGAAGCCGCGATCGGCATCATAGTCAGCTGCTTATGAAAGGGACGTGGCCATCCCTCGGCACCCTTGAACAGCTGTAGAACAGATCCGCATTGCCAGTCACAAGCATTAAACTTAGCCCCTCTGCAGTTCTCAGAGTGAGGGTTAAGGACGGAGTGAGTAATCTGGTTAATACACTGCACAGCATGTAACCGCTTAACAGCAGTAATATCCCATATACTCTTTCCACAAGGAGTACATTCTTAGTTATGGTACTGACGCCCATATGGAGAGAGAGTTTCAGTGCATATTAGCTGTGTGGATGATGCTCTTAGTCTAAACAGTGGCAGTAGTAATAAGAAGTATATGCCAATCAAGGAACATTATAGTAATCTTTAGATAACATTCAGGGGAGAACAGTGTCTATATGAGACATTTTATTATATCCAAAGGAGATAGCTTTCAGTATAAGGGAAAGAAGAGAAGAAAGGGAAGGATACAATTAGATACAGAATACTGCAATTTAATTTATTGCTGAGGATTACAGCATAGGATAGAGATACTGGATTATATATTCTAACTACAACTATCAGAAAACAGCATATTCTAGCTGTATGGATGAGGCACTGGCCCACATGTAAATTGTTATAATACTTGTCAGTGTCAATATACAGTACTTATTCACCCCAGCACTTATAGAGTACAGCCCTGAACTGGATAAATATGAACTTCCTTTTACTCAGTTAAGTGCAACAGGATTTATGCTCTAGGATTCTGGACATTTAATGACTCATTATTCTCTACTCTAATAGACTTGTAGGCAAAGGATAAGTGTTGGCATAATATTCAGAGTTAAGTGATTATATTGCAATTGAATATTCCATTTGCATATGGAAACAAAGTATATTGTGTTTGTGATGCAACATGTCATGAATTATTTTATTTCATGAATAACATAATATAAAATGATTACCTATTCAAGAGCGGTGTGCATAGTACTTACCTTTTAGGAACTGGAACAGCGTCACCAGTGGAGAATTGACAGACATGAAAAGAAAAAATAACAGGTGGTTGAATATTTGTGTGTATATATATATATATATATATATATATATACATACACAGACATGAAAGGGTGCTACTGATAATTTAAGACCTCCTAATTTGATCTTCGGTAATTAACTTTAATTATAATAATAAAAAACTCCTTATAAAAATTTTTCTTCATTCATGATATGCACGGGTATCCCACAAGACTTAATTTCTTCTTTACAGCAAAGTCTCCAAGTAACTTCTTTCAGTGGAAGAACACTCTCCAGATCTGAGGATACTCTCTATTAGTGTTATCGGAGAGTTTAGTGGTATCAGAGAACGTAGACCAATAGAATAATTATTTCATCCATATAATTCTCCTTTTGGGTTTCAGCTGCAAACAAACCCTTGCACCAAAAGATACCCAAAAAACAAATACATGGTAATATATGTATAATTATTTGAACATAAAAAATTAATTTTTATAAAATATTGAAAATATTTTCAGGTATATACCATAATACTTACTGTGGTGGTTATGTAAAATAAAGCACCATTTGTGGGAATATTACAAATGTTTTCTCACCTTACACTTCTGTCATTCACATCAGTGGGAACCCAACAATATTTGCCAAGTGAATAACCCAATGCGTTTCGTCCTTATAAGGACTTCTTCAGGGGTAACACTAAAATTATGCCACACCAGGCAGACGAAGAGGATTCTCTGAATAGATTCTTTCTAAAGCTATACAGATTCTACCATAGAAATGAACACAACTCATCTCTTGAAAATGTGCCGATACGAGCACCTGGACCACAAAATCAGTCCACTTGTCTCATCAAGCTGAATCATCTCCCTTGTTAATTAATTCAAATTCTCATGGAGACAATGCTGACTAAGGGAAAGATGGAGAAGGGGATAGTAACATAAATAATGAGAAGTTAGGAGGCCAATTTGAGACCATAGTAGATAGGGTTGTAACTCAGAAAGGTGGCACTATGAAGGCAGTTATCATAGATTAAGAATAGTTTCAGGTATCCAACCAGTTCCAGCAGGGGAGGAAACCTTTGAGGCCTGGAAAGAGATGGCCATACAACAAACCGAAGAGTGGAAATGTCCTGACCACATAAAAAAACAAAGGGAGGTGGAGAGTCTTAGAGGACCAGCACATGGAGTCATTAAGGCCACCAGGCGTAGCAACCCGGATGCTACTATTGAATCCTACTCTAAGGCATTGGATTATGCATATGGAATCTTGGAAGATGTAGGAGATCTGATTTCAAGACCATACCTTTCAAGGGCCTGGGGAGAAACTAAGTGCATATCTATTTAGATTAGATAAATTGCTATATAAGATAGTTGAGAAAGAAGGATTAAAAAAAAAAAAGAAGATGATGATGAAAGTAGAATGAAACAACTGTTGAGAGGTGCTTTGACCTCTGACCCAGTGGCACAGAGAATTAGGTTTTCAGAAGTGAAGAAACCCCCACCTTCTTTTAATGAGCTTATGAAAGGAATTAAACAGGATGAAACACTCATAGGTATGCGGGACCGCACAGTAAAAAAAAGTGAAAGTGGTAGTGCCAACCATTGAGCAACAGTCATTTGAAGAGAGGATAATTAAGTTAATGGAGGAACAGAATAAAAAAAATTGACCAATTTATAAGTTCACAAACTTCAGTGCCCTCGCCCAGAGGAGTACCTCCATTGATGCCTAGTAGAGGTATAGGTAGAGGGGTTAGGCCTGTAACCCGAGGATGTTTTAGGTGTGACAGATGGGACATCGAGCTTATCATTGTTGTCAGAACCCTGGAACTATGAATAATAATATCTCAGGAAATAGTGATCGCAGTAGGGAAAGAACAGGGCTGGGAAACGGTCGAGGAGGTCTGTGACCCCCTTACAGGCCCCCTAGAGATTAGCTTGAGTGCCATGGGGAGTACATGGTGGAATGGGATCTTACCTGGTGGTCTTATGGGACCCATACCATGATGTCAGACCGAATAAATGGATGTCCATGTGAAATTCTATTGGATAGTGGCTCACAGGTCTCTATCATGTTTGAGTCATGGTACAATAAAAATGTATCTGAAATTCTAATACAGCCATTAAATGGATTAGTCATTATCCAGGATCCCTGATCAGTCAATGAATATCAGTGAGGAGGAGTGGATAGAGGTTCCTACTGGGGAGATAAAGGGGATGTGTCGGATAATGAAAGTGGAAAATGGAGGGCAAGATTTGATAAGTAGTCTAGGTGCAACAGGAGGAGCTATACCACTTTCTTATTGCTGGCTTAGCCTGGTTGAGTTGGAAGGAATGCCAAGAATAAGATGTCAGAAATTAATTGTAGAGCAACAACAACATCCCAGTATTAGATGTGTCATAGCGCAAATGACTCAGAATACTCACCTACCACTTTGCCAACCATGGACACAAGAGATACAGTTACTGCTGCGACAATCGAAAAATTTAGTTTTTAAAAATAGGTTGCTATGCAGGAATGCTACAACCAAAAATGAGGGAAAGCATCCTCAGACAGTACTACCCAAGAAACTACGCCCAGTTATCCTCCAAGCATTGCATGATAATCATGGACACCTTGGATTTGAAAAAACCTTAGGACTAATCTCGGATAGGTTTTATTGGCCTGGGATGAGGAGTGAGATTGAAGAATACTGTAAGACTTGTGGAAATTATGTTGTGCATAAATCCTTGCCTACCAGATCAGCACCTGTGGTCACTATACAAAGTAATGGACCGATGGATCTTGTGTGCATTGATTATCTGACATTGGAAGTGGAAGAGGGAAAAAAATGCAATGTATTAATTGATACCGATATGCACAGGCATATGTGACTCCTAATCAGAAAGCATCCACAGTAGCAAAGACCCTCTGGAATAAATTATTTTTACACTACGGGCTACCTAACAAATTACATTTGGACCAAGGCAGAGACTTTGAAAGCCATCTGATAAAAGAATTGTGTTATGTATGTGGCATTTCAAAATACAGGACTACTCCATACCACCCTCAAGGCGATTCTCAGCCAGAGCAATTTAAACTTACTTTGTTTTTAACATGTTGGGGACCTTGAATCCTTTGGATAAGTACAAATGGAAGCAGTTCATTAGTAGATTTGTGCATGCATATAACTGCACCAAGAATGAGGCTACCGGAATGACGCCTTATTTTTTGATGTTTGGGAGAGAGGCCAAGTTGCCAATAGATGTGTGTATGGGAATCTCACCTGGTGGAAGAACTTCTACTTCCCACACTCAATATGTTCAAGAATTAAGAGAGTAGTTGAAGAAAGCCTATAACTTGGCTAGTGAGACTGCTAGAAAGCTTGGAAAGAAAAATAAAACATTTTATGACAGGAAGGTCAGAGATCAGGAATTAGCCCCAGGAGATAGAGTTCTTGTCAGACAATTGGGGTTTCCAAAGAAATTTAAGATAGCAAATTGTTGGAAAGAAAATCCCTATGTAATTATAGAAAAATTCTCTGGGTTACCTGTTTACCGATTAACCACTTGCCTGGCATGGTCGTATCAGATACGACCATACCAGACTGGGCTTTCCCTGACATGGTCGTATCTGATACGACCAGTCAGAAATGGCCACTAGGCGGCTATGGGAAGTTAATCTTCCCACTGCCGCCTATATCAAAGGGATCTTCTGGTCCCTACACCCGCGGCTCCCCCTCCTTTGTGTCCCGATCACCGCTGGCCACAGTGATCGGGCACCGTGTGTGTAATATATATATATGTGTGAATCCACACGGTGGCACTCCGGAATAAACGAATCACACACGGCTGATTAGGCGCATATATATATATGTGTGTGTAAATATATTATATATATATACATATATATATACATACACACACAGGTGTGTGTAAGCAAGAGCAGATATATATATATATAGATATTGCAGAGCCTCTGATTAGGGATGGCAACCGATCATCGATTGTTTGCAAACCATCGATGGTCTGACTGAAAACAAGTAGTTTGACATTGCTGTTGGGCATCAATGTTGCACCAACGATGGCAACCCTCAATCGAGGTTTAGGAAACATCGGCAGTTGTGGTCTACACAGATCTCCTTGACCAATCGCTAAACAACTGATGGCTTCTAACGATGGTTGAACCATTGATGGTACAGATGTCATTGGCCATCACTACAGTATAACATAAAAATCACTATAAAATAGTGATGGATAAGTTTAAAATTATGTTCTTGACCTAATTCAATCATAAAAGAAACCGACAATTTTGTAGCGGTTTTTGGAAAAAGAATGCGGCAGTTAAGTGGTTAAAGCCTGAGGATGGATCCAACATTATACTTACCTACCATAGGCAGCACTTGCTTCCTGTAGGGAGAGATGTACATATGGATAGATTTGTCAAAGAGGACAAACCTTTCAGTGATAAATTGCCAAATAATAAGAGACTTTCAGTGGAAGAAAACATAAACCATACCTCACAGGAGGAGGACAGCAATGAAAATGAAGAGGGAATTGGTTATTATTATAAAGAGAGTGAGGATGAGGGTTCATTTCATTCAGAACTTGAAATTTCCAGAATAAATGATCATGTTGGTCCTGTTCACATTGATGAAAGATGTGTCACTCCCATTGCAACCTCTGCTAGGGATGCTGAGGAAGATTTAGAAGAAAGTATTTCTTGTAGTGATAGGGAAGAACTTGCAAGTAGACCTAAAAGACAGTTGAGGCCCCCACTTGTGTTTACATATGATCAATTGGGGAATCCTAAAAATATCCCTAGAGTGATAAACCCAAATATTGTACTTACCTGGCCTTATTTTGGATTTAGTGACATGGAAATGATAAATAGGCTAACCAGTGTATATTAGCCACACTGTAAATTGGTGATCTATGTAAGGATGGTGCTGGGGTGGGAATGGACATGGTGGCTGTGCTGTCTGTGTATTGAGGTCAGGGGTGCTGTCTGTCTATGTAGGGGTGGTGCTGGGGTGGGAATGGACATGGTGGCTGTGCTGTCTGTGTATGGGGGGCTGGGGGTGCCATCTGTCTATGGAGGGGGAGGGTGAAGCCTCATACTTTCATTTCTGATGGCAGCCCTATTTGGAAACCCCCATTTAATATCCTGCATTTGCCACTGGAACAGATCCGCATTGCCAGTCAAAAGCATTAAACTTAACCCTCACTCAGAGAACTGCAGAGGGGCTAAGGACGGAGTGAGTAATCTGGTTAATACACTGCACAGCATGCAGCTCTAATATAACCGCTTAACAGCAGTAATATCCCATATACTCTTTCCACAAGGAGTACATTCTTAGTCATGGTGCTGATGCCCATATGGAGAGAGAGTTTCAGTGCATATTAGCTGTGTGGATGATGCTCTAAACAGTGGCAGTAGTAATAAGAAGTATATGCCAATCAAGGAACATTACAGTAATCTTTAGATAACATTCGGGGGAGAACAGTGTCTATATGAGACATTTTATTATATCCAAAGGAGATAGCTTTCAGCATAAGGGAAAGAAGAGAAGAAAGGGAAGGATACAATTAGATACAGAATACTGCAATTTAATTTATTGCTGTGGATTACAGCATAGGGTAGAGATATTGGATTATATATTCTAACTACAACTATCAGAAAACAGCATATTCTAGCTGTATGGTTGAGGCACTGGCTCCATTTCTTAAGACCCACATGTAAATTGTTATAATACTTATTTTTGCTATCGGCGCTAACAATGATATACTGCAAATTTATGTGTGTGCAGCAAATAAAACAAAGGGGATTTTGTCATGATTTGAGCAAAGCATTTCAGCCTGCAGCCCAGCATCAAGGGTCCCCATTTTTCTGTTTTGTTTCAAAATTTTGCCTTGTGCTATCATGGCAGCTTTCAATTAAGGCTATAAAAAGCCTAGTAGGGTGTGGCTAACAGCCAGCCCTGTATAGATGTGTCCCTCTGTATCCATGCGGTGAGTAAATTTAGCTGCAGTGTAATGATGTGCTGGGCATATACTGTATGCTAGTGTTAGGGACCTGCAGAAAAATGGAGTCCCTTGATGCTGGGCTGCAGGCTTAAATGCTTTGATCAAATCATGACAAAATCCCCATTGTTTTATTTGCTGCACACACATAAATTTGCAGTATATCATTGTTAGCGCTGATAGCAAAAGTTTTTCTGTTTTGTATACATTTATGGCATTAATATTGCCATGCTGCTGGTACCATATATGTAACACCCTCTAAGGGATGGTATTTGTAAATACACCCCTCTCAGTGTTAAAGCTTGCTTCCTGTTTGTAGATATTACATTCCTGAGACCCTGGGATCAGTTTTCAGGTAAAGGAGGGGCTGGAGAGATAGACACGCAGGGGTGGGGAGACTGGGGGGGTCATTCAGACCCGGTCGTTAGCGCCGATGCGCTCTGATCGGGTCGATGGGCCCCCATAGAGCATGCGCACGATGGCAACGGTGCCGTCGTGCGCATGCGTGAGACCCGCTACGATCGACAGCACCGGTCGTAGCTGGTCTCGATCCAAAGGGGGCGAGCTGTCGATATTGATTGACAGCTCGCCCTGTTTGGAAGGCGGGCCGGGGGGGTGGCAGCCCAAATGAGGGCGTTCCCACTAGTGATGTCAGTGGAGAGCTTCCGGCTCAGACAGAGCCGAAAGCTCTCCGGGGCTTACAACAAGGGAGACCCTACCCTAGGGTCTCGTCGTAAGCCCCGATGGTCGCAATGGTCTTGACCATTGCGACCATCACCTTAGGCAGTCGTAAGGCTGTGGGTGTTAACCCACAGCCTTACCACCGTAAAGGAGGACATCTTGAAAATTCAAGACGTCTTCCCCTCATTCAGACCGACCGCACGCTCTGTGCGACCGGCTCTGAATGAGGTCCTGGGTGTGTAGCTAGCAGATAAGAGAAAGGAGGGGGACGTAGAACAAAGGGAGTTGAGAAGAAGAATTTGGGAGAGGGCAGACATCTTTGGGAAGCGTCAGAGATGGAAGCAGAAATGTAGCCCTTGTGCTCCCCTGTTAGGGGGAGATTGTCGGGCCCGTGGGGACTGCCACGATGCCCATCTAACGCCAAAGGAGAAATAGGTCTGGAGTGAGACCACTGAGATAACATCTGTGAGAGACCACAGAGAAGGAGCTGGAAGGTTGCAGCCAGGAGCTTTTACTGTTAAGGTACCAGAGGAGTCCCTTATGCATAAAAGCCCCCCAGCAGCCATTAAAGGGGGGGGTCACTGTGGTAGCAGTGTGGCTATAGGAGTCATCTCTGTAGGATAGGGATGGGCGGCTGCTGAGAGTGCGATAGCTGCAATAGAAAAGTCTGTATATTGCTGTCCCATGTGAAAGAGAAGGGGAGCAGAGAGAGGCAGACTGGGTATGAGACACTCTGTATATTGTCTTAGAAGAGACAAAGGAGAGGCAGAGTGCAAAAGAAGTTATGTGAGATGTGTGTGAAGCTGTGGAACTACAGGCACCAGCCAGCATAGGGCCAGGTGGACCTGCATGTCTGAAGTGGAGAACTACAGGCACCAGCCAGCGAAGGGCTAGGTGGACCTGCACATATGAAGTGGAGAACTACAGGCACCAGCCAGCAAAGGGCCAGGTGGACCTGTGTGTGTAAAATGCAAAGCATTGTGACTGTGCTTAAAGACTGTGCTGGTGAAGAAGAGTTTGATGTAATGTACCCATATCCATAAGATTGTCATACACCATCTGACATGCCAAGTATATGAGCTGGAGGGAGAGGAGAAGCTGCTGTAACCATATTCTTGTCCTTTAAAGTCATGTGCAGGAGGAGAAAATAAAGTGGTATATTTTTATAAGAGAAGGTCTGGCACCCAAGTTATTTAAAAGAACTGTTGCTGCATGTGTATATCTATACCTGTATCTATATGTGTGTCAGGTATTGCCCACACCCTGGAGAGCTAGCCTGAGGCAATAGGAGGTGTATCACTCCAAATGCACCTATGTACCACTCCGCACACTGAAGGGGGGTTACATATATGATATGGGTAAAACCGAGCGCGGGCATATTTCTTTTCTGTTATAATACTTGTCAGTGTCAATATACAGTACTTATTCACCCCAGCACTTAGAGAGTACAGCCCTGAACTGGAATAAATATATGAACTTCCTTTTTCTCAGTTAAGTGCAACATTATTTATGCTCTAGGATTCTGGACAATTAAGGACTCATTATTCTCTACTCTAATAGACTTGTAGGCAAAGGATAAGTATTGGGCATAATATTCAGAGTTAAGTGATTATATTGCAATTGAATATTCCATTTGCATATGGAAACAAAGTATATTGTGTTTGTGATGCAACATGTCATGATATGACATTTTTTACTTCATGAATTACATAATATAAAATGATTACCTATTCAAGAGCGGTGTGCATAGTACTTACCTTTTAGGAACTGGAACAGAGTCACCAGTGGAGAATTGAGAGACCTGAAAAGAAGAAATAACAGAGAGAGAGAGGGGGGGAAGAGAAAGAGAGAGAGCGAGGGGGGGAGAGAGAAAAGAGAGAGAGAGAGAGAGAGAGAGAGGGGGGGGAAGAGGTAGAGGGAGGGAGGGAGGGAGAGAGAGAGAGGGGGAGAGAGGGGGGGAGAGGGGGGAGAGAGAGGGAGGAGAGAGAGAGAGGGGGAGAGAGAGAGGGAGAGAGAGAGAAAGAGAGAGAGAGAGAAAGGGAGAGAGGGGGAGAGAGAGAGGGGAAGGGAGAGAGAGAGAGAGAGAGAGAGGGGGAGGGAGGGAGAGAGAGAGAGAGGGGGGGAGGGAGAGAGGGGGAGGGGGAGAGAGAGAGAGAGAGAGAGAGGAGGGGGAGAGAGGGGGAGGGAGAGAGAGAGAGAGGGGGGGAAGGGAGAGAGAGAGAGAGAGGGAGGGAGAGGGAGAGTGGGAGGGAGAGGGAGAGGGAGAGAGAGATGACACAGTCGGGATGGGGGTCCCTCTCCTGGGGTAGGTGGACAACTCCTTACACACAGCAGCCAGGAAACAGCACTAGTCATGGATTTTCATGCAAGCTGGTCGCCACCAGTTTTTATTGTGTGACACCACAAATTGAACAAACAAAACATAAAAATAAACCCTAGCCCGTCTGGGTTCTAACTAGACAGGTCACTCCCTCTCTACATGTGGCATGGGCCTTCTGCCTTACCACAAACATAGTACATACCAGTGTCTCAGAACAAAACCACAGTGTCTGTTCTCCCCAGGGTGTGTGAGACACTCTACCCAGCTCTTATGAGCCACTTCCAGGTGTAATCATTAGTTAACCTGGTCTCAGGCTGAAAAGCCCAACACCTGAAGCTGCACTGTGGATGGAGCCCTCTCTTTTCTCTCACACCCACACCCCCAGGACTCATTATCCGGCTTTTACCAAAAGCCGACACTCAAACCTGCTTGGTAAAACAGACTTTTCCTGGGGGTTTGAAACACATATTACAGGAATCTGGACACAAATACACGCCATCCCTAACTTCTCCAGTGCTTCTATCACAATATACAGTATATATATATATATATATATATATATACACGCAGCATACATTACAGTTACAGAAAACTTACACTAACACTATATATTGTAGCTGGTTATCCCAAGTAGCTCCTTAGTAAAAGCTTGGGTGGAGGTACACCTACTAATACAAGCGTATCTATTACAACCTCAAGGAAAGGGGGTTACATATACAAAGATAGGAGTCATTATATTTTCACATTGGTTTTATAGCCTGATGGCATATGTTGAATTATGATACTAGACGAATTGTTCAGCTTTTGAGAGGAATATACTGTATTGTCCAAATAGGGATGTAATTGGCATCCCGGCGTGCGGGATGCTGATAGTCTGAATACCGGCGCCAAAATACCGACACCAGTATCCCGACCGCCGGCATCCCGAAGGCAAGTATCGGCAGTTAGGGGAGTGTTAAAGTTAGGGTGCGGGGTTAGAATTAGGCACTAGGGGGAGGGTTAGGTTTAGGGTGCGGGGAGTGGGAGGTTAGGTTTAGGCACTAGGGGGGAGGTTAGGTTTAGGTACCAGGGAGGGAGTGTTAGGTTTAGGGTGCGGGGAGGGTAGGTTAGGCTTAGGCACTACAGGGGAGGTTAGGTTTAGGCACCAGGGGAGAGAGGGTTAGGGTAGGGGTTAGGGTTAGTGCTAGCATACATACCTATGGGTGTCGGGATTCTGACTGTCGGGATGCAGCTGTTAGTATTCTGACCAGCGGTATCCTGACCGCCGGCAATCCATACCTGACCCAATTTTGGAAACTTAAAAGTTTTAAGTGTATGCAGAACTGCAGGTAATGTGTTGTCAGGTCAAGGATTTTCTCGCTGTGAGAGTACAGTATATACCTGATTTCTGTGAACTTGTTTTACTGTTCCTGTATATGACACTTATTTCCAATTTGTCTCATTGCTGGCTTTGTATATATGGGAAGACCATCCACATTAGGGTTGCTGCTTAATATAGATATAATTGGCCCGGGAACTGGGGGGCAAATATAGCAGCAATAGAAGAGTTTGGGCTCTTCCTTATATGCCATGATATAGTGGCTGTTTGATAAACATGAATTGTGTATGGCCATAGATCATTTTGGCAATATCAGAGTTGAGGTCTGGCAATTGTCTACATTGGGATTGAGTTGTTATATCTTGATATCTCAAGATCAGGTGCTGGCCGCTTTAAATAGTAAATAGGGGTACCAGTTTATTATAACTCACCTCCGTGCATCTTCATTTACAAGCCAGCTACACATTTATTAGAAACTTAAACTGAGATCAAAAGAGACACTGTATGCCATTTCTTTTAACCCATTATTTTATCTTGGTTTCTAAAGACTACCCACCAAGAAGGCCTTTTATAAGCATACATTGAATAAAAATTATAAAGTAAGTATTATAAATTCAGTGGTCACCTTTTGGGAGGACCTATAGAGGTTAAGGAGTCTATTTACTAAGCAGTGTTAGGAGAAGTGAAAAGTGAAGAGTGAAAAGTGATAAGGTGCCAGCCAATCAGCTCTTAACTGCCATCTCACAGGCTGTGTTTGAAAAATTACAGTTGGGAGGCTGGCACCTTATCACTTTTCACTTCTAACACTGCTTAGTAAATAGACACCATTGTAACAGTTTTGACGATTCACATATTTTGGAATGAATTAATCCGGTATGTTTCCCCTCAAGTGTGCCACCAAATAGAAGTCCTATTTGCCTTTTCTCTTTAGGTTATTCCACATTGTAATATATTGTTAGATTATATCCCAAATCTATAGCAATATATTAATAAATGGGATGTACCTTCTAACTAATGCAGTTGTCACCATTCTAATGCTGTTACTATGGGGTCTATTTACTAAGCCTTGGATAGAGATAAAGTCGACGGAGATAAGGTGCCATCTAACCAGCTTCTGTCATTTTTCAATCACAGCCTGTGACATGGCAGTTAGGAGCTCATTGGCTGGTACCTTATCTCTGTCGACTTTATATCCATCCAAGGCTTAGTAAAGAGACCCCTATGTGCCTAAATAGAACAGTTATCCTTTAGTACTATGACTCATGTCCTTATTGGATTTTTTGCATTCAAATGTTAATCTATTATCCTGTATCTGTCATCATTAGACAGAGGATTTTGCCTTAGTACCATGTACCTGAATGCTCACTTTCTAGTATCACATGGACAATTGGACAGCCCATGGGGAAACTACTAACTTAAAATTACACTTAATAACAATACAGATGGTCTGCATTTTTTACCACCACTCATTTCACCAGCTCTTTTATGTAAAAAAAACAGCTCTTTTATGAAAATTGTTGCAATATTTAAGCAAAACTAGTGTTGCTAAATGTTAAAATGAGATATTTGTTATTTGGGCAATTAGAACTCTGTGCTGTCAATTATGCTAAACTATGTACAGAATATGTCATCATAAAATATGACTTGTGTTGTTTTCTCTTTTCCTTTCATTCTGCATCCTGTGTACATACGATAATATCATAGATCCAAACAAGTTGTTATTTGTAGAAACAAAAAGAAAATTCTCCAAAATAAACATTGATATCAAGAATGTTACCAGTAATTATTGTTTGCTGTACTAATAATGGAAAATTTCCAGGCAAAATAAATGTATCAACCTTTTTTCAATCTTCAGCCATTGAGTTACCCACAGCTGCATGTGCTCAATAGCCTAAAAGGAGCACATCATCTGCTGTCGTATCTCCTAATGACCAGCCACAAGAAACTTTCTGTGTGTTATCTTTAGTTCTGTGTAATAAAAGGGTCAAATATCACATTATCAATCCTTGTTGTGATACCACTGAATAAAATTTCAATGTATAGACTACAATTTTATTAGGTATTGGCAGTATGACAAAAGAAAATAAGGTAATGAGAGAGAGAATAGTAATTATAGCTTCTTATACTGATACTTGGATAAGATAATAATTTATACCTCCCAATTGTCCCGATTTGCCTCCAAAGGGGCAACGTTTCATCATAAGTGGGTATTTCTGGCCAGTTCAGAGCAGGATGCAGTAGTAATTGAGGCGCATGGGAGATGCGTGGTCTCAATTGCTTGAAAATGTATTGGGCATTCCTGGGCAGTGACAGGAAATGGCTTAGCGGATGTAAAGAGATGGTACATGTTGCTGAAAGATGTTCAACTGCTCACATAGGCACTACTACTGGGGGCACTGCGTAAGGGGCACTACTACAGAGGGCACTGCATAAGGGGCACTTCTACTGGGGGCACTGCATAATGGGCACTACAGTGGGCAACTCACCCTGTCCTGCAACTCACTACGCTAAAATTTGTTCTGTGACTCAATGCAGTAACAATCGGTACGCGTGCGCAGTGCGACTCAGATGCATGTGCAGTGCTTATGACATCACCCAACATGAGCATTGCATGCAGATAGCGTGTAACTCAGAATTGTGTTTATTTACACATTATGAAATCTACTGCACTGGAAGAAAACAATGTCAACATACTTGGGATGTGCGCCGACCCCCGTGTTTTGGTTTTGGATCTGGATCTCCCCTGGTTTTGGATCTGGATTGGTTTTGCCAAAACCTCACCTCCGTGTTTTGTTTTCAGGTTTTCATTTTGGATCTGGATTTCTTCTTAAAAAATCAAAAACACAGCTAAAATCACATAAAATTGGCCTTTTTTGTTCAGTGTTAATAACCTCAATAACATTTATTTCCACTCATTTCCAGTCAATTTTGACCACCTCACAGCTCACAATATTGATTTTTTTCATCTAGTTAAAGGGCCAAAAGGTTGCATCCAGCTTGCTGTCTCAAAACTGATTGATATAAATATTAATAGAGTTGAGGACTGTGCAAATATGATGGTTGGGATACCATTGATGATTGAAGAATTGATAGTTGATAGCTGGTGCAGCCCCTGGCTGTAAAATTGATAATAAATTAATTTAAAAAACAATTCATTGGTGCAGTCCCGGGCTGAATAATTAATAATAAAAAGAAATTCATTGGTGCAGCCCCTGGCAGTAAAATTGATAATAAATTAATTTAAAAACAAATCATTGGTTCCTAAATCAACCATAACATTAATTTAAAATGTCAGGCAGCAATGCCCCAACCAGCACATAATGGAAAGGAAAAATGAGCAAGATGGAATAGTCCTTGGGCCCTCCCACCTACCCTTATGTTGTATAGGAAGCAGGACATTCACAGTTTAACAAACCAATCATTTCAGTGACAATGACTGCCAATTGTAGCTGAAATGATTGGTTTGTTTGGACCCCTATAAAACAAGCTGCCAATGCACATTGGACATGGAAATGAAAATGATCCCATACACAAACTGGCTTTACATTACAAGTTGTCGTCGTCCTCGTCATCACCATCAGTGTGTACATCCTCTTCTTCACACAATATTAGTTCGTTCTCGCTGGAATCCAACATAGGTGCCATTTTTTGATGTAATTGTTGGTAGAGGTCTTATTCGTAATTTATTTTAATGAACATCATCTTTTCCACATTTTGAAGAAGTAACCTCCTACGCTGATCATTGACATGGTTGCCAGCTGCACTGAAAACTCTTTCAGAGTACACACTGGAGGGTGGGCAACTTAAGTAATGCAAAGCCAGTTTGTGTATGGGACTCCAAATTGCCTGTTTTTTCTGCCAGTACTGTCTGACATGCCTATTAGGATGTTATCTCTGAAATAGTCCTCCACCATTCTGTGAATGGAGAACGTATCACACATAGTCACGGTAGAAGACATGTCACTAGTAGGCAGTTCTCTCAGGGCCGACTAGATGTAATTGATTGGTGAACGATCTGCATGACCAGCAGGCATTCTGTAAGGAAAATTTAGTTTTTTCCTGGCAGCTGCAGAAACTGAAGGAGGAGATGATGGTGGTTCACGTTCGGCAGCAGCTGACAATTTTTTTACCAACAGCTCTTTGCATAGTTTTAGATTTTGGTCTGTTGGAAAAAAACTCACAAGGTAGGACTTAAACCTAGGATCCAGAATGGTCGCCAAAATATATTTTCCAGATTTCAATAGATTGACGACTCTTGGATCCTGGTGAAGTGAATCAAGGGCTTGATCCACCAGTCCGACATACCTTGCGCAATTGCTCCATTTCAGTTCCTCCTTCAGATTCTCCAGCTGTTTTTGCAAAAGTCTAATGAGGGGAATGACCTGACTCAAGCTGGCAGTGTCTGAACTAACTTCACGTGTGGCAAGTTCAAAGGGTTTGAGAACCTTGCACAACACGGAAATTATTCTCCACTGCGCTTGAGTAAGGTGCATTCCCCCTCCATGGCCTATGTCATAATCCATTGTATAGCCCTGGATGGCCTTTTGCTATTCCTCCATCCACTGAAGCATATAGAGGGTAGAATTCCACTGAGTTACTACCTCTTGCTTCAGCTGATGGCAGGGTAAATTTAACAGTACCTGCTGGTCATGCAATCATCGACAAGCATTTGCCAAATGTTTAAAATGTCCAGATATTTTGTGGGCCACTGAGAGCATCCCCTGTAATTTTTAAAAAAATGTTGCACCACCAAATTAATTGTGTGAGCAAAACATGGGATGTGTTGGAATTCGCCCACATTGAATGCTCTCACAATATTGGTGGCATTGTCCGAAATCACAAATCCCTAGGAGAGTCCAAGTGGGGTAAGTCATTTAGCAATGATTTCCCTGAGTTTTTCTAAGAGGTTCTCAGCGGTATGCCTCTTAGTGAAGCCAGTTATACAAAGAGTAGCCTGCCTCTGTATCAGCTGTCTTTTGGGAGATGTTGCTGCTACTGTTGCTGTTGTAGGCAATACACCTACCCAGTGGGCTGTTACAGTCATGTAATCCTTAGTTTGCCCTATCCCACTTGTCCACATATCAGTGGTCAAGTTGACAGTGGGTACAACGGCATTTCTGAGGACATTAATACGTTTTTTTTAATGTCCTTGTACAGACTTGGAATTGCTGTTCTAGCGAAGTGGAATCTAGCAGGGATCTGGTAGTGAGGACACAGGACCTCAATTAACTGTTGAAAACCCACTGCAGTAATGGCGGATACTGGATGCACATCTAATACCAGCATAGCTGTTATAGCATCAGTAATCTGCTGTGCAACTGGGTGATTGCTGTCATACTTGTTTGCCCTTGCAAACGATTGTTTGACAGTTAATTGTTTTTTGGAGTATACACTACAAGTAGTCTTCCTCCTGGTCCCGTTTTGTGATGAAGATCCATTTACAGCAACAGCAGCAACAACAGTTGTAGTTATCAAGGATCCTTCTGAGGAATCACGGATAGGAGAGGAATCAATCATGCTTCGAATAACAACATTGGATGCAGCAGGACTACTCCCGATGACGAATGAGGATGTCAATGATGCAGGTGTTGGTGGTGGAGATCGAAGGCGCTTGGATCCCACAGAGAGGGAGCAGGTAGGTGACACTGGACTTGTTACGTTTTCAGTTTTGGAACTTGGTGACATACACTTTGATATTTGATGAATGCGCTCCAAGTGATGTAACAAGGAGGAGGTTCCTAGGTAGTTTAGGTCCCTCCCTCTACTCACTCTTGCTTGGCAATGGTTACATATGGCTTGACAACTGTTGTCCGGATTGTGGTGGAAATAATTCCACACGTGAGAAGTGTATTTTTTTGTCTTTTGCATGACAACAATGGGCTTTGGCTTTTTCAATCCATGGGCAACAGCCAAAGGACATCCTCGGCATCAACATCCTCATCACCAACATCTTCATCATCAACATCCTCATCATCCTTAGCGCCTTCAACTACCAAAATATCCTCCTCCTCCATATGCAATTCCACTGAAGCATCATCACTGACTACGTCTGCAAAATGTTGACTGCCCTTCCCCACATTTACAGAGGGCACACAAATGTTGGAACTTGGAGGATCCTCCAGTACACTAGTATTTAGGTCTGGCTCACACATGGCAACTGCGGACACTTGAACTCTTCTAAGGGATTTGTGATTTTGAGTTCTCAGGGCAAACAGTTGGTTTTTCCGGAGCTGTCTTACTCTTCTTAACAACTTTCAATTTTTTAATTGTACCACCACCACTACTACTGCAAGCAGAAGGGTCATCAGAACCAGCAGTCAACATAAATTAAGGCCAAGGCCTTATCCTTTCCTTGCCACTTCGTGTAATGAATGGCATATTGCCAATTATTTGTTTCTCTAAAGGCAACTTGCCTTTTGATTTTTTTTTTCTTTACTACAGTAAAAGTAGCTTTACCATATCCATGGCGTGACTTAAGCCCTGGGGCATGGGCCTTCATAGAGGACAAGGAAATTGATGGACTTGCTTTATCATGATGACTGCTGGCGGCAGCTACAACATGTGGTTCTTGGCCTTGATCTCCTGTCATGTGATAGCCCTCCATATTTTCTGCGGTCTTGAAGCAGTGTCACAAGCACCAATAGTGTAGCCAAGGTGCGGTTACAAAATTCACACATGTGCAGTCATGCGCACACAGAAAAATATTAGACAAAAAAATACACTATTTGTTTTATTTTTTTTTCGGGTCCAGAACTTGGGCCCAGAGCACAGATTGATGAGGAGACTGGAGTCGGGCAGCACTAGGTTGCAACTTGCGTTGCTGGCTGTATCTTGTTCTTGTGCGGCTAAGCCTAACACGCACACGCACACACAGAAAAATATTAGAAAAAAAAGACACTATTTGTTTTATTTATTTTTTCGGGTCCAGAACTTGGGCTCAGAGCAGGTTGCGTTGCTGTATCTTGTGCGGCTAAGCCTAACACGCACATACAAAAAAATATTAGACAAAAAAAGACACTATGGGCCTGATTCAGAGCCGTACACAAGTGGCTGAACGCTCGTTCGACGAACGAGCGAGAAAATGTAAATTCAAGCTCTCGCTCGTAAGTTCGCTCGTAGCTAATCTTCCGCCCCAAAGTCTCCCAACCCCTCCTATAGCTAACGAACTAGCAAAATTGCGACCGTCCATCTCCAAATTTGGTTGCAGGGAACGCTCGCACAAGTCCAAACCGGAAGTGGGCCTTTCAGATTTCGATTACCTGCTCGTTCATTCTGCATACATACTTTAATCGTATCATGCCAATCAATATATTAATTAGCTTAATTGCTCTTCACATGTTTGCTATCCGTTTTTTTTTTAATTTTCAATAAACTTTATTGTTGTCCGTGTGTGTCATTTTTCCGGCAGAATACGTACGGTTTCACCAATGGTTTACTTTATCCAAAATACATGTTGTAACCAATTATCCTATTGTTTTCCTGTGTTTAGGATATTCCTATTTTCAGGTTTAAATTTGTTTATTTAAATTAGCTTACGCATGTCACTGCATGAAGCCTATCATAACTCACATTATATTTTGGAGCCTGTAAGACACATGACTCATACAATAACCAATACAATGGTTCCTGTTAATTTACAAAGTACATTAGCCAATCAAAAGTTTTCTCTGGCCTTTATTAAAACTGTTTGTTCTTAAAAAAATCATTGCCATCATGAGAGCCTCCGCATTTACCACACGGGAGCTGTTCGTCCTCACCGAGGTAATGGACCGGAGGATCACCAGCCAGCCTCCCCCCATCACCAACCGGGCCAAGCGATTGGCCTATGCGGAGATTCGCCACCACCTGCGCTCCTTCGGCTCACGCCGTAATATCGGCCAATTAGAGCGCAGGTGGTCGGATCTGCGGTGCCGCACCCCCCGCTTGCTGGCATGTTTTCAGCAGCGGATCGCTGCAAGTAAGTGTTTTTTTTGGATTGTAGGATTTGTTTTCGGCCCTATCTGCGTGTGCTTGTTTCCAGTATAGCCCTGTTTGTTTGTTGCGGCTCTATCTGCGTGTGCATGTTTGTTTTCAGTATAGCCCTGTTTGTTTGTTGCGGCCCTATCTGCGTGTGCATGTTTGTTTTCAGTATAGCCCTGTTTTTTGTTTTTTGACATGTCTATGTGTGCATGTTTGTTTTCAGTATAGCCCTGTTTTTTGTTTTTTGACATGTCTGTGTGTGCATGTTTGTTTGCAGTATAGCCCTGTTTTTTGTTTTTTGATATGTCTGTGTGTGCATGTTTGTTTGCAGTATAGCCTGTTTTTTGTTTTTACACATGTCTGTGTGTGGATGTTTTCCTTTTTTAGAATGCTTTTATTTTTTTGGTGTTTTAAATTTGGGTTCCACCCCCCCAATCCCTAAAAAATTTAAAACATTTTTCCTTAATCATTTAGGGGCTGAACGCAGACTTCGGCATCACCGTAGAGTTCTTCGCCGGGCTCGGCCCCTGACGCCGACGCCCAGTCCCAGCCCATCTCCCCAACCTTCCTACAATTCCCCCTCCACCCCTGCCCGGCCAATAGATGAGTCCCCTCCCTCTCCCAATTTCCAACACCCCCAAAATTCCCCCTC
Organism: Taudactylus pleione; assembly: GCA_031769625.1. Lineage (NCBI taxonomy): Eukaryota > Metazoa > Chordata > Amphibia > Anura > Myobatrachidae > Taudactylus > Taudactylus pleione. Next base: position 6,067,705 of record JAUIMM010000039.1, read on the forward strand.
CCCTCCACCCCCCCTCTCTTTTCTTCACCCTCCCCTCCACCACCCCCTCGATTTTCCGGCCCGTCAACCATTTCCGCCCTCTCCCCTCCCTCAACCCACCAGCACTGGCCCACCTCTGAGGAGGAGGAGGATGGAGGGCCTCCAAGACCATCCATGCCAATGACCGGTATGTTTACCTTTCTTTTGTTGTAAAAATACATTTTGAATTGGATATACAATGTCTTGGATTTTTTCCACTGATACATATCACACATGTGAAAACACTCGTTCTTGGGGTTTTTTGATTTACCCTAACAAGGGTACTTCGTCCTTTTTGTGTCGCCTTTTTGTGTGTTCATTTATAATTTATTATTGATACCATCTTAGCATTTGCCAGTACTTGTTTTTTACCACAAAACTGGATCTTGTTTGCAAATAGATTTATTTGTTTAGTTTGTTTATTCAACTTATAATGTAAGGTGTCATTTCATTAAGGATCCCTTTTTTTTTTCTACCAACAGAGGACCAGAGGCGGATGCATGGTATGCAGGAGGGCTTGGCCGCCTTGCGTGGCTACGTCATTGTCATGCTAGTGGTCCTGGACCACATGGCGGCGCTCCTTCGGAGCTGATTTTTTGCTTGTTTGTAATTTTGTTTTGTATATTTTTTACAATAAAATAGCGTTGTATGTTAACGAGTCTCATTTCTTGACTGAAAATAATACATTGTTTAACCTTCCATAAGTCCAGGATTTGGTCATGTTCTTTAAAGTAAGGTAAATTAGATTGTACAAAGCGGTAGAAAGTATGTAAGCTGACACATTAAACACCTCACCATACCAATAGGTTTGTTGAAAAACCAACAGTTTGTGTTTTTTCTGGTGGTGGGTAATGTAAATAAAAACTGAAACCTGCTTAGGCCTATTTTGAACAAACTACTGATTCACCCTAATACCTTTGTTGTTTTTTCTAAGCCACAAAGCATGTTCAAAGACTTAACAATTTCACACATTACAGGATTCGGCATTAGGAAAAGTGGCAATTTTGGAGCCAGGTTACATGTGCTTATAATGTGTAAATAAACAGTCTTTTTAACGGAAAAGAAAACTTTAATACACAGCAAACACAAACAGAAAGTGAATTGTGACAAGCAATTCACACAGTGAAAACACACTACAAAAAACAACCTACACCAAACGCCAAAAAAACAAACAACACTCAAGAACTGTTGAAATAAGTAGCAGGCCAACATGAATCCACAAATGAGGTGAGGAAATAATTGATCCACAAGTTAGTTCCAATGTGGCCACATGTAGACAATTTAGTGGGTCAGGTAGTAGGCATAATTTTTACATGGTTTGAAAAGGAAGACAAGAATAAAAAATGAAAAACAAGATTAAAAAGGCACATTACAATCGTACATGTAGACTTTGGGACAATTAAGTAAATGTTTGTCAATAATTACCTGAAAAAAACGGGCCACCACATCATCGCGTATGGCCCCCACACATACTGACCTCCGACCAACCTCGGGGGGGCCATCCTCAGGTAAGGCATCCTCTGGCTGCATTGGGACACCACTCCTTATGGTGATGTTGTGAAAGATCCCACACAGGACCACAATTTTCGAAACCATAGCCGGCAAAGACATGAGTTCGCCACCAGAGCGGTGGAGGCATTGGAATCGGCCTTTTAAAAGGCCGATACAGTGCTCCACCACCTGCCTGGTGGCTGCAAGTGCAGAATTATACTCACTTTGTGGCCCTGGTGTGGGAGCCAAATAAGGAGTGAGCTGCCAGGGCGTGCAAGGGTTGCCACTGTCTCCTGTGAAAATTAAAAAACAAAAATCAGGATCACTGTGTATCAAGCTTTGCATTGGTTTCAACTAAAGGGCTCCAATTACCCAGAAGCCATGCATCACCAGCTTGTAGGTTGTTTAATTTATGCCAAATCCCTGATTGCCGGATGACGAATGAGTCATGTGCACTCCCGGGTAATTTTGCATTCAGAGACAGGATCTGGAGGGAGGCATCACATACCACCATTACATTCAGTGAGTGATAGTGCTTGCGGTTCCTAAAAATGACCTCCAGCCATGCTGGAGACTGAAGTGGTATTTGAGTACCATCCACAACCCCTATGATGTGTGGGAAGCAAGCTATTTGGTAAAAATTGTCCTTCGCCACACTAAGGGAACCCATATCCAATGGCATGTTAATAAAATGATGGAGGTGCTTGAAAAGGGCCTCCATCACTGCCCTCAGGATCCTTGAAAAGGAGGATTGGGAGATTCCGGCCACTATTCCCACCGTGGTTTGAAAGGATCCTGCGGCACAGAAATGTAACACCACCATTAATTGCGTAAGTGGTGGTATTGCTGTAGGACTGTCAATTTGCCACCCCAGATCACTCTCTATTAATGAGAGAGTGTCTATGATGATTTGTGGAGGAATACGGTATCGTCTTAAAACCTCATCATCGGGTATTCCAAAAAGGGTGACATGTGTTCTATATATCTTGGGCCTTGCACGCCTACGATGCCTATGCCTGGGACGAAGTTGAGGTTGGTCGGCTTCCGGAAGCATGGCCAAAATAAGACAACCAACATCAACCTGAAATGGCAAGCCAGGTAGTTAATGGTTGTTGAAAATGATCTTTCCAAAAAATACTTATCTTTTCCGCAAAATCCAAAGATTCTTACATGCCGGGGTATTGTCATGAGTGCAACAACCTACAGTTCCAAATTAGAAATTCGGTTTAGAATTTTGGGGTGACATAATTTACTTGTTAAAATTTGGCAAAATGCGCACAAAGATAGGGTGGAGCACACATTATTTGAAAAATGCACCCTACATTGAGTGGACAAACAAGAATGGACAAATTTATGTTAGAAAAAACATTAGTGCGCTAAATAGTTTGCATTTTTACATGGGGATTAAGGAAACATTAGTGCGCTAAATAGTTCACATTTTTACATGGGGATTAAGGAAACATTAGTGCGCTAAATAGTTCGCATTTTTACATGGGGATTAAGGAAACATTAGTGCGCTAAATAGTTCGCATTTGTACATGGGGATAAAGGAAACATTAGTGCGCTAAATAGTTCGCATTTTTACATGGGGATTAAGGAAACGTTAGTGCGCTAAATAGTTCGCATTTTTACATGGGGATTAAGGAAACATTAGTGCGCTAAATAGTTCGCATTTTTAAGGGATAAACAAAGGAAATATATTTGGCTAAACATTACGCTATATTTAATGATAATACATGATTGTTAAACTTATAAATCAAACAGTAATGTACAAAATATATGCGAAAAACAACACATCCAAATTGGTAAATCAGGAAAAAAGATAAACTTACAGAAATTCGACTAAGAAGTCACAGTCCAAAAACTCCAATGGGGCCCAGCCAAAATAACTGTAAAGAAATCAAAACAAAAAATAAAAAAAAGAACATTTGGTTTGTATATCCCTTATTTTTTAAATGAGTTGACTAAAATACTTACTCCAAAAATAACCGACAAAGAAAATAACCGCAATAAAAAAACGAACGGAAAATAAGGAACCAAAACAAAAAACAAACTCCTACTCCAAAAACCCGCCTACAACCACTAACCCCGCCAACAATCCACTACTACACACGAAACCTCCAACAATCAACACCCGCCACCTCGACTCGAGTCTCCCCCAAAGCAATAAATCGTCTTTATTTTCCCACTCCAATTAAGGACGGATCATAGGAGCGCACAATAAATGATGCGGACGAATAATATGGACGCATGTATAAATACGTCACGGAAAAAACAAAACGGTCTGCTGTAGTTCAAGTTGGTGTTCTCAAAATGGCTACAGAGCAGCAAAACAATGGTCAAGAGACGCCCGGTAAGTATTTGACTCTTTTGGCTTTAGAAATTTTTAAGAACCAGAATTTAGTGAAAACTGAACATCTAAATGTAATGTTTTTGGAAGAGGCTGCTGGGCCGAGTAGGCCCACAGAAGAAGGCAAAAAAAAAAGGCAGCCACAATTCACAAGAAAGGAGATGGAGGTTTTAGTCAAAATGTGTGTTGACATCCTGCCACAGGCAGATCGGAATATGGGTGCAAGCTAGAAGTGGAACATGTGGGAGGAGATAGCCAGTGCTGTCAATAGGGTGGGTGAGTTTGAACGTCTACCCCGGGATGTCAAACGCCGGTACGTAAAAACTACATTTTTGCAAAAATTGGTTACAGGGCCAAATACTGCAGGAATAATGCCAACTTTTTCACCCACAGATGGACTGATTATAAATATCGGCTGAAACAAAAACTGGCAGAGAGGGCTAGGCATGCAAGGGGGACAGGTGGGGGTCCCACCCCTGTGTCATTGGAGCTGAATGACTTGGAAGAGCTGGCACAGGGGTGTGTGCAGTATGAGGAGGTGTTTGGCGTGTCCAACATGGATACGGACATGCCAGACTTTGCGGCTCCTCATGTTGTCCCAGGTATATGTTGTTATGTTACCAACTCTGAAATGTGTTTGTGCCAATATGGAGATTCTAATGTTACTCTTTTCACATTTTTCGAACAGAGACACAGGCGGATGAGTCTGCTCCAGAGGGGAGCCTTGGCCGCAGAATTTCTGCTGGCTCTGCAGGGGAGGAAGCAGTAGATCCGGCTGGGGACCCTGCAGAAGCCAGTCCAGGGCAATCCCCCTCGCAGGCAGTGGCCCTCCTCACGGATCTCAATTTTAAATCGGATCACCACACGGAGATTCTGCTGAGGATGGACGCCAGTCTGCTACGGGTGGCGGAGGCCATGGAGCAAAATGCTGCTGCCAATTGGGCCTGACCATTGGTCAGGCCCTGGTGGAAAATACCAGGGCCAACATCCGAATTGCCAATGCCCTGGAGCAGCTCGTTTGCCAGCACATGGTGGAGCCACCCTCCCTTCCTGCCGGAACATCAGGATCCTCCACCTCTGGCACAACAACAGCCATCCCTCCAAATGTGCCTAGCCCTCTGCCTACTCCAGAGGCCCCAACATCTGCATCTGGAGAGGCCAGCCAAAGGACATCCCGGACCCGTTCAGGCTCCCACCCTAACCCAGCCAAACGTGGCAAAAAGCGATGACAGCAGTGGCTAATTTTCCCACAATCCTTCTGTGCTTGCCCCATATTCCTTAAGGGCCAAAACTTCCCTCTCCTTTCTTGTGAATTGTTTTTAATGTGTGTGATTTTATTTATGCAAAATGCCACTAATTTTGTGTATTAATTTTTTGGCTCAATTATTGCTGTAAGCCACACATGCAAACTTGAAAATGCACTTGAAAATATTAAAATGTGTGGAAAAAATAAAAACAATTCAAAATCTGCTCCATTGTAATGTGACATTATTCTCAATATGGTTTTTAGGTAATCCCGGCCCCAAAAAAGGAAAAAAAAAAAAAACAAACAGATTCCAAAGGGTTAAAAACCATTTAGGAGTTTAAAGGAACACTTTGCCCAAACCAAATGGATAAGAAATTCCCGGGACCATTAAAAATGTTGCTAAAACACAAACATGATGCCAATATTGTTGCAATAACACAAAAACAAATAAACAAAAAAAAAAACAAATATGAAAAATTGGTACGCTAATTGATTGTCTAAGCCACAAAATAGCAGCTGAGTACTTCACCTGCGTACGGTTTTGTGCTACTACAAAAAAACTAGTTGCTAGACACATTCCAAGCTTGTTTTCAATTCTAAGTTGATTGCTTTTCTGGCATGAAATGATAAATCGAAAAAACATCAAAGAGGCACGGGAAGGAAGACGAGACCATCGACATTGTGGTAGAGTATACCAGACCACAAGCTGTGCGAGCAGTTTGAACGGAAAGTGGATCAGATCGTGACGTATGACTTGTTCCGATCACATTTGCCGTTCGCATGAGATAATTTAGGGACGCCCACAAAATTCCTCGCCACGCCTGCATTTTCGCATCTCCACCCCCGTCACCGCCCAAAAATGGGCTGTTCTGTCAATCACATTTTACATGTCACTTCCTGTTCGCTATTCGACGAACGACTTAAAAAATATCGCAATCAGCTGTACGCACATGCGCAGTGTAACACCGGTGCATGCGTGGTTTCACAACATCGGAACACTACGAGCGTATTGCTGCTTACGAGCGGCTCTGAATGAGGGCCTATTTGTTTTATTTTTTTTCGGGTCCAGAACTTGGGCCGAGGGGCAGAGCCAAAACCGCAGCAGGATTACAACCATTTTATTTGTCAGAGTCCTTCATGTACCTTATATTCCATCAGAGCATCACATGCTCCTTTATATGCCATAAGAGCCCCCAAATGCTACTTTATATGTCAGCATACCCCTCCACAGGATGTAGTTCATTTACCGGGGTCCGGAATGCTGGATGTCAGAATTCTGACACTAGAGGCTCAACTCTGTACTAAATGTAGGCTTCTAAATCCCGATGCCTATCTTTAGCCAGATGCCGAAATCCCGACGCCCGGCATCCCAAACGAAGGAAAGCGGGGACTGTTAGCCTCGGGGGGAGGGTTAGTTTTAGGCACCCCCAGGGGAACTTAGGGTTAGGCACCCCACGGAGAGGGTTAGGGTTAGGCTAGGGGAAGGGGGTGTTAAGCGCCACTGGGGGGAAGTTAGGGTTGGGCACCGCCTCGGGAGGGTTAGGTTTAGGGTGTGGGAAGGGGGCTTAGGGTTAGGCATCACTGGGGGGAGGTTTAGTGTTAGGCACCACCGGGGGGGGAGGTTAGGGTTAGGCACCACTAAGGTAGGGGGAGAGGGGAGGGTTAGGGTACTTACCAGTTGGGATTCTGATGGTTCGGGCTTCCAGCGTCGGTATTTAGTCCTCCTGTAATACATCCAGCGGCATTACATACTGATTCCCCCTCCACATACCTCTTTGTGTCATGTGCTCCTCATGCCCCTTTATATGCCAGCAGACTCCTCTACACACCCTTTGTGCCATATGCTCCATATATGCCATCATACCTCTCCACATGCCCCTTTAGAAACACTCAGAATCCCCACACACACCTTTATATGCCATCGGACACATATACATACCACTTTATATGCCACCAGATCCCTCATATATTTGCATTCTCTTGAGTGATAGCTACAATAACAAGAGTGGCAAAATCATCATAAGTGATTCATATATAAATGGATTTATTTTAAAACTGACAGAACAATTTACAAAGATGTACCCTGAAGCCTTTCAAAAAGCAATTCAAATCATGGAAGGACATACACACCAAGAGGCAGCTGCATACATCCCATGAGTAGCTTTTTAGTATTATTGTTTGGGAAGGCACTCAAGGGAGGTCTGCAGCCTCCCCTTTGTGTTTAGCCCTTAACAGGTAAATCTGTGGTGCAGCGTAAAACAAAAACTGCATTTAAATATGAAACAAAATGTCAATCTTTTTAGTTACAAACTATACATTTATTGAATGCACTCCATGCTTTATTGACTTTATACATTTTTATTATCTAATTAATTGTAGTATGTTTTGGTATACAAAATAACTTGTATCTGAACAGAACAAATGTAAGAAAAATAAATCTGTGATGTGCTGACACCTATTGACCAAACCGTAGTACTGTATGTTATCTCTTTTTTTAACATTGATATCTTCAAGGAAGTACTGTAAGTGACAGAATACATTCAAACTTTAAATATTATTTTCTTTCCTGTTCATGTCAATATAACGGACACTGTTTCTTTTGATTATACCATAGGACATGAAGGAGTACTATAGATCTTTGTAAACTACAGTACTACAGCTGCCATTACAATGTAGACTAACAACATTGGAAGTCTTTTTGCATGATTTGCACCTTAAATAAAATATTTCACTTAACACACCACACACAAATGGTGTTTTTTTTCTATTGCGCGTGCATATAAGTCACATTGTGCATGTTCTGCGCTGGTATTGTGACAGCAGCCGCACTGTGATTGATAGACAGGGACCTTTTGTGAGCAGTAACGGGGAGGTGGTGACTCAAACACAGGTATATGGCGGCCATTTAGGAGGCGTCACAGCTGGTGACTACTATTTTATGCAGTAAAAATGGATCTGGCATCTTACTTCCAACAGCCTTTCTGCATGTCCATAGGGTTCCTCAGAACTTCTGAGTCACAGATGTGCATATGATGGTTGCACCTTCGTACATAAGTGTCAGACCTGAGACACTGTAGGCGTTTCAGTAAAAATCACTGCGGCTACTACTTTTCGGACATCCACTGCGTACGGAATCACAGCTGCGACGGAAGTAGATTTCTACACTGGCCAGGCATTGTGGCTATTGGAATTGATCCATAGAAGTGTTATACTATACTGTGTCACCGATCAGGTGACCAAGCCTGCAGAGGCGAAACGCGCGTCCACCCTATGATAGACCACCAGCAGCCGCACTTCTGCTATTTCTCCACGAGGTATCTTTTCTTTCACTATCCCTATAGCACTCTCTCATTCAAGCCAGACTGAAACTCTCCCTCTGCAATGCTTTATAAGTAACACAGGGGAAATACTGTCAGGAGCGGGGACAGCAGAAGCGCTTTACCTGTTGTTTCCCTGAGGATTATGTTTACCTCTCTCTAATCCCTTGTTCGATTTACATAAACAGGGGAAAGTAGAAGTTGTATAACATATCTTGTCCCCAGGCTTTTCTTTAACTCTGCAAATGCAGGGATTTAACTTTGTGTTTTCCACTTATATATTAAGTGGATACAATTAACATCACTGACTGTATTCGTACTGCCTAGGAGAAATTCGGCAGACTTTCAATTATGATTTATTTCTTTTATGGCTGCATATATTAAGCCTGTTCAGAGCATTTACAATCCACTCGTATTAACATATACTCTATGTGTGTTGATACATATATGCATGTATGTCTATATATTCACTGATGTTTCAACTGCTTATGGATTACTCTGCAGGCTTTCAACTATGATGTAGTCTCTTGGTGTTTGACTGCATATATTATAGCCTGTCTTAAGTGTTATTCAGGCACACTGCAAGCTTAATTAAATCATTCTATGTTCTGTGTTTGATGTTTATATGTTGGGTATTTATGTTTGTTTATTTATTTATTTATTTATTTATTTTCTTACTTAGTACCTCAGTAAAAGTTAGATTTTAGTTCTGATAGTGATTGGACATCACCAGGTAATTTGATTAGATATATTTTCCATCACCTATAGGTTATTTAGGTGGTGTTCAGTCACAATTCAGTTTTTGATGCTATTATCCTGATTGGATTTAATTTGAATTAATGATGTTATTTACATACTTCATATTTGAGTAAGGTGGCTATCTATCCCATTTTTTCCTGACAATTTAAAATTCTCTGTTTATGATTAGATCAGGGAATTGGGAGATTATATTTTTGCCAAGCTTGATTGAATTTATATATATTTTTCTTGATGTGTATTTATTTGACCATTTCCCCTATCATTTAACAATGTATTGTCTGATTGTGAATATATAGGGAAATTGGAATATTTTCTCCAGATGGATTAATTTTGTACTTCAATTAATTTTATCACTTCAGGTGATCAGGTGACTCAGGGGGCCAATGGTGTGTTTGAAAGGTAATGTGGTGCAGGTGTGTGCAAGGACTTGCTGAATGGTGATGCGGTGCAGGTGTGTGCAGGAACTAGCTGGAGTGATGAATTTAATCAGATTAGGCCACTGGTGTGTTTGATAGGTAATATGGTGCAGGTGTGTGCAGGGACTTGCTGATTGGTGATGTGGTGCAGGTGTGTGCAGGAAATAGCTGGAGTGGTAAGTGTAATCATATTAGGCCAATGGTGTGTTTGAGAGGTAATGCGGTGCAGGTGTGTGCAGGGACTTGCTGGAGTGATAAGTGTAATCATAATGGGCCAATGATGTGTTTGAAAGGTAATGTGGTACAGGTGTGTGCAGGGACTTGCTGATTGGTGATGCGGTGCAGGTGTGTGCAGGAACTAGCTGGAGTGGTAAGTGTAATCATATTACGCCAATGGTGTGTTTGGGAGGTAATGCGGTGCAGGTGTGTGTAGGGGTTTGCTTTTTTTTTTTTTTTTTTTTTAAATGTAATGCGGTGCAGGTGTGTGCAGGGACTTGCTGAATGGTGATGCGGTGCATGTGTGTGCAGGAAGTAGCTGGAGTGGTAAGTGTAATCATATTAGGCCAATGGTGTGTTTGAGAGGTAATGCGGTGCAGTTGTGTGAAGGAAGTAGCTGGAGTGATAAGTGTAACTAGGTTAGGCCAATGGTGTTTTTTTTTTTTTTTTTTGAAAGGTAATGCGGTGCAGGTGAGTGCAGGGACTTGCTGAATGGTGATTCGGTGCAGGAAGTAGCTGGAGTGAAAAGTGTAATCAGGTTAGGCCAATGGTATTGTGATGATACGGACTGATTATTGCCACAATTATTAATACATGGGTCTCTTAATGTTGTATAACAAGCACTGTTTCTTATATGGTTTTTGTTCTTTTCAAGAATGTGCGGTGTGTCTGAAAAACTGGGAATAAATATGAACTGAAGAAGGACCAAGTAACCAGAGTACTCAGTGCCACCTGCTGGAGAGATCACAGAATGCAGGCTGCTGATCAACCAGATACTACCACCAGCTTTCAACAAGCCAAACTAAAAGGATGTTAGAGGAAAGAAGAAATAGAGATGCACAGAATACTTAATTCCATACACTGGTTACATATACTCAGGGCCGGTAAGAAGGGGGTGTGGCCTAATTGGGATGGCCACCCTCCTTTTTGGAAAAACCCCTAGTTGCCACGCAGCGAAGGGAGGCGCTGTGAGCCCCTCAGCCCAGTGCAAAACCGGCGAGCAGTCTCCCTTTGCAGCCCAGCACAGAGCAGCATGTGCTGGGCTGCTCAGCTGACAGGGAAGAGGGAGGGGGGAGCAGAGTCAGACCCAAGCCCCAGCTGGGCCCTCCAGCAAGCCCGGGCCCAGGTAATTATTACCCGCTCCCCCCCCTCTCGACACCCCTTCATATTCTGTAGTGATCCATGACAATTATAGTTACATCTATTCTTATGACAGTAACAACATATACCAGCAACCAGAATATTATACACCCAGCTCTTGAATGGTTACAGATGTTCTAGATCCTGATAGAAAAAAACAAGCTTCTCAATCACTACCTAGATATGAGAAAAACTTCTTTCTAACCTTCCAGCATGACCTCTTCCCAGTATAACATGAATTGCACCAGATCCTTCCATTCTTTTTACTATTGCAATTGCCCACAGGTTCTCAAACTCGATCCTCAGAACCCCAAACAGTGCATGTTTTCCAGGTCTCCTCACCGAATCGCAAGTGAAATAATTAGCTCCACCAGTGGATTTTTTAAAAAGTGTCAGTGAGTAATGACTACACCTGTGCACCAGCTAGGCGACCTGGAAAACGTGACCTGTGTGGGGTCCTGAGGACCGAGTTTGAGAACCACTGCAATAGCCTGTACAGTACAGTGTGCTGAATTTAGAGATGTGCACTGACCCCCGTGTTTTGGTTTTAGTTTTGGTTTTGGATCTGGATCTCCCCTGGTTTTGGATCTGAATCTGGTTTTGGATTTTTTTCCTTGGTGTTCTGTTTTTTGTTTTTGATTTTGGATCTGTTTTTTCCAAAAAATTATATAAATAGCTAAAACCACATAATTTGGGCCTATTTTTGTTTCTATAGTATTATTAACCTTAATAACAATAATTTTCAGGCATTTCTTGTAACCACCTCACAGCTCACAATATTGATTTCACTATTTTTCACCAATATAGACCAAAGGCTGCAGTGAGCTGGCTGGCTAAAGTAAGCAACAGAGCAGCAGCACAAACGCACGGCAGTTTAAAAAAATATAGGACATCTATAAAACATTGCCACACAGCAGTGGCAGACAGGATGGCATTTTAATGAACTATAATAATGTCAGTCGGCATTGTTATTGTTTGTTATTAATTTACACATTATAATTTTGTTAAACAGATTGCATGAACTCGCTGCAAATGATGTAACAGGGAGAAGGTGCCTAGATGGTTAACGTCCCTTCCCCTGCTAACTTTGGCTTTACAAATGGAACAGATGCCTTCACAACTGTTGTCAGAATTTAAATTAAAATAATTCCACACCCAAAATGTGGCTTTTCTGGCTTTCTTTTAATCATGAGCAAGAACTGCTGCCACTGGTGGCTGATTTACGCAAACATCCTCATCATCAACATCCTCATTAGCGTCGGATAGGACAAAAAGTTCCCCCTCATCCTGCTTTTGCACTTCCTTAACACTATCATCCTGATTTTCTTGTGCACCAACGCTGATGACAGTGACAAGTGTGGCTAACACACACACAAGAAAAAAATATTTTTTTTTCCACTTTGGGGGTGGGAGAAGACTCAGAGCACGCCTGAAGGACAGAGCACCCCCTGGACAACACAGCACTACAGCCAGCCAGCCCCTCTATAGACAACAGCCCTTATGGACAGGACCACAGCCAGCCCCTATAGGGATGGACAACAGTAGCCAGCCCCTATATGGACAATAGTAGCCAGCCAGCCCCTATGGTCAGCGTCAGCAACAGCTCCCAGCTCCCTTCTCTCTGCACGCTCCACAGCGGGAATGAAAAATGGCGGTGATCAAGGGACCTTTTATAGAGTCCATAACCCGTGAGAATCCGACAGCGGGATGATGACGGTTTGCCTTGTTTTCAGATCCGAGTCAGGTGGAAAAACCCGAGCCGACTCGGATCTGCCTCCGATTCCCAAAGTTTGGGTGGGTTCAATTCTCAGGGAACCGAACCCACTCATCCCTAGCTGAATTACTTTATTATTTTTATTAATGTTTACTTCCCTAGCTGCAGTATACTTGCCCACATCTTACAATTGGGAACAAACACAGAAATAATCAGACTAAATTAAAAAAAATGATTCAAATGAATGATTTACCAAGTGCTCCCATTATGACACATAAATAGCAGCTTTCAATTAAATCTGGACAGGTTCAAAGAAGTATAAAATGTAAATGAAAACACTTAGTGGTAGCAGACAAATAATATATAAAAGATAATCTGAGATATGTACTATGCCTTGAAAAGTGATAAAGTGGAGAGTGATAAAGTACCAACCAATCAGCTCCTAACTGTCACTTTACAGGCTGTGTTTGAAAAATGGCAGTTAGAAGCTGATTGGTTGGTACATTCTCTCACTCCACTTTATCACTTTTCAAGGCTTACTACATCTCTGCCATAGTGTAATGAGAAAGCAACTGTATAAAATAAAATAAAATAAAGATTAAAAATAGGGGTGTGCACCGGCCACTTTTCGTGTTTTGGTTTTGGATCTGGATCTTTCTTCGTGTTTTGGATCTGGATTGGTTTTGCCAAAACCACCCTTGCGTGTTTTGGGTTCTGGGTTTTGTGTTTTGGATCTGTATTTTTTTGAAAAAAAGCATAAAAATAGCTAAAATCACAGAATTTGTAGGTTTTTCTGCTCCTATGCTATTATTAACCTCAATAACCTTAATTTACACTCATTTCCAGTCTATTCTGAATACCTCACACCTCACAATAGTGTTTTTATGTCCAAAAGGTTGCACCGAGGTAGCTGGATGACTATGCTAAGCGACACAAGTGGGCGGCACAAACACGTGACCCATCTAGGCGTGAAACTGCAGTGGCAGACAGGATGGCATTGAAAAACTAGGCCCCAAACTGTACATAATGCAAAGAAAAAAAAGAGGTGCAAGATGGAATTGTCCTTGGGCCCTCCCACCCACCCTTATGTTGTATAAACAGGACATGCACACTTTAACAAACCAATCATTTCAGCGCCAGGGTCTGCCACACAACTGTGGCTGAAATGATTGGTTTGTTTGGGCCCCCACAAAACAAGCTGGCAATTAATCTGTCCCTGCACAAACTGGCTCTACGGAGGCAAGATGTCATCCTCATCCTCCTCATCCACCGATTCCTCACCCTCTTCAGTGTGTACATCCTCATCCTCACAGAGTATTAATTCGTCCCTGCTGGAACCACAGGTCCCTCTGTACGTTCTGGAGGCTGGTCTCCCTGGAAGAGTTGATAATTCATTTTATGAACATCATCTTCTCCACATTTTGTGGAAGCAACCTCCTACGCCTTTCGCTGACAAGGTTCCCGGCTGCACTAAACACTCTTTCGGAGTACACACTGGAGGGGGGGCAACTCAGGTAAAATAGAGCCAGTTTGTACAGGGACCTCCAAATTGCTTCTTTTTCCTGCCAGTATAGGTACGGACTGTCTGACATGCCTACTTGGATGCTGTCACCGATGTAATCCTTTAACAGACAGACGCACGCTTGTCGCTGCTGCTTTGAGGATTCAAGTGCGGCTACAGCCCACACATTTCACAAAGACAGAAAAAAAAAAAGAATATTTTTATTGTTTGTGGAGCACACTTTGAGGGTTACACCACCCTTTAACAGACAGACGCACGCTTGTCGCTGCTGCTTTGAGGAAGCAAGTGCGGCTACAGCCCACACAATTCACAAAGACAGAAAAAAGAAGAAGAATATTTTAATTGTTTGTGTAGAACACTTTGAGGTGTCACCACCCTTTAACAGACAGACGCACGCTTGTCGCTGCTGCTTTAAGGATGCAGGTGCGGCTACAGCCCACACATTTCACAAAGACCGAAAAAAAAAGAACAATATTTTAATTGTTTGTGTAGAACACTTTGAGGGTGTCACCACCCTTTAACAGACAGACGCACGCTTGTCGCTGCTGCTTTAAGGATGCAGGTGCGGCTACAGCCCACACAATTCACATAGACAGAAAAAAGAAGAAGAATATTTTTATTGTTTGTGTAGCACACTTTGAGGGTGTCACCACCCTTTAACAGACAGACGCACGCTTGTCGCTGCTGCTTTAAGGATGCAGGTGCGGCAACATCGCACACAAGTCACAAACACATTAAAAAAATAGTTGTTTATTTTTTGGAGCACTTTGAGAGTTACACCACCCTTTAACAGACAGACACACGCTTGTCGCTGCTGCTTTAAGGATGCAGGTGCGGCTACAGCCCACACATTTCACAAAGACCGAAAAAAAAAGAACAATATTTTAATTGTTTGTGTAGAACACTTTGAGGGTGTCACCACCCTTTAACAGACAGATGCACGCTTGTCGCTGCTGCTTTAAGGATGCAGGTGCGGCTACAGCCCACACATTTCACAAAGACCAAAAAAAAAAGAACAATATTTTAATTGTTTGTGTAGCACACTTTGAGGGTGTCACCACCCTTTAACAGACAGACGCACGCTTGTCGCTGCTGCTTTAAGGATGCAGGTGCGGCTACAGCCCACACAATTCACAAAGACAGAAAAAAGAACAATATTTTAATTGTTTGTGTAGCACACTTTGAGGGTGTCACCACCCTTTAACAGACAGACGCACGCTTGTCGCTGCTGCTTTAAGGATGCAGGTGCGGCTACAGCCCACACAATTCACAAAGACAGAAAAAAAAAGAACAATATTTTAATTGTTTGTGTACCACACTTTGAGGGTGTCACCACCCTTTAACAGACAGACGCACGCTTGTCGCTGCTGCTTTGAGGATGCAGGTGGAATCTAGACGGGATTTGGAACCGAGGACACACTACCTCCATCAATTGTCTAAATCCCACTGCACTAATGTCGGATACCGGACGCACGTCTAACACCAACATAGCAGTCAAGGCCTCAGTTATACGTTTTGCTTCAGGATGACTGCTGTCGTACTTCATCCTCATCGCTAGGGACTGTTGGAGGGTCAATTGTTTAGTAAAAGTAGTGATGTTCCTACTTCCTCTCTGGGATGATGAACAACTCCCAGCAGCAGCAACAGCACTAGGAGGAAGTGGTTCTTGATCTTTCCCTATTTTATTTTTATCGGAGAAAGTTTGGTCCTCCATTTATGTTATATTGATATATATACGTGCGGCTAAAGCGCACACAAACACAGAAAATATTATTTTAATTTTGCTGGAGAGTAGTGCACTTTGTGGGTTACACCACCCTTTAAGAAATGAGCCAGCCGGCTCTTTACTTATGGGACACAGGCGCACGCTTGGCGCTGCTCCTTTGTTGATGCACGTGCAGCCACAGTGCACACAAGTCACAAACACAGAAAATATATATTTTTTTGGTTTGGAGTGTACTTTCGGGGGTTACAGCACCCTTTAACGGTCAAGCCAGCCGGCCCTTTACTTATGACACAGGCGCACGCTTGGCACTACTTTGTTGATGCACGTGCGGCTACTGCGCACACAATTCACAAACACAGAAAATAATTTTTTTTTTGGTTTGGACTGGAGTGTACTTTCGGGGGTTACAGCACCCTTAACGGTCAAGCCAGCCGGCCCTTTACTTATAGGACACAGGCGCACGCTTGGCACTACTTTGTTGATGCACGTGCGGCTACTGCGCACACAATTCACAAACACAGAAAATATTTTTTTTTTTGGTTTGGACTGGAGTGTACTTTCGGGGGTTACAGCACCCTTAACGGTCAAGCCAGCCGGCCCTTTACTTATGACACAGGCGCACGCTTGGCACTACTTTGTTGATGCACGTGCGGCTACTGCGCACACAATTCACAAACACAGAAAATATTTTTTTTTTTGGTTTGGACTGGAGTGTACTTTCGGGGGTTACAGCACCCTTAACGGTCAAGCCAGCCGGCCCTTTACTTATGACACAGGCGCACGCTTGGCACTACTTTGTTGATGCACGTGCGGCTACTGCGCACACAATTCACAAACACAGAAAATAATTTTTTTTTTGGTTTGGACTGGAGTGTACTTTGGGGGTTACAGCACCCTTTAACGGTCAAGCCAGCCGGCCCTTTACTTATGACACAGGCGCACGCTTGGCACTACTTTGTTGATGCACGTGCGGCTACTGCGCACACAATTCACAAACACAGAAAATAATTTTTTTTTTGGTTTGGACTGGAGTGTACTTTCGGGGGTTACAGCACCCTTAACGGTCAAGCCAGCCGGCCCTTTACTTATGACACAGGCGCACGCTTGGCACTACTTTGTTGATGCACGTGCGGCTACTGCGCACACAATTCACAAACACAGAAAATAATTTTTTTGGGGGTTTGGACTGGAGTGTACTTTCGGGGGTTACAGCACCCTTAACGGTCAAGCCAGCCGGCCCTTTACTTATGACACAGGCGCACGCTTGGCACTACTTTGTTGATGCACGTGCGGCTACTGCGCACACAATTCACAAACACAGAAAATAATTTTTTTTTTGGTTTGGACTGGAGTGTACTTTCGGGGGTTACAGCACCCTTAACGGTCAAGCCAGCTGGCCCTTTACTTATGACACAGGCGCACGCTTGGCACTACTTTGTTGATGCACGTGCGGCTACTGCGCACACAATTCACAAACACAGAAAATAATTTTTTTTTGGTTTGGACTGGAGTGTACTTTCGGGGGTTACAGCACCCTTTAACGGTCAAGCTAGCCGGCCCTTTACTTATGACACAGGCGCACGCTTGGCACTACTTTGTTGATGCACGTGCGGCTACTGTGCACACAATTCACAAACACAGAAAATATATTATTTTTTTAGCACTTGGGGGAGCACCCCTGATGGACAGAGCACCCCCTGGACAACACTACAGCACTCCTTTAGGACTGGGACACTGCACAGGACTTTGGAGTGGACACAGCCCCTATGGAGAACTGACTGCACAACACAGTCCAGCCAGCCCCTATGGACTTTGAAGTAGTGGACACAGCCCCTATTAACAACAGCAGCACAGCACAACACAGCCAGCCCCTATGGACTTTGAAGTAGTGGACAACAGCAGCACTACACTACACTACACTACACAGCCCTAACTCCCACCCTCCCTCTTCACTGTCCACAGCCGAGTGAGAAAATGGCGCCGACGCGGGTACCTTATATAGGATCCAAAACCCGCGAGACTCGGAAGGCGGGATGATGACGTTTTGCCTCGATTTCAGATCCGAGTCAGGCGGGAAAAGTCGAGCCTGACTCGGATCAGACTCGGATCGGGGGGGCTCGGGGGGGTTCGGATTTCAGAAATCCGAACCCGCTCACCCCTAATTAAAAAGCTGGACTTTTTATGTAATCTGCACACAGTGAAAATATGCACAAAAAAAGTCTAAAACAATGTTCTAGCTCCTTTGTGAAAGATTGAGTGACTTCCCAATAGTGTGAGCAGAGAATGTGGACTACTGTACTGCAGGTTACCCTACCCTAATGTACAGTAAAATGCAACCGCAGCCCAGAATCTGCAAACAGCCACTTTACACTTCTCCCTCGCTAATGGCAGTACTGGGGCGGTGTGGTGGTTGCCAATTCCCTTAGGAAGAAGATGCACTCTGGTCACTCCCAGAGACTACCCCGCGTGTTCACAACTCCCGATGGTAAGGAGACGGAGAGTAGGCGATATGACGCAACTGCTGTGGGCAAATGATTTAATCACACAGCAATATTGGTTTTGGGAATCAGAAAGTTGTTTGTCTACACAAAGAGGAGAAATGTAAGTTGTCAGTGAACTGTGTAGATGGGTGGTTATCGGGTAGAAAAGAGTGTGTAGTTTGGGAATTTGATAAACTTGTCTAAAGAGGAGTTGTCATCAACACTTGAAGGTTTAAAGTAGGGGTGAGCGGGTTCGGATTTCTGAAATCCGAACCCCCCCGAGCCCCCCCGATCCGAGGCAGATCCGAGTCAGGCTCGACTTTTCCCGCCTGACTCGGATTCTGAAATCGAGGCAAAACGCCATCATCCCGCCTTCCGAGTCTCGCGGGTTTTGGATCCTATATAAGGTACCCGCGTCGGCGCCATTTTCTCACTCGGCTGTGGACAGTGAAGAGGGAGGGTGGGAGTTAGGGCTGCCTGGGCTGTGTAGTGTAGTGTAGTGTAGTGCAGAGTAGTGTTGTGCTGTGCTGTGCTGCGCTGTGCTGCTGTTGTCCATAGGGGCTGTGTCCACTACTTCAAAGTCCATAGGGGCTGGCTGTGTTGTGCTGTGCTGCTGTTGTTAATAGGGGCTGTGTCCACTACTTCAAAGTCCATAGGGGCTGGTTGGACTGTGTTGTGCAGTCAGTTGTCCATAGGGGCTGTGTCCACTCCAAAGTCCTGTGCAGTGTCCCAGTCCTAATGGGGTGCTGTAGTGTTGTCCAGGGGGTGCTCCCCCCAAGTGCTAAAAAAAAATATATTTTTTCTGTGTTTGTGAATTGTGTGCGCAGTAGCCGCACGTGCATCAACAAAGTAGTGCCAAGCGTGCGCCTGTGTCATAAGTAAAGGGCCGGCTGGCTTGACCATTAAAGGGTGCTGTAACCCCCAAAGTACACTCCAAACCAAATAACAAAATATTTTTTCTGTGTTTGTGAATTGTGTGCGCAGTAGCCGCACGTGCATCAACAAAGTAGTGCCAAGGGTGCGCCTGTGTCATAAGTAAAGGGCCGGCTGGCTTGACCGTTAAAGGGTGCTGTAACCCCCAAAGTACACTCCAAACCAAATAACAAAATATTTTCTGTGTTTGTGAATTGTGTGTGCAGTAGCCGCACGTGCATCAACAAAGTAGTGCCAAGCATGTACCTGTGTCATAAGTCAAGGGCCGGTTTGGACATCTGGTCCGGACTGAAGGACGTGCCAACAATTTCTGACAAGTCTACTGTCACTGCATATGATACTGTCCTCAAAGCAGCAGCGACAAGCGTGCGTCTGTCTGTTAAAGGGTGGTGTAACCCTCAAAGTGCGCTCCACAAACAATAAAAAAATTCTTTTTTTTTCTGTCTTTGTGAAATGTGTGGGCTGTAGCCGCACCTGCATCCTTAAAGCAGCAGCGACAAGCGTGCGTCTGTCTGTTAAAGGATTACATCGGTTACAGCATCCAAGTAGGCATGTCAGACAGTCCTTACCTGTACTGGCAGGAAAAAGAAGCAATTTGGAGGTCCCTCTACAAACTGGCTCTATTTTATCTGAGTTGCCCCCCCTCCAGTGTGTACTCCGAAAGAGTGTTTAGTGCAGCCGGGAACCTTGTCAGCGAAAGGCGTAGGAGGTTGCTTCCACAAAATGTGGAGAAGATGATGTTCATAAAATGAATTATCAACTCTTCCAGGGAGACCAGCCTCCAGAACGTACAGAGGGACCTGTGGTGGTGGATTCCAGCAGGGACGAATTAATACTCTGTGAGGATGAGGATGTACACAACACTGAAGAGGGTGAGGAATCGGTGGATGAGGAGGATGAGGACGACATCTTACCTCCGTAGAGCCAGTTTGTGCAGGGACAGATTAATTGCCAGCTTGTTTTGTGGGGGCCCAAACGAACCAATCATTTCAGCCACAGTCGTGTGGCAGACCCTGGCGCTGAAATGATTGGTTTGTTAAAGTGTGCATGTCCTGTTTATACAACATAAGGGTGGGTGGGAGGGCCCAAGGACAATTCCATCTTGCACCTCTTTTTTTTCTTTGAATTATGTACTGTTTGGGGCCTAGTTTTTCAAACTGCCATCCTGTCTGCCACTGCAGTGTCACTCCTAGATGGGCCACGTGTTTGTGCCGCCCACTCGTATCTCTTAGCATAGTCATCCAGCTATCTCGGTGCAACCTTTTGGATATAAAAACACTATTGTGAGGTGTGAGGTGTTCAGAATAGACTGGAAATGAGTGGAAATTAAGGTTATTGAGGTTAATGATAGCATAGGAGCAGAAAAACACACAAATTCTGTGATTTTAGCTGTTTTTATGCTTTTTTTAAAAAAAAATACAGATCCAAAACACAAAACCCAGAACCCCAAACACGGAAGGGTGGTTTTGGTCAAAACCAATCCAGATCCAAAACACGAAGAAAGATCCAGATCCAAAACCAAAACACAAAACACGAAAAGTGGCCGGTGCACACCCCTAGTTTAAAGTAGGGTGTACACCGGCCACTTTTCGTGTTTTGTGTTTTGGTTTTGGATCTGGATCTTTCTTCGTGTTTTGACTCTGGATTGGTTTTGCCAAAACCACCCTTCCGTGTTTTGGGTTCTGGGTTTTGTGTTTTCGATCTGTATTTTTTTTTTAAAAAGCATAAAAACAGCTAAAATCACAGAATTTGTGGGTTTTTCTGCTCCTATGCTATTATTAACCTCAATAACCTTAATTTCCACTCATTTCCAGTCTATTCTGAACACCTCACACCTCACAATAGTGTTTTTATGTCCAAAAGGTTGCACCGAGGTAACTGGATGACTATGCTAAGCGACACCAGTGGGCGGCACAAACATGTGGCCCATCTAGGAGTGACACTGCAGTGGCAGACAGGATGGCAGTTTGAAAAACTAGGCCCCAAACAGTACATAATGCAAAGAAAAAAAGAGGTGCTAGATGGAATTGTCCTTGGGCCCTCCCACCCACCCTTATATTGTATAAACAGGACATGCACACTTTAACAAACCAATCATTTCAGCGCCAGGGTCTGCCACATGACTGTGGCTGAAATGATTGGTTCGTTTGGGCCCCCACAAAACAAGCTGGCAATTAATCTGTCCCTGCACAAACTGGCTCTACAGAGGCAAGATGTCATCCTCATCCTCCTCATCCACCGATTCCTCACCCTCTTCAGTGTTGTGTACATCCTCATCCTCACAGAGTATTAATTCGTCCCTGCTGGAATCCACCACCACAGGTCCCTCTGTATGTTCTGGAGGCTGGTTCCTGGAAGAGTTGATAATTCATTTTTATGAACATCATCTTCTCCACATTTTGTGGAAGCAACCTCCTACGCCTTTCGCTGACAATGTTCCTGGCTGCACTAAACACTCTTTCGGAGTACACACTGGAGGGGGGGCAACTCAGGTAAAATAGACCCAGTTTGTACACTGGCCTCCAAATTGCCTCTTTTTCCTGCCAGTACAGGTACGGACTGTCTGACATGCCTACTTGGATGCTGTCACCGATGTAATCCTCCACCATTCTGTCAATGGTGACAGTATCATATGCAGTGACAGTAGACATGTCAGAAATTGTTGTCAGGTCCTTCAGTCCGGACCAGATGTCCAAACTTGGTCCTGCCTGCCCTGCATCACCACCAGTGGGTTGCTTAGGATACCTAAGTTTTTTCCTGGCAGCCCCAGTTGCGGGAGAAAATGAAGGAGCTGTTGAGGTGTCACGTTCCGCTTCAGCTGACAGTGTTTTCACCAGCAGGTCTTTGCACCTCTGCAGGCTTGTGCCGGCCGGAAAGAGAGACACCACATAGGCTTTAAACCTAGGATCGAGCACGGTGGCAAAAATTTAGTGGTCTGATTTCAACAGATTGACCACACTGGAATCCTGGCAAAGCGAATGAAGGGCTTCATCCACAAGTCCCACATGCCCGAGCGGAATCGCTCCATCTTAGCTCCTCGTTCACTTTCTCCAGCTGCTTCTGCAAAAGCCTGATGAGAGGAATGACCTGACTCAAGCTGGCAGTGTCTGAACTGACTTCATGTGTGGTAAGTTCGAAGGGCTGGAGAACCTTGCACAGCACGGAAATCATTCTCCACTGTGCTTGAGTCAGGTGCATACCCCCTCCTTTGCCTATGTCATAGGTGGATGTATAGGCTTGAATGGCCTTTTGCTGCTCCTCCATCCTCTGAAGCATATAGAGGGTTGAGTTCCACCGCGTCACAACCTCTTGCTTCAGGTGATGGCGGGGCAGGTTCAAGAGTGTTTGCTGGTGCTCCAGTCTTTGGCACGCAGTCGCTGAATGGCGAAAGTGGCCAGAAATTTTTCGGGCCACCCAAAGCGTCTCCTGCACGCCCCTGTTGCTTTTCAGAAAATTCTGCACCACCAAGTTTATTGTGTGAGCAAAACATGGATGGGACGTGCTGGAATTTGCCCAGATGTAATGCCCACACAATATTGGTGTCATTGTTAGATATCACAAATCCCCAGGAGAGTCTAAGTGGGGTAAGCCACTGGGCGATGATTTCCCTCAGTTTCTCTAAGAGGTTGTCGGTGGTGTGCCTCTTACTGAAACCGGTGATACACAGCGTAGCCTTCCTTGGAACGAACTGGCGTTTCTGAGATGCTGCTACTGGTGACGCTGCTGTTGTTGCTGCATAAAGTGATACATCTACCCAGTGGGCTGTCACAGTCATATAGTCCTTAGTCTGCCCTGTTCCACTTGTCCACATGTCCGTGGTTAAGTGGACATTGGGTACAACCGCATTTTTCAGGACACTGAGGACACTTTTTCTGACGTTTCTGTACAGTCTCTGTATCGCCTGCCTAGTGAAATGGAGTCTAGACGGGATTTGGAACCGGGGACACACTACCTCCGTCAATTGTCTAAATCCCACTGCACTAATGGTGGATACCGGATGCACGTCTAACACCAACATAGCAGTCAAGGCCTCAGATATCCATTTTGCTTCAGGATTACTGCTGTCGTACTTCATCCTCCTCGCTAAGGACTGTTGGAGGGTCAATTGTTTAGTAATAGTAGTGGTGTTCCTACTTCCTCTCTGGGATGATGAACGACTCCCAGCAGCAACAGCAGCAGCGGCAGCAGTAGGCATAGCAATGCAGGATCCTCTGGAGGAATCCCGTATAGGAGAGTCAGTCATGCCAGTGACATGACCCGCAGGACTACTTCCGATCCTGACTAAGGAGGAAATTGACGAGGAGGGAGTTGACGGTGTGGTTTGCAGGTGCTTGGATACAACAGGACAAAGTGATTTAGGTGTCCCTGGACTGCTTACGGTTTTAGCCAAAGTTTCTGAACTTGACAGTAACTTTTTATGAACACGCTGCAGGTGACATATAAGGGAGGATGTTCCTAGGTGGTTAACGTCCCTACCCCTACTTATTTCACCTTTACATATGGTACATATGGCAAGACAGTTATTATCCGGATTTGGATAGAAATATTGCCAGACCAAAGAGGTGGAATGTTTGGTCTTCTGCCCAGGCATGACCGTGATGGGCTTTTTCATCCCAGGGACAACAACTGTCTCCCCCAGAGCATGATTTAAACAAACCACATCACCATCAGAATCATCCTCAGCGCCAGCTACACCAGTATCCTCATCCTGTTGTACTTCAACAGTGACATCTTCAATTTGCATATCAGCAAGTGGACTGTGGGTGCTCCTTTCAGCACTTGCAGAGGGCGTGCAAATGGTGGAAAGAGCCACCTCTTCCCGTCCAGTGCTGGGAAGGTCAGGCATCGCAACCGCCACCACACTTGGACTCTCCTTGGGGATTTGTGATATCTTCTTAGAACGCACAGTTCTTCGCTGTGCTTTTGCCAGCTTAACTTGTTTGATTTGTTTAGCGGGAGGAGGGCTTCCATCGTCCATGAACCATTAGTCATGAACATAGGGAAAGACCATATTATATGATTTAAATGTTTTTTTTAAGGTCATTTTCCTGAACTTTGTCATTTGGGATTGTATGTGCCCTCTACTATGACTTTGGGCATCGGCCTTGGCAGACGACGTTGATGGCATGTTATCGTCTATGTCATGACTAGTGGCAGCAGCTTCAGCACTAGGAGGAAGTGGTTCTTGATCTTTCCCTATTTTATTTTTATCGGAGAAAGTTTGGTCCTCCATTTCTGTTATATTGATATATACGTGCGGCTAAGGCGCACACAAACACAGAAAATATTTTTTTATTTTTGTCGGAGACTAGTGCACTTTGTGGGTTACACCACTCTTTAGGAAATGAGCCAGCCGGCTCTTTACTTATGGGACACAGGCACACGCTTGGCTGTGATCCTTTAGTGATGCACGTGCAGCTACAGTGCACACAATTCACAAAGACAGAAAAAAAAGAAGAAATTAAAAATTTTTGTTGGAGTGCACTTTGGGGGTTACACCACCCTTTAACAGACAGACGCATGCTCGGCACTGCTGCTTTGAGGATGCACGTACACTGCACACAATTCACAAACACAGAAAAAAAATATGTTTTTTGGAGTGCACTTTGGGGGTTACAGCACCCTTTAACGGACGAGCCAACCGGCCCTTTACTTATGACACAGGCGCACGCTTGGCGCTGCTCCTTTGTTGATGCATGTGCGGCCACAGTGCGCACAATTCACAAACACAGAAAGTAATTTTTTATTTTGTTTGGAGTGCACTTTGGGGGTTACACCACCCTATAACAGATGAGCCAGCCGGCCCTTTACTTATGACACAGGCGCACGCTTGATGCTACTTTGTTGATACACGTGCGGCTGCTGTGCACACAATTCACAAACACAAAAAATATATATTTTTATTTTTTTTGGAGTGCACTTTGGGGGTTACAGCACCCTTTAATGGACAAGCCAGCCGCCCTTTACTTCTGACACAGGCGCACGCTTGGCACTACTTTGTTGATGCACGTGCACACAATTCACAAACACAGAAAATTATTTTTTATTTTGTTTGGAGTGCATTTTGGGGGTTACACCACCATTTAATAGATGAGCCAGCCGGCCCTTCACTTATGACACAAGCGCACGCTTGACGCTGCTCCTTTGTTGATGCACGTGCAGCCACAGTGCACACAATTCACAAACACAGAAAATATTTTTTTATTTTGTTTGCAGTGCACTTTGGGGGTTACACCACCCTTTAACAGATGAGCCAGCCGGCCCTTTACTTATGACACAGGCAAAAGCTTGGCACTATTTTGTTGATGCACATGCGGCTACTGCGCACACAATTAACAAACACAAAAAAAAATTATTTTTTTTGGAGTGCACTTTGGGGGTTACAGCACCCTTTAATGGTCAAGCCAGCTGGCCCTTTACTTATGACACAGGCGCACGCTTGGCGTTACTTTGTTGATGCACGTGCGGCTACTGCGCACACAATTCACAAACACAAAAAAATAATAATTTTTTTTTGGAGTAAACTTTCGGGGAGCACCCCTGATGCACAGATCACCCCCTGGACAACATTACAGCACCCCTCTAGGACTACAGCCTTTATGGGACACTGCACAACACAGTCCAGCCAGCCCCTATAGACTTTGGAGTGGACACAGCCCCTATGACTGCAACAGACTGCACAACACAGCCCAGCCAGCCTCTATGAGAGCAGCACAACACAGCCCGGCCAGCCCCTATGGACTGAGTGGTCACAGCCCCTATGGCCAACAGCAGCACAACACAGCCCAGTCAGCCCCTATGGACTGAGTGGTCACAGCCCCTATGGCCAACAGCAGCACAACACAGCCCAGCCAGCCCTAGCTCCCACCCTCCCTCTTCACTGTCCACAGCTGGAGTGAGAAATGGTGCTGACATGGGGACCTTTTATAGAATCCAAAACCCGTGAGATCCGGAAGGCGGGATGATGACATTTTGCCTCGATTTCAGATCCGAGTCAGGCGGGAAAAGTCAAGCCTGACTCGGATACGACTCGGATCGGGGGGCTCGGGGGGGTTTGGATTTCAGAAATCCGAACCCACTCATCCCTAGTTTAAAGGTCAGGGGAAAGTCTTGTATAAAGGAGAGATTCCACAGAGTGGGAGCAGTCCAGTAATGGGAGCAAGTAATGAGTGTGGTTGAGAGACAAAGATCTGGAACAGAATAAATCTATTCTGTTGGAAGATATTTTTTAGACAAGTGTTTAATCAGTTTTGTTAATGGTTTTGCATATTATTATAAATATTTTTATGTATTATGGGGTAACATACAAACAAATAGTATAGGATCTATCAGAAGTAAGAAAAATAGCTAGCTGCTGCAATTAAAATAGACTGTAGGGGCAGATGTATCTGTACTGATCCTGCCAGGGGCATCTTCAAAGAGGAGGGGGCCCGTATACATTCCTTGTCCGGGGCCCCCTCCTCTCTCCCCGGCTGCTGGCAGCCGACTGACGCGGCTGGCCACCGCAGCATCAGTAGACTCTGGCACTAGAGTGTGCCCAGAGTCTACTGTGCATGCTCAGATCACCGCGAAAATGGCAGGTCGCCATTTTCCCAGTGATTTCCTCACTGCGCAAGTGCAAAATGCCGGAAAAATGGCTGCGGTGGCCAATTTCTGGTGTATTGAGCAGCGCTGAGATATCCGACGCCGGACCTCGAAGAGGTAATTATTAGATAATATGGGTGCAGGGTGTGCAGCACTCCCTGCACCCATTATAGATACACACCTGGATCCTGCCCTGACTGCCATGTTAATTCTGGACACAGACTGCAGGGGTTTATCTTGGGGTCCGAGCGCCCCAGGCAAAGTGATGGATAGGCGCCCCCAATATTTTCTGAATAATTACACTCTGTACTTATAATGTCTCCCCAGCCAGCTCCCCCTCTGTCTCCCCAGCCAGCCCTTATTCTGTCTTCCCAGCCCTCCCCCTTCTGTATCCTCAGCCATCCTCCATCTGTCTCCCCAGCCATCCTCCCTCTGTCTCCCCAGCCATCCTCCCACTTTTTCCCGAGCCATCCCCTTTCTGTCTGCCCAGCCATCCTGCTTGTCTCCCCAACCATCCCTCTTAGGTCTCCCCAGCCATGCCCCTTCTGTCTCCACAGCCATGTCCCTTCTGTCTCCCGAGTTGTCCTCCTTCTGTCTCCCCAACCAGACCCCTTCTGTCTCCCCAGCCACCCCCTTCTGTCTCCACAACCATCCCCATTCTGTCTCCCCAGCCATCCCCCTTCTGTCTTCCCAGCCATCCCCCTTCTTTATCCTGTGCCACCCCCTCTGTATCTACAGCCATCAACCATCTGTTTCCCAAGCCGTCCTCCTTCTTTCTTCACTACCACCCCCATCTGTATCCCCAGCCATCCCCCATCTGTCTCCCCAGCCATAATCTTTCTGTGTCCCCAGCCACCCTCCTTCTATGTCCCCATCCAATCCCCTTCTGTCACCACAGCCATCCCCCTTCTGTCTCCCCAGCTATCCCCTTTCTGTCTCCAAACCCATGCCCCCTTCTGTCTCTCCAGCTTCAGCCCCTGGCCACCTGCAGCTAACAGATACTTACCATCTCTTGGATCTTCTGGCTGCGGTTGTGGCTGGTGAAAGTGCAGCATTGCGGAGAGTGTGACAAAATAACACCATGCACGCCGTGTCTCAAAAAAAACTTCAAAAAACTTTATTCATTCATTATACCAGCCAGCTGCCGGCAAGCACCAGTGACTGCCCAGCCCAGGACATCTCCCCAGGTCTCCCCAGCCTTGCCCCTTCTGTCTCCACAGCTATGTCCCTTTTGTCTCCCCAGCTATTCTCCTTCTGTCTCTCCAACCAGGCCCCTTCTATCTCCCTAGCCATCCCTCCTTCTGTCTCAACAGGCATCCCCATTCTGTCTCCCCAGGCACTCCCCTTCTAATTCTCCAGCCATCCCCTTCTCACTCCCCAGACATCCCTTTCTGTCTCCCCAGCCATCCTCCTTTTGTCTCCACAGCCGTCCCCCTTCTTTATCCTCTGCCACCCCCTCTGTTTCCCCAGCCATCCTCCTTATTTCTCCACTGCCATCCCCATCTGAATCCCCAGCCATCCCCCATCTGTCTCCCCAGCCATCATCCTTCTGTGTCCCCAGCCATCCTCCTTCTATGTCCCCAGCCAACCCCCTTCTGTCTCCACAGCCATCCCTCTTCTGTCTCCGCAGCTATCCCCCTTCTGTTGCTACAGCCATCCCTCTTCTGTCTCCCCAGCTACCCCCTTCTGTCTCCAAAGCCAGGCACCCTTCTGTCTCTCCAGCTCCAGCCCCTGACCCCCTGCAGCTAACAGATACTTAACATCTCTAGTATCTCCTGGCTGCGGTTGTGGCCGGTAAAAGCGCAGCATTGCGGAGAGTGTGACAACATAACATCACGCACGCCTTGTCTCAATAAACCTCAAAAAACTTTATTCATTCATTGTACCAGGCAGCTGCCAGCAAGCACCAGTGGCTACCCGGCCCGGGACATCTACCCTGGGTAGGAGCCAGAGACGTACTTGGGACTCCATTACTGGAAGAACCATCAATGATTCTACCCCCTGGCAGAGGGGGGCAAAGCAGAACGGCGCCCCCCTCAACTGGCACCCCTGGTGAGTGCCATCCTGGCCAAGTGTTAGTTACGCTGCTGATTTATATCTTCAAATAAGGTCGTGAACAGCATCACCTTCAGAAAAATAATCTAAATAACATCTTTAGATAAGGACTATATAACAAATGTTGGCCTGTCATTCTTACACCTCCCTCCATTTTATCTCCACACCTGTCTAATTTTGCAGAAAAACTCACATCAGCATCTACTAAAATAATCAACTAAAAGTATTGTGTCACCGTACCCGCTCTTCCAATCTTTGGCAGACCAGCTGCCACTCATAGACATGGGCGTAGTTATGGTGGGTGCAGAGAAAGAGGTTGCTACAGTGCCCAGGCCTGCATTTATTGTGATGTCACAATGCAGGTCACAGCCTTTAATAAAGGATGCCCAGCTACTGGCAGCCATTCTGTGGTGACATTTTGTCCTATATTGATGCTCTCTGAGTAGTTCCTGCTTTATTTAAGAAACTTTGAATAATGACTACTGATATGGATTTTGGATTACATCTTCCAAAGAGGTCCTCAGCAGCAACATCTTTAGAAAAAGAATCGTAATAACATCTTTAGGTAAGGACTATATAAAAAATTCTGGCCTGTCTCCTTACCCTTTCAGACACCTCCCTCCTTTTTATCTGCAGATTTAATTTAGAAACAATGGATAAAGCAAATTATTCATCTGATATAAGGCTGCATGACTGTCACAGTGCGACGGCCGCCGATACTGCTCCCTGGTATCGTCTCATCTGTTGGTATTGACCCGGCCTGTTGACTACGTTTATTCTTCTGCACTTCATCCAGTGATCACCAGCACCTGTATAGGAAAACCTAACCTGAGGGCCGCAACCTGTGTGTTGGACGCAGCCAAGTCCACAGCTTCTTGCGAGGGTCCCTGGTGAATACCGCTGGCACATTAGACTCCACACCTCAGGTATAGGTCTAGCCAATTCCCTAAATACGGGTCGCATCCATAATCCGTCCGAGAGTTTGTGACAGAATACTCTGGTCCAAAAAGAAACATGGATGCCGCTGGTAATCCTTCACCTCGAGATCTATTGGAAAATCTCCTCGCTAGAGTCGAGAAGCATTAACAAGACCAGGCCCAAATTATGCAGTGCTTTCAGACGCTTATGCAACGGGATGGACCTGCTCAGCCACCTCCGGTACAACCAGCTCCACCTCCTGTGGTGTCCGTACAAGCTGCAGGTACTTCAGTGCCATTCCGAACCCCACCAAGTATGATGGCTTTCGCGGATTTTTGAATCAATGTTCCATTCAGTTCAAAGGCCAGGCAGCAAACTTTTTCTCTGAGAGAACAAAGGTGGCTTATGTTGTTTCGCTGCTGTCCGTACAGGTGTTGGCATGGGCATCTCCATTATGGGAGAGAAATGACCCTCTGGTCAATAACAGTACTGAGGGCCTGATTCAGAGCCGGACGCTATATGCGCTCGCTCGTCCAGAAAAAGGGGCTGCCTATTTAAATTGACCGTTTGCTCTTTGCGGTCTGTTGACGCCTCTATGTCTCCACTCCCCGTTTTCAAGCAACTTCCCCTGTTACCACCCACAAACGGCTCATCCTGTCACTCAAATTAGCAGGCATTCTCTATTTTGCGAGCACACGATTTTCGGCTGCACTGACTGGTTCGCGCATGCCCATACGCATGCGCAGATGTGCGAACATCGCTCAGAGCAAACGAGCGGCCGCTTACGAGCGGCTCTGAATCAGGCCCTGAGTTCATAGCGGCT
Source organism: Taudactylus pleione (assembly GCA_031769625.1). Lineage (NCBI taxonomy): Eukaryota > Metazoa > Chordata > Amphibia > Anura > Myobatrachidae > Taudactylus > Taudactylus pleione. The sequence continues at coordinate 6,098,413 of JAUIMM010000039.1, forward strand.
CTTCGGAAAGTCTTTGATGAGCCCGCAAGTTCAGCCATTCTACAATTGAAACAAGGCAACCAGACTGTGGGGCAATACGCCGTGCAATTCCGAACCCTTGCCTCGGAATTGGGGTGAAACAACGAGGCCATGATAGCAGCATTTATGCAAGGTCTGTCAGAGCAAATCAAAGACGTATTGTCATCCAGGGAATTACCAACCACATTGGGCGTTCTGATCTCTCTGTGTATCCGGGTAGATCTCTGCCACAGAGAAAGAGCGTAAGAAAAAGAACAGTCCAGATGCTTCAGCTTCAAACTTGCTCCTCGTTTCACTGCCTCGGCTGAGGTTCCAGAAGAACCTATGCAGATCGGGAAGTCACGTTTACCTGCTGCAGAGAGAGAAAGAAGGTTCCGGAACAAGCTGTGTTTGTATTGCGGTGAACCAGGATATCTTCTCTCAGGATGCTCTAAACGTCCGGGAGCTTAATTGAACGAGGAGTGGTCAGATTAGGTGTATTTCAGCACACCTCAAAAGGGAAAGTTTCCCCCCAATTTACTATTGATGTGATGCTAATGTCAGACAAACCGTCTGATGCCGTTAAGGCCTTTGTAGACTCTGGTGCCGATGGCAATTTCATCTCAGCAAAGAAAGTTCAGGATTTAAGCATTCAAAGTGTTCCATTGGAAGCACCACTCTGCATCATTGGAGTAGATGGGAACATGGCTACCATTCGCTCTAGGACTTCAGAGGTCATCATGCAAGTTGCAGCTCTTCATGAGGCATTGATTTCGTTTTACATATTCCCGACAGCAGAAAATCCAGTTGTTCTTGGTCTTCCGTGGCTACGCAGGCATGCTCCTATTTTGGATTGGAATGAACCTCAAATTCTGTCATAGGGATCACAGTGCCATCAGTCATGCCTACCATCCATAAAACCACCACCGCGTGTCATTCAGAGTTCAACCATCTTCCCAGAGAGTTCACTGCTCCATAATGGTCCTTTGAGGATGTATTCTGTAAGAAAGCAGCTGAAACACTTCCGGACCATAGGGAGTGGGACTGCATTATAGATTTACTTCCAGGAAAGATGCCTCCTCGTGGAAGAGTGTTTCACCTTTCGCTTCCTGAAACCCAGGTGGTGTCCGAATACATCCAGGAGAACCTGGAGCACGGATTCATCAGAGAATCAAAATCACCTGCGGGTGCAGGGATGTTTTTTGTTAAAAAGAAAGATGGCTGTTTGAGAAAATGTATAGACTGTCTGGGCCTGAATGCCATCACTGTTAAGGATCGGTACCCGCTACCACTAATCTCTGAACTTTTCGATCACATAAAAGGAGCAAGGATTTTTTCCAAGTTAGACCTCCGTGGGGCCTATAACTTAATAAGAATTCAAGAAGGGGATGAGTGGAAGACGGCCTTCAACACGCGTGATGGACATTACGAATACTTGGTTATGCCTTTTGGGTTAAGCAATACTTCTGCAGTTTTCTATAAGTACATGAACGACATTTTTCGAGACCTGTTATACAAGTAGAATAAATACAAAAAGTGAATCCTAAGTGAATGGTGCAAGAAAAGCAGCCTATTGTGATTCAAACATATGAAATCTCACCAATATTTCAATAACAACTGAATATATACAAAAAATTATATGACTCTAACAAATGGCGCTTTGTACAAAAAGTGATAAACATAAATTTTTAAAAAATTTACTTTCTTTGAAAGCACGTGATATCCTATGATATAAACTTGATATGGACTTGAAACAATTCTTCTTTATCCTCCAATGTGTATATAGGCCCTGATTCAGAGCCGGACGCTCTGACAGAGCGCTCGCTCTGAATCAGGGCCGTCCTTATCTTTTTTAAGAGCGGCCTCCTGGCCGCTCGCATAGCTGTGGGTGACCGTCCACAGCTATAGCGAGCGGCCAAAATGATGGTCGTGATGGTCAAGACCATCGCGACCATCAGGCTTGCGACAAGACCCTTGCGGTAGGGTCTCCTTGCCTCAAGCCCTGGCGTGCTTTTGGCTCTATCAGAGCCAAAAGCACTCCCAATGACATTACTTGTGATGTCAGTGGGGCCGGCCCCAGACGGTAGGTGTTCCCATGGTAAAGCCTCCGTCTGGGCAGCCACGCCCCCGGCACGCCCACCAAAGGGGGCGTGCTATCAATCACCATCGACAGCACGCCCCCTTTGGTGCGAGACCCATAATGACAGCTTGGCTGTCGTTATTCTGGTCTCGCGCATGCACACTTGGCCAACATCGACCCGCTTGCGAGCGCCCAGCGCTCGCGAGCGGGTCTGAATCAGGCCCATAATTCCATAAAAACAACAAAATAAAAAACAAAATGTGTAACAGTTTTAAATCCCAAATAAATTGAAGAAAATGTGTAGAAATAAACGTGGTTCATTCAAGTGGGTACAGGCGTACCCTAACTCACACTCCGTGGTGTAATTTCATGCATCAAAAGGTTTCTTTTTCCTTCTCCCTTTCACCTCCGTGTCTAAACAGATATATTATCCATACCAAATAGTACTCAAACAGCCACAGGAAGAAAAAGGGCGTACCCCACTCACTATAGGAATATAAAATCTAAGCACATCAGGGTTTCTTTAAGCCACTCACAGATGGAAAAGCGTACCCCACTCACGGTAGATATAGAAGTTTTAAGGTATATAAAGGTTTATTTTTCTGAATTCCTCTGATTATTGTTCATCAAAAATAAATATTTTTTCTCCGTGATAGGTTTTATCCAAAAAATAAACAAATTAATATACAGTATATGTAATATCCAGATTTATATTGTGTCAGATCACTCATGGAAAGATGCAGCAGCTAGTGATCTTATATAAAAAACATATACACAATGACCTGCATATGGTCAATCATATATAAAGAACAATAAAAAACATTGGCCCTCATTCAGAGCCGTACGCTCTGAGCAGAGCGCACGCTCTGAATGAGGGCCGGCCTCCATGAAAATGGAGCGTCCTTCTGGACGCTCGTATAGCTGTGGGTCACCACCCACAGGCTATACGAGCGTGCATTTTGATGGCCGCGATGGTCGAGACCATCGCGACCATCGAAAATGCGAGCCGGAGCCTGCAGTTGAGGTTTTCAACCGCAAGCTCCGGAGTGATTTTGGCTCTATCAGAGCCAAAATCACTCCCACTGACATCACTAGTGATGTCAGTGGGCCGGCTTTTGACGGGAGGCGTTCCCGTGGGAACGCCCCTGTCAGGGAGGCACGCCCCCGGCACGCCTACCAAAGGGGGCGTGCTGTTAATCAACATTGACAGCACGTCCCCTTTGATCGGACACAACGAGCGAAGGACTTTCCTTCGCTCGTCGCGTCTGGCGCATGCGCACGACGGAGCTCCCTCCGTTGTGCGCATGCTCAGTCCAGAACATCGACCCACTTGCGAGCGGACAGCCGCTCGCGAGTGGGTCTGAATCAGGCCCATTGACAGGTCTATAAAAAACAAAAAAACATACAAAAATATGTAACAAAAAATTAATTAAAAGATGAAAAAAGTGCAAACCTGATGGTTCAGGAAAAAGGATGTTTACACTCGTGGTTCTGTTGACGCGTTTCGGCCTATAATATGCCTTTATCAAGACATGACCAGAGGGCCTGATTCAGAGCCGGACGCTATTTGCGCTCGCTCGTTCAGAAAAAGGGGCCGGCTATTTAAATTGAGCGCTCGCTCTTTGCGGTCTGTTGACGCCTCTATGTCTGAGCGAGCGAACGAAACATGAGCTCGCTATTTTGTAAAAACGCCCCCTGGCCGCTCGCATCCTACGTCATCTCCGCTATTTATTAGATTAATCGAGTACATCGAAAGGCATCTGAACTGCTCACAGTGCTTGTGGTTGGATTTTCCTACCGCAATCATGCGAACAGTTCAGGCTAAGAAACAACCAAGTGACGTCGTCGATGACGCTGCTGTCAGGGTTCAGCCTAGGATCGGCCTCTCTCACCTCTTTGCCGGCTTCCCCTGACTTCCTTGCGGTCAGACATCTGGTGCAGTGATGGATGTGGGCTGAGTATTCTGCCTTAGGTGCTTTTTGCGAGCTTCCATGGTCGGCTGTGTGTGCTGGGGATCGGAGTTCCCATCATGGGTGCCGCCATGACAGTTCCTCTCATGTGACAGTACTCCTAACCTATGGTAGCATGATTTCAGTCAGCTGATGCTGTGCTCCAGTAATCTGCTTCCCCTGGGTATAAATCCGCCTCCAGAACTCCAGGAAGACGCTGTTCAACTTCGTTATTCCAAGTGCCTGTGTTACTCCCACTGTTGCTCTCTGCTAAATCCTTCAGCGTGTTGCTTCAGCCTGTTCACAGTTTCCCAGTTTCCTGTATTAGCTTCCATGCTAAACCTTACTCTGAGACTTTAGCTTTCTCACAGTACTTCAGTGTTTCATGTCCCTTCCCTGTGTGTCTTTGTATATGTGCTGCTAATTCTATTGCAGCTTTCCTGTGGCTATTACCCTGTATCACTGAAGTGTCAGATTACCTGCTGGTATTAATTAGCTCACAGCTGGTCCTCCCAGCACATGTCTGTGTCAATCTGCTCTGAGTCTTGTCAGTGCAAATTTGCACTTGCAGTTAGCACTCTCCCAGTGTATGCCTATCTTCTCTATATGTCTTGTCTGTGCAATCTGAACCTGCATATATAATTATTCCCAGTATTTTGCCTTTGCCCAGTACCAGCATTTCTAGCTCTCTCAGTATTTGGCCTTTGTCCAGTACCACATTTCTAGCTCTCCCAATATATTCCTTGAGTCCATTCTACTCTTGTATGTGCAATCCCTAGTATATGTTTGTGTTTTTCTGCATATTTAGCAAACTCCAGTACCTGCCTGTGTCCACATCTCCCTGAGCTGCTGAGCTAGTCAGCTCCTGGATTTCTTAGTGGTTCTTAAGTACATTCTCAGTAATCTCATGCAAGCCGGTGATCAGGATTTCTAATTGTGTTTCAGTGTATCTCCAGTGTTCTAGCAATAACTTAACGTAATATAGTTTCCGGTCTTCTGCCATTCCCAGGTATCTGTCCAGAGGGCCGCGACTTGCTCACTTGGTGCAGCGGAAAAGCAAATCCCAATTGGAGAGGTCAGTGGAGAAAACCACCAAGTGAGTTAGACTCCGCGCCTCTGTGCAGGTCTAGCCAAACCTGGGTTCGGCCGCAAATAGGAGACCTAGCCACAGTCACTCCGATAGTCACCTGAACCCCCCGGCTCACTGTCCTCCACAGAGGATCACTTTCACCGGATTGTGACAGTTTGAACAGCCTAATATGCAAGCCGCCGGGTTCCAGGTTGAAGTAGGTTTTCAGGATTTACTCTTTCATGTGTCTGCACAGGAGACAGCTTTGCAATCCGTCAGACAGCAGCTGCAAGAACTCTCTAGTCAAATGACGGTTATTCATTCAGTTCTAGCTGCTTTGTCCCCAGACACACCACAAGTTCCGCCAGTGAATTCTCCATAGTTTCGTTACGAAGTTTCAATTACCCCTACAGATGAAAAATTTTCTGAGCAAGCTAGTGAACCTCTCAAGTGTCATCTGGTTCCCCAATTTCCTGATATTCGTGACCCTGAACCTTTCAAGAGTTTCTATTGGCTTCTAGAACAACTATAAAATCTCCGTCCCAAAATTTTCAAGTTATTTCCAAGCTTTCTAGTGCTACTCCTGACTTGACTAACAGCTTTTCCAAGCAAACTAAAGTAAAGCATCAAAGTTACCTGCAACCTAAACTTACTGAGGTTGAACGTCAGCGATGCCGGGAACTGCATCTGTGTTTATATTGCGGTTATGACGATCACTTTCTTAAGGACTGTACTCTGCGCCCACTGAGAAGTGGTGACAAGTGTGTGACTCCTAATGTCTGCGTTTTCAGTTCTCCCCATCATCCATCAGTGATTCCAGTTTCTTCAGTTACAGATAAGGAGGTGATGTCCACTAAGCAAAAGAAAGTTCAAGTTTTCGATTGGGGCCCTGCTACAAGATGCTTCAACCCTCGTCTAAGAAATATTGGGAGGATATTTCAACCTTCTAAAGTCAGGGACACTACTCATTCCACTTCTACTGGTCACGGCCCGGATTCCATTTCCATCAGTCACAGCCCGGATTCTGACTGTTCCGGTCCCAGTCCGGATTCTGCTTTTCCCAATACGGGACTCCAGTCAGTAGCCCCAGGAGGGGTCTCAACTTCCTTACCCCAGCAGGGGGTCTCAAGTCTCGCACCCCAGCAGGGGGTCTCAAGTCTCGCACCCCAAGAGGGGGTCTCAAGTTCCACACCCCAGAAGGGGTCCTTCGTTTCAAGTTTCATGCCCCAGGAGGGGGTTTCAAATCTCTCACCCCAGAAGTAGGTTACAAGTGTTGTACCCCAAGAGGGGGCTTTCATTTCAAGTTTCACGCCCCAAGGAGGGGTCTTCGTTTCGAGTTTCATGCCCCAGGAGGGGGCCTTTGTTTCAAGTTACATGCCTCAAGAGGAGGCCTTCATTTCGAGTTTCACGCCCCAGGAGAGGGCCTTCGTTTCGAGTTTCATGCCTCAAGGGGAGGCCTTCATTTCAAGTGTTATGCCCCAGGAGCGGACCGTAATTTCAAGTGTTACTCCCCAAGAAAGGGTCTCAAGTTCCATACCTCAAGAGGGGGTTCTGAGCCACTCACCACAGGAATAAGTCTGTGTTCTTGCATCCCAAAAGGGGGTTTCATATTGCGTACCCCAAAAGGAAAAGCCATGTCAGCTTTCCCAGAAGGGGGTTTTAGGTCCCATACTCCAACAGGGAGTGTCAAGTTCTGTACTCCAGGAGGGGGCCTTGAGTCTCTCACCCCAAAAGAAGGTTTCAAATCTTGTTTCCCAGGAAGGGGCCTCAAATGCTATCCCCCAGGAGGGTGTTTCTAGTGTTATACCCCAAGAAGGGATTTCAAGTGTCACGCCCCAAGAGGAAATCCTCATTTCAAGTTCTTTACCCCAGGAGGGGGTTTCAAGCCTCTTACCCAGAGAGAGGGTTCCTAGTGTCCTTCCCCTAGAGTGGACTTCAAGTGTCTCACCCCAGGATGGGGTTCCCAGTGTAATACCCCAGGAGGGGATTTCTAGTGTTACGTTTCAAGAGAAAGTTCTTGTTTCAAGTTCTTCACCCCAGGACAAGGGTCCAAGTATCCTACCCCAGAATGGGGTTTCCAGTGTTATACCCCAGGAGGGGATTTCAAGTGTTATGTTTCAAGAGAAAGTCTTTATTTCAAGTTCTTCACCCCAGGAGGGGGTTTCAAGCCTCGCACCCCAAGAAGGGGTTTCACTTTCCTCACCCCAGGAGGGGATTTCAAGTGTCTCACCCCAGGATGGGGTTCCCAGTGTTGTGCCCCAAGGGGGAATTTCAAGTGTTATTCTCCAAGATGGGACCTCAAGTGTCTCACCCCAGGATGGGGTTCCAAGTGTTATACCTCAAGATGGGATTTCCAGTGTTATACACCAGGAGGGGATTTCAAGTGCCTCATCCCAAGATGGGGTTCCCAGTGTTATACCCCAGGAGGGGATTTCAAGTGCCTCATCCCAAGATGGGGTTCCCAGTGTTATACCCCAGGAGGGGAATGCAAGTGCCTCATCCCAAGATGGGGTTCCCAGTGTTATACCCTAGGAGGGGAATTCAACTGTCTTACCCCAGGATGGGGTTCCCAGTGTAATGCCCCAAGATGGGGTTCGTGGTGTTATTCCCCTGGAGGGGACTTCAAGTGTCTCACCCCAGGATGGGATTCCTAGTGCCATCCCCCAGGGGGGATTTCGAGTATTACATTTCCGAAGAAGAGTTCAAGTGTCTTACCCCAGGAGAGGGTCTCAAGTCTTGTACCCCAAGAACAAGGGTTTCCAAGTGTTACTCCCCAAGATGGGGGTTCAAGCATCATACCTCCAGAGGAGGTTTCTAGTTATTTACCCTGGAAGGGGGTATCAAGTCTCATAGTCCAGGGGAAAGTCTCAAGTTTTACATCTCAAAAAGGGATTTCAAAATCTGTAACCCAAGGAAAGATCTCCGGTTCTTTACTCAAGGAAGAATCTTCTAGTGTTGTGTCAAAGTCAAATGCTTTAGTGCCCAATCTGTTAAGAGGTTCACAAGATGATGCTACCACTACATTTAAAGGTATACCTCAGGATCCATCTGATGTTTCTATGTCAATTTTTTTTTATGGAGATATAGCGCAGTATTATGCCTTGGTGGATCATTTCATCGCTATTATGAAATCCTCTCCATGGTCTGAAATCAAGCCTACTAATGTAGTAAAATTTATAATTTCATCTTTCCGAGGTAAAGCTTGGGACTGGGTTGAGCCTATTTATGATTCAAAGGATCCAATGCTGTCAGATTTAGTAGCCTTTACTGCGGCAGTCATTAAATAATTTGGTCCAACTTATCCTTACAGCTCTCTCGAGGATACTCATCTCAACAAAGTCTCCAGTTCTGGGGTACAACCCTCTGCTATTAAGCTCAGATGCATTTCTTTGAGTCCTTCTCAAAAAGATCCAGTACAAAAACAACCTGTCCAGAAGGATAAGACTCAAGGAGGCATAAGGATGATGAATTATAACACAGATTCTGACTATGATCCTGAGTACGATGAAAAAACAATTTCGGTAGTTCCCATGAAAGACACTTTGCAACTTAAGTCTTCTTCTTCTTCAAGTGGTTCGAAAAAGTCTCGGAAAAAGAAGAAGAATCGATGACTTCCTGGTGACCAACCTTTCTTGGACCAAGTTGACTATTTCTTCCAATTATTAGTCTCAGAATCCATCTCGTATTGGGAACCTTGTTCTTCTAAATTTTCCAGTTCTTATTGTATCTTCAATCAAGATTTTCGAGTTTCCTGTGTTTTTCAAATATATTTTTTGTGTCTTTCTGAGGAGTTCCAGTTGAGCCTTTATGGGTGTTCGGTGCCCACCCTAAAAGGAGGGGGCACTGTCAGGGTTCAGCCTAGGATCGGCCTCTCTCACCTCCTTGCCGGCTTCCCCTGACTTCCTTGCGGTCAGACGTCTGGTGCAGTGATGGATGTGGGCTGAGTATTCTGCCTTAGGTGCTTTTTGCGAGCTTCCATGGTCGGCTGTGTGTGCTGGGGATTGGAGTTCCCATCATTGGCACCGCCATGACAGTTCCTCTCATGTGACAGTACTCCTAACCTATGGTAGCATGATTTCAGTCAGCTGATGCTGTGCTCCAGTAATCTGCTACCCCTGGGTATAAATCCGCCTCCTGAACTCCAAGAAGACGCTGTTCAACTTCGTTATTGCAAGTGCCTGTGTTACTCCCACTGTTGCTCTCTGCTAAATCCTTCAGCATGATGCTTCAGCCTGCTCACAGTTTCCCAGTTTCCTGCATTAGCTTCCATGCTAAACCTTACTCTGAGACTTTAGCTTTCTCACAGTACTTCAGTGTTTCATGTCTCTTCCCTGTGTGTCTTTGTATATGTGCTGCTAATTCTATTGCAGCTTTCCTGTGGCTATTACCCTGTATCACTGAAGTGTCAGATTACCTGCTGGTATTAATTAGCTCACAGCTGGTCCTCCCAGCACATGTCTGTGTCAATCTGCTCTGTGTCTTGTCAGTGCAAATCTGCACTTGCAGTTAGCACTCTCCCAGTGTATGCCTATCTTCTCTATATGTCTTGTCTGTGCAATCTGCACCTGCATATATAATTATTCCCAGTATTTTGCCTTTGCCCAGTACCAGCATTTCTAGCTCTCCCAGTATTTGGCCTTTGTCCAGTACCACATTTCTAGCATTCCCAATATATTCCTTGAGTCCACTCTACTCTTGTATGTGCAATCCCTAGTATATGTTTGTGTTTTTCTGCATATTTAGCAAACTCCAGTACCTGCCTGTGTCCACATCTCCCTGAGCTGCTGAGCTAGTCAGCTCCTGGATTTCTTAGTGGTTCTTAAGTACATTCTCAGTAATCTCATGCAATCCGGTGATCAGGATTTCTAATTGTGTTCCAGTGTATCTAAAGGTTTCTGGCAATAACATAACGTAATATAGTTTCCGGTCTTCTGCCATTCCCAGGTACCTGTCCAGAGGGCCGCGACCTGATCACTTGGTGCAGCGGAAAACCAAATCCCAATTGGAGAGGTCACTGGAGAAAACCACCAAGTGAGTTAGACTCCGCGCCTCTGTGCAGGTCTAGCCAAACCTGGGTTCGGCCGCAAATAGGAGACCTAGCCACAGTCACTCCGATAGTCACCTGAACCCCCCGGCTCACCGTCCTCCACAGAGGATCACTTTCACCGGATTGTGACAGCTGCTTTGTTAATTATGTACACCCTTAAAACGCCCGTTTTGCCTGTTTGGCACGCCTGCGTTCGGATCTCCACTCCCCGTTTTCAAGCACCTTCCCCTGTTACCACCCACAAACGCCTCATCCTGTCACTCAAATTAGCAGGCACTCGCTATTTTGCGAGCGCTCGATTTCTGACCACAATGACTGGTTGGTGCATGCGCATTACGACCCATACGCATGCGCAGTTGTGCGAACATCGCTCGGAGCGAACGAGCGGCCGCTTACGAGCTGCTCTGAATCAGGCCCAGAGTGTGAATCAGCCCAGTATTTAAACTGTGAACAGCCAATCAAAAAACTCGGAAATGACATCAAACATGAAGATATCATTCATACCAAATAGCACATTATTTTTCAAATGTATATAGATGCAGATGTAATACAACCTCCCTCAATCCTGATGCAATCACTGCTGATCTAATATCAATCAAAACATATGTTGTATTCCATCCGATACCATGGCAACCTTTTTTTTGTCACAGGCCGCACCTATACTTTAATATAAGGGACTTGTGTAAAATGAGATTGTGATATAGCAGTTAAAATCTATCATATTAAAACATCCGGGGAGTACTTATTATCTCTCCCGATGGACAAATTACCCGTATATTAAGGGAGAAAGGACATATCAGGACTGCGACTATTTCAGTACATAAAGATAGACTACTTTTTCCAAAGTTCCATTGTGGTCGTTGGAGGAGCTATCCTGCTTGCTGGCATGCTTCTCATTCAAGGGATAGAGGCCCTGATTCAGAGCCGGATGCTCTGACAGAGCGCTCGCTCTGAATCAGGGCCATCCCTCCTACTTTTTGGAGCGGCCTCATGGCCGCTCGCATAGCTGTGGGTGTCCACCCACAGCTATAGCGAGCGGCCAAAATGATGGTCACGATGGTCAAGACCATCGCGACCATCGGGCTTGTGATGAGACCCTTGCGGTAGGGTCTCGCTGCCGCAAGCCCTGGAGTGCTTTTGGCTCTATCAGAGCCGAAAGCACTCCCACTGACATCACTAGTGATGTCACCATCGACAGCACGCCCCGTTTGGTGCGAGACCCATAATGATGGCTTGGCTGTCGTTATTCGGGTCTCGTGCATGCGCACGACAGAGCCGTCTCCATCGTGCACTGCGCACTTGGGCAACATCGACCCGCTTGCGAGCGCTCAGTGCTCGCAAGCGGGTCTGAATCAGGCTCAGAGTGTTAAAGTGATCATCTGTTTCCCAGGTGTCGTCAGGTTGTGGGATTCCTAGATTGCTCATTGTTTCAAACCTGATTCCATTTTGGTCACATGTTCTGAAACTTACTGTGGATCACAGACCTCTAGTATAAAGCCTGTTACTAACTGTGTCTCAGTGTCTGTGCAACATTGCTTTCAGGTCTTTTTTTGGACGCCTGCCAGATCCCCGCTGTGCCTGTGGATTGCTGTAGACTTTGTTGTATTCCAGATGAACTTCTGATGTCAGTCACCTGCTGCACTACAGGGCCCAGCATTGCTATTGCCTAAGTATTGCTGATTACTCCATCACTGCAGTTTCACTATTTTGCTGCACTATTTACTTTGCCTGTTGTCTTTCCGTTCCTGTGGATACTGAACTCATCCTTGTTACAGTTGTCAACTGCACCGTTACAGTGTCATCTCTGCATCACGGGGCTCAACCCCACTCCGAACCCTAGCCACACTACAGGGCCCAACCCTGCTACAATCTTCTCTGCATCACTGGGCTCAACACCTCTGCAATCTTCTCCGCATCCCAGGGCTCAACCCCGCTGCAATCTCCGCATCATGGGGCTCAACCCGCTACAATCTTCTCCGCGTCACAGGGCTCAACCCTGCTACAATCTTTTCCGCATCACGGGGCTCAACCCCGCTACAATCTTCTCCGCATCACGGGGCTCAACCCCGCTACAATCCTCTCTGCACCACGGGGCTCAACCCCACTCTGAACTCTAGCCACGCCGCAGGGCTCAACCCTGTCCTGGAATCTCATCGTCTTACAGGGCTTAACCCTACTCCGACTTCACTACTCCACAAGGCTCAAGTTTGTTTCATCTCTCACTGCACCGCAGGGCTCGGTCCTAACCCAGAACTATATTATTCTGCAGGGCCCGCTCTGCTCTGGATTTCCATTACTACAGGGTTCTACCCTGGCAAAGGTCCTTAATGTCATCCTGAGGTGTTAGCCTCATTCTGGACTCAGGGTTCCCTACCACATTATTTCCTATATGCTAAAGACTGCTTATATATATTTGGGGATTCTCTCCTATACATATTATTGCATATATGAACCTCTGTGCTGTTTGAGACTTTATTTGAGAACTTGCTGTTTATAATTCTTATGTGAATAAATTGTATTTTACTTTTATCCTGTGCTACTGAGTTTCATGGAAAAGTTATTCCTAAGACCACCCCAGTTTATTGTGCCTAGTTGACCTGCCTCCCTCCAGGAGTCTCAAGTGTCGGCGGCCGTGACAGGACATTTTTCTGGGGCCCGGTCCTCTCCTTGCACCGAGTTACACTGCCATCTCCTGAGGTCTGGCTTTTCTAATCTAACCAGAGTGCTGCTGCATGGCATCTGTGCCCAGAGCTGATCTAAGCTACAGCCATCTCTAGCTGCTGGCTGCATGCATTGTGATGTCACAATGCAGGTCACAGTCCAATATAAAGGCAGTTCAGCAACTGGCAGTCATTTTGTGGTGACATTTTGTCCTATATTGATGCTCTCTGAGTAGTTCCTGCTTTATTTAAGCGACTTTGAATAATGTCTACTGATATGGATTTTGGATGACATCTTCCAATAAGGTCCTCAGCAGCAACATCTTTAGAAAAAGGATCGGAATAACATCTTTAGGTAAGGACTATGGGCTCTATTAACATTATTTTTAGTAAAATAAAGTGAAAAAGGGTGTTTTCACACGCTTTCACATTATTTTAGTATCACCTAAAGTTACTAAAGGGCAATTGGAGCAGAATTCATAAAATTCTGCTGCAAGCCCTAATTATCACTTATTTTAAGTAATCACATATGCATTTCCCAATCTGTGTGCAAGTTACTAAAAATAAATTGTGAAAAAATACCGGGAAAAGCCGTGTGATAATAACGCCACCTGGAGGTGGCGTTATCCAGCGTCTCCCCCGGTTACCAGACTCCTGCACTGCTCTAAAAGGCAGAGCAGAGCCCGGAGCCGGCCCCAGTGATCAGCTGTGTGGTCTAAACAGACCACACGCTGGTCACTGCTTAAAATAAAGAAAAAAAAATAGTAAAATAAAAACTTACCAGAGTCCAGGGACCAGAGATCGGGGCTCCGATGTGATGTCCTCCCTCCGGTCAGCTGGTCTTTCATCCTGCACTGGGACCCGGTCAGCTGGCCGGGTCCCAGTGCAGGATGGGAGATCATCTGACTGGAGTCACGGAGGACATCACCGGAGTCCCGATCACTGGAGGTAAGTTTAATTAACGGAGGGGGGGTCGCGGGGGGGTCGTAATCGTGGGGGACGAGGCTTAACAGTGGGGTTGGGGGCAGGGCTTAGTGGCGGCCGGTCGGCGCATGCGAGGGCATTTGTCACTGTATTTTTTGCAAAAATACTGTGATAAGTGTGCGGATGGGATTCCAAGGGACAGAACTTTATCGCAAGCTCTGTCCCCACAAGGGATTTTTAGTAAATCCCTGTGATATTGGCTGAATTCGCAATGCGAATTCAGTCGGTAATATCACACTACAATCTGCATTCAATATGTGTATTGTAGTAAATATAGCCCTATATAAAAAATTCCGGCCTGCCATCCTGACCCTTTCAGATTCCTCCCTCCTTTTAATCTGCAGATTTAATTTAGAAAGAGTGGATTAAGCAAATTATTTGTCTGGTATAAGGCTGCATTACTTAAGATGGGTACACACTTGTCCAATCTTTCGGGTATCTAACTCTAGACCAGAAAGTTCACACAATCCTACTGGAGACCTGGACGCAGATTCAACAAATAATATATGACTCCATGTCTGTCCAATTTTGCAGCAGCTCTCAGATCTGCATTTGCTAAAACAATCTACTAAAAAGTTTGTGTCAGCGTACACACTGTACCAATCTTTGACAGACCAGCTGCCACTCACAGGGAAGAGCATAGCTACATTAGGTGCACAGAACAGGGCTGCTACGGGGCACAGCCCGCCTTCGGGGCCCGGTCCTCTCCTTGCACCGAGTTACACTGCCATCTCCTGAGGTCTGGCTTTTCTAATCTAACCAGAGTGATGCTGCATGGCATCTGTGCCCAGAGTTGATCTAAGCTACAGCCATCTCTAGCTGCTGGCTGCATGCATTGTGATGTCACAATGCAGGTCACAGTCCAATATAAAGGCAGTTCAGCAACTGGCAGTCATTTTGTGGTGACATTTTGTCCTATATTGATGCTCTCTCAGTAGTTCCTGCTTTATTTAAGCGACTTTGAATAATGTCTATTGATATGGATTTTGGATTACATCTTCCAATAAGGTCCTCAGCAGCAACATCTTTAGAAAAAGAATCGGAATAACATCTTTAGGTAAGGACTATGGCCCTCATTCAGACCCGGGTCGATGTTTAGGCCCTGTGCACGTGCAGCGGCCGCACTGTGCATGCCCTGGAGCGAGAGAGAAATTCTCTCGCTCCGGAGCTCACTACAAAAGGGACGGCTGTCGATGTTGATCGACAGCTCAGCCCGTTTTGTAGGCGTGGCAAGGGGGTGGTTTCACAAACTGAGGTGTTCCTTAAGGAACGCCTGCCGTTTTGTGGGGGGCCGTACTGACATCAGCAGTGATGTCAGTGGGGAGCTTCCTGCTCGATCAGAGCAGGAAGCTCCCTGGGGCTTGCGGTTGCCGAGACCCAACCTTAGGGTCTCGTCGCAAGCCCCGATGGTCGCGATGGTCTTGACCATCGCGACCATCAACCTGGTCGGTCGCTAAAGCTGTGGGTGGTAACCCACAGCTTAGCTAGCAACCGGGAGGCTGCACTTAAAAATCTAAGCGACCTCCCTAATTCAGAACGAGCGCTTGCTTCTTGCGAGCACCTCTGAATGAGGGCCTATGGGCTCTATGTATTAACATTATTTTTAGTAAAATTAAGTGAAAAGGGGAGTTTTCACACCCTTTTCACATTATTTTAGTATCACCTAAAGTTATTAAATGGCAATTG
Source organism: Taudactylus pleione (assembly GCA_031769625.1). NCBI lineage: Eukaryota > Metazoa > Chordata > Amphibia > Anura > Myobatrachidae > Taudactylus > Taudactylus pleione. The sequence goes on from JAUIMM010000039.1 coordinate 6,113,885, forward strand.
GAGTAGAATTCGTAAAAATTCTACTCCAAGCCCTAATTATCACTTATTTTAAGTAATCAGATCGCAATTCCCATAATTGTAATGGGAAATGCGATCTGTGTGCAAGCTACTAAAAATAAATTGTGAAAAAATACCGGGGAAAGCCCTGTGATAACAACGCCACCTAGAGGTGACGTTATACAGGGTCTCCCCCGGTTACCAGACTCCTGCTCTGCTCTAAAAGGCAGAGCAGAGCCCGGAGCTGGCCCCAGTGATCAGCTGTGTGGTCTAAACAGACCACACAGACCTGATCCCTGTACCTGGGCCCAGCAGAGCTGTCGACAGCCCTGAATGCCATTACACATGGAGAATGAGTTGCAGTTGCCTAACTGTATGGGCCGGTCCAGATCTCTGCACAAGAAACTTTGCAGCATCTGTGGAGAAGTGATCCCTCCATGCCCGGGGCTCTGGCCAAAACAAAAAAACATAAAAATCCAAAAAGGGGGGAAACCAATGACAAGAGCCCATAGGAGGAGCCACGGACTGTCAGCCAGGGATGCAGCAGAAGGAGCAGTGTACCATTGCTGCTGGCAGAGCACCAACCTCTGCTGTCCCGCACAACCTCCTAGCTATTATCCAGGGAGCTGTCTCTGGAGCGGCAGCCACGGACAGTCAGTGGAGGTTCTGTGCAGGCTATTGTCATAATGCACAGCCCCTGACCGACCGCGGCCGCCACTTCACATGCACCTTTTAAATGTTCCTAGTGAAGTGGGCATGATGGGGAGATTTTCCAAGAAATTTGCGGTTCCATAGGGAGGGGGCGGGGCTTAATGAACAAATCATGTCATTTAGTCCTACCACGTTCTCACGGACCAGCAAATAGTGGGGATTTACTGTAAATGATGACTATAGCCTGGACCGGTCCTCTGAAGCTGAGAGCACCACAGGTCCTCTACGGCTGCTCCCAGAAAGGACTACTTAAAATTCGGTAACTATGCTCTTACTAATATAATTAATATTACAACAACATACAAGTGCACATCATTCTCTTTATTAAAATACACACAACAGAGCTCATCCTGCAGGGGATTCATACATGTGCCATAGTCAGACATTTGGTATTTAGTTGGTTCTGTTAGTTAAAGCTGGCACTTCATTGGTGTAGGTCACACACAAAGAAAAGGGAAGACATTTTCACAATTGACCAAGCCTAAGCTTAGCAGTTGTAGAGGATTAGATAGTGTTCACTTTAGGAATTTTTAGGATAGGGGTGCAGAAAAAAAGAGGACAACACATCTGTGCACACCAAAGCAGAGCCGTAACTACACATTTTGAGAAAAGAGCATTTGTGTTGCCATCCACAACTGAATTATTCCAATTCAAATTATGCCACACAGTAGTGCTCCTTAAGGGGCCTATCCACTAGGCGACCTGAAAGACTGAACGTCTAGCGTTCAGGCCTTCAGGTCGCCGGGGAATGTGCCTGCACTGAATGGCGTTCGATGAACGTCATTCAGTGCAGGAGCCCGACCTCCTATCTCTGAACATGCCGAACCTGACGATCGTCGTCAGGTTGACGGGCATGTTCAGTAGTTAGTCGGGGTTGGCAAGGACCCAGTGTGTGCGCGAATCGCTGGTCCTTGCTGGCTATCCATTACACAACTTTCTGTACGATGCGACCAAAACCTCCTGGTTTTGGTCGGATCATGCAAAAAGTCGTGTAATGGATAGGCCCCTTTAGTCACATTACACTGCATGGTAGTTTCCCTTAGTCACATTACACTGCACAGTTGTGTCTCTTATTCATGTTACGTTACACTGTAAAGCCCATTCATGTTATCACATTATGCCACACATAGCGTTCCCGCTAGGCTGTTTTAGCGGGGTGCCACACCCTGCCCTATTTCTAATAGACAAAAGGCACCCTGCCCTCTGGTGTAGCGCCCCGCTGAAACAGCCTGCGGGTGCTGTCCCCACCTGCGGGTCGCAGTTTCCTGTGGGTGGGGAAAACTACGGTGTAGCGGTCACCACCGGTGACAGCAGCGCTTGGGTGCAGCCTTGCATGTCCGTAAGTTTCGGGCATGCCCCCAAGAGTGACGAAAAGGGGACGCGACTTAAAGACATGCCCCTTTTTCTTTGGCCACGCCCCTTTTTGGGCAAGCACATGTGTACCCTTTCTCTATGACCGGTACCCTGCCCGGTGCCGGACCTACAGTGAACACTACACACAGTAGTACTCTTTATAAACATTATGCCACAGTAGTAGTGCCCCATATAACACATTATGCCACACAAGTAATGCCCCATATAACACATTATGCCACACAGTTATGTACCCTTATACATTATGTCACACAGTAATGTCCCTTACAGCATATTATGTCACACAGTAATTCCCATTATAACAAATTATGCCACACAGTACCACCCCTTACACATTATGCCACACACAGTACTGCCTCTTATAACACATTATGCACATAGTAATGCCCCTTATACATTATGCCACACAGTAATGCCCTTATAACATATTATGCCACACACAGTAATGCTCCTTATAACACATTATGCCACACAGTAACACCCCTTACACATTATGCCACAGTAATGCCCCTTATAACATTAGCCCACAGTCTATTTTTGCAATATAATTAAGTTGTTGATTAAAAAAAGGTTCAAATGGTTTACAGTACTCATTACAACATTTTAGCTGTGAATTATTTCTCCAAGTTCATCACTGCATGGCAAATCTCTAATGCTGATTCTATTTATGAAATATAGAAAAAAAATCAAATATATATATTTTCTTATGAACTAAGGGCCTGATTCAGAGCCGGACGCTATTTGCGCTCGCTCGTTCAGAAAAAGGGGCCGGCTATTTAAATTGAGGTCTCGCTCTTTGCGGTCTGTTGACGCCTCTATGTCTGAGCGAGCGAACGAAACACGTTGTAAAGACGCCCCTTGGCCACTCGCATCATACGTCATCTCCGCTATTTATTTGATTAATCGAGTACATCGAAAGGCATCTGAACTGCTTGCAGTGCTTGTGGTAGGATTTTCCTACCGCAATCATGCGAACAGTTCAGGCTAAGAAACAACCAAGTGACGTGGTTGATGACGCTGCTTTGTTAATTATGCACACCCTTAAAACGCCCGTTTTGACCGTTTGGCACGCCTGCGTTCAGATCACCACTCCCCGTTTTCAAGCACCTTCCCCTGTTACCACCCACAAACGCCTCATCCTGTCACTCAAATTAGCAGGCACTCGCTATTTTGCGAGCACTCGATTTCCGACCGCAATGACTGGTTGGCGCATGCGCATTATGACCCATATGCATGCGCAGATGTGCGAACATCTTAAGAGCGGCCCTGAATCAGGCCCTAAAAGTGGATGGTATTGAAATTACCATGATTCTGCTTTGCAGCTTTACCAAAGCAAAATTCATGAATCATTTCCAGTAGTACAGTCAGACTAAGTGAGGTGTAGTGTTTATACTGTATATAATAATTATTATTATATTATTAACTCTAGTCCACAGAGACCACAGTGACGGGACAGGCGCAAGCACTGGCATAAACTCTCCACTCCCCTCTCAACTGTAGTCAGCTGGCAGCTGCTGGCTGAGGGACAAAGCACTACAAAGTCCAGACTCCTTATAACACCTCACCAAACCAACCAAGCAAGGGCTGCCAAGTGCGCAGCTCTGCTCTCCCTATCAGCTCCCAGAATGCCGGACGGCACCCGGCGGGCGTTATGACGTCGCGCCCTGTATTCTTATTCCGGGGGTGGGTGTGTGCGCTCTGCGCCGTGTATGATACCGGCGGTGGGGGTGTGCACTGTGCCCAGTATGATACCGGCGGATGGTGATGTCCCGCCCAGTATCATGCTGGCGGTGGGAATGTGTGGGCAAACTGGCGGCAGCGGGGGGCCTCGGCAGCACTGGCCGGACCGGCTCATCTGGCCATCAGCCCTTCTGGCATTTGCCAGCACTGCCATATGGGCAGTTCGGCCCTGCCACTTACACAATACATTTGCTCACTTTAACCGACTGTATTTTTTTCTGTAATTCCCCACTGCTTGTTACACTTCTGTAAATTGCTCATCCAGCCTAGTACTTTTATGGGCAGGATGAACAACACATGTAAATGTTTTTGCAGTGGGTACTGTATCTTGTTAGTAACTTTTCCTTTTTACCCTTGTATGTCTTATTTCCATGTATTGCTTATCTTCCACATTGTAGCCATGTAGTGTGCCCCTTACTGCCTCTGACGAAGCTGTGTTCAACAGGGAAAAGCATTAGACACACCTTTCTGTTATGATATCCAATGCCTACTCCACGTGAAAAGTATAGAACCAGGCTAGCGAGATCTTCTGCCAATAACAACCGCCCGTTCTGCCCTTATAACTGGGATACGTTCACCAGTCTTTAGGTGGCCGCCTGGACTTACAGCTTGAGGTATGAGCAATTCACATGGAGAAGCAAAAAGATTCAATGGTGAGAGCAACAGTAGGAATGGAGACTAAATCGTGGATAGTATATATATATATATATATATATATATATATATATTGTGATAGGATCACTGGTAAAGTGGTCTGTGACAGGGACATTTATCCCAGATTCCTGTCTTATGTGTTTTAAACCTCCAGGAGAAAGTCTGCAGTATAGCAGGCTTGAGTCTCGGCTTTTTGAAAAGCCGGTTTGGGACCTGGGGGTTGTGGGTGAGAGGAGAGGGAGGGCTCCACCCACGGCCACTCCAGGTTTTGGTTCTCACAGCCTGGTAACAGGCTTGTTAGTTTTCCACCTGAGAGTGGCCAATATAAGCCTAGTTTGTTTAGGGCTGATTGTCTCACCTGGGAGAGCAGACAGGGAGTTTGCTCAGAGACACTTGAAAATCTATCCGTGAGTGTTGTGCTGTGCTTTTGTTGCTGGTGAGGGCATTAGGCCCTGCCAGGTTCTGGTAGTGAGGGAACCTCTTGTGAAGTTAGAGCCCCGACAGGGCTAGGATTTATGTTTATGTTTTCTTTATGTTATTTCTGACGTTGTACAATAAAGACTGGCGCCGACCAGCTTGTACTCGAATCCAGACTGGCGTACTGTTTCCCAGCTGCTGTGTGTGTAAGGAAGGAGACCTCTACCCAGGAGAGGGACCCCTAATCTGACTGTGTCACAATATGGTGGAGAATGCGGGCACCCACACACACTGAAGTTGCAGCGAGAGGAAAACTTTCCGTTTAAAAAGTAAAGGGACAGACACCCAATTTGTGAGGGTGGAAATAATGCTGTGTCCTTGGAGTCCCATAGAGGAGGCGTCAGCCAATGCTCAGAGAGGCAAGGTTCAGCTTCCAACCTACACCCCAGGACAAAATGGAGGACATAATTAAGGTCTTGCTCCAAGCTACAGCAGCTCAGCAGGAAGCTACCAGGGCTCTGCAGGAATCCACCAGGGTGCAACTGTTGGCCTTGGAGACAGTCCAGTGGCAACAACAGGTTGCCATTGAGGAAACCCGCCAGGCCTTAGCGGAAAACAGCCAGGCCATAAAAGAGGTGGTACAGTACCTGGTCACCCGGCCCAGAGATGTTATTACTGGTCCTACCACCACCACTCACTCCGTACGAGCCAGTCACTTCCTCCAAAAGATGACTTCGGGCGATGATGTGGAGGCCTATCTCGCCGCATTTGAAAGAACGGCCGAAAGGGAGAGTTGGTCCCAGGAGCAGTGGGCAAGTCTGGTGGCACCTTTTTTGTCTGGGGAGCCACAAAAGGCCTATTTCGACTTATGCCTGGCTGATGCCAAGGACTATAAAAAACTAAAACAGGAGATCCTAACTCGCTTGGGAGTCACCACCTTTGTTCGTGCCCAACGGGTCCACCGCTGGGAGTTCCATATGGACAAGCCTCCACGATCACAGATGCATGACCTCGTCCATCTGTCCTCAAAATGGCTACAGAGCCGAGACGCTGACGGGACCACAGATCGTGGAAAGGGTCGTGATGGACCGGTACCTGCGATCGTTACCTGCGACTCTGCGCAAGTGGGTGAGCCATGCAGACCCTAAGTCCGTGGACCAGTTGGTGGAGCTGGTGGAGAGGTACGTGGCGGCTGAGGAGCTGATGAGTATGCCCCACCGAGCCCCGATGGCGCACCGGCGAACTCCCATAGACACTGGTAAGACTGTTCCAGGGGAGAAGGGTGCTGGGCGGTGGAATGTACCTAAGACTGAGGGTGTAGAACCTGGAGACAGGCCTGCCAGGCCAGGAAGGTTCTTGCCCCGTAAACGAATAGACTCAGTGTTTCCGATGTGGTGACTTCGGCCATATTGCCGCTAATTGTTCACTTACAACTGAACCTATGCAATGTGATACTGCTCATGTCTACCGCATGGGGTCTTTCTTTGCACAGACAGCCTGTACGGCTGACCGGCAGGCTGAGACTGATAAGCATATGTGTGTACTCACTGTAGATGGCAACCGAGTAGAGGCACTGTTAGACTCTGGTAGCTTGGTGACACTGATGAAAGCTGAGCTGGTGAACCCCTTGAGGCGTAAGGGGAAAACTGTTGGTGTGACCTGCATACATGGGGATACTCGATATTATGTTACTGCCAAGGTGAACATCGAGACACCATGTGGCTCTGCCATAGTTTCTTGTGGGTTTGGTGCCTGGTCTGATGTGCGATGCAATATTGGGGAGAGAATTTGCTCACTTCTGGAAGTTGTGGGAAAGCCGTTTTGTTCCAGAAGTGAACAACCCCGATCCATTTGAGAAGGTTATCGATGTAGTGGAGGAGGGAGTTTCTTCTGAGTCAGAGTTATTCCCTTTTTCTACTATGATTGGCGAACTAGAGAATGCAAGCGTGACGGTGGCCCGCCAACTGATGTGCCTCCCACTGAGGTGGGAAGTGTTGTTGGGCCAGTTGATCGTCTGCCTATTATAGAGGTGCCGATAGTGAGAGAGCACCTGGAACAGGCTCAACGGGCACAGCAGAGGGTATACAACCGCAATGCTCGGTTACGCAGCTTTGCTCCGGGGGACAGAGTGTTAGTGTTGGTTCCCACTGTGGAAAATAAACTTTTGGCTAAATGGCAAGGGCCCTTTGAAATCTTAGAAAGAGTGGGACAGGTCAATTACAAAGTTTACCAGCCGGGGGAAAGAAAGCCGGAACCGATATACCATATAAATCTGTTAAAGCCCTGGAAAGATAGAACGGTACTGTCGGCCATCCGAGCCCCTCCAGTAAAACCAGGGCCCTTAGTTCCTGAAGTGACAGTGGCAAAAACCCTGTCGGCAATTCAACAACGAGAGGTCAAGGAGTTTCTGGTTAGAAATAGGGTGGTGTTCTCTGACGTAACTGGGAAAACCTCGGTCGTTAAACATGACATCATCACTGACCCAGGAGTTAAAGTTAATCTAAAGCCCTATAGGTTACCAGAAGCACCAAGAGCATCGGTGTCGAAAGAAATTAAAAATATGCTAGAGTTAGGGGTTATTGAAGTATCACATAGTGAATGGTCAAGTCCCATTGTGTTGATTCCAAAGCCCGACGGGAGTGTGCGTTTCTGCAATGACTTCCGAAAGTTGAACAGTGTTTCAAAATTCGATGCCTACCCGGTGCCACAGTGGAGAAGGAGGCGTTGGCCATAAAGTGGGCGTTACAAACTTTTAAATTTTCAGTGGAACACAGGCCAGGGGGCCTGTTGTCTAAAGCAGACGCGTTGTCACGCGTTCATTGTTTGGGGGCTTCAGTTGTTCCGCCCCATAGGTCGAAACAAAGGGGGGGGATATGTGATAGGATCACTGGTAAAGTGGTCTGTGACAGGGACATTTATCCCAGATTCCTGTCTTATGTGTTTTAAACCTCCAGGAGAAAGTCTGCAGTGTAGCAGGCTTGAGTCTCGGCTTTTTGAAAAGCCGGTTTGGGACCTGGGGGTTGTGGGTGAGAGGAGAGGGAGGGCTCCACCCACAGCCACTCCAGGTTTTGGTTCTCGCAGCCTGGTAACAGGCTTGTTAGTTTTCCACCTGAGAGTGGCCAATATAAGCCTAGTTTGTTTAGGGCTGATTGTCTCACCTGGGAGAGCAGACAGGGAGTTTGCTCAGAGACACTTGAAAATCTATCCGTGAGTGTTGTGCTGTGCTTTTGTTGCTGGTGAGGGCATTAGGCCCTGCCAGGTTCTGGTAGTGAGGGAACCTCTTGTGAAGTTAGAGCCCCGACAGGGCTAGGATTTATGTTTATGTTTTCTTTATGTTATTTCTGACGTTGTACAATAAAGACTGGCGCCGACCATCTTGTACTCGAATCCAGACTGGCGTACTGTTTCCCAGCTGCTGTGTGTGTAAGGAAGGAGACCTCTACCCAGGAGAGGGACCCCTAATCTGACTGTGTCACAATATATATATATATATGTATAGATCCAGAACAGGAGGTGGTACACTAAGATGCGGCAAGAAGCTGGTTCAAGATTCTGTTGGTAGTGAATGTGGAAATGTTTTGAGTAGAAAAAACGGCTTGAGGCCCGTACTGAAGAGTTTGATAATTGATTTGGCTTTGAGAGCCATTGTTGTGGCTTGGAGCCCGTGCTGAGGAGAAGAAAATATTTGAGTTGGCTTTGAGAGCCGATGGAGCGGCTTGGAGCCGATGATGACGAGTTTGACAATTGATTTGCCTTTGAGAGCCGATGTTGTGGCTTAGAGTCCGTACTAAAGAGTTTGAAAATTGATTTGGCTTTGAGAGCCGATGTTGTGGTTTAGAGTCCGTATTGAAGAGTATGACAATTGATATAGCTTGGAGAGCCGATGCTGTGGCTTGAGCACTGAACAAGGTACAATGTCATGATAAATAGTACTTAGATTTGAGTACAAGTTATTGTACAAGTTTGCGTAAAAATTAGCGTCCAAAGACCTGACAGACAGTACATAAGTTTGAGTACAAGTTAGTGTACAAGCTTGTGTACAAATTAGCATCCAAAGTCTTGACGGACAATACGTAGGTTTGAGTACCAGTTTGTGTAAAAATTTGAATCCACAGTCTTGACGGAAAATACATAGGTTTGAGTACAAGTTTGTGTACAGGTTAGTACAAATTAGCATCCAAAGTTCTGACGGACAAAACATAGGTTTGAGTACAAGTTTGTGTACAGGTTTGTAAACAAATTAGCATCCAAAGTCCTGACGGACAATATGTAGGTTTGAGTACAAGTTTGTGTACAAGTTTGTGTAAAAGTTAGCATCCACAGACTTGACGGAAAATACATAGGTTTGAGTCCAAGTTTGTGTACCGGTTAGTACAAATTAGCATTCAAAGTCCTGACGGACAAAACATAGGTTTGAGTACAAGTTTGTGTACAGGTCTGTGTACAAATTAGCGTCCACTGACCTGCCGAGAATGCTGATTCGGCTTGGAGGGCCCTCACTGTCAGTGCAGCTAGGAAGCCGTGGGTGGGATATGGAAGCCAGAGCACAGCACGGGAGTTGATGATGCGGCAAAGGGAGCCATAGGAGAGGCCACAAGAGCCGGAGGCAGCTGGGAGACAAAACCGAGCAGATGGAGCTCCTTCAAGCAGATTTGACAGGAGAATCCACAGAAACGCTATAGGCGGCAAGGCGGCAAAGGTCCGGCATGTACAAATAGGAGGATCATCCAATCAGATTGTGCGATGGACAGTACGTGACCTCCTGAGGTGTGCCAAGCGCCTAGCACCTGAGGAGACCGGAACAACCGCGTCATGCACAGGTACATTTCCGGAGGGAGACAAGTCGTGACTGCAACTTGTAACACTTTCTGGAGAGTTACAACTTGCAAGGACTCCATACACGTCCCAGGAACCTTTTACTATCATTTTGGGACACCGTGCATTGCACACACAGCGGTCGGAAGTCAGCGGGTCAGCTGCTCCTACTGAGCCTCTGAGGCACATGGACCATTAAAACAATAAGCTCGTGACCCACGTATAGGAACAGCCGCACAGCACCAGGTACCTTTTACACCAGGGTAGGTTTTTCCGCAGACTGCAGCTGCCGAACACCACCCCGCACCTGTTTCCCTCTGTGCCCTAGGAGTTACATCTTTGCTCCGACCTACTGACTGTCGGCACAGAATTCAGCGCCCAGAGACATACGGATTTTCTATCCACAGGAGACTGTTTATGATCACAGAGACCCATGTACTCACCTTCTCCGCTTCTCTGGGCTTTCCTCCCATTCCCCTACACGGTGACTACATCAGGGAAAACAGGTACTGTACCCTAAGGTGATTCTCGGACCAAGACGTGTGACACGACCTGTTTTTATAGGGGGTTGTTACATGGCCCATGCACGGGCACCTCATTCATATACTACTCGACTTGTGGTTCTCCTTTCCATCGGGACTTTACATTGAGTCAATTGACTAAGAATTTACTGCAATGGCTTGATACTGAAAAGTAATTGCTGTAAATGTTCTGTGGAATCCGTTTGATATATTATCATAATACGTTGAAACTGAATACGGATCAAAGCAAGTTTGTTTTTATTATGCCCACCCTCCAGTGTTCAATTTATGTGTACAGGCTATGATCTTTTATGTTTTTTTATGTGGGGATTTTTTTCCTAATTTTATTTGTGAAAGAATCTATTTTTACTGTTATATTACACTGTTGAGTATTTATATTTTCATAAGTATTAAAATATTTCTCATTGATTGAATGCTTCAAGCGCTGCCTATTTTTATGTGACATATATTTCTATAATATACCAGGACACTACCTGTTTATTTGTTGCAGCAGCTGAAGCATCTATGGCTAGGGAATAACTAGTTCCTGTGTGTATTTATAAGAGGACTCATAATAGAGCTACTAATTGTTTTTTTCTACTCCAGTGTGTCCAAGATGGCTGCCTCGTCTGTACTCTCTTGTGTAGCATAAACAATGCATGGTTCTGATGATTTTGTAAGGATCGTGTATCTCACCTATGCATCAAGTATGCATCACGGCACAAAATCACATGCATGCCGCTGTTAATTATGCTGGTATGCATGAAGATTTGCGGGTAACTTGCAAAGGAAAGCTCTCCCGATAAGAGCTGTTCTTTATGATAGAAGGACTTCTGGGTTAATGACCCAGAAGTCCCTGTGCGTATGGTCATATGACGCACGTGCCACAGGGGGTGTTCTGATCCCTCTGACAGCACATGGCGATAAGAAGACCGTAGGTGTCTATTGGGCAACGTTGCCCACCTGGTCCAAGCTATAAAACCTTTGCTCTCCAAAGCTTGGTGCATATGAGAAATGCAGACAAACCCCCAAAAACTTAATTTTTTTACTGCAAAACTGATAATAGTGCATCCTGCCCTAATGTATCTTCCCCATCATGTGCCTTTACTTCCCGACATTGGCTATTCTGCCTCAGGGTTGCCAACTTCCTGGCTGCCCCTTCTGGGAGGGGACAGCCAGATCGGCAAATCAAGGGTGTGTGGCCATAATTTTTGGGCGGAGCGGGGGCTTGGCCACACGATCACATGATTTTGGCACACGCCATTACACAATGCTGACCCCTCCCCCCCTGCTGCCGAGGATTATCTTATTACTGCAGAGGGGGGGCAGAGGCTTGCCTGCCTTTCCGGGGGGCTGGGAGCGGCACCCGATTTCGGGAGGCACCTAGCCGAATCGGGAGGATAGGCAAGCATGTTCTGCCTGTAGTAATACTATGAAACCTGAAAATGGCTGCCTCATCTGGGTCCTTTGTGGGTAGGATGATTATTCTTTGGAACTGATGACCCAAAATATTTGCCTCACCTCTGTATTAGGTTCTTGGTTTCTGTAAAGTGCATTGAGACCTACTGAATAAAAACACTCTAGAAATTATTAATAATAAATTAATATAATTATAATAAAGTGGATGATGCAACTTGGCAGGTGTGTAATTATACAGTTCCTTCCATTCATTCCGACACTGACAAACAGATATGATTCTCCAGATAGTATCTTTCAGTATGTGCTGCTTACATGCCAGCATATGATACCGCCGCTCTAGCAGTACGTACAGGTGGGAAGGGGCAGACAGGTAGGAAGAGTGGGCAGCAGCAGTGTACGTTGTGTGTACACGGAAGATGACACCGGGCTAGCTGTTTGGTCACATGACAGTGTGCGGGTCACATGATGGAAGGTTTAGCCCCGGGATGATGATCACACACAACAGCGCTGAGGAGAACCTGCAGCGCCGGCAGCTCCCGTCTCCCACTTTCCTCTCCCCGCAGCCCGGTCCATGTAGCGCTCTGCCCGCAGGCAGGGGGAGGCAGATCTGACGGAGGAGGGAGCCCATTGCCCGCTGCCTCTCTCAGCCGCCTGCCGCCTGTAATATGCTCACTCGGGTAAAATCTGCTGTGGCCAATCTCATGGGAGGAATCATGGCTGGCAGCTCCGGCTCTGACCATGCCAATGCCTCTGACTTGCCTATGAGGTTCCCATATGTCAGACCCGAGTTCCTGGGACTGTCGCAGGACGAGATTGAATGTTCCGCGGACCACATCGCCAGACCCATCCTCATACTGAAGGAGACCAAGCGGTTGCCCTGGAGCACGGGCTATGCAGAGTGAGTACCGGCCACAGCTCGGCCTGTGCACCGTGCATGTAGCGCTCTACTCAGGCTGCAAACATCCCAAGGTCATGTCTGTAGCCCAGGCTGGTATGTTGCTGCTGGTATAATGAATGATCTGGTGGCACATACCCTACTAGTGACACTGACAGGGCAGTGGGGGGCTTCCCGGGTGTGATATGTCTGTATGGTGAGGGCGTCCTAGGTGTTTCTCATCATGTACTCCAGGCCTAGGAGATCTGTGTTTCCTTTCAGGTGAATTCATTTTTATTTATTTATTTATTCTTAATACTGTAGAAACCTTTTGTACAGTATATGTATGTGGGGACTATTGATGTGCTAACTGTGCTCCTTTACCTTGTGAGACAATTACAGACTAGCAATAATGATCTAGTAACAGGATAATTCATTTGTCACTTAACTATAGAGGCTAGAAAGTGACAGCACTGGCGTTGTTGGGATAAATGGTCTGAGTCATTTTTAAAATGAAATGAAAGTATTTGGCATAATGGCGCCAGAGGGTGTTACAGACAGCGGACGGTAGGCAGTGCTGAAACTTTAGGACTTAATTTTCAATTTAGAAACTGTTGGCATATGAGCTCAATAACTCATCATTAGAGAGGGAAAGGTGAGACATCACACAGGTGGTACCTGCATAATAAACTATAACCAAAAATGCTTGGGGGGTAATCCTCACCATTACAGCTACTAAGAAGGGTGACGGAGAAAAGTGTCCTACAAAGTGGTGTCCTATTTTGTTAACGATACATATTTCTATTACTTATCGTATATGGTTAAACCGACATTCTTCATAAATCTGTTTTTAATCATAAATGTATAATTTGTTCGTATTGTGTCCCTCACATTGAGTTGAGTTTCTGAGATGTTTTTGTACATATGTTTATTTTACTTTGGCTGTATAGTGTCTTTTATTCATAATGCTTGGAACGGTATGGAGTTCTGGATAACGGTCATTTTCTGTCATTTGGACCTCAGTGTCTGATATTTCCTAAAGTGCATTAAATAACTACCCTCATTTTTCATCATCCCGCAGTGCCATTATTTAATAACTAGTTTCTAAGGAGAGACACATAGTGATCCTTCTGTGTATGGCATGTTCAACACAGTAGCAGTAGTTGTTTACCGTTTGTTTTACTTTTGTTTTTCAGAACTTTGTGGATAAAGGTTTTCCAGATAATAGTCCCCTGTCTGTAGCTTAGGCAATAGTGCTTCTCTTTGTACACTTCTCCAGTGTCCCTTGGTTGCCATATAACTGTAATATGTGCTTGGACACCTTGGTACAGCCTAGTAGCTTACCATTACAGCACGCTCTAATATGGTAAACCATAAATTGTTTTTAATCTTTTATTGATATTTAAATGTAATAATTTTAAAGTAATCTGATTAGGCAGACTGCAATTAGGCCTTTATTTTAGGTTTATCTTTCTGCTCTTATATTAAGTCTAGGGAGTCTTCAAATAATCAAAGTATAATATGTGATGGTAGATGAAAATCACACTGCCCATCTAAATTCATATTTTTTTCCTTTAAATGTTCAGTGCTTGTTTTTTATTACTATTATTATTATTATTTTAGAATTACAGTAACCTTTTGTTTATTCGCATAATGTTTCAATTTCACTACTGTGTTATTCTTCTCCACCTCTGTTGGAGCACTATACTTACTCTCTGTAAAGTAATATTTCCTCACATGTCCCCTAAATATGCTATACTCCAATTTTAGGGCATGGCCTGTTGTTCTAATACTTCTATCCCTCTGTGGATAGCTTTCCTCTTGTACCTTGATATATTTGAAATCTTCTGATCTACCGCCACCACAACTCCCTTCCTACTGTGCTCTAACTTTTATGTATATTAATAATGTCTTCTAGTCTTTCCATGTCAGTTTTGTGATGTAGACTAGTGATGGGCAATTTACATTACCTTTAATCTCAGGAATGAAAGAATGGTCCCAAGTCGACCTTGACACCCCCACTTCATTCATCTCAAAATGCCTCCCCCTCCCATTTGATCCAAAATTTAACCACGTGCACCGCAGACCTCCCACATGTACTGAAAACACCACAAGCCCTGAAATGCTAAAGGCATTCCTTCATATATTTGTCATTGCAACTAGATACTTCTCTATTTTAATATCAATAATAATTGTCACCATTAAAGATATTGTGGTTCATGTACAGATCTTTTTCAAGCTCTCCCTGTAACCTCTCCATCTTTTGAAATCATTATAACAACTCTGTTGTCTATCCTTCATCCAATATCCTCATCCACCTTTGGAACCAATCCCATGCGTTCCAATTATTTTTCAGTCTTCACTGTGTGACAAGGTCTAGGGGTGGGCAATCAAGCTGTTGTTGAACTACACATCCCAGCATGCCTTGCAACAGTTTTAGGATAGTCAAATACTGTGACAGGGCATGCTGGGAGGATGCAATCAGGAAACCGACGGTCGAAATGTCAACCGCCGGCTTCCCGGCAGGGTACTAATGATAGGCGTCGAAATCCCGAAGCGTGTCATACTTACGCCGGGAGCCCGATGCCTGGCATACCGAACAAAGCTAAGCCGGGCGGGGGGCTCGACAGCCTCTTGGAGGGTTAGGTTGGGGGCTCCTGGAGGGGGGGGACTTATGGTTAGGCACCCCCCCCGGGAGAGTTAGGGTTAGGCTAGGGGAAGGGGGGGTTAGGTTTGGGCACACCCAGCGGGAGGTTAAGGTTAGGCACCCGCCTGGGAGACTTAGGTTTAGGCTGCGGGGACGGGGGGGGGGGGTTAGGTACTAGGGGTGGAGGTTAGGGTTAGGCACACCTAAGGGAGGGTTAGGGTTAGGGGGGGTAGGGTTAGTTATAATTAAATCCCCTGTCGGGATCTTCACCACTGCCGGTCTTCCGGTGTCGGGATTTGAACCGCCGACCATTCATGCTGATTCCATGCTGGGATGTGTAGTTCTACAAAAGCTGCAGCGGTGGGAATTTATTATCCACCCCTAGCTCTAAGGCAGGGGTGGGAACCTTTTTTTCTGCCGAGGGCCATTTTGATATATATATATTATAATTTGCGGGCCATGTGCCAGCCACGCCCCTCCGTGTGATGTCACAGGGGTGGGGCCACAATCACCAGTGATTACAGCAGTGCCCGGAGCATCCTGAGGATGCTCTGGAAAGCTTCAAGGACAGCGGTGTGACCGCCTGAAGCATGCTAATCTAGGCAATCTGCTAGCCAGATGAGGCTAGCAGAAAAAAGCTCTTGAGAGCCAGATAAAATGATTCCGGGGGCCTTATACGACCCCCGGGCCTGCTCTAAGGCCTTCCCAAAAGCTACATAAATTACATCTGTGGCTCCACCTTTACCTATTACCTGAGTCACACAATAAACAATCAGGTTTGTTTGATTCGATTACCTCCCAGTAAATCCAGGCTGCTGCTCGGTAATTTGCAATTTTTGGGATTAGAGTTATTTATTTCTTTCAGCTGCGTTTCCAGTAATTTCCTGAGCAACTCTTGTATAAAAGGGGAAGTAGAGATGTTCTTTTCCAGTCTGGAACTAGAGTTCTTTGATATATCATATATGGCTTGTCTAATATCAGTATTGTGTGAACTCTGGCCCTGATTCAGAGCCGGACGCTCTGACAGAGCGCTCGCTCTGAATCAGGGCCGGCCTTCTTGTTTTTTAGAGCGGCCTCCTGGCCGCTCGCATAGCTGTGGGTGACCACCCACAGCTATAGCGAGCGGCCAGGAAGATGGTCGCGATGGTCAAGACCATCGCGACCATCGGGCTTGCGATGAGACCCTTGTGGTAGGGTCTCGTTGCAGCAAGCCCCAGAGAGATTTCGGCCGAAATCTCTCCCACTGACATCACTCGTGATGTCAGTGGGACCTCCCCCAAATGGAGGCGTTCACATGGGAACGCCTCCGTTTGGCCAGCCACTCCCCCGGCCCGCCCACCAAAGGGGGCGTGCTGTCACTCAACATCGACAGCACGCCCCCTTTGGTACGAGACCCGGAGCGACGGTTTGCCCGTCGCTATCCGGGTCTCGCGCATGCGCATGACGGAGCCGGCTCCGTCGTGCGCATGCGCACTGGTCCACCATCGACCCGCTTGCGAGCGAATAGCGCTCGCGAGCGGGTCTGAATCAGGCCCTCTGTCTGGATACTCTTGTCTTTAAATGGACTCATGTCTAACTTCTCTTATATTCTTACATCTTAACTGAAGACCCTTCTCTCCTACAAATACTTATTTAGCTCTGCTACTTCCCTCCACTTATTTCTCCTGCCACTTACAGTTCTGGTCAAAATTACTGGCACCCTTGAATTTTAATACATCATATACAATATCCCCTGAATAAAAGGAATGTAGTGAATTGGCTTTGGTCTATAGACACTGTTGTCTAGCACAGAACAGCTAGGAAGAAAACCATAACAATTTGAAAAAGCAGTAGGATGAAAAACTATACAAATTGAAAGATTGCCATGACACAATTATTGGCACCCTTTTGAGCCAATTAGATCAATTTAAAAGAAAGAGCTAGATCAGACTCAAATGTGATAAATTATAAATCAGTCTCCTGTGATAAATTGCCAGTGCTCACATGACTTGAATGATAGATTTAATATTAGAAAAGGTCACATTTTATTCTGTTACTTTGTCACAATTGTAAAGACAAGAGCGCTGTCTCATAAGAAATGCTGTTATCAGCCCCCAGTAAGATCCGCCACCTCAGTGAGCCAGTTGCTGTCCGTGACTGCACTGGCTGCACTGTGACTGGCAGTAACCTCCCATTGGAAGTGCTACCTGCCAATCATACAAAGGGAAGGCAGTCCCAGGGGGAGGTGTTCCCTATTTTTTTTCCAATCTGCTGACACAAATGTCTGTTGCTTTTTAGAATTGTGCTCTTTAAATGTTCCCACTGCTCCTGTGCACCATTCATATGCTACTAGTAGAGTAGCTACGAAAGGCTGTTCTCTTAAAAACCTTTCTATCTTGTGTGATGTATGTCTTATGCCGCGTACACGCTTGCCGATTATTTTGAACGATAAACGACCAACGACGCATGCTCCCGCTGGTCATTTATGATATACCCAGTCGGCTGTACATGCAGCCCAATCTGGGGATATCGTGAGCGATGCCATGCTGCTCAATGGTTTTAAGGACATTTTCCTTAATTACCATTTTATTAGTATTCATTAACACAGGAGATATTACTGATATTTCCTGGTTAAGTCCTCCTGCGTTCATTTCCTCACTCCCCATGCATTAATATGGGGATGTAGAAATTAGGCTATTCATCAAATTCCGAAAATTATGTATTTTCGGAATTTGATGGTGTTACTATACGCTACTCTGAGATGGCGTACAGCGGCTTATACTTACCTGCTTTCAGCATGAGCAGGTCCTCCTCGGCTCCCTCCGTCACTCCCTCGTCCCTCCTTTGGCTCCGGCTGCTGCTCCAACTGTGTTCTCCTGGCAGAACACAGTAAAGTTTAAGCAAAATATATATAATTTTTTTATTAACTTTACTGTTTTCTCCTCTTCAGACGTGAGGTCGGGGTCTGCGGCTGCAGCGGACAGGTAGGTGGGGGATAGGGAGGTGAGCAGAGGGGGGTGGAAGGAAGGGTTGGGGGGACACAGAATTACTGCAGCTGTAGGCAATACTGCTCATGCGCCGCTTTTATGAATGTAACAGCGCATGCGCAGCACTGATTCCAGCTGCGGGTAGATAGGGAAAAGTATCTATTTCCCGAAGAGCTGTCATCACAGAAATGACAGCTTTTCGGAATAGATACTTATGGAGAGGAGGAATGATTAATTCCTCTTGCAATTAGGTAGAACTCCATACAAGCTCTAAACCTAATTGCCTCCATCGATATTTTAGTTATGATGAATAAGCCCCTTAATTTGTACCTCTCCTTTTAATTGTTTTATATATATATATATATATATATATATATAAATGTCCTCCATTAGAACTCTGTCCAATTACTTTGCCTGTGCTGGACGTCCACTGATTGACTTAGCATGTAGAGCAAGGATTCCAAATTGTATCCTTTCTTAATAAAGTATAGCTTGGTATAGTTGTGTTCCAGTGCTGAATTTCATTACATCATGGAGCCGTAATAGACTCTTCTCATATTTATTTTATGAATATCTTCTAATAAACTGCTTACATTACTCACTTTGTTATCTCTGTTATGCGTAGTTATTTGTAGTGGTAGGTAAAGTGTTGGGCACTTCTGGTAAATTTTTCCGTTACATTGGAAGTCAGTGAAAGTTAACATGGTCTTTGCAGGTTATTAGTGTAAACTTGGCACCATTACTATTTGCTCAGTCTGAAAGTTTGGAAACCTTGCTAGTAAGTACTTGATAACACTTCAGCTTTCAAATGTTACTGGTAGACAGCTAAAGCTGGGTACACACTAGACGATATCTTGAACGATATGGCCGATTCCGACACATCAGAACGACAAATCATTCATATTGTCCAGTGTGTATGCTCTATCATGATGTCAATGTGCGTTCCAGCAGGTCGTTGATCGCATCTTCAGATCTTTTGTACTTGCAGGAAGATTTGTCAATCTCGTTAACGATTCCCCTCTGATCGTGCAGTGTGTATGCACTACCGAGCAACGAACAACATGTCATTCTGACCCAGACTATGCGATCGTCACTTGACAGGCATTCCCTGGACACTCCCCTCCACCTGCTTCATGCTGGCGATATGAATGACACAGATGCATACACAGATCAGTTTATATAGCTTGTCAAGTGTTATAAAAAAATTATGTGGGCACCCCCCCTTAAAGCACAACCAGCACCTGACTTTTCAGAGCCAGTCCTGGTTGTGTAAATAAGGGGGACAAAAGACGTAGAGGTCCCCTGTATTTTGCACAACTAGCACTGGGCTCAGTGAGCCTGTCCTTGTTTTGAACGTACAAGGGACAAAATGAGTATGGGTCCCCTGTATTTTCCATAACCAGCACCGGACTCTCTCTACCTGGAATGTAATTCCACAGCCACGGAACCCTTTCACCGGGTCCTCCGGCAAAGCATTACACCTGACCATTTGTCAGCTCAGGCCAGGGATCCCTGTGGAGGTGTGGTCTCCTTCTCCAGGGCACTCCAGGCCGGTGGGTCCCGGGTTGATTGTGTAAACTTTACTTTTACGGGGTGTGTGTTTTTGTCTTTATTTTAATATTTCTTTTGCAGGTCAACTACAGGTACCAGCGGGCCCTTAATGCATGCTGGTACTTGTGGTTCTCCAAGTACCAGCATGTGGGGGAGTCTTGCTGGGACCTGTAGTTCTCCAGCAAAAGACAAAATTATTACTTCTATTTTTTACATGCACTTTAGACAATCAACCTGGCACCCACCGGCCTAGGGTTGCCCGAGGACCCCACCTCCCTGACCTGGGATGACTAGAGGTCAGGTGTAATGCTTTGGCCGGGGGACACAATGAAAAGGTTCCCCTGGTTGTGGCATTACACCCTCCAGTGCTGATTGCGCAAAATACAGGGGTATTTACACAACCAGGACTGGCTCTGAAAAGTCTGGTGCTGGTTGTGCTTTTAAGGTGGGACCCCACGTAATTTTTTTTTTTTTGTAACACTTTACAAGCTATACACACACAGATGCATGCACGGATCTCACTAATCTGTGTGTGCATCTGTGTCATAGTACAGCCCATTATTTAAATTTAGCAGAAATCTTTAAGATGGTTGTCAGGTGTTTTGGTAAGCAAACGATGTAGCGTTAACGAGCTAACGATTTGGAAACTGTTAATGACGTACAATATATCGTTTAGTCGTTGGTAAGATTGCACAGTGTGCATGCACTATATCGTCTATCCAGGAGTTCCAGTGAGTTCAGGGGAAATTGTTAACATCATTGCATTGTTTGCAAGTTGTTTAATGTGTACCCAGCTTAAGAGTACTGCTTCTTCTGGTTTAGGTATTTTTCTAGCTCAGACACCATCTTAAATCTTCTTTTACTGTTCATTATATTTATAAAATACGAAGGTTACTGTAAATATCTTTCATTTGTTCTTGTAATTACTTTGTTTGATTTGGAAGGGGTTTTTTTTGTACAATGCTGTGTTGCTGAAATGTCCAATTTCTTTAGCTCCTCTTTATTCACTGACTTTGGGGCACTAACTTCTAGGATTTGCTGCTATCTAGTTGAATTATTTCCACCCAAATAATATTTCCTGTTCCAGTTGTTGCCACCAGATCATAACAGTTGATCTATTTCCATGCTTAATGATTACTTGGTATTCTTTCCTTTTAAGGTGTATCTTTTTGGGTTTCACCTCTCCATAACACTATGTTTGCAAAAGTTTGAATCTTTTCTAGGTATTGTGTTACGTACATACACAGAAGCTCACTTTTGTTATTAAGCTGTAATACAGGTCTGACTAAAGCTGGGTTCACACCCATTTGATGTGACTGTTCGATCGACAATGCTCCCGTTCGGAAGTGCTGATCACAGTCTCGATACGCGCGTACACACATATGCAATCCAATGTGCATCCTTCCATACTGCGCTGCTGAAATATCGCAAAGAAATGATTGTACCAGCATACACATTTTCCCAATTTTAGGCTGCGCTCCCAGTGGGTGTACCTAAAATTAACATAATGGGCAGGAAGGGAGTGTGATTAAGAGACCAAAACAAGCCTACGTCAATATTTTCAGAGCTATTATGTCTGTTTGTTTCTGTACAAGTCAAGCCTTGCAGTATAGGTGGTCGGGTAAAGGTAAAAAATGGAGAATATGTACGTGCAGAGGAGCGTGGCACACATAATGCTTTCTGAACTTCCTGAGTGTAATTATGCCTGCTCAGAGAGGCAGCCCCAGGTTTGGTGTATAATCGTAAGGACGGTGGAAGGTGCATACACACAGCACTTTCAGTATGACCAGGCCCTCTCGAATCGGATGAAAATTAAACTGCACAGAAGATGCGATCCTCCGATTCAACCAGTTTTCATCCGACAAAACAGGATCGAATGTGCGTACACACTTTCGATATAGAACGAACGTCTCGAAATCAAAAGAACGGGCCGACGACTGTATAAATGTGTACCCAGCTTAATACTCCATCCAGACCACTTTTGTGTAAATAACCACTACTATGATGTCAGCTGACCCTTTCTGTAGGATCTTTGCTGTGTTATCTTTGTATACCTGACCATTTGATGAGCAGTTTTATTGGAGTATTCTATGTCTTTCAGATGCTGCCTTGACTTTAATATTTCCTTGTTATAGTCAAGCTGGAATCATTTAGGAATTTCAACCTTTCTCTTGCTTTGTAACACATTGGGGGAAATGTAATTGCCTGCATGATACTGGCGAATCTGTCAGTTTTTGTTTTAAAACCAGAATAATTAAATTTTTTTTAATTATTGGTGCTTTAAAAAACAGTTAGACTTGCCGGAAGTACTGTATGCTGATGACTGCATCTCGCAGGCTATTACATGTCTCCTGTTATCTTTATTTTCTAGTCCACAATTGACTCAAGGAAGGAGGACATGTAAATCATGTAGTTTTTATTCCCAAGGCCAGCAGTGGCCAACCCACGGCTCTCGAGCTGCATGCGGCTCTGTAGGTTATGTGATACGGCTCCCCCCACTGTAACTGTGAACGCTGGCCTCTGAAGCAGTCAGAGGCTAAAGAAGCCTCTGCTTCAGAGACCAGCGTTCCCAGTGATGCAGTGCCCGGGTGATGTCACCCGCGGTGTGAGGAGCCTCCCCCGCGCGCCTGCTGGATCTAGTTTAATCCATTCACAGACAGCGGCAGCCGGGGGCCAGAGCGGTCAGGTAAGTACCGGGCTGGGGGCACTGCATATGGGGCAAAACTACAGGAGGCACAAATACAGGGGGCACTGCATAAGGGGCAAAACTACTGGTGCACTGCATTAGGGACACAATTACAAGGAGCACTGCATCAGGGGCACACATAGCGTTCCCGCTTGGCTGTTTTAGCGGGGCGCGGCGCCCTGCCCTCCTTCTGGAGGGCAAAAAGCACCCTGCCCTCCAGGAGGAGGGCAAAAAGTGCCCTGCCCTCACAACCTGCGGGTGCCGTTCTCACCCGCGGGACGCAGTGTCCCGCGGGTGGAGAAACATGCGGTGTCTCGGTCACCGCCGTAGAATAGACGCTGGGCGCATGCGCCCGTCATCTATTCTCCCTTTCTGCAGCGCTTGGGAGCTGCCCGGCATGTCCGTAAGCGCCGGGCACGCCCCCAAGTATGACGAAAAGGGGACGCGTCTTATAGACACGCCCCCTTTTCATGGCCACACCCCCTTTTGGGGCGCGCGCGCCCGAGGCACGCGCATAAGGTTGCCCTCTCTAGCTCCGGCGCCCTGCCTGCCGCCGGAGCTAGAGTGAACACTACACACATACAGGGGGCACTGCATAGGGGGCACAAATACAGGGGGCACTGCATAATGGGCACTACTGCCTGAGAGCCAGTGGGGGGGGGGGCAGCCAGATATCTGGGGGGATGATGCCTGCTTTCATGCTTATGGGGGCAGAGTGGGGCTGTTGAGAACTGCGGGGGTGGAAGTGGCTGGAATGACACATGAGGGGCCGCTGCAGTGGCATGGGAGGGGGGCTGCAATGACACAAGAATGTGGGCTGGAATGGCAAGGGAGGGGGCTGGAGTGTGTATTATGTGAATCTTGCTTTTTCAGTGTATTTTATGTGGTTCTGGATTTCAATATGTATTTTCTGTGGATGTGGTTTTTAAAATGTATTTTATGTGGATCTGGCTTGTTTCAGAATGTTTTATGTAGACCAGGCTTTTTTCTGTGTATATTATGTGAACGTGGCTTTTTCAATGCTTTCTATATTGCTCTGGCTTTTTCTTTCACTTCAACAGTGAACAAAATTATATTGGGAAGATTATGTAAGTTGTGTATTTTCAATGTGCTGGGCCCAGTGGCGGGCTGGGCGGGGGGGCAGGGTGCCATCTGCCCCCCGGGCCGGTACAAGTTTAATGATCCAGGGCCGCCTGGCTGCTGGAGGCAGACACAGGATTCTACTCCTCTCCGGCTGCTTGGTGCTATATCATGTGTAATGAAGCATGGGCCAATAGGAAATGGCTGCCCCCACAGCAGTCTACAAAAACATGGCCGCCGTCGACCGATGGGGAACCAGGTTTCATTTCCCACAGTGTTCACTGCAGAAGGAGAATTTATGCTCCAGCAGCTGCACAGCCACAAAGTTGGAAGCAGCACTCATCCTAGTTTACCTACACAGGTACCTTTATATGTCTATACTGTACAGGTACCTTTATACTGTATGTCTATACTGTACAGGTACCTTTATATGTCTATACAGTACGGGTACCTTTATATGTCTATACTGTACAGGTACCTTTATATGTCTATACTGTACAGGTACCTTTTATGTGTCTATACAGTACGGGTACCTTTATATGTCTATACTGTACAGGTACCTTTATATGTCTATCAGGGCCATGGCCCTTTTTCGGGTGTGTTATCTCCCTATTTAAAAATAGGGGGGGCACCAATGCTCTTTCTGGCACAGGGCATCAAAAAGTGTAGTTACGGCTCTGATGTCTATACTGTACAGGTACATATGTCTATACAGTACGGGTACCTTTATATGTCTATACAGTACATGCTTTTCTATCTAAACTATGTTTGAATAAGTCAGGGTGCTCTCATTGGACATCACCACTATGATCCTTTACTATCAATTTTGTCACTAAGTGTACCTGAAAAATTAATTAAATTTTATTACATGTGCCTAGTTTTCATTCCTTTGGATTTGCTAAGTGTGACCTTAGATGTTCCTGCCTGGTCAGTGTATATACTGCTTGCACACTGGAGCTAGACATCATTGTCCAACTACTACCATACCAGGTTGTCTAGGTTGATTTTTATGTCCTGCTGCTAATAATTTCCATAGCACAGTTGTTGAGTGTATATGCTCATTATATATACATATATCCCTGTTGCTTTGAAACGAACAGTGGGTCTGATTCAGCATGGATTGCAAGTGCGTTGACACATGCAGTTGGACGATTTTTGTGATCTGCGCATGCGTAAAAGATGCAGTATGCAGACCCTGTACTCTGTGATTGACAGGAAGTGCTGTTTGGGGGTGGTCGTGCGAACGCAGGTGTATCAGTGCGTTCAAATACCGCTGCAGGGGCATGCATAGATTATTCACGGTGAACCCATACGCAGCCTGAATACTCACTGCGTGCAGGAAGTTTAGCAATTCCTGTGGGAGGGTCATGTCAACCACTATTCTGCGTCTTGTGGCCGTATTCAATTGGCGGCGAAAAACTGAGATCGACGAAAAGTTCTCACCGGTGATGTCATTTCGCCAGGCAAGAACTTTTCCCCTTATTCAATTCCATAGACTTTTACCAGCGGGAAAGATTCGCCTCTGAAAGGAGGCGGAAAAAAGTGCAGAATTGGGGGTTTGTGGTGCAAAGTTGCGGGGACACATCTGCAGCCTTGGGACAGTACCCCTAAGGTAAACTGCGTCAAAAAAAAGTAAAAAAAAAAAAAAAATACTTTAGAACACCCCAAAAAAGTACTTTCTTTTTGGGGGTGAGAAAATCCAAGGTTGGGGGACAAACTTAAAAACTGGTGAAATCGACTCCAGGGGGTCCCCCAAGTATGCCCCAGGTGTTTTTTTGATTACAGGTGCTTGTTGAAAGTGCATTTTTTTTTGTTTTGTTTTAAAAACGCACTTTAGCGATTTTTTTTTTTTTTAACCATGCTTGTACCCATTTTCATGTACCCCAAATTTGCTGGGACTATTTATTTTTACCAAAAAACTGCTAAATGCTATTCTTCACCACTTGCGGAAAGACGCTAAATAGCACCAATAGAGAGCATTACAGTACCCCAAATACCTTCAACAGGGCTATTGGGGGTATGTATAATGATCCCCCATGTCAGTGCTTCTTTTGGGGGGTGTCAGGCTGATTTCCCCAATCTGACAGGACTTTTTGCCGAATTCAGTTTCGCCGGGACGCGTTCTCATATCCTTTGCAATTGAATAGGGCGAATTGTGGTGACAAGCGCAATATTTTTAGGAGGCAAAACTTGCGAGGACGCCGAAATCTCCGGCATGCGAAAAGTCCAGAACTTTTTGCCAGCAATTGAATACGGCCCTTGGTCTTATGGTTCACGATTTTACCAATGTTATCACAATCTTGCACATTATTACGGATGTGAGTGAAGGTAAGGGGGCATCTTTATGAAGTGCTGGGCGTCTTCATAATGTGGTGCGGTGGCAGTGCATATGCATTCATTAGCATATTCTTGCAGCGGCCAGGTGCGTGCGATTGCAAACTTGCGATCTGTGCTGAATCAGGCCCAGTGTTTTAAATTCACCAGCCCTTCAAGGTTGACCGTTGTGCTGACATTTATGTTAGCAGCTATTATATAGGTAATTTCGTCTATTTCTTATTATTCCCTGGTTGCCGGTTACTTTAATTTCATATGTTTATAGCGTTCCCGCTAGGCTGTTTTAGCAGGGTGCGGCACTCCAGAAGGAGGGCAAAAAGCACCCTGCCC